>OU862921.1:26911852-28111852 GCA_917880885.1 Limnephilus marmoratus
AAGCGTTGAAATGTCCGACCGCAAGTGTTATAACGGTGATTTTTTTTATAAATTCTTCTTTTCATATAAATTTCGTTCGTTTTTATAAATTTCAGTCGGTTCGGTGCCATACCGCCAAAGTTATGACCGACCCCAAGTTTTTAAACGGCTGATCCCAAGCGTTGAAATGACCGACCCCAAGTGTTATAACGGTGATTTTTTTTATAAATTCTTCTTTCGGCAGATTTTTTGAAAGTTCTTTTCTTTGAAAAAAAAAAAACCACACGATCAAACTTTGAAAAAAAGGTTATTTTAATACATTTTATAATTGGTTCGTATGCACCCAAGATTTTTGTTAAAAATTTATAATTTCAGTCGGTTCGGTGCCATGCCGCCAAAGTTATGACCGACCAGAAGTGTTTATACGGCTAACCCTAAGCGTTGAAATGACCGACCCCAAGTGTTTAAATGGTGATTTTTTTTAACAATTCTTCTTTTGCAGATTTTTTTAAAGTTTAGTGAAAAGACCATGTTTCTTAATAATAATCCAAAATATCAAGGGGTTCGGTGTCATAGAGCCGAAGTTAGGAACCACCACAAGAATTGTTACAAAGCGCCCGTAAAATGATCAATTTTTAAAAATTGTTCTTTTTTGAGATTTTTTATTGGTTCGTATACCGACCAAGATTCTTGGTAAAAATCCAAAATTTCAGCCTGTTCGGTGCCATACCGCCAAAGTTATGACCGACCCCAAGTGTTTAAACGGCTGATCCCAAGCGTTGAAATGACCGACCCCAAGTGTTATAACGGTGATTTTTTTTATAAATTCTTCTTTCGGCAGATTTTTTGAAAGTTCCTTTCTTTGAAAAAAAAAAACCACCCGATCAAACTTTGAAAAAAAAGGTTATTTTAAAAGATTTTTTATTGGTTCGTATACAGACCAAGATTCTTGTTACAAATCCATAATTTCAGTCGGTTCGGTGCCATACCGCCAAAGTTATGACCGACCCCAAGTGTTTAAACGGCTGATCCCAAGCGTTGAAATGTCCGACCCGCAAGTGTTATAACGGTGATTTTTTTTATAAATTCTTCTTTCCGCAGATTTTTTGAAAGATTAGTGTAAAGACCATGTTTCTTAGTAATAATCCAAAATTTCAGTCGGTTCGGTGTCATAGAGCCGAAGTTATTACCGACAACAAGAATTGTTGCAAAGCGCCCGTTATACGATCAATCTTTGAAAAAAAGGTTATTTTAAAAGATTTTATAATTGGTTCGTATGCAGCCCAAGATTTTTTTTAAAAATTTATAATTTCAGTCGGTTCGGTGCCATGCCGCCAAAGTTATGACCGACCAGAAGTGTTTATACGGCTTACCCTAAGCGTTGAAATGACCGACCCCAAGTGTTTAAATGGTGATTTTTTTAACAATTCTTCTTTTGCAGATTTTTTTAAAGTTTAGTGAAAAGACCATGTTTTTTTAGAAAGAAACCAAAATTTCAGTCAGTTCGGTGCCATAGAGCCGAAGTTATGAACCACCATAAAAATTGTTACAAAGCGCCAGTAAAAAGATCAATTTTAAAAGTTTGTTCTTTTTGAGATTTTTTTATTGGTTCGTATACAGACCAATATTCTTGGTATAAAAACCAAAATTTCAGTCGGTTCGGTGCCATACCGCCAAAGTTATGACCGACCACAAGTGTTTAACACAAGTGGCTAACCCTAAGCTTTGAAATGACCGATCCCAAGTGTTATAACGGTGATTTTTTTTATAAACTCTTCTTTCGGCAGATTTTTTTAAAGATTAGTGAAAAGACCATGTTTCTTAGTAAGAATCCAAAATTTCAGTCGGTTCGGTGTCATAGAGCCGAAGTTATTACCGACCACAAGAATTGTTGCAAAGCGCCCGTTAAACGATCAATCTTGAGATTTTTTATTGGTTCGTATACAGACCAAGATTCTTGGTAAAAAAACCAAAATTTCAGTCGGTTGGGTGCCATACCGCCAAAGTTATGACCGACCCAAAGTGTTTAAACGGCTGACTCCAAGCGTTGAAATGACCGACCCCAAGTGTTATAACGGTGATTTTTTTAATAAATTTTTCTTTTGGCAGATTTTTTGAAAGATGAGTGTAAAGACCATGTTTCTTAGTAATAATCCAAAATATCAAGGGGTTCGGTGTCATAGAGCCGAAGTTAGGAACCACCACAAGAATTGTTACAAAGCGCCCGTAAAATGATCAATTTTTAAAAATTGTTCTTTTTTGAGATTTTTTATTGGTTCGTATACAGACAAAGATTCTTGATAAAAATCCAAAATTTCTGTCGGTTCAGTGCCATGCCGCCAAAGTTATGACCGACCAGAAGTGTTTATACGGCTAACCCTAATCGTTGAAATGACCGACCCCAAGTGTTATAACGGTGATTTTTTTTATAAATTCTTCTTTCCGCAGATTTTTTGAAAGATTAGTGTAAAGACCATGTTTCTTAGTAATAATCCAAAATTTCAGTCGGTTCGGTGTCATAGAGCCGAAGTTATTACCGACAACAAGAATTGTTGCAAAGCGCCCGTTATACGATCAATCTTTGAAAAAAAGGTTATTTTAAAAGATTTTATAATTGGTTCGTATGCAGCCCAAGATTTTTTTTAAAAATTTATAATTTCAGTCGGTTCGGTGCGATGCCGCCAAAGTTATGACCGACCAGAAGTGTTTATACGGCTAACCCTAAGCGTTGAAATGACCGACCCCAAGTGTTTAAATGGTGATTTTTTTAACAATTCTTCTTTTGCAGATTTTTTTAAAGTTTAGTGAAAAAACCATGTTTCTTAATAATAATCCAAAATATCAAGGGGTTCGGTGTCATAGAGCCGAAGTTATGAACCACCATAAAAATTGTTACAAAGCGCCAGTAAAAAGATCAATTTTAAAAGTTTGTTCTTTTTGAGATTTTTTTATTGGTTCGTATACAGACCAATATTCTTGGTATAAAAACCAAAATTTCAGTCGGTTCGGTGCCATACCGCCAAAGTTATGACCGACCACAAGTGTTTAACACAAGTGGCTAACCCTAAGCTTTGAAATGACCGATCCCAAGTGTTATAACGGTGATTTTTTTTATAAACTCTTCTTTCGGCAGATTTTTTAAAGATTAGTGAAAAGACCATGTTTCTTAGTAAGAATCCAAAATTTCAGTCGGTTCGGTGTCATAGAGCCGAAGTTATTACCGACCAAAAGAATTGTTGCAAAGCGCCCGTTAAACGATCAATCTTGAGATTTTTTATTGGTTCGTATACAGACCAAGATTCTTGGTAAAAAAAACCAAAATTTCAGTCGGTTGGGTGCCATACCGCCAAAGTTATGACCGACCCAAAGTGTTTAAACGGCTGACTCCAAGCGTTGAAATGACCGACCCCAAGTGTTATAACGGTGATTTTTTTAATAAATTTTTCTTTGGGCAGATTTTTTGAAAGATGAGTGTAAAGACCATGTTTCTTAGTAATAATCCAAAATATCAAGGGGTTCGGTGTCATAGAGCCGAAGTTAGGAACCACCACAAGAATTGTTACAAAGCGCCCGTAAAATGATAAATTTTTAAAAATTGTTCTTTTTTGAGATTTTTTATTGGTTCGTATACAGACAAAGATTCTTGATAAAAATCCAAAATTTCTGTCGGTTCAGTGCCATGCCGCCAAAGTTATGACCGACCAGAAGTGTTTATACGGCTAACCCTAATCGTTGAAATGACCGACCCCAAGTGTTATAACGGTGATTTTTTTAAAAATTGTTCTTTTGCAGATTTTTTTAAAGTTTAGTGAAAAGACCATGTTTCTCAGTAAGAAACCAATTTTCAGTCGGTTTGATGCCATAGAGCCGAAGTTATGACCCACCATAAGAATTGTTACAAAGCGACAGTAAAACGATCAATTTTTTACATTTATTCTTTTTGAGATTTTTTTATTGGTTCGTATACCGAACAAAATTCTTGGTAAAAATCCAAAATTTCAGCCAGTTCGGTGCCATACCGCCAAAGTTATGACCGACCCCAAGTGTTTAAACGGCTGATCCCAAGCGTTGAAATGACCGACCCCAAGTGTTATAACGGTGATTTTTTTTATAAATTCTTCTTTCGGCAGATTTTTTGAAAGTTCTTTTCTTTGAAAAAAAAACCACCCGATCAAACTTTGAAAAAAAGGTTATTTTAAAAGATTTTTTATTGGTTCGTATACAGACCAAGATTCTTGTTACAAATCCATAATTTCAGTCGGTTCGGTGCCATACCGCCAAAGTTATGACCGACCCCAAGTGTTTAAACGGCTGATCCCAAGCGTTGAAATGTCCGACCGCAAGTGTTATAACGGTGATTTTTTTTATAAATTCTTCTTTCATATAAATTTCGTTCGTTTTTATAAATTTCAGTCGGTTCGGTGCCATACCGCCAAAGTTATGACCGACCCCAAGTGTTTAAACGGCTGATCCCAAGCGTTGAAATGTCCGACCGCAAGTGTTATAACGGTGATTTTTTTTATAAATTCTTCTTTCCGCAGATTTTTGAAAGATTAGTGTAAAGACCATGTTTCTTAGTAAGAATCCAAAATTTCAGTCGGTTCGGTGTCAGAGCCGAAGTTATTACCGACAACAAGAATTGTTGCAAAGCGCCCGTTATACGATCAATCTTTGAAAAAAATGTTATTTTAAAAGATTTTATAATTGGTTCGTATGCACCCAAGATTTTTGTTATAAATTTATAATTTCAGTCGGTTCGGTGCCATGCCGCCAAAGTTATGACCGACCAGAAGTGTTTATACGGCTAACCCTAAGCGTTGAAATGACCGACCCCAAGTGTTTAAATGGTGATTTTTTTAACAATTCTTCTTTTGCAGATTTTTTTAAAGTTTAGTGAAAAGACCATGTTTCTTAATAATAATCCAAAATATCAAGGGGTTCGGTGTCATAGAGCCGAAGTTAGGAACCACCACAAGAATTGTTACAAAGCGCCCGTAAAATGATCAATTTTTAAAAATTGTTCTTTTTTGAGATTTTTTATTGGTTCGTATACAGACAAAGATTCTTGATAAAAATCCAAAATTTCAGTCGGTTCAGTGCCATGCCGCCAAAGTTATGACCGACCAGAAGTGTTTATACGGCTAACCCTAAGCGTTGAAATGACCGACCCCAAGTGTTTAAATGGTGATTTTTTTAACAATTCTTCTTTTGCAGATTTTTTTAAAGTTTAGTGAAAAGACCATGTTTCTTAATAATAATCCAAAATATCAAGGGGTTCGCTGTCATAGAGCCGAAGTTAGGAACCACCACAAGAATTGTTACAAAGCGCCCGTAAAATGATCAATTTTTAAAAATTGTTCTTTTTTGAGATTTTTTATTGGTTCGTATACCGACCAAGATTCTTGGTAAAAATCCAAAATTTCAGCCTGTTCGGTGCCATACCGCCAAAGTTATGACCGACCCCATGTGTTTAAACGGCTGATCCCAAGCGTTGAAATGACCGACCCCAAGTGTTATAACGGTGATTTTTTTTATAAATTCTTCTTTCGGCAGATTTTTTGAAAGTTCCTTTCTTTGAAAAAAAAAACCACCCGATCAAACTTTGAAAAAAAGGTTATTTTAAAAGATTTTTTATTGGTTCGTATACAGACCAAGATTCTTGTTACAAATCCATAATTTCAGTCGGTTCGGTGCCATACCGCCAAAGTTATGACCGACCCCAAGTGTTTAAACGGCTGATCCCAAGCGTTGAAATGTCCGACCGCAAGTGTTATAACGGTGATTTTTTTTATAAATTCTTCTTTCCGCAGATTTTTTGAAAGATTAGTGTAAAGACCATGTTTCTTAGTAATAATCCAAAATTTCAGTCGGTTCGGTGTCATAGAGCCGAAGTTATTACCGACAACAAGAATTGTTGCAAAGCGCCCGTTATACGATCAATCTTTGAAAAAAAGGTTATTTTAAAAGATTTTATAATTGGTTCGTATGCAGCCCAAGATTTTTTTTAAAAATTTATAATTTCAGTCGGTTCGGTGCCATGCCGCCAAAGTTATGACCGACCAGAAGTGTTTATACGGCTAACCCTAAGCGTTGAAATGACCGACCCCAAGTGTTTAAATGGTGATTTTTTTAACAATTCTTCTTTTGCAGATTTTTTTAAAGTTTAGTGAAAAGACCATGTTTCTTAATAATAATCCAAAATATCAAGGGGTTCGGTGTCATAGAGCCGAAGTTAGGAACCACCACAAGAATTGTTACAAAGCGCCCGTAAAATGATCAATTTTTAAAAATTGTTCTTTTTTGAGATTTTTTATTGGTTCGTATACCGACCAAGATTCTTGGTAAAAATCCAAAATTTCAGCCTGTTCGGTGCCATACCGCCAAAGTTATGACCGACCCCATGTGTTTAAACGGCTGATCCCAAGCGTTGAAATGACCGACCCCAAGTGTTATAACGGTGATTTTTTTTATAAATTCTTCTTTCGGCAGATTTTTTGAAAGTTCCTTTCTTTGAAAAAAAAAAACCACCCGATCAAACTTTGAAAAAAAGGTTATTTTAAAAGATTTTTTATTGGTTCGTATACAGACCAAGATTCTTGTTACAAATCCATAATTTCAGTCGGTTCGGTGCCATACCGCCAAAGTTATGACCGACCCCAAGTGTTTACGGCTGATCCCAAGCGTTGAAATGTCCGACCGCAAGTGTTATAACGGTGATTTTTTTTATAAATTCTTCTTTCCGCAGATTTTTTGAAAGATTAGTGTAAAGACCATGTTTCTTAGTAATAATCCAAAATTTCAGTCGGTTCGGTGTCATAGAGCCGAAGTTATTACCGACAACAAGAATTGTTGCAAAGCGCCCGTTATACGATCAATCTTTGAAAAAAAGGTTATTTTAAAAGATTTTATAATTGGTTCGTATGCAGCCCAAGATTTTTTTTTAAAATTTATAATTTCAGTCGGTTCGGTGCCATGCCGCCAAAGTTATGACCGACCAGAAGTGTTTATACGGCTAACCCTAAGCGTTGAAATGACCGACCCCAAGTGTTTAAATGGTGATTTTTTTAACAATTCTTCTTTTGCAGATTTTTTTAAAGTTTAGTGAAAAGACCATGTTTCTTAATAATAATCCAAAATATCAAGGGGTTCGGTGTCATAGAGCCGAAGTTAGGAACCACCACAAGAATTGTTACAAAGCGCCCGTAAAATGATCAATTTTTAAAAATTGTTCTTTTTTGAGATTTTTTATTGGTTCGTATACCGACCAAGATTCTTGGTAAAAATCCAAAATTTCAGCCTGTTCGGTGCCATACCGCCAAAGTTATGACCGACCCCATGTGTTTAAACGGCTGATCCCAAGCGTTGAAATGACCGACCCCAAGTGTTATAACGGTGATTTTTTTTATAAATTCTTCTTTCGGCAGATTTTTTGAAAGTTCCTTTCTTTGAAAAAAAAAACCACCCGATCAAACTTTGAAAAAAAGGTTATTTTAAAAGATTTTTTATTGGTTCGTATACAGACCAAGATTCTTGTTACAAATCCATAATTTCAGTCGGTTCGGTGCCATACCGCCAAAGTTATGACCGACCCCAAGTGTTTAAACGGCTGATCCCAAGCGTTGAAATGTCCGACCGCAAGTGTTATAACGGTGATTTTTTTTATAAATTCTTCTTTCCGCAGATTTTTTGAAAGATTAGTGTAAAGACCATGTTTCTTAGTAATAATCCAAAATTTCTGTCGGTTCGGTGTCATAGAGCCGAAGTTATTACCGACAACAAGAATTGTTGCAAAGCGCCCGTTATACGATCAATCTTTGAAAAAAAGGTTATTTTAAAAGATTTTATAATTGGTTCGTATGCAGCCCAAGATTTTTTTTAAAAATTTATAATTTCAGTCGGTTCGGTGCCATGCCGCCAAAGTTATGACCGACCAGAAGTGTTTATACGGCTAACCCTAAGCGTTGAAATGACCGACCCCAAGTGTTTAAATGGTGATTTTTTTAACAATTCTTCTTTTGCAGATTTTTTTAAAGTTTAGTGGAAAGACCATGTTTCTTAATAATAATTTAAAATATCAAGGGGTTCGGTGTCATAGAGCCGAAGTTAGGAACCACCACAAGAATTGTTACAAAGCGCCCGTAAAATGATCAATTTTTAAAAATTGTTCTTTTTTGAGATTTTTTATTGGTTCGTATACAGACAAAGATTCTTGATAAAAATCCAAAATTTCAGTCGGTTCAGTGCC
Organism: Limnephilus marmoratus; assembly: GCA_917880885.1. NCBI lineage: Eukaryota > Metazoa > Arthropoda > Insecta > Trichoptera > Limnephilidae > Limnephilus > Limnephilus marmoratus. The sequence goes on from OU862921.1 coordinate 26,920,077, forward strand.
ATGCCGCCAAAGTTATGACCGACCAGAAGTGTTTATACGGCTAACCCTAAGCGTTGAAATGACCGACCCCAACTGTTATAACGGTGATTTTTTTATAAATTCTTCTTTTGCAGATTTTTTTAAAGTTTAGTGAAAAGACCATGTTTCTCAGTAAGAAACCAATTTTCAGTCGGTTCGATGCCATAGAGCCGAAGTTATGACCCACCGTAAGAATTGTTACAAAGCGACAGTAAAACGATCATTTTTTAACATTTATTCTTTTTGAGATTTTTTATTGGTTCGTATACCGACCAAGATTCTTGGTAAAAATCCAAAATTTCAGCCTGTTCGGTGCCATACCGCCAAAGTTATGACCGACCCCAAGTGTTTAAACGGCTGATCCCAAGCGTTGAAATGACCGACCCCAAGTGTGGTGATTTTTTTATAAATTCTTCTTTCGGCAGATTTTTTGAAAGATTAGTGTAAAGACCATGTTTCTTTTCTTTGAAAAAAAAAACCACCCGATCAAACTTTGAAAAAAGGTTATTTTAAAAGATTTTTTTATTGGTTCGTATACAGACCAAGATTCTTGTTACAAATCCATAATTTCAGTCGGTTCGGTGCCATACCGCCAAAGTTATGACCGATTCGAAGTGTTTATACGGCTAACCCTAAGCGTTGAAATGACCGACTCCAAGTGTTATAACGGAGATTTTTTTATAAATTCTTCTTTTGCAGAATTTTTGAAAGATTAGTGTAAAGACCATGTTTCTTAGTTAGAATCCAAAATTTCAGTAGGTTAGGTGCCATAGAGCCGACGTTACGACCGACCACAAGTATTGTTGCAAGCACCCGTAAAACGATTAATTTTTTTAAAAATGTTCCCTTTTAAGATTTTTTTATTGACTCGGGTACAGACCAAGATTTTTGTTAAAAATCCATAATTTCAGTCGGTTCGGTGCCATGCCGCCAAAGTTATGACCGACCAGAAGTGTTTATAAGGCTAACCCTAAGCGTTTAAATGACCGACCTTAAGTGTTATAACGGTGATTTTTTATAAATTCTTCTTTTTCAAGATTTTTTAAAAGATTAGTGTAAAGACCATGTTTCTTAGAAAGAAACAAAATTTCAGTCAGTTCGGTGCCATAGAGCCGAAGTTATGAACAACCACAAGAATTGTTAGAAAGCGCCCGTCAAACGATCAATCTTTTTAAAATGTTCTTTTATAAATTTTTTTTATTGATTCGGGTACAGACCAACATTCCTGGTAAAAATCAATAATTTCAGTCGGTTCGGTGTCATAGTGCCGATGTTATGAAACACCATAAGAATTGTTACAAAGCGCCGGTAAAACGATCAATTTTTTAAAATTGTTCTTTTTTGAGATTTTTTTATTGGTTCGTTATCTGTATATTTTTACCAAGAATCTTAGTCTGTACTAAGATTCTTGCTAAAAATCCATAATTTCAGTCGGTTGGGTGCCGTGCCGCCAAAGGTATGACCGAACCCAAGTGTTTTTACGGCTAACCCCAAGCGTTGAAATGACCGAACCCAAGTGTTTTAACGGTGATTTTTTTTATAAATTCTTCTTTCGGCCGATTTTGTGAAAGATTAGTGTAAAGACCATGTTTCTTAGAAGAAATCCAAAATTTCAGTAGGTTAGGTGCCATAGAGCCGACGTTACGACCGACCACAAGTATTGTTGCAAGCACCCGTAAAACGATTAATTTTTTTAAAAATGTTCCTTTTTAAGATTTTTTTATTGACTCGGGTACAGACAAAGATTCTTGATAAAAATCCAAAATTTCAGTCGGTTCAGTGCCATGCCGCCAAAGTTATGACCGACCAGAAGTGTTTATACGGCTAACCCTAAGCGTTGAAATGACCGACCCCAAGTGTTATAACGGTGATTTTTTTATGAAATCTTCTTTTGCAGATTTTTTAAAGTTTAGTGAAAAGACCATGTTTCTTAGTAAGAAACCAAATTTTCAGTCGGTTCGATGCCATAGAGCCGAAGTTATGAACCACCACAAGAATTGTTTCAAAGCACCAGTAAAACGATCAATATTTTAAGTTTTTTCTTTTTGAGATTTTTTTATTGGTTCATATACAGACCAAGATTCTTGGTAAAAATCCATAATTTCAGTCTGTTCGGTGCCATACCGCCAAAGTTATGACCGACCCCAAGTGTTTAATCGGCTGATCCCAAGCGTTGAAATGCCCGACCCCAAGTGTTATAACGGTGATTTTTTTTATAAATTCTTCTTTCGGCAGATTTTTTGAAAGATTAGTGTAAAGACCATGTTTCTTAGTAAGAATCTAAAATTTCAAGCCGTTCGGTGTCATAAAGCCGAAGTTATTACCAACCAAAGGAATTGTTGCAAAGCGCCCGAAAAACGATCAATCTTTTAAAAATGTTCTTTTATAAATTTTTTTAATTGATTCGGGTACAGACCAACATTCCTGGTAAAAATCAATAATTTTAGTCGGTTCGGTGTCTTAGGAGCCGAAGTTATGAAACACCATAAGAATTGTTACAAAGCGCCGATAAAACGATCAATTTTTTAAAATTGTTCTTTTTTGAGATTTTTTTATTGGTTCGTTATACAGACTAAGATTCTTGGTAAAAATCCATAATTTCAGTCGGTTGGGTGCCGTGCCGCCAAAGTTATGACCGAACCCAAGTGTTTTTACGGCTAACCCCAAGCGTTGAAATGACGGAACCCAAGTGTTTTAACGGTGATTTTGTTATAAATTCTTCTTTCGGCCGATTTTGTGAAAGATTAGTGTAAAGACCATGTTTCTTGGAAGAAATCCAAAATTTCAGTAGGTTAGGTGCCATAGAGCCGACGTTACGACCGACCACAAGTATTGTTGCAAGCACCCGTAAAACGATTAATTTTTTTAAAAATGTTCCTTTTTAAGATTTTTTTATTGACTCGCGTACAGACCAAGATTCTTGGTAAAAATCCATAATTTCGGTCGGTTCGGTGCCATGCCGCCAAAGTTATGACCCACCCCAAGTGTTTATACGGCTAACCCCAAGCGTTGAAATGACCGAACCCAAGTGTTTTAACCGTAATTTTTTAATAAATTCTTCTTTCGGCTGATTTTGTGAAAGATAAGTGTAAAGACCATGTTTCTTAGTAGGAATCCAAAATTTCACTCGGTTAGGTGCCATAAAGCAGACGTTATGAACCACCACAAGAATTGTTACAAAGCGCCCGTAAAACGATCAATTTTTTTAAATTGTTCTTCTTTGAGTTTTTTTATTGGTTCGTATATAATGACGTTATTTACTGTAGACGCGTGGTAGAAATCTCAAAGTGGGAAGCCAACTACAAGACAATTGTAGAGTACTCGATTTCTAGTACTTTAGTACTAAACTGCCACGCGTCGAGTAAGGTCGTGTCCTACCAGTAAGTAAATTGCAAAAAAGCGACAAAATTCCCTCCTGGGTGATGAGAAAATGTTTCCATTACACGGTAAACAGTAGTAAAAGCGAAGGAATAACATTTCATTCGTAAATACATGCAAATTACTTATTATAATCGATTATATGTATAAATAATACAATTGCTTTCCGCCCAAAGATTTTATGCGTCATTAGAGAACTCAAGGCCTACTGAAGTACAGGTCTGGATGCGCAACAGCCAAATTACTAAGTCGATGCCGTCACTAAGTAAAATTTACTTTTTATAATAATAATCTAATAATTCTTTAGTTACTTGCTTGAGGTAAAACAACATTTGTAAACTATCGTTGTTCATTATAGCTTGAAAATTTGACACCTCAAAATTCGACTGGTGCCCAGGCCTCCTACTTTAGTCGGCCTTGAGACAGTAATCGACGGAACTTTTGAATTTTGAATACGAAAATGCCACCCGCGTTCTATCTTTTGTTTCGTCCATATGCACATATTCTTTTAAGCGTCTATCTTTATCATACACGAATAACTTTTGAATTAAGAAATTATTGAAAATCGCTGAAAACAGAAGTGTGTTGATTAATTGCCACATTATATCTTGAGTTTGTGAGACTATGGCAAGTCTATTTATTTTATATAACGTCATTGTTCGTATACAGACCAAGATTCTTGTTAAAAATCCATTATTTCAGTCTGTTCGGTGCCATGCCGCCAAAGTTATGACCGACCAGAAGTGTTTATACGGCTAACTCTAAGCGTTGAAATGACCGACCCCAAGTGTTATAACGGTGATTTTTTTATAAATTCTTCTTTCGGCATATTTTTTGAAAGATTAGTGTAAAGACCATGATTCTTTGTAAGAATCCAAAATTTCAAGCGGTTCGGTGTCATAGAGCCGAAGTTATGACCGACCACAAGTATTGTTGCAAAGCGCCCGTTAAACGATCAATCTTGAGATTTTTTATTGGTTCGTATACAAAACAATCAAACGTACGAAAAACAATCAATTTTTTAAAAATGTTCCTTATTAAGATTTTTTTATTGACTCGGGTACAGACCAAGATTTTTGGTAAAAATCCATAATTTCGGTCGGTTCGGTGCCATGCCGCCAAAGTTATGACCGACTCGAAGTGTTTATAGGGCTAACCCTAAGCGTTGAAATGACCGATAACAAGTGTTATAACGGTGATTTTTTTATAAATTCTTCTTTGGCAAGTTTTTTTGAAAGATTAGTGTAAAGACCATGTTTCTTAGAAAGAAACAAAATTTCAGTCAGTTCGGTGCCATAGAGCCGAAGTTATGAACCACCACAAGAATTGTTAGAAAGCGCCCGTAAAACGATCAATTTTTTAGGTTTGTTATTTTTGAGATTTTTTTATTGGTTCGTATACAGACCAAGATTTTTGTTAAAAATCCATAATTTCAGTCGGTTCGGTGCCATGCCGCCAAAGTTATGACCGGCCAGAAGTGTTTATACGGCTAACCCTAAGCCTTGAAATGACCGACCCCAAGTGTTATAACTGTGATTTTTTTATAAATTCTTCTCTTGCAGATTTTTTTAAAGTTTAGTGTAAAGACCATGTTTCTTAGTAAGAAACCAAATTTTCAGTCGGTTCGGTGCCATAGAGCCGAAGTTATGACCGACCAGAAGTTTTTATACGGCTAACCCTAAGCGTTGAGATGACCGATCCCAAGTTTTATAGCCGTGATTTTTTTATAAATTGTTCTTTTGGCAGATTTTTTGAAAGATTAGTGTAAAGACCATGTTTCTTAGTAAGAAACCAAAATTTCAAGGGGTTCGGTGTCATAGAGCCGAAGTTATGAACCACCACAAGAATTGTTACAAAGCGCCCGTAAAACAATCAATTTTTTAAAATTGTTCTTTTTTGAGATTTTTTATTGGTTCGTATACAGACCAAGATTCTTGGTAAAAATCCATAATTTCAGTCGGTTGGGTGCCATGCCGCCAAAGTTATGACCGACCCCAAGTGTTTATACGGCTAACCCCAAGCGTTGAAATGACCGAACCCAAGTGTTTTAACGGTGATTTTTTTATAAATTCTTCTTTCGGCTGATTTTGTGAAAACCATGTTTCTTAGTAGGAATCCAAAATTTCAGTCGGTTAGGTGCCATAGAGCCGACGTTATGAACCACCACAAGAAATGTTACAAAGCGCCCGTAAAACGATCAATTTTTAAAAATTGTTCTTTTTTGATATTTTTTAATTGGTTCGTATATAGTCAAAGATTCTTGGTAAAAATCCATAATTTCAGTCGGTTCGGTGCCATACCGCCGAAGTTATGACTGACCCCATGTGTTTAAACGGCTGACCCCAAGCGTTGAAATGACCGACCCCAAGTGTTATGACGGTGATTTTTTGATAAATTCTTGAATATATTCTTCTTCTTTCTTGAAAGATTAGTGTAAAGACCATGATTCTTAGTAAGAATCCTAAATTTCAAGCGGTTCGGTGTCATAGAGCCGATGTTATGACCGACCACAAGTATTGTTGCTAGCACCCGATCAATTTTTTAAAAATGTTCCTTATTAAGATTTTTTAATTGACTCGGGTACAGACCAAGATTCTTGGTAAAAATCCATAATTTCGGTAGGTTCGGTGCCATGCCGCCAAAGTTGTGACCGACCCCAAGTGTTTATACGGCTAACCCCAAGCGTTGAAATGACCGAACCCAAGGGTTTTAACGGTGATTTTTTTATAAATTCTTCTTTCGGCCGATTTTGTCAAAGATTAGTGTCAAGACCATGTTTCTTAGTAAGAATCCAAAATTTCAGTCGGGTAGGTGCCATAGAGCCGACGTTATGAACCACCACAAGAATTGTTACAAAGCGCCCGTAAAACGATCAATTTTTAAAAATTGTTCTTTTTTGAGTTTTTTTAATTGGTTCGTATACACACAATGATTCTTAGTAAAAATCCATAATTTCAGTCGGTTCGGTGCCATACCGCCGAAGTTATGACAGACCCCATGTGTTTAAACGTCTGACCCCAAGCGTCGAAATGACCGACCCCCTGTTATAACGGTGATTTTTTTATAAATTCTTCTTTTGGCAGATTATTTGAAAGATTCGTGTAAAGACCATGATTCTTACTAAGAATCCAAAATTTCAGTCGGTTCGGTGGCATACAGCCGAAGTTATGAACCACCACAAGCATTGTTACAATGCGCCCGTAAAACGATCAATATTTTTAAAATATTATTTTATAAGATTTTTTTATTGATTCGGGCAGAGACCAAAATTCTTTGTAAAAATCCATAATTTCAGTCGGTTCGGCGCCATACCGCCGAAGTTATGACCGACCCCATGTGTTTAAACGGCTGACCCCAAGCGTTGAAATGGATGACCCCAAGTGTTATAACGGTGATTTTTTTATAATTTCTTCTTTTGGCAGATTTTTTGAAAGATTAGTGTAAAGACCATGTTTCTTAGTAAGAATCCAAAATTTCAGTCGGTTCGGTGCCATAGGCCCACGTTATAAACCACCACAAGTTGTGTCACAAAGCGCCCGTAAAACGATAAATTTTGTAAAATTGTTCTTTTTTGAGTTTTTTTTAATGATTCGTATACAGACCAAGATTCTTGGTAAAAATCCATAATTTCAGTCGGTTCGGTGCCAGGCCCTTAAAGTTATGACCGACCCCAAGTGTTTAAACGGCTAATCCCAAGCGTTGAAATGTCCGACCCCAAGTTTTTTAACGGTGATTTTTTTAAAAATTCTTCTTTTGGCAGATTTTTTTATTGAGTCGTGTACAGACCATGATTCTTGGTTAGAATCGGAAAATTTTCAGACGGTTCCGTGCCATAGGGCCGAAGTAATGACCGACCCCAATTGTTATAACGGTGATTTTGTTATAAATTCTTCTTTTGCAGATTTTTTAAAAGATTTGTGTAAAGACCATGTTTCTTAGTAAGAATTCAAAATTTCAGTCGGTTCGGTGCCATAAGAACGAAGTTATGACCGACCCCAAGTGTTAAAATGGCTGATCCCAAGTGATAAAACGATGATTATTTTATAATTTTTTAATTCTTCTAATGGCAGACGTTTTTATTGATTCGTGTTCAAACCACGATTCTTAGTAATTTTAGTTAACTCAGCGCCATACGGTCTAAAATCAAATCAAATCAAATCAAAAAATATTTATTGTAAAATAAAAATTACAAAAGGTGTAGCTTATGGGTAGACCCCATTTCTTCCAGCTAACCACATTTATTTAATTACAATGTTTATATAATATTATTTGTTTTATTATAATTACAATGTTAATACAGATAAAATAACAATATACCAATGAAAAAAACACAAATATATATACCAATAAAAATAGGCGTTTCATTTACGTGAGGTATTCACTCAACGTGTAGTGACATTTATTAACAAGGAAAGTGTTTAGTGACGATTTGAATTTGTGTGTATCTTGTATTTGTTTAATGTTATGTGGAAGCTTGTTATATACTTTAATGGCCATGTAGTATGGTCCTTTTTGGAATATTGTTTTGTTTGCTTTTGGCATTAATAGGTTTTCTGTGAGCCTTGTAGCGTATTTATGTGTTGAGTTTTTTAGTGGGAACTTGTCTGTAGATGATCGCACTAACATGCATAACTCCATTATATATATGTCTGTGACTGTCAGAATTTTCAGATTTTTAAACAATGAACATGAATCTAAACGACCAGAGTTTGTAATTTTTCTTATGCATCTCTTTTGTATAATGAAGACATCTTTGGCGTTTACCGAGTTTCCCCATAAAATAATACCGTATTTTATTATTGAATATACATAACCATAGTATGCGGCTATTACTGATTCGGTGTTCAATATTTTTCTCAAGGTACCCAGAACATAAGAAAAACTACTGATTTTTGCTACAATTTTTGAGACATGTTCTTTCCAGTTTATGTTAATGTCTAATTCTATTCCCAGTAGTGAACAGGTTTGGGAAGGTTCGATAATATTATTATTAATGTTTACATTTATATTTATAGGTGTAGCTTGCACTGGACAAAATTTTAAAATTTGGGTTTTGTTTGTGTTGAGTGATAGATGTTGCGATAACAGCCAGTTTGCTATTAATTGGCAAGTCTCGTTAACTTGTTTGTTAAATTCGTCAACGTCTCCATTACATTCAAACAACAAAGCGGTGTCATCAGCGAACATTGAACATTCTGTGCCAGCAATTATTGGGAGTTCGTTTATATAGATAAGGAAAAGGAGAGGCCCAAGAATGCTTCCTTGTGGCACACCCTTGTTTATTTTTCTCCATTTGGATTCTACCATATGATATGACAAATATGTCTAAGATATGACCGACCACAAGTGTTTTTGCCCGTAAAACGATGATTCTTTTAAAAATTATTCTCATGGAGGATGTTTTTATTGTTTCGTGTACAGACCATTATTCTTGGTAAGAATCCGAAATTTCAGACGGTTCGGTGCCATAGGGCCGAAGTTATGACCGACCCCTTGTGCTTAAACGGCTAACCCCAAGCGTTGAAATGACCGACTCCAAGTGTTATAACGGTGATTTTTTTATAAATTCTTCTTTAGGAAGATTTTTTTATTGATTCGTGTACAGGCCAAGATTCTTGGTAAAAATCCAAAATTTCAGTCGGTTCGGTGTCGAACCGACCGGATAGGGCCGAAGTTAAGACCGACCTCAAGTGTTTAAACGGCTGACCTCGAGTGTTGAAATGACCGAACCCAAGTGTTATAACGATGTTTTTATTTGTTCTTCTTTTGTCGGATTTTTTTATTGATTCGTGTGCAGACCATTTATGAATTCTTCTTATGGCAGATTTTTTATTGATTCGTGTACAAACCACGTTTCTTAGTAAGAATCCATAATTGAAGTTGGCTCAGAGCCATACGGTCTAAGTTATGACCGACCACAAGAGTTGTTACAAAGCGCCCGTAATACGTTGATTTTTTTTATAAATTGTTCTTTTGAAGATTTTTTTATTGATTCGTGTGCAGACCATGATTCTTGGTAGGAATCCGATATTTCAGGCGGTTCGGTGCCATAGGGCCGAAGTAATGACCGACCCCAAGCGTTAAAAGGGCTGACCCCAAGCGTTGAAGTGACCGACCCCAAGTGTTGTAACGTTGATTTTTTTATAAATTCTTCTTTTTCTGATTTTTTGATAGATTCGTGTACAGATCATGTTTTTTAGTAAGATCCCAAAATTTCAGCCGGTTTGGTGCCATTTGGCCGATGTTGTGACCGACCGACTAAACGACCGACCCCAAGTGTTATAACCTAAGAGTATGGATTTTAGAGAGACGCAAGAGACGCAGACACACACGCGCCCAAAGTGTGCATTTTCAAAAATTTTATTCAACGGTTTTTAGTTTTTAGACTGCTGACATTGGCTTTTGCACCTTGGTCGCGTGTAGTTCTCCTAGTAAAACGTTCATTAAACATAGAAAAATGGTCCACTGCGCCGTTAAATTTTGCAAAGTAGTTTTATAAAGACCTTTAAGCAGAAAAATGGTTTTACCTGTTACATATGTGTTTAAACATCGCTTAAATATACATTTTATAATTTTCGACGAGTTCATTTCATCCGCCACCGCTATCGGCGCAACGCTATCACGTGAACTCTGAATGGCAATGGACCGAATCAGTCAACTTCATTTATAATAATTAAAAATTACCAAAAAACTTTTATTTTTCTTTTACTCATAACGCACACACATAAAGTGATGATTTACTCGTGTCATACGTACGTGTTTTTCCTCATTTAGTTTATTCATTTTTAAATATTTTCACTTCGTCTTTTTTGCACCGCTATTTTTATTTCTTTTCCTACTAATTTAACACCCCATTTACATATTATATTCATTGATTAATTCTATAAAATTTGGTTACTAATGAGTAACAATTACGCCATTACGGCAATAAGTGTTTTTTCTTCACCAACATTTTTTTTTCGAAATGTATTATGTATAAATTTTTAAATTCTCCCACTGAGAGCCAGCCTGGGTTCTCATTGCCTCGTAAAGTCTGGACCGCCATCAATAGGATAAGGTGCTCCCATAGCCGCTGTGCTCAGATGATGCACAGATGGGGCCTTAGGCGATGTGTGAATGCGGTGCGGTGCAGACCACCGAACATGTGGTCAACGAATGCCCGCTCCATTCATTCCCCGGCGGGATTGATGAGGTCCACAGGGCAACGCCTGAGGAGGCCCTAGACCATAAATATACCAAACCACCCACTAGATCGATAACTTCGTGCTTTTGTTCGAGACAAATTTGGTCACTATTTCACCATCAAAATGCAATAATTTTTCGATTTTTTTTACGGAGATTTGTGACGTCGCACACCATAGACAAAGATAGAGTAAGTAACAACAAAAAAAGGCGCGACCATAGACAATATAATTTTCTTTCGGGGCCTACCCAGTACCATCCAAATCATTAGCCTTAAATATTATGCCAATATGCAATGCAAAAAAACTTTTACCTGAACAACTCCCCAGTCAAAATTTTTGCTGACCAAACACCAAATCAAAGAAAATACTTGTTGGACCTACGTCAAACCATAGAAAGTCGGATTCAGGGAGGTGAAGTTGGGTTAACTATTAAATATATCAACAGTAAGCCGACAATAGTTAAGACAACTACAAAAAACTCAAAGACATCAATGGATACGGCCAAAACATCCGGGCTGCCACACCAAACTCTTAGAGTTGAAAACTACTATTCCATTACTTCAACACATCGATGTATTTAGACATTACTTTCTTTCTCTATACTGACGGGGGACATCAATATAAATATTAATGATAACACAAAAAATATTAATTTTCAAAGTGAATATCTAGATTGTTTATCAAGTTCTTGATACCTGCCATATATTAACTCACCAACAAGAGTAACCTTAATGAACTCTGCATGTTTAGATCATATATTTGTAAAGACACATAAAGATGTTAATATAATATCCTCAATTCTAGAAACAAATATCACGGATCATTATCCAACACTATATGGGCACACTTTCAAAAATTCATCTATAAAACAAAAATGTGAAACTTTTGAAAAAATTGAAATTAACTACATCATGCATTAAATTCCTTACTTCATTTAGAAAGTTGGGAAAATGTTCTCTCAATAGTAAACCCACAATCAGCATTAGAAAATTTCTATAAAACTCTTCTAGACAATATTCTGAAAAGTGAAAGTAAAATTGTTGTAACAAACAGAAAATGGATTGGCAAAACATGGATTACTGTTGGCTTAATTGTATCAATTAAGCAAAGAGACAAATAATGCAGGGAAATGTTAAAATACCAAATAGCTTGCCAAAAGAATAATGTCAGAATAATGGATTTTATGAAAACAAAATATTTAATGTGCAGAAACTTACTCAATAGGCTGATTCGAAGTTGTAAAAAGAAATACTATTGTGAACAAATTGAAAACGCTAAAAATGATAGTAAAAAAACTTGGAATATTATAAATGAAATTACGCTCAAAAAAAGTATGTCTTCAACTGTTGTAAATGAGCTTTAAATAAATAACAAATTAATAACTGACAAATCTGCTATTGCCGAAAACTTTAATTACTTTTTCACGATTATAGTAGATGTTGTACTGAAATCATAGAGTATAAATGATAATAATACTTACATAGAGACATCTTCACAATTAATTGCAGATAACGAATCAATCAACCCAATAGAAAATTTTTCACCCATTACAAGAAAGGAAATTGAAAAATATATTGATAGCCTAAAACCATCTAATTCTAAGGGAACTGATGGACTATCATGTAATACATTGAAAAATATAAAACAATATATTCTAACTCCTTTGCAACTTATATTTAACATGTGCCTTAAAGAAGGTCATTTTCCAAAACAGTTTAAAATCTCCACCATAATTCCAATTCATAAATCTGGTGAAACGCATAAATTAGACAATTTTAGACCAATCTCACTTGTTTCAAACTTATCAAAAATTTTAGAAAAATGCATCAAAAATAGAATCGTAGAACATTTAGAAGAATATAATATTCTGTCGCAAAACCAATATGGTTTTCATAAAGATCTAAGCATTGAAGATGCAATATATGATCTAACAAAAAATATATACACATCTATCGATAAAATAAGAAATATCTAGCTATATTCTTAGATTTAAGAAAGGCTTTCGACACTTGTAAATCATAACATACTCATAAAAAAAATATCACAACTAGGTTTCAAAAATCACACATTAAAAATACTCACCAACTATCTTAAAGACAGAACACAAAAAACAAAAATTGGGAATATGTATAGTTCAGAAGCACAGATAAAAAATGGAGTTCCGCAAGGAACTGTACTTGGACCGATTCTATTTTTGATGTATATAAACGATTTATGTAATTTTGTAACCCCTGGACAAATTATTTCTTACGTCGATAACACGGCAATAATAGTAAACGGAAATTCTTGGATTGAAACATTTTCTAAGGCAAACGAATGTATTGCACTTGTTTCAACATGGTTGAAATGTAACAAACTCATCTTAAACTATAGCAAAACATTTTATTTAACTTTTTATAAAAACATTGAAAACAAACCTCATGATAATCTAAAAATTAGAATCCACAACACAAGTTGCAATCAAGAATTTTGCAATCACTTTGCAATGAACTCATCGAAGTAGAAAATATTAAATATTTAGGTGTGTCTATTGATACACATCTTAACTGGAAATCACAAATAGATAAAACCATCTCGAAATTAAGATTTCAAACATATACTTTTTACAGACTTAAGGAAGTACTCAATCTTGACAAATTGAAAATGATCTATTTTTCCCTGGTACAATCTTCAATAATCTACGGCATTGTAGGATGGGGTGGTGCGCTTGATGCATTTATTAAGCCTTTACAAATTGCTCAAAAGCGCATCATTAAAATTATGTATAATAGAATTAAAACATTCCCGAATGAGATATTATTCAAAGAGACAAAAATATTCAATATCCGTAAATTATTTATATTGCAAACAATGAAATATGTATTTTAAAACAAAAATGGTTTCGTAAAAAACGAAAATAGAATTAGCGAAAGGACTAATAATGTGTTTCAAGTTTCCCAAATCAAAACCAAATTAATGCAAACACATGGCAGTTTTATTGGTCCTCGTACATTTAATCTTCTACCAAAACACATTCAAATGACAGATAAAATATCACTTTACATAAAAGAATCAAAATTATGGCTAAATGACGCAGATGTTGAAACACTTTTTTTATAAACTATGTAAACCTTTACCTTTATGATTCATTTTTACAATTCTACTGTAACTTCAAGACTTACTTAGCTTATCTTCTTGAAAACGTATCAAATAATCAATTTACCTGTATGTGTCGCTGTATTTTTAAACTTTCACTTGGAAAATTACATTTTTTACTTATACCGCCAACTTATTGGTGTAGGTAATTTAGCACTTTAGCACTTTACATAGTTAATATTACCCACGCACAGGGAGTGCCTTAGTGGGTTCCCATTATCTGCTTTTGTCATATATGTATTTTTTACTTTAATTTTACCTTGAGTTATGTAATAAATTTTCAGAAAATATGTAAAAATTTCTTCTGTAATGTATAATGGGAAAAAATAAAGGAAAAAAAAAAATTCTTATTACTGAAACCTGGCTTGATCATGATATTCATACCGAGGAACTTGGATTTACATCTTACAACACCTACCGCCTTGACAGAAATCCAGCCACCAGTAATAAAACCAGAGGAGGAGGAGTTTTCATATCCGTTAATAAATCACTGTCGACCACTCGATTAATTTGCAAACATCAAGACGTGGAACAGGTATTCGTATTACTAAAATCTAAATCAAATAAAATTCTATTGGGATGTGTCTACATTCCTCCAGGATCCAACATCACAGTCTACAGAAACCATATTGATGACCTCGAAACCTTCATAAACAAATATCCTGATGCCAGAACAATTTTATTTGGTAACTACAATACCCCTAGCATTGATTGGATGAATAAAAACTCTTGTACCAACTTAAACCTGCCAGAAAATGCTCGCGAAATAATAGATATGATGAACTTACTCTCTCTACATCAAGTCAATCAAGTCTACAATAACTGTAATCGGCTGCTGGATCTGGTATTCTGTAGTGATCTCTCAATTCATATTGTTAAATCGGTTGATGAGCTCCTCCCCCTAGACTGCCACCACCCCGCTCTAAGCATAACCATCACGACGAATAACTCACCAGACAACACAACTATTCTGCCTAACCTTACTTATAATTTTTCCAAAGCTGACTATCCTAATATGAATCAATATCGGTAAATATCGGTTCGGACTGGCCACGCTTATTACGAAGAATTTTTAGAAAAAAACTTTAGATTCGCCTTAATTACTATAAAATGAAACTTTTTGGCTTTGGGGCGGCGGAAAATAATGCATTTTAATTTTCAATTACTTAAAACCAAAATTCACTTCGCGAACCGACCCAGCGAAAATCCGTGGCCGTAACTGTCGTTGCGTTGAGCTGTCTACAAGTGACATATTTACATAATATGTTACCAGTGCGCTTGATCGTAATAAGATTTAAACTAATCAAGATAGAAGAAAAACAAATTGTTCGATTTGTTAGTTATCATCTACACCAAAGTTTGAATCGAAGCGTCTTTGGCAGCAGATGCACCAGTAAATGACTTAATACTTTGGAATAGCTTAAAATTGTACGAAGCCATTGATTCCGAAATCAGTATAGCATCTAGGGGTTATTTTTATTTTGTCTTGGTATTTGTCAGATGAACTAGTCTCATTTACCTTGTTTTCTGAGAAGCTGTATGATGCTGACAAACAGGCCATTGTTCAAAAAATAAATTCTGATGGCGATAATCGTTCAGTACGAGGTGATTCTGCTAAGCTTGCCTCAGAGGTTACATTAGAAGCTTTTGCAACACAAATAACGTTGAAAATGCTCTTAGTTCTAGATATCAAGGACTCTTTCTTGTACTTACCTCCTAAGACTTGGAATAACAATGTTGATTACCTTCAAGGCAAAAGCTGAGTCAAAAATTTGCCTGTTGTTAATGATACAGCGGAGAGAGGTGTTAAACTATTTGAAGATTATAACACGATACTCACTAAGAATGAGGAAGAAAAGCAATTTTTACTTCACATCGTTGAACAAAACAGAAAAATCGTTTCTACTGAAACATTCAAAATGGAGTTAAGGCCCCGTTCTCCGCACAAAAAAAAACATTTCGGACGATTCGTGAAATTTGCTTTTAACGCATTCGACAGGAGGTGTATCTGCAGCGCGCGCGCATTATTATTATAAAAGGTCTGGTTTGGAACTTGGCTAATAATTTCATTTCAAACATTCGTTTCCAGAGAAGTTGATAATAGATGTAGGGCTGCCACAATTTTAAAATACACATAATATTTATGAAAATATCTGTTATTTTCTCAATGTATAACTTTAGATTACCTATAAAGTGTAATGTACACTTGAGGTGACCGTTCACAAAACAAAGCTATATTATTTATTATAACGGAACTACTATTATCATTGTTTCTCTTTAATTTCTATTATCAATATGGGAGACGGGACGGGATGGGTACTGCCGCGCCGCCCCGGAAAACATTTTTTGGATAACCAACACCCCTGCCGTAGGTCACCCAAGTGATTTGCCATGTTTGGTGACTTAGCAGGGGTTCCCGGGTTATGGGATGAGGTATCAATTTGGAAGGCGACCATTGCCGCCCGGCAACCATTCATTGGATAACAGAGGTGCCCGGGTTCATGGGGTGAGGCTTATCTATTTATTGGGAACTACTTTTTTTAAAAGAAAAAGCGTCATTATTCGTATTCCCGGTTTACGAATAATCTGACAATTTGAAAATCTCTTACCAGCATCATAATAAGCGGAAGATGTTGCTTGTACATTGAAAGAGGAATTGAACCCGCGACATCTTGACCCGACCCATTTTTCAATTTTCAACTAAGTAAAGTGCATATTTTAATCATATTAGTTTATAGTCCAGTCAATTTTTAATTTGGGAGGTGGGAATGGGTACCGCCGCCCCGGGAACCTTTATTGGATAACCAATACCTCTGCCATAGGTCACCCCAAGTGGTTCGCTACGTTTGGTGATTAAGCAGGGGTGCCCGGGTTCATGGAGTGAGGTTTGTCCAGGTCTTGGAGGCGGATGACCAGTACAAAACTGAACCCGAGATTCCTACCCACCCCTTAAACCCTTTTCCTTCCCAGAACTCTCCTCTCCTTCCTTTCCTTAAAAAAACCCTCCACACAGCATCATAGGTGAGCATAAAGATGACATAGGCCCTGAGGGAAATTATGTTCCTCAGGGCCTCCTGTGTGGAGCTCATGTAAAAAAAAATGAATGGTCCAAAAGTAGGTGTAGAGTGCACCTAAGCGATTCCTTCAGAAACTTGGTCAGGGTGCTTAGGGTGTGAACATACTAAAAGTTCTGACGTCTAGGTGGTGAGCTAGGGGAGGGAGGGGGGGGGGGGGAGAAGGTTCCAATTTTTGGATTTACGCTTATATCTCGGAAACGGTGCATTTCAGAGGATTTTTTTTAGGATAAGTGAAAGCTCATAAAATTATCTACAACTTTTATTCTATACGTAATTTTCGAAATCCCAGCCGTTTTTGACTTACACGCTCCACAAATGTAGATATTTTCGAAAAAAATCATTTTACCTCACATTTTTCATTAAACATTCCTTCATATCGTCTAAAATATTTATCAAAGAAAGAAATTTGTTTGAAAGAAGTTGTAAAGAATTTAATTCCCTTTTAGATAATATGTATACATTTGCAAACTAATCTTCAACCAGTAAATATTTACTGGAATTTTAAGTTTTTTAGTAAATGTCGTCATTTTTTATCTTATTACTGACACACCACTTTTGTTTGAGATTGTGGGACTTGGATTTCATTTATTATTTCATCATTTAGTTCCTAAAACAATGAGTTTAATGAATCTTCACCAACTTGAACAGCATCTTAGCAAGTTATTGTGGCATCTCCGACGACTCCACTCCACAAAAATTGACATTATTTAACTGGTTTCTGGGAAGGGAGGATGTGCATCAAACCACTGACTGAGTTTGGCACAACCTGTTTTTGCCTACATGCACCTTTTAGCTCTTTATTTATATCCGGGGGTAAAGTGCACAAACTACGGGAGGTAATTCTGCACCACAGTACACGTAAAAAAAGGTACGAAACTTTTTTCAAAACGTTCTAAGGTAGTTACGGGTAAAAAAGTTTTGTTGTTTGTATGAAAAAAATAATATTCTTCTGTGGAAAAATAATTTTGTATAGGGAAAAAATTGAATTTAGAAAAAAGTTAATTGTCTTTTTTACATTCACCATCATGTACCTCCCGAAGTTTATGTAGAAATTTATGAAGTGGCAGCCCTAAAAGCTACGAGCGTAAAGGACGGGCGGGCAGGCGCGTGCATATCAGCAAACTACAGCTTTGCTAGGACTAGTTAACCGATGGAATCTAAATTATTAAACATTTATAAAAAGGTCAAAGTAATTACTTATAACAATGTAGTTGGTTTTAGTAAACAAGCAAAACTTTTATTTACTTACATTTACGTAACGCATTTTGGTTTTATTATCAATTTTTTTCAATTCAATTTCAGTGCCGGCAACCCGGGCGTTTATTTATTATTAGTTATGTACAACATGATTTTTTTTCCTTACCCTCCTCACTAGACAAAGAGTCTGTTCTGAGGCTGGTAACTAACAATTTCTAATTACATAAAAACAAATAAGTGGTAAAAACATAAAAAAAAAGAAAAATATATATTATAGTAAAAATAATAATAATAAAATACGAGGAAAATCAGAATTTAAAAACAGAGTAGAAAATAGAAAATATATAATATTAGATATTAAGAATATTACTTATCTCTCTTCTTTCTTTGACATTCAACCAGTTCAAAAATCTTTTGAAAACCCAATTCAAATTATTAGATGCGACGTAGGTCTTTGTTTGGGCTACAAACTTATTGAATATATATGGTGCCAAGTAAGATTCATGTTTTTTTGCAAAATTTGATTTGATATATGGTACTTGTAATTGATTGTGTGTGTTTGCTCTTGTGTATTGCGAGTGAGTTATGAAGTGTGGTGATATTTTTATGCAGTTTTTGTGGATGATCTTCTTTATGTATAGTTTATTTATGTCTAATAGGTTATTGTTGATCATTATCTGTTCTGTCGGATGTTGATAAGGTTTTCTAAACATAATTCTGATTATTGTTTTATGATTAATTTTAAGTGATTTGAGGTGAGTCTCTGCTGCTGCTCCCCATACTGAAATACCATACATTAGAATACTTTGACAGAGTGCATAATATATATTTTTTAGCTGAGGTAGTGACATAATGTTTCGAATTGTTTTGAAGATGTAAGAGAGTTTCCGTATTTTTTTTGTAATTAGGTTAATTTGGAGATCCCATTTTAAGTTATTGTCAACAGTTAAACCGAGATATTTAATATTTTGCGCATAATCAATTTTGTCACAAACACAGCGTGAGTTAGTTAATGAGGTAACTGTGCAGGGGTGAAGATGTAGTTGTGGGCGACTATCTGGCTGACCAGCTAATGTTTTACTGAAAGTTAAGTATTTTGTTTTAGAAATATTTAGTGTCAGTAGATTATTTATTAGCCATTTATTTACTTCAGTCATCCCTGCTTCCGTGTTTTTGAAGACGTTTTCCCATGATTGGGCTTTGAATAAAATTACAGTGTCATCTGCATAACTGATAACTTTGTACTCTATGTTCTCTAGGCTTATCTCAGTTAGACTGTTAATGTAGATGAGAAACAGTATGGGACCTAAAACGCTGCCTTGGGGTACTCCATACCTGTTGCCTACTTTGTCACTTTCTTGATTATTGATTTTTACAATTTGTTGTCTATTTTCAATGTAGCTGATGAACCATTTTAGTGGTGGACCTGTTATGCCAATGTTTTTGAGTTTTTGTTGGAGTAATTTGTGTGAGATGGTATCGAAAGCTTTTGCTAGGTCTAAGAACACTCCTAACACCTTTGAACCGCCATCTAGGTTTTTCACTATGTATGTGGTTAGTTCCGATAAGGCGTCTTCTGTTCCCATTTTCGCTCGAAACCCGAATTGACGGGTGGAGATCATCCAACGAACATCTAATAATAGGTAGTAATAAAATAATACGAATGATGATAATTACATATTTCCTTGTCCGTAACAATTTGGAACGCGGGTAAGGGTACCGCCGCCCCGGAAACTATTTATTGGATAACCCCAAGTTGTTCGCTACGTTTGGTGACTTAGCAGGGGTGCCCGGGTTTGGATCTTGGTGGCGGATGTGTCTGCCCACCGCTGCGTGGTAGGCCAGATCGGGAGAGACTGCTTGAGGGAGATCTTGCGACCTCTCAGGCAGAACTCTTTTGGAACATCGCCTTGCACCGCATTGGAAGAGATGGATTCAAAAGTCCGTCACACCCAAACCCACTGACCCTCAAATTCCTACCCAACCCTATAACCTTATCCTTTCCTCTCCTTCCTTTCCATTAAAACACCCTCCACACAGCAAATCCAAAGATGACATATGCCCTGAGGGAAAAAAATCCTCAGGGCCTATGTGGAGTTACTGTAAAAAAACAAGGTAATTTTTGAAAGCAGATTTTTGTTGTAAAAATGTATTATTATTATGTCCTTTAATTTTAATAAATGAGCAAAATAAAAGCTTTTGCATTCAATGGTCATTTAAAAAAAAACGTAATTTAATTTTAAAAAACTTGCCCGGGAATTTCAGTTTCCGAAGCATTGGAAATAGATTTATTTCCCAAAGTACGCATTCTGTAAAAAATAAAACAATAACTGTCACCTTTGTTATATAATACACAAATAAATTGAAAATTTATTTTTATAATAAATATTACATAATAGTAAATAATACGAGTATGTATTATATTAATAAAACTATGATCACAGGAGATAATGTTTACGCTTAGAAATACGACTTTTTTGTTATTGTCTTACCATTTTCGCAAAACAATATTATTATTTACGTACGTGTATATTAAACAAATCATGAAACGTAGGACTACACGTCTGTGTGGCGAGCTGTCTGGACAGCGAATGACGAATATTTGAAAGGCACATAGGTTACACGCACGTTAGATAGAGATGGCCGGTGAATATTATCTTTATGGTACCGCTACATGCTTGCGACAAACGGCTTGCCGCAAGCTCAGGCAAGCTCTGACAAACGAATGGCTGGCTTCCACACACTTGCGAGCGCGCCAGTGTGTTCGGAGCATCCAAGCGCGGCGGACGTCTACCTTAGAGTATATATTGTTACTCTAAGGCTATACTATGTTTGCGTTAATCTATTTTTATTTTGGTTCCATGCCAACTCAGAATGAAACCAACTGAGAAACACCTCAGAAAGATCTTTAAAAGCTATGAAAAAATAATTTTAAAATTGCCGGTAACCCTAACCTAACTTAATCATTTTTTTTATCGTGACCTTTCTGAGTTGGCCGGTCACCTTTATTTTAACGCGAAATAAAAGACAAGGGGATAATATATTTTTAATACCATTGAGCCATTGAAGAAGATAATACTAATAAAAATATGAAAAAGAACAAGACACAGAAAAATACAATGTCTAGTTCACACGCGGTAAAAGTGAAACCTTCAGAAAACTAAGGTAGAAAAGAGTGGGGAAGCTACGAAGCACCGCACAAAGAGGAGACATTATCTTGCAGGCTAAATCCTATAGATTTTTGTCTCTTTTTAGTGCCACTTTTTCGTTTCATCGAGTTTCAAATCACAACGGTGCCAAAGAAATTCGAACTCGAAGATCACTTGTCTTTATATAATATTGCCTTGTATTATAAAAAAAAGTTATTCTAACAAAAATCATGTTTTTTTTGTAATAATACTGTATAAATCATCAATAAAATATTATTTATTTATTTTGACTCTTTAGGTAAATCCAGTCGCAATAAATTACGTTAGTGCATTAAATTTATGTACTTAAACATTTTAATAAGAATAATAAGTCAGGCTCGCCTCATACGCCATTCATATTCATATGTCTCGTAATATTATCATAGACCGCACGGAGCAAAAAAGGCGTGCATTCGCCACCAGCTCCGAAGTTCCACTGAGCGCGACCGAGCGCTTGCCGCTTGTGGCCAAAATATCCGACCTCGATCGGATCGGCGGCAAGCTCTCGCAAGCTCTTGCAAGCCTACGCAAGCCAAGCCACACGCGCGGCACCAGACGCTGGGGCTTGTGTACGCTTGCAGAGGCTTGCCACGTATTTGGACGCGGCTTTAGAATTAAAAAACGTAAGCGCCTGTTGATGAAATATTTAATTAACCACGGTTTATTGAAAAAAGAGCAAAAATCTCGCGATAATTGTCTTTAGTTTTATTTAAAGAAACGCTGTGAATTTTTTCATACATATAACTTGTAAAATAACTGAAACAAACGTGTTAATAATAATTTTTGGAGCATACTTTGTGATTTTTTTCTATCGAGGGAATTTTCTAAAATTTGCGTTTCGGCGCGATAAATGTCTAGATATTATCTTCAAAAATAACATATATTTTTTTAAGAGCTTAAAAACTTCAAATGTTTAAGGGTGATTTGTAAGAAATCGGTAGAAATTGGGAGAACCGAGGCTTAAAAAACATAGTTTTGAAAGATTGCGACTAATATTATGTTAATTATTGCTTTTTTACCAAATTTTATTCAAATTTAAATACGTTTTATACTTATTTGACTAAAATACTTGTAATATTAATAAACGTGTTTTGCTTAAATTACGTGTTTTGCTTAAAATCCAGAACTTTTGTCAGAAACTTCTAATTCGATGAGCACCCCCTTGAACATAAGATAGGGGGCTGAAATTTTTTACACATAATAGGAATGATAGGTGTAACAAATAAAATGGGTGGCTACATCTATATTTGAAAAAAAAAAATTACTATATAGGCCTGGACCACCTTAGAGAGTATACATATCCCTGCTGTTCACATCAATATAGACGACGTTAAAACTAAAATTAAATCCCTAGACAAAAACAAGAAGGCCGGACCTGACAATGTGCATCCCAATATCCTTATTAATTGCATTGCTTCACTGGCTGAGCCAATTTGTTTATTGTTTAATCAATCCCTCGACACAGGTTGCTTCCCTGACATTTGGAAACGTTGTTATCTAAGACCTATATTAAAAAAGGGTAATAAAAGTGATATCACTACCTATAGACCAATATGTAAGCTATCTGTAATCCCGAAACTCTTTGAAAAACTATTGCTTGATCAAATTTCCCCATATATTAACCATCTCATTGTTCCAAATCAACACGGATTTTTGTCGGGCAGATCAACTCTAACTAATCTTTCGTTATATGAAAACTATATATCAAACGCATTAGCTAACAGAACTCAAGTCGATTCTATTTATACGGATTTCATCAAGGCCTTCGACAAAGTTTTCCATAAAATTCTACTGGTTAAGTTACGTAAGCTAAGTATTGATGGAAAAATTTTAGATTAGTTTGCAAGCTATCTATCTGATAGAATACTACTTGTTAAAATTAATTTGATCCTTTCCGATCAATTTATAGCTACCAGTGGTGTACCACAAGGGTCTCATTTAGGCCCAATTTTGTTTCTTCTATTTATAAATGATATTGTTGATATATTTGATAAAGATGTAAATGTGTTGCTTTTTGCAGATGATTTGAAAATATTTAAAATAATTAAAACCGTTGAAGATTGTATCTGTCTACAGAATAATTGACAAAAGTAAATTAATTGGTGTTCAGTTAACAAACTGTTTCTGAACATAAATAAGTGTCATGCAATAAGATTTTACAGAATAAGTCAACCAATTATTACTTAATAACACTACCCTTACCTCTGTCGAAGAAATTAACGACCTGGGCATAATTTTTTACTCTAAATTAAACTTTATATCCCATATAAACACAATCGGTAATAAAGGAATGAAAATGCTTGGCTTCATTCTTCGAAATTCAAGAGGTTTTAGGAATATTTCAACACTAAAAATTTTGTATACATCCTTAGTACGTAGTCAAGTCGAATATAACTCCTCGATCTGGTCCCCCCATTTTAAAATACATTCAGATTCAATCGAAAAAAATCAATAAATTTCTAAGACATATTAATTTTAAACTCGGTATTCCCATTGAAAACATGAATTACAATTACTTGATGAAAGAACTATTAACGAACTATTATAAATTATTATATTCCGGGTGGGTAAATATGTTCTGTAAACGGAAATATGTACAACCCAGATTAAAATACAATTTAAATAACATACTTTAGGAACACTGAAATATCAACCGAAGGATGTTTCCCACCTATAATTTTGTTCCAATTACGGGTTCTGTTTTCCCATTTTTCATTCGATCGTGAATTCCCAAAATCCATATTCACACTTATTGCGTCGAAATGTAAATGCATTGTAAATGTCAAACGAAAATAAAGCAGAGAAATGCAACAAAAATCCAAGATTCCTATTGGTAGAGGTAGTAGTTGGGGACCATAAACAAATCTAAGGGGACTTATGATATCACCAAAGATTCGGTTCACATTTCGGATCGGAGTTATACCCGCCTGCCCTAGACTGGCTCGCAGATCTAGATGTCCCCCTCTGACCCCCCACCAAACGAAAGAAGAAGAATTCTTAAATTATAAAATGTAATGGTAAGTCACGCAGTGAGGCCAACATTACTGGATTGTACTAATTATTGTACCAATTATTCGTTACTATGTATTTCGTACCAACTCAAACTGTCAAAAAGTTTTTCCCAGAGAGCAATATAAGTATTAGGTTTATTTTAACTTTTATCGCTTTATTAATTTATCTACGTTCCGCAGATCTTACAATCTTGTTTTACAACAAACTTTTCATGTTCTTTTTGATAATATCAACATAGTTACTTCACATTGCTCTGTAACAAATTTCATAGTACCTACCTTAATATTTATTTTTAACCATAATATCTACTTAAACTTCTTGAACTCCTTTGCATAACTTTACATAACGATTACACTACATAACTACTTGTACTGTACTTATTTATTTAGTTCGTTATAAAGAATACATTAATAGTATAAAGAAGCTTTGACTGCCCAACTTGGAAGGTCTCCCGTTCTAGGACAGTCAAATTGAGAGATTTCGTTTATATTGGGTATGTAGGTGTTTATTCATATATGTAGTATTAAGTAAAGTTTACATTCACATACTCCATTCGCATAATTATGCTATACGATACAGTAGGATAGTAGTACTGTCACATAAATAATTATGTAACTAATGCAGTTCTTGCTTAGGTGTTTATTTTGTCTATGGTGTTTTTTTTGGACACTGGTAATTTTTGGAAAAGAAAGAAGAGCAGTTTTGTTTATGGGCACTTCCTCCCGAGCAGCCATGGACTAGGTTGTTCGTGAATTGGTCACTCGCCATCAAGGTGTTTTAATCACTGTTAATCATGAGAATCTAAGTTGATTTAAAACTTAAAAGACGCGGGGTGGTTTTTACGTGACACGAGAGGTTCGTGTACGGTGTTTTATAGTGGATGACGTAAAAGTCCCACTTTTTCTCGATGTGTTTGGTTGGCCATTTTGTGGCAGTATTTATGGAAAAGAAATCGTGAAGTGAATTGGTCCCGGTGTTGGCTACTAGAATATGCCATCACGACCCCGCGTCGCGTAATCACGGACTGCTACCAGTACTACCGTAATACGCCAGACTTGGATACTGTTGGGGGCCACGTGCCTTATGATTGGAGATCGTTGAGGTGGCCCGAGGCTGAATGCGCTCCTTGGGGGTATAGCCGCCTCCTGCTCAATTAGAAGGACGACCTTGGTGCTCTGGATTCCGCGCCGTCCCCGGATGGGAAGGCTGGAGATGCCGTCCCGTCCCGTGTTCTCTCTCGGCGAAGCAAGATCGCGTTCGTCTTCCGGGGGTATTTCAGTATAGATAGTTTAGCGAGTCCATCTGGTATGTTAATTTTCTGTATTTCTTTTGATAACCTGATGGGAAGTTTGCACACTTCCATGTTGTTTTTGTGTTCAATACATTATTGTTTAAAAGTTAATATTCTTTGATTTAATTGAATCCCTACCTACATGATAGAGAATTACTTGGCCCACTATCCCGAGTTTGGATCTCTGCTCTGCCGCCAGGATATATTTAATACGAGCCTAATTCGTTACAGTACTTACTTACATCTTTCAAATTCTGTTGCTATAATAATCGAAAAAAAAATTGATATATTACGCCCGAACTTAACAAATTAAAATAAAATATGCATTTTCGCGTTGTTATTTTACGACACGGCCGCTAGTCGACGAATTTGGTTTTTCAAAGTGAACACTATGGCGTCTACCGAAGAACTACTGACCACGCCATACCTATTTCGTATCAGTGACACCCCGGCCGGAGCGGGAGATGGACGTGTGGCTCCGCGTCGCTTGATTTCGAGAAATCAATTTTAAATTTCCGTTTTGTTACAATAAACAATGCGTAAAAAAGAAGTTAATGTTTTTTACAGGTTTTTACGAAATCAACCTGTAAAAAAAATCTCAAATACCTTTTACAACCTTTCCAAAAGCTTTTTCTCAAGTATTTTCAAACTCCCCCCTTTAAAGGGGCGTGAATTCCGATTTCAATTTTTTCCTGGACTATTGGATCGCCTTAAATAACAGAAACGTCAGCACTCCTGAACAAACCACTGAGAATTTGCAATTTGGATATATTTCGGTACGGAGCAGTCGCAATGTAGTGTTATTTATGTAGGTGATTGGTGAATTGTGTACATATAATGTGTAGGCCCTCCTTGTAACTTGTAACCAGTCTGCCTGCGGACAGCGCTGTCCTGTGATGGTCAATTATTTAATTGCTTTCATCTAAGCACCTGCTCATTTACAGTGGCTCGCAGATGTACTAGAGAGGCGTGGCTTATTACGCATATTATTATTTTAATGTCACTAGATAGGTGTTTATACCTTTTTCCATAACCAATCGTCTTACGGCAAGGTTGGATATCTAATCTATTATCCTTCAAGATCACTCTCCCCAATAAAGACTCCATTGAAATGCTTGGAATAAGTAGATACATCAGTTCGACTCAAGTTTCAAGGCTCTGAAGAAGCGCGAGTAAATCTGGCTTTAAAGAAAATGGTCGTCTTTTTTTAACATTGTTTCCACATAGGAAGCCTTGAGAAAAACCACTTCCTTCAGGGCCTATGTCATCTTTGGGGATGCTCTATGGAGGGTCTTTTTAAGGAAAGGAAGGATAGGAAGTTCTGCCAAGGAAAAAGGTAACAGCAGTTGGTAGGAATCTAGGACTCGGTGTTGTCCAGGTCGTCCGCTGCCAGATCCAGACAAACCTCACCCGATGAATCCGGGAACCCTTGTTAAGTTACCAATCGTAGCGAACTTGAGGTTATCTATGACAGAGGTGTCGGTTATCCAATAAATGGTTCCCGGGCGGCGTTACGCATTACCGCCTCCCAAATTGAGAATATAGATTATATAGGGGTTGTTACATTACAAAAGATAAAGAATAGACCCCCTTATTCCTGTTGCGAGGAGCTAGTGAATTGACCCCAGTGCACTAACTTGCCGCACCGCCCCTCTCCGCCCCCCTCCCCGCACGCGCAGTCCGTGGCCCGAGGCCGAACGGCACCCGGCAGCCATTCCCACGCTGCTTTCGGGCTCGGCAACAGTGTCCCAGAGTGTCCACAGTAATTGCGCCGCGGCGCTGTGTCGAGAACCTAAGAACTCGCGATGTTTACTTTAATTGTGTATTGTGCTCGAAGAGGCTTACGCCTACCCAGTACCTGTCTGACGACTACCTATTTCCTGCTTGTGAGTACAAATGAACCTTCCTTCCCCTCTGTGTGCTAAGAATTGACATTTAAATTCACTAAATACGTGTAGAGAGTTGAGAGAAGTCCCCCCCCGTTATGATAGGATTATAGAGATAGCCAAATACCCATGTGTATAGTGCCGAGGCTGGCTTTTGTATAACCCTGTTCACCTTTAAATGAATAAACCTTTTACGTGCAAAAACTGTGTTCTGATTGAGGAAGGAGACCTGGAGATTGTGAGGAAAGGAAGAGGAGGAGGAATTTACAAGCGAACCACAAACACTCGCCCAGGTTTCAAGAGGAACCTTGCTCACGCCGGCTTTGCTGAGCTAGCTGTTGGCCTGTTTATTGCGTGTCCTTTCCAGGTTTTGGGTTTAGCGAATGGCCGCAAGTAGCGCCGATGCTAACACTGTCGCCCAACGTGAGGCAAATTTTTTCCTCACCTCCTCGCTCCAACACTGGCGTCACAACTTAGGGGCAATTTTTTTTCCTCCCTCTTCACGGTCCCACAGTCTCGTTCTTCAATCAGCAATTGTTTAAACTTTATAATGTATAATGTTTTGTCTTGTTATTCCCAATTTGTCTAGCATTTCCATCAAGAACCCCGGCGCGATTGTAACTTCGAATTGCAATTTAAATTATTACGGGCACGATTCCTTCATTTTCGAGTCGTCACTCGACAAAAACATTATCACCGGTATTCCTACGTAAAGTGCTCAACCAAGAAAGTTGCCGTCGTAAATAATATAGTGTTTACAAGTGTCGACCGACTAAATTTGCTAGTTTCAAATACAAGTTAATAGTGGAAATGTACACAAATATTTAAAACAAAGTTATTCAACAATTAAAATCCTGTATATGATAAACCAATTACCCGCTTCGTTTCCCGAAAGTTAATTAACCAGTTATTTTATAATAAACCTATTCCGCAAAGTGCTGGTCTGTATTTGATATCGACATATTTTGCGGGTAGGGGACTATTTCGCAAAGTACTGGCCTGCATATAAAACGGCATATTTTGCAGCTTAAGGGAAACAAGTGGATTAAATTCTTTCTGCCATTTGACAATTGGGCATTTTTTTGTACTTCTGCCGTCCGTTTCTTCCTTTTTCTTTTTCATCTATCAACTTTCATAAAGAAACAGACGACATAATTCGAAAGATGCCTAGTTCGCGTTGACGTCGATTCCTCGAGTCAGACATTACATCCTTATGTATACTATCTACATATAATCCTTGTTATGACAAAAGGAAGTCGGCGGGTAAATACCAATAATTGGTGATGCTCAAATCAGGCTACAGCCTAGCCACGTAAATAAAAAACTATTCCCCAAGACATTGTTGAATTTTCAAACAAATACTTCCACGAAAACTCGTATAAAAGAAAAATATTTCTTTCTTTTTCTGAAGAATCCCCCTTTGGAAAGCTAATGGAAATATTTAGAAACATATTCGTTTAAGGCGAACCTCGTTCCGTTCATTTTTTATTTCCGGACTTTTGCAAATTTGCAAACCTTTTTCAAAAACATCGGAATAAATTCTAAAAACGTGTTCCATTAAGGTAAATCCCGGCCCGTGAAATTTTCATATCCGGACTTAGAAAATTTTCAACAAATTTCCAAAACATCTGGATTTTTTCACAAAATCACGTTTTTTGAGGCAAACCCCTGCCCAAATTTTTCTCGTTTTTGGACTTAGAAAATTTTCAACAAATTTCCAAAACATCTGGATTTTTTCACAAAAACACGTTTTTTGAGGCAAACCCCTGCCCAAATTTTCAAATAATCCAAACACTTATAAAAAAAAAAAACGCGTTTTTTGCAAAAAAAACTTTTTGTAAAAAATACGTCCCCAGTGGTCAATCTCTGCCCAATTTCTTTCCAATTGCGAGTCTAGTTCTCACTTTTTCCAACATAAGGTCACTCTGACACGATCCTATACACCATGGAAGTTCCTCAAGTTACGCTGGGTATAATACCGCACATTTTTACTTCAAGAAAGGAAGAACTACTACAGGCCCTGAGAAATAGAAAGATTTCTCCTAGGAATAAATCCAAAAAATGCCTTACTCTATATGCTTCTTTCTACAACAAAAAATACATCAGGAGGTTGCAATTTCAACCGGAAGTCACCTCTCACGGAATCAGTAAATTCCATCACATCAAGTTTTCAGGCGTTATCAAATTGGCAAAACATGCATCTTTAAAAAAATATAAATATAAATCATTAAAAAAAATGTGCACATGTGTTTTGCAATGAAAATGCTTCAGTTTGTCTATTTATTTACTATCTTACAAACTAACATATTCCAGGTTGACCCTGACCATTATTACGCCCCTGACCTCTCTTGGCCAGTCGTCAATCAGTGCGATGCGGTCTCTTTAGAAGTCTTATAATTCTTGTCATAAATGACGTGAGTTACTTGTAAATATTAAATGTAAATAATCACCCATATGGGCATTTGTAAGGTAATCCTTACACCCGAAGGCACATTAATGTCAACGGTAGCCTAACTCCTGTACATTCCTTTTTCTTTTGCATAATTTTATATGTTCTTGTACATCCTACGTGCCTTGCCTGCTGTACTCTTGGGGCACCGTTTTCATACTTGTATGCATCCTCTTCCTGAAATTGATCACTTCGGGAAAGGGCCTCCTTTTCCTCCTACCATCAACGGTTCCGGAAAACTCTTGCTCCAAGACGTCGCTTTCCTTTTCACAATTCTTGCAGCATCCGCGCGTTTTTTTTTCTCACCTCATCGCCCCATCTTGTCTTATCACCTTTTTTTAATTGTTTTGTGTCGGGTTTTTGTCGTACCAGTACGTCCCTACCCTAATGTTGTAAATATAAAATCATAAGTGCAAGTCTGTATAATAACCATTGGTTTCAGACCATTGCCGCAGCTCGCTACTATGGTCACAGCACCATATTGTAAGAATGTCGCGACGATTTCTGTTATAATAGGAAATCCTCCCGTTTTTTCTTTTTTTCTTTTTCCTCTTCACCCCATCCTACACATTCATAGTAATGTTGTATATTGGGGATCGTTTCGAATACACCAAATGTACACACCTACCAGGTCACATTCGCTGGATTTGAAACAATTCAAGAGCAACCTTTTTGCTACTTGTGGTTTTTTCTTCTTTTTCCAAAAATTAGAATGGCGCTCAACCCAATTGCTCTATTTTTTTCCAGAATCGTATTTTGTCGGATTCTGAGAATTTTTTTTTTTTATTATAAAAGTGGCAATACGTTTCGTCCCTTCATTAACATTGTTCTTTGTACATATACAACTTCATTATGAGGTACAATATTTAATCATGACATCAGTTTTTTTTGTCCTTTATTGTACCATTATTCTTGTTTGGAGTTTAAAATCTTGGCCAGATCTTCAATAAAATTTGTGTTTATCGCCTTTTGGCAAGTCTTGTAACGTATGCTAATATGAATTTATTAAGCTACAGCAGTGCCGTATTAATTACATCATTGCAACCCGCCGTCTGTATTGAATGGGGACCCACATTTTTGAACGTAAACTTTTGTAACATTATAGGCGCGAGCCTTACAATATCTACTATTATAGGTGTGAACCTTACAATATCCACTGCTATAGTTGCGAATCTCATAATATCTTTGTGTTTTTACACGTCACGGGGAGTCCGTCATAACTACTCATTGTCTGCTCGTCAACACAGGGCTCATTAAATTGTTTTAAATACCTATTGGGTTACTGTCTTTCAATACTGGGCAAAATTTGTTGTAAATCGTTCATTCCTGTCACGTGAGACGTGAAAACGTGACAATATTCACCATGAGTCGTGCGAACGAAATAATATCTACCCCCATGTTTGTGTGACCTACCAAGTGTAGATCACACGCCTTTTATTTTCTGTTATCAGAAAATTATTGCTTTTGCAGCAGAGTACTCATTAACATGCCCGTGGACTTCCTGTCACAAGAACCCAGGAACTATCCACTATCTCAAAAGGACTAATCATACGCTTCACTCATGATTATGGGGCATCGTGTCGTAGGAGTTAAGTTGATGGACACAAAAAAACACCTAACTCGTTGTCTGGGAGACGAACAAGAAAACCCCCAGGTTTGTGAGATTTGAGCAAGGGTCTGTCATTTCTCGCAAACAAGTAGGAGAATAAAACGACCCTCTAATCTTCTACCCAATACACGTGGTGGATTAGACTCTTTTTATGTCAGTGTATTCCTTTTGTCCCACACTACCAAATGGTATTGTAATGTGCCAGGATAACTGCTGTAGACCTTGTTTCACCTTCCACTCAGAGGTCGAATTTCGGAAATAGCCGAGTCCTCAGCAGTTTTCTTCGTTCAAATGTTCCCAATTGTCATCCTTTCCCTTCCTCGAAATTATCCGTGAATGGGGATATATGCGTTACGCACTTGGCGTTTCGTTTGTCAAATGGGACAACCTTCATACACGGATCCTTTCAACTTCCTACTCCTTTCCCACTTTTCATAACTTATTTGTACTCAATGTTTTTGTTCATCGAAAGTAGAAAAAATGCTACCGTATAGACGTGAGCATAGGTCATGGAAGACCAACTTCTTTCGAACGGGGCATTTTGTCATACGTACAAACGCTTACCCACGTGTTCTTGGAAATGTATTTAGTTTAAAAAAAAACTAAATGGGTTAAACAGAACCTTCCTTGAATACGTACCTGTAATATGTATAAGTCTGTAGTTGCATTTAGTTAACTCTCTCTCCGTCTCTCTCTCTCTCTCTCTACACGTCAAACAAATCCAATCTTTCTCAACATGCACACCTTGTTTCTCTCCAAACATTTTCATCATTGGTCTACCAGGCAGGTAAACTTCAAGAATTTTGTTCTAATAATAATTTTTTCGCCGGATTAATAAGAAGACCAGCAGCTCTTCACCCTATCTACACCTGCGCCTCTCTTCATGCTGCCTTCACTACCGTCACGGAGGTCCCATGCCTTCAAACCCTACGTACCAAAAGCACCCGACCACACCTAACATAACCTAGTGTGAGTCGTGCGTGTAGTTGCGAATTGTATCATCACAAAACCATCACTCAAACAAACCCGAGCACGTCAGCTCTAAGTTGGTTCATGTTCCTGTTGCCATCGTGCAAATGTTCCTGCGGCATCTCACAAATGTTCCTGTTGCCATTGTACAAATGTTCCTGCGGCACCTAGCAAATGTTCCTGTTGCCATGTGCAAATGTTCCTGCGGCACCTCGCAAATGTTCCTGTTGCCATGTACAAATGTTCCAGCTGCACCTTGCAAATTCTCTGTTGCCATCATGCCAATGCTCCTGTGCCCTTGCGCAAATAACAATACCAACGATTGTTCACACAAAAATCCCACGCACACAAACCACCTCCTCTATAAAGGACCAACCACCAATTACAATTCCACTCTCCAGTACCTCATTGATGTCGTACTGGCCCACCCACAGGATCCGGAAGCAGCTACCTTTTTGACCTCTGTGACAGGTAGAACCCTCTCCACCACCAAGAAGCCTCATCCTGCGTTCTCTTCTTCATGTTTTTTTAAGGCCCTAGTGTTCCTTGAGTGTAATCTCAAACGGGCCAGGTTACTGTGACAAAGTAACCTTGTAACTTCAGTGCAACGTTCAAACACCCCAAACATCCTACGCAAACCACGCTACGCAAACATAGCTCACAGACCAATGATACAATTTAGAGTCATTTTTTTTCTATCACTGCATAACCCTTGTACCTTCTCCAACAGGTCCTTGTTTATATTTATGTATGCCACTGCACTTTCATGTAAATTCATGTATAATTCTTTATTCACCATGTTTTTTTTCTCTTTTGTTTTTGTTTTCTACTATTTTGTAGCTAGCAACTTTTTCTTTTTCTCTCTCTCTCTCTCCCCTTTCTCTTAGATGTTTTTTTGTTTTGGCACAAGTGCTAGAAGGGTAAGAGGATTTCTTAGCCCTACTGCTCCATTACCACGTCGCTTTTATTGCGGCGAGGGGGGAAGTGTTACGTTACAAAAGATAAAGAATAGACCCCCTTATTCCTGTTGCGAGGAGCTAGTGAATTGACCCCAGTGCACTAACTCGCCGCACCGCCCCTCTCCGCCCCCCTCCCCGCACGCGCAGTCCGTGGCCCGAGGCCGAACGGCACCCGGCAGCCATTCCCCCGCTGCTTTCGGGCTCGGCAACAGTGTCCCAGAGTGTCCACAGTAATTGCGCCGCGGCGCTGTGTCGAGAACCTAAGAACTCGCGATGTTTACTTTAATTGTGTATTGTGCTCGAAGAGGCTTACGCCTACTCAGTACCTGTCTGACGACTACCTATTTCCTGCTTGTGAGTACAAATGAACCTTCCTTCCCCTCTGTGTGCTAAGAACTGACATTTAAATTCACTAAATACGTGTAGAGAGTTGAGAGAAGTCCCCCCCCGTTATGACAGGATTATAGAGATAGCCAAATACCCATGTGTATAGTGCCGAGGCTGGCTTTTGTATAACCCTGTTCACCTTTAAATGAATAAACCCTTTACGTGGAAAAACTGTGTTCTGATTGAGGAAGGAGACCTGGAGATTGTGAGGAAAGGAAGAGGAGGAGGAATTTACAAGCGAACCACAAACACTCGCCCAGGTTTTAAGAGGAACCTTGCTCGCGCCGGCTTTGCTGAGCTAGCTGTTGGCCTGTTTATTGCGTGTCCTTTCCAGGTTTTGGGTTTAGCGAATGGCCGCAAGTAGCGCCGATGCTAACAGGGTGTAGGGCTTGTTCAGGGCTTCTATATTCTTCCATAGTGATCAGCTGCTAACCTTATACAAACCTCAAATACGACCATCAATTTAATTTGGGAGCCACCTTTGGCCTGGATTTTGTATCCCTCAAATACTTGATAAACCTATTTGATTCTGTACAAAGGACGGTCCGTCTGATTGATAATACCGATTGTCATCTCTAATGTACAGATGCAATGGAGGCATGCTGAGCCTGTTCTACTATTATTAATGCGTATCTTGAAATACATGAGTTCCGGGTTATGTGAAGGAGGAAAAACAGATGCTGGTAGCTAGTTCCACAAACGAGCCGACTTACACAAAAAACGAGTCGAAGAGTCCACCCGTTCTCATGAAGCCAACATTATTGTAAACGGGTGTTCCGCTCGTGTCCGAGTTTGACACACGTGCACCGGTGCACCGGTGATCAATGGCTAGCTTCTTGAGCAGGTTCCATTTCCTTGGAAGTTTTACTAGAAGGAAAATATGTAGTACTTGTTTTGAACATTTTTCTTTTTCTGAGAGTTCTGGGTTTCTTGTTATTACTGGTATAACGAAAAATGTACATATTATTACTACTCTGATCTCTGTTAATCATGCTGATATACTCTACATACATCTTATGATTCCAGGAATATGAAGTAAGTAATGCAAATTTACAAATTTTTTGTTTGAAAATTTGATGATTTTTTATACTGTGTGCAGTGGGAATAGAAAACTAATAAACAAAAATTTTAACAAAACGAAAAAACGACTTCAAAAAATGCACTAATAAGTAAAAAAATAATTTCGTATTCTTCTACAACTTTATAATCAACTTACCTTTTCTACTCATCAATATGTACGTACGATTGTTATTTTTGGAGTGTCGGCGGGAGAGGAGCTGTCAAGTGAACACGCCGGGCCGCGGGTACCTTGGTTGACACCGACTCCAAAAATAACAATCGTACGTACATATTGATGAGTAGAAAAGGTAAGTTGATTATAAAGTTGTAGAAGAATACGAAATTATTTTTTTACTTTTTAGTGCATTTTTTGAAGTCGTTTTTTCGTTTTGTTAAAATTTTTGTTTATTTTTTGATTTTTAGTGAATCTGATGTACACTAACTAATTCGATTAAGATTCGGCCGAGTATCGTAAATTTGTTCTTCAGAATTGGAGAGTTCCGTTACTTTGTCATGGATCCCATAATCAGAACCTAACCAAACTCTCATCAAACTACCCTTGAAGTACATCCTTTCCAATAAAAAAAGAATCATCGAAATCGGTTGGCGTGATATTGAGTTATTCGTCCATTTGTCGCGCACATACTTGATGCAAATTTAAGACTTATATGATTTTCTCATGGATGCCATTAACAGAACTGGACCAAATTAAAATGGGACCACACGGGAAGCACCAGCTTTCAAATAAAAAAAGAATCATCAATATCGGTTCACCCAGTCGAAAGTTCTGAAGTAACAAACATAAAAAAAAAAAAAAAAAAAAATACAGTTGAATTGAGAACCTCCTCCTTTTCGAAGTCGTTTAAAAAGAATTGCCTTTGAATTTATTGAGCATTTTTTGATAAATTAACATTAAAATGTTTTAGAGTGTAAAATCTCCAACTACCTACTTACGAATCCCTTAGGTTTTATTGTATGATGATAAAACATTAGCAAATTTAAAAATTGTTCCTGATCTTCACAAATGAGATAAAACATGCATTTTTTGCATAAATCAAAACATTTCTTACTTAACTTACCTAGCGCAAAGAGTGTTTGATTTCGAATCTATCTGTATTATTGCATTACCATTATTTATTGATTTCGTTTTCGTTTATAACATAATGATAATTTCAACATGGAATTAACAGGTTCCTGTGCAACGTTGCACCGGCTTGCAATAATAATTATGCGAGATGCAACTGGCAACTGCATGCGTTTAAATTATCCACGTTAGTCGCGTAGTTGCCCCGCTATTAAACATTCAGTGACACCTAGCGACGTTTCGGCTAATCACCCTAATGGATCATGGACACCTCGCCCTCTCGTAGAGGGCTTGCGTCCCGGCTTACAGCGCGGATCTGAACCACGATGCGACAACGTTATTCATAATATCTTTTTAGCTATATACAATAAAAAATACCTACATACACGTACCGCAACACGGTAATGGTTTAAAAAATATACCCATTAAAATGTTTTGCTGATTAAAAAAATAAACTTCAAGTATATTTTTCTGTATATTCCTGCATATTCGTTTCATGTAGAAATTAATGGCTAGTGGTTTTTACCTAATAATAATAATAATTGGATAATTTGTAGAGCGCCGTTTTTGTGAAAAATCACCTGAAGGGCGCTTTACCATTTACCTAATTAGGGAGTTATTCTGTTCTGATAGCTATCCTGATTATCTCCAAGTACCAAACTTTGTACACCCAGATAGGTATGATGGGCGCAGTTTATATCTTTTTTTTAAATCTTGTCATGTATTTTGTATGTAAACATCTTGTATTAAGTATGTATATTTTTGAGCCCATACCTTTTATTGTATTTTCCTGATTTTGTTTTTTTTTATGCATTTCTATAGTCCATCATGGAGGATACTTTATTTTAACTTTTTGACACCAACAGTACATAAATCAAATGAGTGGTTATAATAATTTTTCGTAAAATCTTATAAGACATGTTTCTGTGAAATATCTGTAAAGTGATTCTTCATTTGGTGTGTCTGTATGTTGCTTCTGTGAAATGTTTTGTAAAATTTTTCTTCATTTATTGTGTCTGCATATTGGGTTGGGTTGGGTTTAACTTTTCAAAAGTACCAATTGGCGATCCCTTAATGAGTTTTGATAACTCATGGGAATGCAACTTCGTTGAATGTTTTATTTAAATAAAAATTTTTTTTAAAAAAAAATTTAAAAAAGATAAATACTCTGTACTAATCCTTAAAAAAAGTGTAATAACACATAATAAATAATAAAGTAAAATAAGTTTATTTATATCTTTAAAGTAAAAGCACCCATTGACAAACTACCTAAAGGTAGTTTATTGGAAATTTTATCTTTTCTGTAAAATATTTTTATTTTTCCTGTTATATTGTATTACTTTGTCTTTATAATAATTTAAAAAAAATGTTTTTAGGGTGTATTTCACCATCCTCTTCGCAGATTATCAATACGATAACCCACATTTTAGATTAATTAAGCACGATTATTTTTTTTATAAAGTCTGACTTTTTCTATTTTTTCTATTATTTGGTACTTGAACCTAAGCGTGATGGCTAATATATCGAATAATTTAGCCGAGTTTTCTACCCGCTGCGAGTATTTATTTGTTTATTTATTAATATTCATCATTGTGTAGAAAAGCTATCAGGACGATGGTGAAAATTCCCCTTAATGGTACAGATTGGGTAGGTATACCTACCCTATAGGCTTATGAAAAATAACACAATAATAGGTACCTATATTAGAAAAAATATGTTCAGGTGATATTGGGTCGAATAGTAAAAAATTGACCGGATAGTTGTCGAATTTTTGTTACTTTATACCATTTTAACCAAAAGACGAAACTTACACTTTTATTAAAATACCTGAAACAAAAATAATGTTCACGTGGATACGATATTAGGTAGGTGTAATGGATATGGTAGGTAATGGATATCATTAATTTTTGTTTATATGATGCAGATACTTTATGATGTGACATTATAATTTAAAATAAAACAATAATCTTGTAAACAACACCTTTATTAAGTTCTAACAACTAAAATCGTCGTTATACATAAAACTACCATTTTCTAATTTTCATTCAGTTTGTGAGATCGCTGTGAAATATTTATTTAGAAGAACAGCAGGCGAGGTTCGAAATGCATTCTGGAGTGCGACCACTTTCATAAAAATTGTTACAATTTACTCATCCTTATCCCTTGGTGCAAATGCATTTCTTGGTGCGCAGTACCTACCTACGTAATCTAGTAGTAGGAAGGTAGGTACTACTGACACTAAAGCAATCTTTTATAGAACAGGGAGCGCATCCCCCGGGTTCTCGAGCAGTCCGAGGAGGTAATACGAAATCATTTTCCAGCTTTTTCATCGTGAGAGGAATAAATAATATAATGCCACTGTGAAAAGACGAAATTAATCGAAGATGTTTTTGCAAAATATTTTTAGAATTTTCAAGAAAAAAAACTAGGAAAAGAATTCTGGAATAATAACTGACCTTCCAATATCTACATTTTAGTTATACATATTATTGTCATTTCTCAGTCCTCCGCACTAGAGTTCATTAATTTTTAATTGAATGAAAACAAATCACTTTTTATGTGTCGGCGGTCGATCGTAAAATCTGACAGAACATGATGCGCTTAGTCACATCGTGAAGTGCCCGAGGCGCATCATTGCCTGATTTTACGTAAAATCTGACAGAACATGATGCGCTTAGCCACATCGTGAAGTGCCCGAGGCGCATCATTGCCTGATTTTACGTAAAATCTGACAGAACATGATGCGCTTAGCCACATCGTGAAGTGCCCGAGGCGCATCATTGCCTGATTTTACGATCGGCCTGCGACAAAACAAAGTGATTTTATGTCATTTAATTAATAATGACGCCACAAAGTGAATTTGTGATTATTGAAGAAGAAATTAATAATTTATATTTTATTTTTCTTTTATGTCAGTTTTATTGTTTTAATTTATTTATTGACCTTTTTCAAATAGATTTTTAATTCTTGATTTGCACCCATTAACTTACTTTGATTGATACACAAAACAACACATTTCTAAATCACAAGATACAATTCTACCATTTAAAAACTTTTTGGTTTTTAATTATAGTTTTGGTTGGGGTGAATTTTCCGAGAAGAGAATGATATTTTTTTTCGTTGTTTTGGATTTTCCGACCACCAGACTATTATCCTATTACCCATACTTACAACGTAAATCTTAGTGAAGTACCTAAGAAAGGTCATTAAGAGTGATGATAAAAAAAAATAAAAAAATTGATTAAATAGGTTAAGTAAGGTTAGGGTTACCTGATATTTTAAAATAATTTTTTCATAGCTTTTAATGACCTTTCTGAGGTGTTTCTGAATTAATTTCATTCCGAGTTGGCATGGCACCTTCTAGAACACAAGAAAAGGTGGTAGAAATAGTAATTTAAAAATATTTATTTGAATTTTTTTTTTTTTTAATGAATACCACACAAGAGCCCAACTGCTACCGTCTGGAGCCAGTGAGACTATGGCATCCCGAATTGGAGTATGTTGTGAGGCTAAAGGTATGGGAGGGAAGGAGATAGGGAAGAGGAAGGTGGGGAAGTACCTGGCTATTCAGATCTGGTCACCAAACACGGCTAAAGCCATTTCAGGTAACGTTTCAGTTCTGAATGGTGATCTTACACCAGGGCGATACTGAGAGTCTCTTCCACTCTGGAACGTGCCGCAAATATACTATATATTATTTTAAAGGAATAAATTGTGAAATACGCAAATTAATCAATAATAATAAATAATTAATCAATATTATTCAAATTAATAATAATAGTAATAGCTACTTTCAAAAATACAAATAAAATTTATTTGCCACGCCAGGATTCGATCCCGCGACCTTCGGAATGCGAGTCAAGCGCCTTACCGCTGCACTACGCCAGCCGTAATGCTTTTAAGAAGCTGGAAACTTCCTAAAATGAATTAGGAATCAACAAATCAACATGCACAGAAGATATATACGACCTTATTTACAAAAAGGTACACAGGGATCATTAATCACCCAAATATGAGACTACGAGGAATCGAACTCCCTGATTTACTTTGTAAAGGTAATCGATCAAACCAACACGTCAAAGCTTTTCGGGCAAGGAGAGAATCACAATGGAAACATTAGGGGTATTTTTCGAACAATTTGCAACAAGGAGCCAAACAAACAAACAACACAACAAACAAGGAAGCTCCAACCGACAAAACACAAAGTTACCGTAAATAGTCTTAAATAATAATATCATAACTACTTGCATTTTTTTTATGGAAAAGGAAATTATGTCCAAAAAAACATCCCATCCATTTCATGACAAATTTTAAAAAGCTTTTCAGTGCCAACATAACATTTTTTTAGATTGCAGTGGTATCTCAACTGCTGGGAACCATCAGTGGGTCTTAATGTCATTGTATTGCAGGAAGAAAGAAAGGGTAATGTAAGTAGTTCTTTATTGAAAAAAAAGGGCCGTTAAATAATTACAATTATTGTATTCAAAATTACGGTACTCTAATTATTTTAGACTTAAATATTATTCATCCCAAGATTCAACATTTGGAAAGGTATAATATGATCCCGGATAATACACACAGTTCAGCAGTTAGGGAACGCACCCATACTATGTGACCAAGTTTAATAATAGTGACCAATTTTTAACCCCCCCCCCCCCTCCCCTCTGGTGACTAAAAACCTAAGCCCCCTGCCGATCATGTGTACCAAGCGTGGTATTTTGAAGATGACCAGACAACTCAGAATGAAACCAACTCAGAAGCACCCCAGGAAGGACATTAAGAGTGATGATAAAAAAATATTAAAAAATTGGTTAAATAGGTTAAGTTGGGTTAGGGTTACCGGCTATTTTGAAATTATTTTTTCATAGCTTTTAATGACCTTTCTGAGGTGTTTCTGAGTTAGTTTCATTCTGAGTTGCCATGGAACCATTTTGAAGACCCCCCCCCCTCCTGAACGGGTCACGTAGTATGGGTACGTTCCCTTAGATTACCTACGGCTGATTAAAGTTTCTACGACTTCAGCAGAAGCCAACGTCATGATACATATTTTAACTGAGTTATTTCCAGCTGTTTATAAGGGATCTGCCGTGACGTATTATGACGACAGTGTTTAAATTAGCGGAAAAGAGTCAGGATCAAGAAATTTGGATTGATTTTACCGCCTACCTTGCAGATGCAAGTACATATAAACAAAACAGGAATGTATCAATGATCCATCAAATTCCTATCACATTCTGTACCTCTGCTAAGATCACGTGATTTGTTCTGGTCCCGAGAAGTAGAATCCAACACCACCGGCCATTGTTATTCTGGAGAGAACAATCCCTGGGGAATGGAGAGCCGCCCAGCATCCTGAATGGACCAATAATGCCGCCCGTGACCATCCCTGGATTTATAAATGTAGCCAATATTTTGCCTTCTTCGAAATAACGTAATGACTATTTGTCATGACTGTCAAGGTGCCGCCGACTTGATGGGTATGGAGGTAGTGATACCATTTTATGCTATTCTTTCGGGGTAATGAAATTCACGAAGGTTTTGTCTCGGTACGAGTTTGTTCAGTTGCTGGCTTCGACCAAGTATATCCTTGATCGAAGGTTGCTGGGTATCAAGAACGTGCTTGGACACTTTTAGTTGGTAATCTCCACATTATTTTAACATTTTTAACCATCCAGATATAATAAAATAATAATATGGTACCTAGTCTGTAATCGACACTTAGACTGACCGTGGTAACGCCTGTGCGATTGACTATAAATTGTATAGGTATATTGTAGCAGCTATGGTTGTATAATATTGAGGTATAACATTAAATTTACAATAAAATATGTGTGAATTATAAGGTAAAATGAACAGTACATTGCTCGCTTTTTCTTCCCCTATTTAAACAGCCTGGTTATTACAGTCTGAAACGATTTTAAAAATCACGCCCTCTTGAAAAGTCACATCATGAATATGTGATCTGTGAACCACGTGAGGCAACGCCTGCCCCGCAAACCTAATTATTACATTTCAGCTATAACTGTGTCGACTCAATTATTCACACGACAGGTTGACGACCGCCCCTTCCCGCCCTGCTTCGCCCTTCCGCCCTTGCCCCCCCCCCCCTTCCCCCGTCCTTCTCCCGCCCTGACATTGCTTTACCCCAAACAGGGCACAAGTCGCACAGAACTTATTACGCGATAAGAGTCGGGGGAACAGTAAAACGATCTCAATGTAAACACTCATTCACATGCAAATGTGACTAACGATGGGCGAACCGACAATTTGGGCACAGCTCTTTCGAATTTTGATAAATATTTTAATTATTCGATTATACGTCGATCCGACGGGAGTGGTACATCCAAAATATGATATCATTTTTGTACATTTTTTCCAGAATATTCATTTACATCCATTTCCAAAAAAATTTCAGAAACAATTATGGAAGGCTATCTCATCACTTACCCGAAAGATTCTGAAAGTTCTGAAAAGTTCTGAAAACTAATTCACCAGGAAAAATAAATAGTACCTACCTAAAAGTTACTCCAAAATTACCTTTATTTATTGTTTTCAAAACAGAACAAGAATATCAAAAATACGTACCTAATATTCAAGGTATAACATTGCATGTCATGTTTAGGTTAGCTAAAACACAGTTTATAACATTTAGTAATAAGAACAGTTATATAAAAAAATGTTTAAGGGCACGAATACCTAATATAGCATACTTATTTAAATTGGACATAATCTGCTTTACTAGAGGTAAAATTTTTAGCATAATTAATAGATACACTTAGTCTATTATTCAGGCTCCACCGATCATCACATCAATTAGGCAGCACCAATTATTTGTAATTGTTATAAATACGAGTACATAATATATTGTAATCAATAAAACAACTGAAATAACGCAATATTATTTTTAACACCACTATTTACCAACATACGTGAAGAGTTACTAAACTTTAAATTTCTGCAAAGTAAGAGATTCCCAGACTTATTCTTATTTTAATTTTTTTATTACAGATTGTGCAGTTCTTTTGATATTATTTAAATATCAAA
The DNA here is from genome assembly GCA_917880885.1 of Limnephilus marmoratus. Lineage (NCBI taxonomy): Eukaryota > Metazoa > Arthropoda > Insecta > Trichoptera > Limnephilidae > Limnephilus > Limnephilus marmoratus. Next base: position 26,963,003 of record OU862921.1, read on the forward strand.
TTTTGTAATTTTTAATAACTAAATAAATAAACGTAAATGGCATTGGATAACGATGTAAGCCGAATTGCTTGAAATAACTGATTAACTTTAATTTTGTTTCTAACCCTCCAGGAGTTTTCCGATCTGCCAAAGAGGTACGCCAGAAAAATATATTTGAAAAAGAAATGGTAAACTAAGTGCCTACCTATTGTGATCGCTTAGAATAGTATGGTGTATCCAAAAATCTACTTATCAGTATATACTTCTCGTGATAGCCAAACATTGCCTCGGACACGCCCAAATGATTTGTGTGGCATTTTATGTTCCTGAGTAATGGCTTCCTAGATAAATAGGAGCCATCGTCGTTTTAGCATATTATTAATTAGTATATTTAATTAATTACGCCTTGTACCGTGGGGCGATTACATCTATTAGGTAGTTTATTGCCGTCCTTATTACCGAACTGAGACTGAAAGAGTAATTAACGGAGTACGGAGTGAGATTAGTCGTTCTGTTACTTGTCCCAAATAAATTTTAAAATGTTTAAATGACACGAAGCCCTCGGGGTAAAAGGCGTGTTTTATTGGCAGAGAAATAAATATTTATGAATTTGTTGGACTAATTTAATAATACGATTAAAATATGCGAGGCAATTTCAAAAACATGCATAACATGTAGTGGTAAATTCCGTGGTACAGCGGTAATCTCATTGCCTCTGGAACCAGAGATGTAATTTTATTTTTTATTTTTAGGAAAAATAAAAAAAATAATGAAACAGACATTTTCTTAGGATTTGTGTTTTATTCAAATCTTATATATTAAAACACAGTTTATCGACCGCTCACTCTTCGACTTTACGCGAAAACCGACCACTCTGCCCCTTGCGTTTCTCCCACCTTAAGGTTCACTTTCGCTTAAAGTCACATTCAGCCACCCTCAGTACTTTGCTTTTGTGAGGTCAATTTTTTTCGACAAAATTAGCGCTTTATTCACAGAAAAACTGACGCGAATCAACGGCGAAAACTAGAACCAATAGTAAAATTATACTCAATTCGGCCAGGTTACATTTCCCGCCGACAGGTTCGCGTTTCCAAAAAAAAAGATGTCATTTTGGCCATCAGTTTCACCCTCAGTACTTTGATTTTGCGAGGTCAATTTTTTTCGACAAAATTAGCGCTTTATTCACAGAAAAACTGACGCGAATCAACGGCGAAAACTAGAACCAATGGTAAAATTATACTCAATTCGGCCAGGTTACATTTCCCGCCGACAGGGTCGCGTTTCCAAAAAAAAGATGTCATTTTGGCCATCAGTTTCAATGCAAATGAAAATGCTAGGAATCTTGAGTCAGGTCAGGGATCTTAGACGTCAAATTTTTAGCCTAACAAAACAGACTTTTCACAGTTTTCGGTAGTGGTTTTACGGTACGCGGCATTGTGGCCCCAAAACCGATCCCGGCTCGGATGTTTTTCAAAAATCTAATACAGTAGAGAATTCCTCAACTTTTAATACCAATTATACATGCCCATCCCATATAAAAAATTTCAGGAGATGCTGACAAAACTCGACATTTTCCGAAAAAAAATCATCAAAACACGTGCTTACAGATTCCATCGGAAGTTAAAATTTTGCTAGCCAGTTCAAATTAACACGTTATTCATTCGGGGTAGGTACCTACTTATTTCGGTAGTATTGCAAATATGATGAAAAAAGCAAAGATTGCAGGAATTGAAGGAAATGCGCAGGTACCTACCCAAATACGTAGATAAACAATTAGGTTTTAATTTTTTTTTTTTTTTTTTTTTTTTTATTTGAATTTTATTTTAGTAATTTGTACATTAAAGTTTACAAATTTCTAATTGATTATAATATTTCATATTGCAGTTTTTTTTTTTTTTAATTATAATATTTTAAATTCATAAAATTTTTTGAAATCACAAAATTTTTTGTTTTTGTTTTATGTAGCTCCTACAATCCATCTTGAACTTTTCAATTGGTGAGGACTTAAGAGTTTCTGGTAGTGTGTTATACAACTTAATTCCTTTGTACAGCAGACTGTTTTGCGTATTCGTTTTGTCCTTTTTGTTTAATCTTATTTCCTTGCAAGTCCTTGTGTAATGTCTGTGAATGTCCTTATTGTATACGATTTTATTTGTGAAGTATTTTGGTAACATGTTGTTTAATATTTTGTGAATAAATATCAACGTGTTCAAGGTCAGTATTTGTTTCACTGTTAACCAATTAAGTTCCTTTAGCATTTTAATTATTTTTGAAAATCTATTTCTTCGGAGTATTATTCGCATTGCTCTGTTTTGGAGAATTTGAAATTTATTCTGTTCTCTTTCATTACAAAGGAAAAGGATACTTGAACAGTAGTTGAAGTGTGGAGCAATAATTGAATTGTAAATGGTGATGGCGGTTTTTCTGGAAATTTTAGGCCGAATTCTTCCCAAAAAAGATATCTTTTTGCCAATTTTCTAATGCAATACTAAGGTAAGGTTGTTTCGATGATACTGAATAATTCAACTTTTTATAAAGTTAATTTTCACGTTCTGTATTGGTTCTACTCAAGTTCTGTTATTTTATCATTAAAGGCCAGTTACATTACAAAACTTAAATAATTACAGAACTCGAACGGAACTATCTAGAACTGAAAATTTACTAGAAAAATTTGAAGAATTGACATTTTTTTCTTAAACAACCCAGCCTTATTATTTTATTTTATTTATTGGTGTGTTGATTATGAATGAAGCATGGTTCTATTGGACATTGTTAAATAAAAAAATATATATTTTACGCGTGTTCTAGGTAGGTACTTACTTGCAGGGACTTTTTTCCTTTAAAAATCAAAACATGATATTGAATAAATTTATTTGTGCTGAAAAGAAAATTTATAAAATTATTTTATACTCAACAACATAATGGCGTCGTTTTGGTGAAATATTACAACAAAGTACCTACTTAGTACTTAGCCGTGCAAAATGAAATACAATACAACTACAAGAGTGACCTCTGGCATCATAAAATTTTGCATTGCTAAACAGTGCAACCGATTGTGATGAAACTTTGGGAATTTGATGTGCGCATCCCCTCGATTCTTTCTGTATAAAAAAGTAAGCTCTGGCCTCATGAAATTATGTATTGCTAAACCGTTCATCCGATTGCGATAAAACTTCTTTACGCACCCTCGACATGGGGGGTAAGCTGGTGAATGCGTTACGAAAGAGAATATAAATATTATACATTTTATGCGAACGGTAATCGATGCGAATCGATGGTGATCGGGTGAGGCGAACGGTCGGGCCTTTACGCACGCTTGACTTGAAGAGTGATAAGGATAGGGATGCCGATGGGGATGGGGACAGGGACGGTGACAGGGACCGGGACTGGGACGGGGACCGAGACGGGGACGGGGACGGGAATGGGGACGGAGACGGGGACAGGGGCGGGGACGGGGACGGGGATGGTGATGGGGATAGGGAAGGGGATGAGGAGGGAAAGGATAAGAGGGAGATGGAGATATTAGTTAGTTAGTTTTTTTATATTTTTAATGGACTATTTGTCCGTAAATTAATAAATTATATACAGCGGGTACCGGCATGCGTTGCAAGGCCACTGTAATCTCGGGGTCAACTTAACTGTAATGGTTCCATCCCAACTCAATGCCTGTGCAAGCGCCTGCACTATATAACATTATACAAAACGGGTATCCGGCATGCGTCGCAAGGCCATTTTAACCTCAGGTCAATTAAACTGTAATGGTTCTATCCCAAGTCCCTGGAAATTACATAATAATGCAAGCACCTGCACTTTGTAACATTATATACAACGAGTACCAGGCATGCGTTGCAAGACCATTTTAACTTCGGGGTCAACTAAACTGTAATGGTTCCATCCCAGATCCCGGGAAACTACATTGTAATGCAAGCACTGCACTATATAACATTACATACAATGGGTACTTGGCATGCGTTGCAAACTCACTGTAACCTCGGGGTCAACTAAACTGTTATGGTTCCATTCCAAGTCCCGGGAAACTACATTATAATGCAAGTGCCTGGACTATATAACATTATAAACAAGAGTACCCGACATGCGTTGTAAGGCGACTTTAACCTCGGGTCAACTAAACTGTATTGGTTCCATCCCAAATCCTGGAAAACTACATTATAATACAAGCACATGCACTATACAACATTATATACAACGGGTACCCGGCATGCGTTGCAAACTCACTGTAACCTCGGGGTCAACTAAACTGTTATGATTCCATCCCAAGTCCCGGGAAACTACATTATAATGCAAGCACATGCACTATATAACATTATATATAACGGGTACCCGGCATGCGTTGCAAGGCGACATTAACCTCGAGTCAACTAAACTGTATTGGTTCCATCCCAAATCCTGGAAAACTACATTATATTGCAAGCACCTGCACTATATAACATTATAAACAACGAGTACCCGGCATGCGTTGCAAGGCGACTTTAACCTCGGGTCAACTAAACTGTATTGGTTCCATCCCAAATCCTGGAAAACTACATTATAATGCAAGCACATGCACTATATAACATGATATACAACGGGTACCCGGCATGCGTTGCAAGGCGACTTTAACCTCGGGTCAACTAAAGTGTATTGGTTCCATCCCAAATCCTGGAAAAGTACATTATAATGCAAGCACCTGCAATATATAACATTATATACAACGGGTACCCGGCATGCGTTGCAAGGTCTCTTTAACCTCGGGTCAACTAAACTGTATTCTTTCCATCCCAAATCCTGTAAAACTACATTATAATGCAAGCAGCTGCACTATATAACATTATACCCGGCATGCGTTGCAAGGTCACTGTAACCTCGGGGTCAACTTAACTATAATGGTTCCATCCCAAGTCCCGGGAAATTACATTATAATGCAAGCACCTGCACTTTGAAACATTATATACAACGGGTACCCGGCATGAGTTACAAGGCTACTTTAACCTCGGGGTCAATTAAACTGTAATGGTTTCATCCCAAGTCCCGGGAAACTACATTATAATATTTGATATTTAACCGATTGATATTTGATTTAACGCACACTCCTCGCTTCATCCACGTTCACACGCAAATCGCATAGTGTTTTAACCCGTTAGTTGCTTTTGCAACGGGCCCAGCTAGTTATATATTATTACGCAGGTTAAGTAAATTAAAAGTAATAAAAATTATTAGGTATTTCATTGCTTGACTGATATACAAAATATGGCTGTAATGAAGAGCGTAGACCGTCTGATTAACCGCTTGAGGTTTGCTTAGGTGGTCCAATTAATACTCCAGCTACATTTATTGGATGCGGACTCAACGTTCCCACTCTCGCTAAGAGAGTATTAACATCGCAACAATACGTATACCCTCCAGCGTAATCGCTAAACTCAGGCCTATACCAATCGCTAGTGGCAGATGCGCAAATATCGGGACAAATTGGGGTTATGGCCGATTGGGGTGTAGCGTAAGGATTGTTTAAAGTCACGAAGGCAATACCCAGCTGAGTTTTCTGAGAATAAACTATCTTCCACATCCACATTGGTACACGCAGCTTCTTTAGATCAAAGAGAAAGATGTCCTCCATCGAACCACGACCATTGAGAAGTTTTAGAACTTCGTACGTTCCAGTGAAAATCTGCAGATCTTCTTGTATCGAATTTGCAACATTTCTCGCGATGTTTTCAATTCTTATCCAGTTCTTTACGTTTACCGCCTGCCATTGGGGTACGGCATTAAGGTAGAAGTACGTTGCTCTACTCCAACTTTCGAATAAGAAGTCAGCATCGGGTGCCAAGTGTCCCTTGATTAGAAATTTTGTAGATGATCGTGATGTGTCGATGTATTTGGCAGACTGCTGTGATCCCAAAAGCGATGAAAACCGACTGAGCTGTGATATCTTTGTGTATTCTTTGACAGTATTCTGTGAGTTAGTAAGACCGGGAGTTTTGAATTTTGGTCGATCTTCTTTGCGTTTTTCTGCTTCTGTGAATAAAATATAACGAAATTTAATAGTAAGAATTTTTTAACTTAAAGTTTTTTGTGAAACAACCTGAGTGAGCGTAATCAAAAATGCTTGTGAATTTTCAATAAAAATACATCCATTTGCCTTAGGCCACTTAGTGGTTGGTATAGATCGCTTGGTGGTCAATAACAAATTTATGTGTTTTTATTGTAAATTATGGCGAGCCACAAAGTTAATGCTTTTTACAAATATGCTTATGAATTTGGTCGGATAGTACAGGTCAGGTATTAAAGAGATTATCGGTTGTGTAGTAGTGTGTTGGATGATTGTTTTCCTTTGTGACACTTGAAATTTTGATACAATTACAAATTCAAATAAAAAAGATCTAAATAGTGCAAATAGTATGTGGAGGTCGAACAAAGATTACCGATCTGCCGATAAAGTAGAGAAAAACAATTGGCAATCCTCGGCTAACACAAATAATTTAATAGTCTTTTTAAAAGTGCTCAAGGAATTAGATGACTTAATATTATCTGGAAGGCTATTAAATATGAGTGGAGCCTGATAAAAATAATTTCTTTGACCAAAAGAAGATTTAGATTGAATTTTGAGAGAGCCAACACTAGTAGCACGAATTTGCTGTGTTCCTTCTGAAATATCAGTATTAGTAAAAAATCTACAAAGCGTTTGTGTAATATATGGCTGTTTAACATTCATGACATTACATTCCTTATAAATTAAATAAGTTTCATATATAATTTTTTTCTTGAACATAACTTTAAGAATCAGTTTTTGTGCAATATTAAGTGGTTCTATATGAGTCTTTTGACAGGATCCCCAGCACACTATATTTTAATAATGCATAGACTGGATTATTGAAAAGTAAATCGTTTTCAATTTTTCTTTGTCTAGTACGTGTCTGAGTTCTTTAAAGATATAGGTAAGTCTCCAAGTATTATTTACCAACATATTGACATGATCATTCCATCTCAAAAATGTATCTATTTTTACGCCATGGTATTTTACGTTGGTTACATTTTCCAAGGGATTGCAGTTACATGTTTGCAAGCAATTGTGTATAATCAAATTATGAGTTGCAAAAGGCTGACTTTTACATGAAATGCTAAAAGTGGTATACCTATTTGGTTTTCTGTGTTTTCAAAGTTAAAATATTATTATTCAACCAACTATTTACCCCTCTTACACCTATATTGCATTTGTCAAAAATGTCATCCCAAGTTTTACCCTCAAATATTAAGGCAGTGTCATCTTCAAAACTAACATTAATTACTACGGTTGATATTCTAAAGAAGGGAATTATGCGTCTGTCGCAATTTTTTAACAAACTTGTAAGTATTGTACCGACATCTTGCTTATTTGCTTTACCACACCATTTACACCTTTAAACACATAAAACACACTTAACTATAAGTATATAAAGTAATACTAAGTGTACCTATATCCAAAAGGAACAATTAGGGGAACGGCGCGGCGGCGCAGCCCGTTTCATAAAAATCTTGATTTTGGATTTGAGTCCAAACTACCCAAATAAACTGAAAAATTATCTTTGTAATCAAATGTACATATATCAAATTCCTAGCACGTGTGCTACTTTACTTATTTATGTTTTGAATTGTAAAATAAAGATTGTAATATTTCTTGATTATACAGGCAACTTGGGCTATTATTTGTGAGAATTATTTTGTAAATGATAAATATTTAAAAAATATATATTCTGGTCATTAGTCCTGTCAGTGCATTAACGAATAAATAAATCAAATCAAAAAGCATGGTTAATATTCATACTTCCCACAAAAGGGTAATTTTGTTAAATAAAAATCTAAGTTACCTTCAAGAGTAGGTACCGTATGCGTAAAAATAAAATGTGCGGATCTTACTATTTTTTTACCTTGGGAGATACATAAAGTAGGCTTGATATTATTAGGTATTATAAAAATAAATATATTGAACAGTTTGTTAAAACATAATTATAAATGCACATTATACTCGTATCACTGACTTTTTATAGATTTTCCATATATTGTATGGGCCGCATAAAGGGAAGCTTCGTTGGAACTGTCGTAGCACACAGTAACCAGGGAGATGAATCGGTTTCCAATTTTAAATCTGGAACCAAAATATAATATATATATATATATATGTACCTTGAAAGCTTTTGTCTACATCGTTCATTTGTGTATAATCGCTCGTACCAATGAGTATGGTCTGAAAGGTTCAATATTAATCAACAACATAGAAGTCAAAGATTTGGGAGTGAAATTGGACTCTAAACTTATTTTTGATATTTATATCGACTCGGTAACATAAGTATATTGACTCGAAACAGAATTCATTCTAAGAACATGTAAAAAATTCAACAACTTTAAAACAATGAGAAATTTATATATATTACCTATATTCGCAGCTTACTAGATAGAATACGCGTTACAAGTTTGGAACCCGCAACAAAAAATATATATTTGGACAATCTGGAACGTGTTCAAAATCATTTTCTACAATACTTAGTACTTCTATCGCTACTCGTATCGTCCCCACTTAAATCACCAAGATTCAGCCGCGTACTTCAATATACTATCATTGGAAGATCGAATTTCAGCTGATGTACGCTTTCTACAAGTTCTACAGTTCAAGATCTGCTTAATGACCGTCAAAGCATTGCAAGGAATGGCTGCAGCCTATTTTTCGGAACTATGTATCCGACAAAGCTTAAGCGATATACAGCTTACTCTAAGGTTAAATTGCAGTATTTATTGCAGTTTTGGGCTAGAAAAAAATAAGCTTAATTTTTAATGCTGAATAAATAAATAACAATTATTATTATACGCCTCAAACGGAAGGGAAGTGCCTCATCCACAGTATGTTTGGAGGGACCGTGCCTGGTGGGTAGAGGTCAATGTGTCCAGGAGTGAGGGACATACGAATCCATCCCTCCCACTGCGGTGTAAGGCAGTCGGGTCGAGAGAGTCCTTCTGGGAGAGAGAGTCCTTCTGGGGAGGTCTAAACTAGGTCTCTCTCAACCAGTCTCTCCCGATACGGCCCGCCACGTAATAGGTGGGCAAATGCAGTCACCACCAAGACCTCAACAAACCTCACCCCATATACACGGGCACCCCTGCTAAGTCAACAAACATAGCTAAACACTTTGGGTGACCTATGGCAGGGGTGTTGGTTATACAATAAATGGTTCCATAAATGGGTATATTGGGTATATACAATAAATGGGTACCCATACTACCCGGGGTACCCGTAATGGTTCGGCGGTGCCCATATCTGCCACCGAAATTTGGTTTGTGGGAGTTCCAACCGGAACTTTCAGAATTGTCTTAAGTACTCCTTTTTGATAAGAGAGGTTTCGATATTTCACGCAATCAAATGTCTGCTTCCTAATTAAGATATCTTACCCAAGTTTCATAATCTTTCCCCGTCCACTAGAACAAAGGATTCCTGTAAAGTCAACATCACTCGGAGAGTTGGCAGAACAAGTAAACTGGTTAAGGTCGTACTGAGCGTTCTTGTAGAGCAACTTGTTGTTCAGGTCGCACTGCACCGACAGTTCTTGCAGCCCTGAAAAATGATAATTTACCTTATTTATATTCTAACTATTCAGCAATTTTGAAAGATGACAGAATAATAAAGTTAGTTGAGGTCATACAGAGTCGCTCTGTAGAGTAACTTGTGGTTTGAATGGCACAGCAATGTTAGTTCTCGCTATCTTAAAAAATAATTATTATTTTTATGTTATTCTCGTAACTGTTTAGTTTACACTTAGCAACTTTAGCAAAACATTTTAACATACGACTGGAGCTTGTTATGATACGCCAAATAACGGCAGAATTCGAGTCGGTAAGGACGCCGCGACAGTTTCATCAACACCCCACTCCCCCTTGTTTCCTGTTACCCACGTCCTCTCCCCTCTGCATTCACGCGCGCCCCGCGCCAGTCTAGAATTGCAAGCGGCCTCGGATACACGCGTCTCGCTCCATGACCCGAGCGCGGAGCTCGCGGTTAATTCCTGTTGACCAATTTGAAAACGCAATAACATCTGCGATGTTAATCAAAGTACGTGCGGGTTTATTTAGCGCTGGTAAACTGCCATGCCTGTGGACTTCGGCCCTGCCCTAGACTCGTGAAGTGCCCCTGCTGCACCCGGAAGGCGTAGACCCCGGAACATCATGTAAGCTGCTCCATTATTCCCCTTCTGTTTGTGTCCTGTTTTAACGATAGAATGTAGACCCTCGCGAAACGACCATCGCTCAGAGAGTTTTCGTTACGAGAGACCACTAGGTATTACCACGATAGCTAGGTTTGTGTAATTTGCATTTCTTGTATTGAATTGTACTGTAATAATTATGCACTGTGTTTAGAACTTACAATACATGAATCTATTTAACTCAATCCTGTTGTTATTCTGCTTCGGCAGGAGCATTTCCTAGAGTGTATTCCCCGAACGACCGTGAGAAAGTATTCCGAAAGCATTCGTGCGACCGACCCCCTGAAATAGAGGGTACCATTATCTCCGCTGTGAGCTGGCCGGAGACATTTTGTGGCGTCTCTCCACGCTGCATAACCACGGTGTGCTTAACAACTGGCACCCATCATAACAACTGACGCCATAAGCGTGGGGCCTCAGAATATTTTTTTTTCTCTCTTTCACGGTCGCTTCGCGGAGTGCAACTCGTCGAAATTCTCCCTGTACAGGAATTGTTTTGTGAACATTAATTATACCTTGTTATTCTACACCCAGTGTACAAGAATTTCTGTGAAAAAACCACAGAAACATATGTGTAAAATCACACCGCATTTGAAAACACGGCCATCTTGAGGAAGCCACTAGAAGGTCGCCAACATTTAAACCGCGAATCTGACTGCGCATGCGTCATAAAACAACGAGCAGGCAGCAACAAGCTTCCCGCCAAAAACCCAACGGCAAAATGTTCACGCGGTAAATACCTACTCTCCGGATTGCGCGCGCAAATGCTTAGTCTCGCGCCAAATTCCAACAAAAATCTGTCGGAACGAAATAACCAACCGTTGCTATGCAGTGTTTATAACCAAATAGCCCTTTATGAATAGACCGAATAGCAACGGGAATTATTATAAATTTGATTCTGGAATCCTAGTTATTTTGCGAATTCCTCAAACAAAATTTCGGACTTACGTTTTGTATTATTTCTGCACAATATACCGATTGACCCACTTACGTCTGTTAAATTAGCAGAACTTATATTACACTAAATGGACAAAATAATGACTTTCTTTCCCCATTCTACATTATAGGTACCGTTTTTTTTCAGCATAAGTGTAAAGTGAATTGTGTTTTTTCCTTACTTAATGAAAAGTGAAATAATAATAAAACAAATGTTTGATTCCATAAATAAATAAAATAATTTTAATGTGATTGTCGCAACGAATCCCATACTCAGTTATTTTCATACGGAAGTTGTTCTTATTTTGACAGAAGGTTGCTTTTTGCGAATTTTAGTGCCTTTCTCAGTGCAAAGTAAAGTGAAAAATAAAAAAAGCCGTTTTCTAAAGGTCAGTCCTGGCAAAATTTTTTTTGAAAATAAATAAATACTTGTGAATTTCACCAGTTTTCGAAAAGTGTTTTGTGAAAAGTAAAAAACCTTTCCCCCCAGGGCAATCCCTGGCCATTTTTTTTCCAGAACTCAGGACTTAGAAAATTTTCTTTTCTTGCCTTTGAACTCCACAATGCAAAACAATCAAGCAATGGCATCATCCAATTTGGGTATCATTCCCAACGTGCACAACTTATCCAAAACTCACTTACAAGCTGCCCTTAAAGATAGAGGACTCTCGCCATCAAGCAAATCTAAATCTACATTAAAGGCTTATGCACTTCTATTTAACAAAAAGTACATTAAGAGAATAAACCTCGCCCCCTCAAGCGAAAATAATTCACGCTCGGCTACGCAAGTTTTGGATAATCCTGTTCCTAATAAAGAACCTATGCTGCAAGTAATGATAAAACAGGACATCGCACCCACCTTGACACAAGATAAAACTTACGATTTATCCTCTTGGAAAGTCAAATATAATGGCGTCTCCGATGTACTGGATTTCATCGACCGTATCGAAGAAACGGCTACAATCAAAAATACCCCATTCGAGATTCTACGAAAAAACTTCATAGAACTCATCTCCCCAGAATTGATACCCTGGCACCGCATCCAAAAAACTAAATGCAAAGATTGGAATAAACTCAGATCTGCCCTAATCTCGAGCTTCGGAAAAACAGAAGCCCAGCACAGGATCAAATTATCTTTACTATCTATTAAACAGCTGGTAAATGAACCTGTAGCAACATTCATAGAAAGGGCGGAATCCATTAACATCAAGCTTTCACATCCCGTTTCGGAAGCTGAACTATTACCAGTCATAACTGATGGCCTTTTAAGCAAATACGAGAACATCATCACCTCGCAGAAAATTGCATCCCTGGCCCAGTTAAACGAGGTCTGTCTCCTTCTGGAATCATACCAGGATAGGAAGAACATAAAGAATGTGTCTAATAATGTAGTTGTGCCAAGCCGTTCGTCTGGTTTAAAACCAGAATTCGACAACAAAAAAGTGTGCTCTTTTTGCAAAAAAGTAGGCCATCTGGCCACTACTTGTTTCAAGCAAGCGAAGTTTCTGGAATCCAAGGAACCCCGAACTTTCAAGAGGCATCACTCTAGAGACCGCTCTCCTCCTCGCGACGAACTGCGCAATATTTTCAAGAAATCAAGGCATAACATGGAAAGATTACAAAACCCAAGCGATGTCAGACCTCAGGTGGATTTCTCCAAGCCCCCACCAAATTTCTACATGAAGAGGCCAAAAAACTAAATAATAACCTCTCAGGCACCCATTCTGAACCAAGGTCTAAAGAATGGACTGATTGGTTAGCACACATTAAGTATTTTAACCAGACCTTAAATGTTTCTTCGGTTTGTTGCAAACAAGCTAAAGATGGGAGACCCTATGCTTCTTTCTCTGTTAACAATGTGACCTTTTCCGGATTACTCGATAGTGGGGCATCTGTCAGCTGTCTTGGCAACAATGCTCACCTGCCTTTTGTTAACAGTGATTTTAGAATTTCGCCCCAATCGACACACCTGACGACTGCAGATAATGTTTCTCAGCCGGTCATCGGTGCCCTTGCCCTGCCAATTAATTGTAACAATAAAATAGTCACAATCAATTTTCTAATAGTGCCCTCTATATCCCAGAATTTCATCCTTGGCGTTGACTTCTGGAAAGCATTCAATGTTGCTCCCCAAGTATTTAATACCCTTGGCGAAACCTCCACTGCCGCTCAAATTAGTGAGATCCGCACAATAATACCTCACGAAAATTTAAGCACGGACCAGGCTCTCCAACTAAAGGAAATGGTCAATAAATTCGAATCAATATCTTTCGAAAAATGTGGATTAGGTTTGACAAATTTGGTTGAACACCATATCAAAACCAATGGCCCACCCATAAAACAACGTTATTACAACTTAGCCCCCCAAAAACTTAAACTTTTAGAAAACGAACTTGACGAAATGTTAAAAATGGGTGTGGTGGTTCCCAGCAGAAGTGCATGGACCAACCCAACTCTTTTGGTTTCTAAGAAAGACGGCTCTGCACGTTTCTGTCTCGACAGTAGACGTTTAAACTCTTGCACGGAAGCTGATGCGTATCCCTTACCTCACGTTCACGCAACCTTAGACAAGCTGCGTAACGCCAAGTTCATCTCTTCTGTCGATCTCAGCAAAGCGTTTTGGCAAATACCCTTGGACGAGGAATCGTGCGAAAAGACTGCTTTCGTTGTACCCGGTAGGGGAATGTTCCATTTTAAAAGACTACCTTTTGGTCTAAAAAACAGCCCCGCCGAGTTACAAAGACTGATGGACAAACTGTTCGGTCCCGAAGTCGATAACAGCCTGTTTTGTTACCTTGACGACCTCATCATCGTCAGCGACACCTTTGAAAAACACCTATTAATGCTGGAAAAAGTTTTCCAACAACTCAAGCTCGCTGGTTTAACCATCAACTTGAAGAAGTCTGAATTCTGTAAGTCCCGTCTACGTTATTTGGGATTCATTGTCGACGAAAAAGGTCTAAGAACAGACCCCGCTAAGGTGGAAGCCATGGCAAATTTTCCCCGACCCAAAAACGCGAAGGAAGTCAAAGGTTTCCTTGGACTTGCAGGTTACTACAGGAGATTCATCAAAGACTTTTCCACTATTGCAGCCCCCTTAAATAAAATTACCGGTACCCGTAAAGGTGTCAGCAATTTCCGATGGTCTGTCGAAACTGAAGAAGCGTTCACAACTTTAAAAAATGCCCTTCAAAAAGCTCCCGTCCTGAATTGCTCAGATTTTGCACTCCCCTTTACCCTCCACACGGATGCCTCCAATGTAGGAATCGGCGGAGTCCTTACTCAAGAATTCCCAGATGGCGAACACCCTGTAGCGTATTTTTCCCGTACACTAAACAAACACGAGAAAAACTACGGAATTACCGAAAAAGAGTTATTGGCTGTATTGGATTCTGTTCACCATTTCCGCGGTTACATAGACGGTAGCAAATTTACTGTAGTCACAGACCACAGTAGTTTGAAATGGTTGATCTCTTTAAGTAATCCCTCCGGTAGGCTCGCTCGCTGGTCCTCCCGTTTGTCTCAATACAATTTTGATGTTGTTCACCGTAAAGGCGCGGACAATATTGTTCCCGACGCCCTTTCAAGAATTGAACTAGCTTCATTAAATGTTGACACAATTGCCCCCCCTCCATCTACAAAAGATGAATGGTACTTGAAAATCTTCGAAGGTTGCAAAAATAACCAACAAAAGTTTCCTAATTTTATCATAAAAGAAGGACAACTATTCCGTAATTGCAAGGCACCACTATCCATCCTCGAAGATTACTCGTGGAAACTTGTCGTTCCCCTCGAAGGTAGAGAACAAATAATCATTGACAATCATAGTGCTCCCGACTCCATTCACCCAGGAAATTTCAAGACGTATAAAAAAATCGCCTTGAAGTATTACTGGCCTGGTCTCTTTAAGCAAATTCGCAATTACATCTCTAAATGTGAAACTTGTAAAGCTTATAAACATAGCACGGCAGCTCCTGCCGGCCTAATGGGTAAGCCCAAACGTGCCGACAGACCCCTACAATCATTGTCAATGGACCTCGTCGGACCTTTTCCTCGAAGTTATGCCGGACACATGCACATACTTAGTGTAGTGGATGTTTTCACTAAATTCTGTTGGATCTTCCCTTTAAAAAGAGCCAACGCATCCGCCATCATCAAACTCCTGGAAAAACACATTTTTATACCTTACGGAACACCCAGAACCATAATAGTTGATAACGGAAAACAATTTATTGCCCAAGAATTCAAAGATTTTCTTGCCAAATACGGAATCAAGGACATTTACTATAATACCTTGTATACTCCACAGAATAACACTGTCGAACGTTACAACCAGACAATCAACACAGCTCTAGCTATCCTAGTTGATAAAGATCAACGTACTTGGTGTAAAAACCTAGATAAAGTTCAGGCTGCTATGAACAACACGGTTAACCTGGCCACTGGTTACACACCTTTCTTCTTAAAACACGGTATGGAACAAGTTGTTCACGGTTCTCTACATAGGGACACTAACTTTCCTACGTCAATTGCCGCCACAAGCAACCCTACCGCGGACTATGCCCATCGCCTGGAAGAATTGTCGGCCATATACAGTGAAGTCACTGATGCTTTACTCCTGGCTCATCAAAAGAGCGCGGACAGATACAACCTACGTAGGAAACATGTCACCTTCAATACTGGAGACATAGTTTGGAGAAAGAACAACACACTTTCCCAAGGAGCCATGTATTTCTCTGCCAAGCTGGCACCACGTTTCGTGAAGGCCAAAGTTCTAAGAAAAATATCAGATCTAGTGTACTCCTTGTCCGACTCCTCTGGGAAGCACATTGGTAATTACCATATTAAGGATATTGCAAAGACTGGAAGTGAGGAGTCAAGTAAAACTGCCCCCACTATCTCAGCAAACTCAAAATGATCCAGTGTGTATCACCACAACCCTTTGGTAAGCACATCAAGTCTTACAATCACTGGCGTGTAAAGTGTCAATTACATGTCCACTCTTTCGTTGATGAAACAAATATTGTTAAAAAAAATCATTTTTGTAAATTTATGTATACTCTACGGCGTAGTTTGCCCCGTTCATGTTGACGGATTAGCAACCACCGTAATTTTTGTTCCATACGTTTTTTTGTTTTTTTTCTTTTTCTCACCTGTTCCAAAATTGATCACTTTAGAGCAGAGACACCCTCGAGTCACAGTGTTTGGGAAGTCATGAACCCAAATCATTGCCTCTCAACCCCTCACACTACGCAACGTTCATGCCATGGCACGCCTTGCTATGTAATGCAATATTGTAATTTTCACCATTTTTGTTTGTTGTTTTTTTTTCATCATATCGGAAGGAATCTCTTCAAAAAATTTTTCTTTTATGTTCTGTAAGTACTGGAGCGTCGTTCTAAAGTCGGATTTGGTAAACTCCAAAGCGTTAAATCACGACCCAGGACAAGTAAACCATCTTAACAAGCTCCATATTTTACTCATCATGGTAAAAAATAAGTGGTTACTCACATAATCACATTCCTTGTGTACAGTAGTTTTCAATTTTTCTCAAATGTTAAAAAATTGATGGCGTCCTACCCGAGCTCTTTGCTAACAAATTGGATTTTGACACGTCCATTTTGAAATCATATGTATATAAATAAAGGAAAAGCCTTTAAATTGGTCTTTCCACCCTTATACAAATCTTCTTGGGCCCGCTTCAACTAAAGTACGTAAAACCAAATACTCGGTCTTTTGTTGTTATAAGAAGTCCTCGATTTGTCCCTCTTCTCAACATGTATGTCTTGTATTACATGCCTCAGCCCTGACGGAAAAGGTTAATAAAACCTAACGACAGCCCTGTTTTCCATACATAAATAACCGCAGTTTAACGTGAATCATCAATGTTTTGTTTGACAATCGTTTTGTAAACTTAGGCATTCAACTCTTGTTTGCAACCTAAATTGCACATAACCCGGTATGATGTAACTGCACAAAGGGTATGTAAAACCACAATTGGTCCCTTTTGTTTGTCCCCACTGAAGTTGCTACAATAGACAGTATGTAAAACCATATAGGTCTGTCTTTGTTTGTCACATGGTGTAAACAGAAATGTACTCTGTCATCACCCCGCCTTTGTAACATACGAAGTGACATTAAATTGTTTACCTCCTTGTTATTCTATCGTACGCTCCTGGGCTACGGAGTTAGTTAATCTAACAAACCTTCATATACTGCGTTAAAACAAGCATTGTTAACGTTTATTGTGTTGTATTTAAACGCAACCCTGTTACATTATAGGAGGGATCCTTAAAATACCTGCCACTATACGAGAAGTTCGTCATAATCACTTTTGCTCATAGCTAAATGTTATTGAGTTGGTCGTGTGACATATTTGCCATGAGTACCACCCTTTTGTATAACCTGTTCTGGTCGTGCGTCATTTATTTGCCGTGAGCACCGCTTTATGTATAATTGTGTATAAACTCTGTACACTACACGTGGAGACGTTAAAACACTTACCGTGATTCGTGTGAACGACATAATATCGGCTTTGCCATCTTCTTCAAGATGCATTGTATAAACTCTTTGACTTCTGTCTATAATTGAGTTATATCTTGTATGTACTTACATATTTTGTACACAAGACGTGAAGACGTTACAATACTCACCATGAATCGTGCGAACGAAATAATATCAACCCTTTTTGTGCGCACTACACAAAGTAGTCCACAACCTTTTTACAAATTGTTCAACGACAATGCCCGTGGACTTCCTGTTTTTTTTACTTCTTTGCTAAAGGAAAGAAGCCCAGGAATATCTACTATCCCAAAAGGACTAGTTTTCAGCTTCACTGTCAATTATGGGGCATAGTGCTGTGGGAGTTAATCGATTGAGCACAAAACCACCTAACTCGTTGTCTGGAGAACGAATAAGAAAACCCCCAGGTTTGTGAAATTGGAGCAAGGGTCTGTCTTTTCTCACAATCATGTAGAAGTTTAAAATGACCCCTAATCTTTTGCCCAATACACGCGAAAGATTAGCCTCTTTGTTATAATGTGTATTCAAATTTCTCCTCACCCTTTTTGATAATTGTAAAGAGTCAGGAAATCTGCTAGTTGATTATGTTTCATTTTCACATAGAGTTTGAATTGGAAATTAGTCCAGTCTCTAGCAATTTCGTAACTCGCCTCCCTTCTCCCCTCCCCCCCATTCCCCCATGTTCTCAGACTATGTTATGAAGTGAAAAATCTGTCGTTGACCATATTTCGCCCTCACTTGGAGTTCGAATAGGTAACTGTCCGGTTATCTACAGGTTTTCCCCCTCAATCTCTGCATATGTCTCACCTTTTTTCTCTTTCTCAATCCTACGAAACACATTCATGAATGTTGGATATGTACGATATGCACTTGGCGTAACGTCTGTCTCCTTTTTGACAACCTTTATTCATGAATCGGTTTCCCTTTGCCGTGACTAGTTCACGATTCTTTGTCTTGTTCTTTGAAATTCTACGAAAATGTTACCATCTTATGTTAACATAGGCCATAGAGGGCCGGTTGTTTTTTAACCAAGACATATTGTCACCCGGCAAGCGCCAAGTCATCCTGGAAAAGGAAAATGTTCATGTAATCACAATTTAGTTAGGAATCTCTCTTCGTCACTCTCTGAGTCGGTGGTCAAAATTTCGTTTATTTCATTTTCTGGACACATTTTGTTTCTCTCCAAACCTTTTCTTCATTGGTCCCTAGGCAGGTAAACTTCAAGAATTTTGCTCTAATAATAATTTCTCCCGGATATAAAAAGAAGCCCAGGCGGATGTCATCACCAACAGCCAAGCTGAACTTCACTTCCTGACAGCACGCGCTGTGGTTACAAGGTCCCTCCCGCTGCCATTTTCTACGTATTTGTTCCTGAGAGCACAGACCATACCGCTCATATGTATGTTGTCTTGTCGTGCCACAGCAAGCCGAGTTGTCCCACCATACATTATGACACTCTAAACTACCTTTTGGGCACGCTAGCTCCTAGGTTTGTTCTTACTCTTGCTATCAATGCCAACCTTGCCGTCTCTTGCTCTGTCATGCAGTGACGCATATATCGTCATGTGTAAACCATCATTACCTTGACCCACCAGTATTCGCTGAATGCGTACCAATACAAGTTATCTTGAGCTACATTATGCTTCAATAACCATTATATACGATCCGTGTTTACCATAATAACACTTAGGATTCGTACTGGCATGTCTGCAGATACTGGATTCTTCTCGTCAATGGCCTCTGTAACCATAGTCGCGGCGCAGCAACCACAGTCTCCACTTCGTGAACTTCAACGTCTTCGACAAAACCAGGTGTTTTCTAAGGCCTAAGTGTACTCTTGAGTGTTATCTCAAATGGGTCTGATTGCAGTGATAATGTAATCCTTAGAATCTGTGAAACCACGTCCTTTTCTTCGAAATTCTCCGAAACCAAACAAATCCACGCTTCGCAAACTTAGCTCCCAGACCAATGAAACCTTAGAATCACATTTTTTTCTCGCCTCTTGTACATGTGTATTGTCTTTTTTTCAATTGCATAACCATGTGTATTGTCTTTTTTCAATTGCATAACCATGTGTATTGTCATTTTCAATTGCTTAACCTTGTATGTTGTTTTACACCATGTACTTTCCCCAAAGTTGTCTTTTCCAAACATTCTATGTACCCCCACCCATTCCCTACAAACATTGTGACCTAAACTGTAGCATAAACTGTATGTTCTAGCTAGGCAACCTCTCAAGCAACGAATCTCTCAAAACCCCGATGGAAGCATAAGAGGATTTTTTTTCCTACAGCTCCATTGCCACGTCGCTTTTTTTCCAAGCGCGGGGGGAAGTGTTATGATACGCCAAATAACGGCAGAATTCGAGTCGGTAAGGACGCCGCGACAGTTTCATCAACACCCCACTCCCCCTTGTTTCCTGTTACCCACGTCCTCTCCCCTCTGCATTCACGCGCGCCCCGCGCCAGTCTAGAATTGCAAGCGGCCTCGGATACACGCGTCTCGCTCCATGACCCGAGCGCGGAGCTCGCGGTTAATTCCTGTTGACCAATTTGAAAACGCAATAACATCTGCGATGTTAATCAAAGTACGTGCGGGTTTATTTAGCGCTGGTAAACTGCCATGCCTGTGGACTTCGGCCCTGCCCTAGACTCGTGAAGTGCCCCTGCTGCACCCGGAAGGCGTAGACCCCGGAACATCATGTAAGCTGCTCCATTATTCCCCTTCTGTTTGTGTCCTGTTTTAACGATAGAATGTAGACCCTCGCGAAACGACCATCGCTCAGAGAGTTTTCGTTACGAGAGACCACTAGGTATTACCACGATAGCTAGGTTTGTGTAATTTGCATTTCTTGTATTGAATTGTACTGTAATAATTATGCACTGTGTTTAGAACTTACAATACATGAATCTATTTAACTCAATCCTGTTGTTATTCTGCTTCGGCAGGAGCATTTCCTAGAGTGTATTCCCCGAACGACCGTGAGAAAGTATTCCGAAAGCATTCGTGCGACCGACCCCCTGAAATAGAGGGTACCATTATCTCCGCTGTGAGCTGGCCGGAGACATTTTGTGGCGTCTCTCCACGCTGCATAACCACGGTGTGCTTAACAACTGGCACCCATCATAACAAGCTACAACTTGTTAATAGTTATTTTAATTTAATTTGTATTATTTTCTTGAATCAGCTTTAAGCTAATTATTAATGCCAGCGGTGCAGATACTTACCTTCACCTCAGCGCACCAAAATCAAGGCGGTTCCATCAGCCATATTTGCAAGTGAATCTAGCAAACTTTCCCAATAACCATTTACATTATTGATGCGCAGGCATATATTACTTTGGCGAAGGATGCTGTTAACTTACTAACCAACATGATTATGGATCCCAACAACAAATTCACGAAAGAACACCTCGCAAAAATAATTCCCAAAACCAACGACATATTGGGAACAATCGGCCAAATGGCAGTTAAAATGGCAAATCTAGAGGGAGAGTTGACTGCTCTAAAAAGTGCAACCCCTAATATGCACACCCCTTTAGATTCACAAACCCCAAGTGTCTGTGATATTCTCGCTGAAATGAAGGAACAAAATTATAGAGATAAAACCTGATAATTCGTAACATTCCTGAGAATACATCGTTATCGCAGATTGAATGTATTAACAGCGACATAGCATCAGTCAAAAAAATACTCTCGGATATTGATAACTCAATAGCCAACCTAGAAATAAAAATCTATAGACTAGGCACAAGGAAAGACGACAAACCAAGAGGAATTAAAGTTGAGTTTCCTGAAGCAAAATGGCCAAGAATATTATTAACCAAAAAATACGTACTTAAAAACAACATTAGATTCTACCAAGATCAATCGCTTCTCCAGCGGAAACAATTAACTGACTTAAGAAATGAACTTGAAAAAAGAAAGGCTTCAGGCGAAACTGACATTACAATCAAATATATCAACAATAGACCTACAATAACGAAAATATATCCAAAAAACTAAAAGATAAATTGAAAATATTCTATCAAAATGTTCGTGGTCTTAGAACTAAACTTCAGGATCTAAAATCAACCCTACCCACTTTGAATCACGATTCTTACGCCTTCACCGAGACATGGCTAAATAATAATATCAAAATTTCAGAACTGGGTTTCTATAATCATACAGTGTACAGAAAAGACAGAAATGAAAAAAATAAATCCAGGGGAGGTGGAGTGTTAATATCCATAAACAACAAACTTCATTCAAGAAAACTTAAATGCATCTATACACATCTGGAGCAACTGTTCATCATGGTATCCACCAAAAAGGAAAAAAATTATTATCGGCTGCGTCTACATTCCCCCATCCTCTGATATACAAAGACCACTACCATGAAGTTGAAACCATCCGGAGAAGATTTCCTGGCGCCACTATTATTTTGACAGGAGATTACAATCTGCCTAATATAGCATGGGTCGTAGAAAACAACAAAACTTCATGCACGGACAACATGCAACTTACTTCCACCACGGTTCTCATGATATAATCGAAATGTCAAATTTTCTTAGTCTCCAACAGTTAAACTGTGTTTTAAATATGAATTCTCGTCTTCTCGATCTAGTATTTTCCAATTCTTTATCAGTAAAAGTGTCCGCATCTGTTGAATCTATTCTCCCGGTTGACAAATACCACCCACCTCTAATAATTGAATGTAACAGTTCAATAACTAAAAAAAATTCATCTGCATCAACTAAGTTGAACTTTTTCAAAGCAGACTATAATCAAATCATTAATTTATCTTCAACCGACTGGAAATTTTTGGACACTGAAGAAAACATCAATGTAATGGTTGACAAATTTTACTTAATTCTAAATAATGCTATTGATTTATTTGTACCCGTTTCAAAAATTTATACGCATAATTACCCAAAATGGTTTAGTAACGATCTTATTAAATTAATTAGAGACAAAAAAATCGCTCATAAAGCTTACAAATCATCACATGATCCTATTGATTACGCAAAATTTTATGAACTAAGAACGAGCATCAAAAAAATTTCCAAGTTATGTTACAAAAAGTGCATCGATAACTGCGAAGAATTGGCTCTTGCCAACCCTCAAAATATCTATAAATTTTCAAACCTACTAAACAATAATGACTCCGGTGTACCCTCTAATATGTATTTAAATAACAAAATGGCCGATAATCCCCAAGAAATCGTTAATCTGTTTGCTGAATTCTTCAGCAAAGTCTACGATTCTGCAAACAACTCTCCATTATTCAACGCCACAACATCTAATGATAACCAGATCGATTTCAATCAATGTATTTTTGAAGAAAGTGATATTAGAAATAAATTAAAGTCCCTAGACCCGAAAAAATAGGCTGGTCCCGATAACATTCCTATAATCTTCTTATCGAAATGCTTATCAGTCTTAACTTATCCTCTTACTAAACTTTTTAACTTGTCAATAAAAACTGGCATCTTTCCGAACAAATGGAAAACAAGCTTTCTGTCTCCAATTTTCAAGAAGGGTGATGAATCCGATATATCCAACAATAGACCTATCTGTATCCAGTCATCGATCGCGAAAATATTTGAATCTGCTCTGCTCTCTAAACTATCTCATGAGATCAACAAAGTAATTTCACATTGACAACACGGTTTCATGTCAAAAAGGTCTACTCTTACAAATTTAATGATTTATCAGGAATACTTATTTAATAATATGCACAATCGTCTTCAAACGGACGCAGTATACACTGACTTTAGCAAAGCTTTCGACAAATTTGTTTGTGTAAAAATACTTTTACACAAATTAAAATCCCTTGGAATAACGGGACATATTTTGAGATGGTTTGAGAGTTATCTATATAATAGAAAAATTACAGTCAAACTCAACTCGCACTTTTCAAATCAATTCGAAATCTTC
This sequence comes from Limnephilus marmoratus, assembly GCA_917880885.1. NCBI lineage: Eukaryota > Metazoa > Arthropoda > Insecta > Trichoptera > Limnephilidae > Limnephilus > Limnephilus marmoratus. The sequence continues at coordinate 26,986,581 of OU862921.1, forward strand.
TCCGGAGTTCTCCAGGGGTCACATCTAGGACCAGTGCTGTTTTCCTTGTTCATCAACGACATAACTACAATCTTTGATGGAGTTATGATACTTTTATTTGCCGATGATCTTAAAATTTACAAAACAATTACTAATCTCAATGACTGTTGCGTATTACAAACAAATCTTGTGAGGCTACAAGAGTGGTGCATCCATAATGAACTCTTCCTCAATATTGAAAAATGTCAAACAATAACTTTTACCCGAATTAAAAATCCTGTTAAATATGAATACAGCATCAACAACATCTTTCTAAAAAGAGTTGAACAAATTAAGGACCTAGGTATTATTTTTGACAATCAATTATCTTTTGTTTCTCATATAAACGAAATAACTAACAAGGCCATGAAAAGCTTAGGGTTTATATTGAGGACGGTAAAAGATTTTAAAATAATTAATTCATTTAAATTGCTGTTCACTGGGTTAGTGAGAAGCCATTTAGAGTACAATTCAACAATCTGGGCTCCTTTTTATAAGATTCACCAACAAAAAATTGAGAGAGTGCAACATAAGTTTCTGAGATTTATAAACTATAAATTAGGAATTCCAATCGAAGAACTTAACTACACATTTTTAATGGACTTACTAAAATTAAATAAATTAACTTCAAGACGAACAATGAGTGATTTAATTTGTCTTTTCAATATTTCAAATGGCAGACTGGACGCCCTTGATTTAACCAAACTAATCCAACTGCGAATACCTACCCGTAATACAAGATTGAATGCGCCTTATTTTGTCAACGCGCCTACTAATAATTACTTCGAAAACTCGCCTATCGAAAGGCTTCATTGACTAGGAAATAAATATAACTCAATCGATGTTTATCGTCATCTGTCAGTGACCAAATTTAAACTCAGTATATTGGAATATTTACAATAGAACTATAAATCCCCATCTTGAAATTTTGTGTGCACAGTTTATTGTAAACCCTCATAGTTAAGTTCCGTTAAAAACACCTACAATATAAGGCAATAAAGGTTAGTAATTTATAATTTACAAACAAACCTTATAAAAACTGTTCTTGTTTATCGTTGTAATAGGTAATAATAACAAAATTACTTTAACGACTTATACTTTCATTAACATTTTAATTTGATTGTAATTACATACTCTGTTATTATATTATCGAACTCATTTGTCCTCTCCGTGATAGTTTACTGAAGGATCTGACATTATTTGTTTAAACCTGAAATGTTCCATGGTATCAGTATAAAGGGGATTGGTATATTTATGGTATAAAGTATTTCGTCTTAGGAAATTGAATTCTTTAAGCAGAAATTCTGACGATAAAGTAATTGTCAAAATGGAATCGTTTTGTATATTAATTTTGGTGCGGTGCAAGTCGGTAGTATGTATTTTTGTTTAAAATCAACTTCGCTATGTATTCAACACAAATTGCACATATATAAAAAACTCACCATTATTATTATTATTTGTTATATACGTATATACATATAAAACTGATTTTTTTCTCTTTATTGTATAATGCTATACTTTTTACTAACCAGCTTTATTTCTATGTACCATGTATAAAAACTATTTATATTTTCTTTGTATTCTAAACATACCTGTATGCACTAAAACATAAAAATGTAAATGTGTGTAAAAGCCCATAAGGGCGTTAATGATTAATAAATAAATAAATAATATTTTGTTTTTCGAGGAATTACTAAACAATAAATTTTAGGCCACAGTTTTATGTGACCAGGAGTTTTTCAACTTACAAACATATTTTTACAAATTTTAAATAGTTTAAAAAATAATTATGTGCCAATCTCGGGAAATAAATGTTCTTTCCATTTTAAATGAATATTGTTAATAAAAGCACACATTAAAAGTTCAATTAATAAATTACTCCGGCCGGATACCGGATAGTAACTCAATATCCAGCCGGATACCGGATATTCAAAAACTACGACAATTTCCTATAATAAAATGCAATACATTTTATTTTATTTTCTTTATTTGGAACATTTACAGGTTTATAACACATTACATGCATTAGAAAATCACAAATTACAATAATTAGGTTATAAACCCAATAACTAATGTTCACATCATGCACCAACAATAATGAAAAAATCTAATTTTTTTTTTTTACTTAATATTATATAGTATGTAACTAGATAAGCTGTCTAGGGATAACCTAGCTATAATGTCTAATAAGTAAAGAAACAGACAAGATGAGATAAGATAAAAAAAAACAGTAAAGTAATGAAAAAATAACGAAATACATATATATACATTTATACATATACATACACACATACATGTATATATGCATATATACATACATATATATATATATATATACATATACACACACATATACATATATTAACACATACATATATATATAATATAATAATAATGAAAATTGAAAAACACCAGACGTGTTGTCGAAAACGTTATGTGTAAACATATATAAAAAAAAAACAAGGAAAAGCAAAATAAAAGTGAAATGAAAGTAAAATAAAAGTAAAATAGTAAAATTAAGTCTGCCAGTTTTATGTTAGATTAAATAAGATAATAATAAAATAAAAATAAAAAAACTGAAAAACACCAGACGTGTTTAAAAGCGTAAAGTGGAAAAACAATATACATTCACTTATGCACATTATTTTTTAAATTTCAATACAAAAAATACATTAAAAAAAAATTTCAATATAAAGAATACATAAGAAATTACGGTATCAATTTATCAGTTTTGTTACAATGAATTAAGTTATTTGTTAATTGATGGATAATTATAAGACTCCATTAAGTATTTGTCTAAAAGTGGTTAAAGTACACGAAAAAATATCAGAATCGATACATTTTTTGTTATAAAGATTGCAAGTTCTTAATAAGAAAGAATTTTGCCTGAGACTGGTTGAAGCACTTTCGATATGAAACGATGACTTGTCTCTAGTTTTCTTACTCGGGATTCTAATATTAATTGACGACAAAAGAGCTGGACAGTCAATATGACCACTCAGGACTTGGATGTAATTGGATGTAAAAATAATACCCATAACTATCGACCTAATAAGCCTTTTTCTTCTAAAACAACAAAAAGTTTTTGAAAAAAAAAAACTTATATTTAGAATATAATAACTTAATATTGAAGTCTTAATATGGTTTTAGGAAAAAAGTACCTACTGCCGACGCTGTAATCGATATCATAAATACGACCACAAAAACTTAGACAGTGGAAATAATACTTTGGTCCGTTTTATAGAGCTGAAAAAGGAGTTAGATCCAACGAATTACAAAATCCTTTTCGGGAAAATTAAAACAATTGGGACGTCAAACACAACCCTTAACCTGTTCAAAACGTTCAGTGTGTTAAAATTTGTATGAGAAAACATCTCCCAATCAAACACGGTGTATCGTAAGGAAGTACCTTGGGATCTTTATTGTTTCTGATATATATCAATGATTTCTGAAACCAAAGAAAAAGTCATTAGTTTTGCCGACAACACAGTAATTTTACTTAATCTGTAGCGGCTACTTAACCCGCTCTGCGAAATTTACCGCAGCGCCACTGACCTCCACAGAATTCGCTGGAAGATAAGGCATACCTACCTTAGCGTAGTAGTAACTGGCGCATCGTAAATAATCCGCCACCTACGCGAAAGAGCTAGAACGTCTGGCTGTACCAAACAAGTGCCCGCAGAAAGTTCGAGCGATTTCTCACCTTTGCGTGAATTCACCGCATTACCTACCACGAGACTAATTACTTGCCATGGGTATATAAGCCGCGCTCGCTTGCTCGGAGTCAGTCAGTACCTCAGTATTCATTCATCGGCCGGGAAAGCAACACAGAACCAGCAGTGTCGCGACTAAGTACCTGCCCGCGCGGGGCACGGGCCTCGCGCAGTCAACAGTGAACATCAATTTATCCAGCGTGACCCAGGAACATTCCAGCACCTTCGAGGAACTTCTCCAACTACCATCTCGACGTGAGATGGCAATCAACATCCTGCAACGAGCAGCAACCAGCACCTGGAAACGCGCCAGCATCCTCATCGCCTCACAAGGTTCCTTCCTGCGTCACGTGTGTGCTCCGACCCACTGGACATTGAAGTACCCACCACTGTCCCACCCCGGTATAGGCGACTTATGGTCGCCCCTTCGGAGTTCTCGCAAGAATCTAATTTTTTTGAATAAACGACTCTACATTTAATAAAACGAATCTAGACCTTCAATGCCCCTACATACTTTGTTAGGTGGCGGAAATATAGGATCGCCTACAGTCTGTACTGTAATGGTCAAAAAGGACTAATCTACAGGTTAGTGAGCATAAAAAATGTAATAAAGAAAAAAAAAACCAAAAAGTAGTTATTATATAATAATCAGAGGGAGACTACACACTCCAGGACTGCAGGCAACTGCGTATAAATAAGAAAATGATAAATTGTAAACAAAGCAATAACATTTAGTAAAGGCGAAAAAAAATAGTGATGACCGTCATGACCATCCTGTGCCCGGCAGTCCCCCAGAGAATGTGTAAGGTTATTAGTCCGACGTCATGGCACCCAGTGGAGTCATCCTTTAGCCAGCTATCCGGTGGTGCCTAGAAGAAGTAAATGGACTACGATACGAAGACCAAAAGAGCGTCGGGTAGCTGGAGGAGGGACGGACAAACCTCCGGATGCCACTCTATCTTTCCTCTAACCTTATCATGTCAGGGGGGGTGGCGCGGGCACTGGAAGGAGATAACAGAGGTAAGTTACAAAAAAAGGTAGACCTATAAAAAATATGACAGGGACAAGGCCCAAAGTCCAACCCCTTTAATGGGGCAGTGGACAAGACATAACAAACAACGGAGTTCTGTTCTAGTTGTTATCAGGAACTGAAAAGAACGTGGAAAACAAAATAAACAAACTAAAAAAATGCAAAAACATGAGAGAGTAGAGGAAAAAAAATATATATATATATATAAAATGATAATGCATGCAGGCGTGTCAATTCACGCATTATGTTACATTGTAAATGAAAAAGAAAAACACAAAGCCGTGTAAAAGTGTAAATAACAAGTAAGTGTAAATAAACAACAGAAAATAATTAGAAAAAGAAAGAAACAGAAAATGTAAAAAAAACCTGGCAGATAGGGTTGAAAGAGTAAATGTGGGGTAATCCGTGGATATCAGGAGACAAGTACACCTGGTCACTAAATCTTCTAATCAGCGACTCTAAGATCAGGCCATTGACGACCTCCGTAGTCCAGTGGCTAAGACTCTTGACTCACATTCCAGAGGTCGCGGGTTCGAACCCGGCATGCGCAAATAAATTTTATTTGATTAATTTGTGTTATTTCACAATTAATTCATTTAAAATAATATATAGTATATTTGCGGCATGTTCCAGAGTGGAAGATACTATTAGTATCGCCCTGGTGTAAGACCACCATTCAGAATTGAAACGTTGCTTGAAAATGGCTTTAGCCGTGTTTAGTGACTAGATCTGAATAGCCAGGTACTTCCCAACCTTCCTCTTCCCCACCTCCTTCCCCTCCCCACTACCTTCAGCCTCACAACATACCCCAATTGGGGATGCCATAGTCTCACTGGCTCCAGACGGGAGCAGTTGAGATTCTTGTGCGGTATTCACTGTAAAAAAAAAAAAAAAAAAAAATCTCTCCACCCAGATTCTTGTAAACTTCTTCAAGCACTCGAAATTCGTCTTATTCGAAACCAGATCAGTGTTCCACACTGGTCTGATGGGTACGTCTAAACCATCTAGCATTTGACCTCTGGCATCCGTCATTATTTCACACTGCCACAGGATATGCTCAGCCGACTGGTTCGTGCTCCCACAGGCACAATTGGGGTGAGGGGACAGGGAGAGGGTGTGAAGTCTCGCCCTGAATTCCCCATGGCCAGATAATAATTGAGTGATGTGGTGGTCTAACTTGAGGAAGACCGCTTCCATTCTGAGTTTAACTGATGGGAAGAAGGAGAAAGTCCATCTTTCCAAATTCGATCTATCCCACCGGGCCTGCCACTCTTGGAGTGACAGGTCTCTCATTTGTCGAAGCAGCCCAGGAAGAGTCCCCGGCCCGCCCGGAGTTAGAGTGACTCCTAGGTGAGTGGCAGGGGTTCCTCTGGTTAACCTCTGCTTAGTAAGCACTTCCCTGATTTCCAGATCGATTGGCAAAATGCCAGCCAAAACAGGCAAAGCGTCCGACCCACTGGACACACAGCCGCCAATACCTCGTCAACGCGACGACGGCCATCGCCTGGACCAAGGTCACGTCTACACCGCCATGGTGTAGGGCAACACGCCGGCTTCCTGAAGACCCGTGATCTTCACCGCCGTAGTGTCCTGACCTTCATCTTCACATCATCGCGCAGCAGCATCACTACTGTCACTCCGCTCCCGCTCCGCATCGACCTCCGCTACGTAGCCACAATAAAGACTGACTCACACATCGACTGCACGCCTTTCATTTCTCTCTACCGATCAGGACCGCTCCCTCAAATCAAAATGGATAACTACGAATAAAGAAGCTAAAAGCGGGCTGGTCCCTCTACAAAAATGGCTTAAGCAACACTCACTTGCACTAAGCAAAACTAAATATTTGATGTTTCCTGTAACGGCCAGAAGACAGCAGGCTGACGATTATGCTCTCAAATTACAAGAGAGTCAATGGAAACTTTATCGTATTCACCCCACCGACCGGCCCCCTACAACGCACTCGAGAAGCATAAAAGATGATGAAATCGTTAAAAATCTTCCATGGTACACTATACTTAAATAGTAACTCCCACAGCTCACGTACTTCTACATCTACGCAACATACTAAGCAAAAATGATCCGTATAAAGTCTAATATATTCTTTGCCAATAATTTATAGAACGTGGACATTATTGGGTGGGGATCTGCCTCAAACACCCACTTAAAGAAGCTCTTAACAATCCCGAAAGTATCCGAAAGAACTCCGTTAAAATAAATTTTCAAAAACATTTAATGTTTTCAGTATTGCAAAACTCTACTAAAAAAATGCTCTATTTCAAGGGTAAAAATTAGTACCTTACAGACCAACACGCTTACGCTACCAGGACGGAAACCTCAAATCTACTGAACATCCCAAAATTAAATATATCTTTTGTTCCGAAACACCATAAATTCCATTTTGCAAAATTATAAAATCCCCTGATGAATGAATAATGAAATTAAAAAGCCCGATGATGAAGATGGACAAATTTAAAAACAACATCAAAATACGGCTAAGTAAACATGACGATAGAGGAAATTATAAAAGTATTGTGCTCCTCACTAGGGGAATGAATTACTAAACTTTGTATTTTTTAAAATAGTTAATAATAAAAAATAAAATGCAAAACTCTTGTAAAAAAATGCTCTACTTAAATTTAATCGTTAAAAATGAGTACCTTAGTGACCAATACGCTTACACAACTAGGACGGAAACCTCAAATCTACTGAACATTCCAAAATTAAATATATCTTTTGGTCTGAAAAACCATAAATTCCATGCTGCAAAATATAAAATCCCCTGATGAATGAATAACGAAATTAAAAACCCCATGAAGACAGACAAATTTAAAAACAACATCAAAATGAGGAAATGACGATGAGGAAATTACAAAAAAAAATGTGCTCCTCACCAGGGGAATGAATTACTTAACTTTGTATTTTTAAACGACTTCGAAAAGGAGGAGGTTCTCAATTCGACTGTATTTTTTTTTTTATTTTTTTTATTTTTTTTTATTTTATGTTTGTTACTTCAGAACTTTCGACTGGGTGAACCGATATTGATGATTCTTTTTTTATTTGAAAGCTGGTGCTTCCCGTGTGGTCCCATTTTAATTTGGTCCAGTTCTGACAATGGAATCCATGAGAAAATCATATAAGTCTTAAATTTGCATCAAGTATGTGCGCGACAAATGGACGAATAACTCAATATCACGCCAACCGATTTCGATGATTCTTTTTTTATTGGAAAGGATGTACTTCAAGGGTAGTTTGATGAGAGTTTGGTTAGGTTCTGATTATGGGATCCATGACAAAGTAACGGAACTCTCCAATTCTGAAGAACAAATTTACGATACTCGGCCGAATCTTAATCGAATTAGCTAGTGTACTTCAGATTCACTAAAAATCAAAAAATAAATACAAATTTTAACAAAACAAAAAAACGACTTCAAAAAATGCACTAAAAAGTAAAAAAATAATTTCGTATTCTTCTACAACTTTATAATCAACTTACCTTTTCTACTCATCAATATGTAGGTACGATTGTTATTTTTGGAGTCGGTGTCAACCAAGGTACCCGCGCCCCGGCGTGTTCACTTGACAGCTCCTCTCCCGCCGACACCGACTCCAAAAATAACAATCGTACGTACATATTGATGAGTAGAAAAGGTAAGTTGATTATAAAGTTGTAGAAGAATACGAAATTATTTTTTTACTTTTTAGTGCATTTTTTGAAGTCGTTTTTTTGTTTTGTTAAAATTTGTATTTATTTAAAATGGTTATTAATGAAAAATAAAAATATGTTTTTGTGAAAAATGTGCAACGGTTGTAAGGTGTTTTTTAAAGTTACACACTTTTACTTTTAAACTCTCTTGGTGTTGTCATTAAAAGCGATTAACACAATTTTTGTACCTTGCCAAATGCTGTTTTGTTTAATTTTTCCTAACAATGTACGAAAAATTAAGGAAATCATAGAATACAGTAAAATTAAAAATCAAACCTGCTTGGGTTGGGACTGATGCAATACGAATTAAATTGCCGTTTCCAAGGCAAGTGAGTGTCATTTTTTCATTGATTTGAAGCTCTAATCCATTTGGTCCAGGAATTATCAGGCTGGGTGGATTGGTGTTGGTGAAGTACAGTGGATCCTGCTTTGGGATGTCCTTATTCAAGTCCCAGTAGCATCCTGCTGCATCTGTCGCGAAAACATTTCAATAATTATTTGAAAACTACAAAATTAGGGAACGTACATATGCGGTCGATTAAAACATAAAACCATTTCTGTAAATCACCATCTCAACACTTTCGTTTCAAACCCAGTGAGATGGGCAACGCTTTTAAAAATAATTACACTTCTCTCCCTTTTAATACGCTTTTTTTACACGGTTCAAAATAATACGGCGCCACATTCCTTGCATGTACTTACTACTCAGTATGTACTATGCATAGAGAGGTATTTTATTTCATTTTTGTTTTTATTTTATTTATTTTAGAGAAAGTTGACAGCAAATCAGAGATTACAATAATACAATAATAAGATGTTTATTATGCCAATTATGAACTTACCACTGATGATCGTGAAAGATCAAGTGTGAATTGTAAAGGTGTTTTCTTAATTAATTTATTTTTTAGTTAAAATATATGAAAAAGGGGGGGAAGGGGAGGAGGAACGTAGGAATGGGATTAAGAGGCAAAGGACGGAAATACATAATAATGGAACTTTGTAACACAATTGTTGGTTAAATGTTATTTATTTAAGGTAAGTTCACAGATCACATATAGTAAAAATATTCACAATGTATCAATTAGGGCCCGCAGCTGTTTATATAGGCCATTCCTTGTGGCGGGGCGTGGTTTATGTGGCGGGAGATGCGCAGAAGGCGTCTGCGCAGCCTGGTTCGTCTAGGTTTGGGTGAGCAGGATGGCGCTGTACGGGGGAAAGAGATAGTGTAGTGGCAATCGTAAAACGGCGCGCTACAACTTTATAGTTTGAGTAAGGTTGCATAGTGAGTTTTCGTTTTACGCCACGTAAAGTCGAGTTAAAAATGTCAACGTGGTAATAATTTAAGTTAAATGAGTGGGTGGATCTGTAGATAAATGAGTTCTGTTTGGAGTTGGCCTTGCAAAGAGGAAGATTAAAGGGAAGCGACTGTCGCAAGTGACTTGGAAATGGAATGATAGGCGTTGAAGAAAATCAGGACAATCTATTAAGTTATGTGTAATTAATATATATTATAAAAGAAAGTCCCAAAAAACGTGCGGAATGCAAAAACTCAGAAACGAGTGCCGGTACGATCAAGAGAGTTATATGGTATGGTAGATCTCTATCCCCCCTAGGGAATAAGGGTATTCGTTTTTACATAAACGGCTTGCTTTTGAAGATATAAGGGCGAAAGTTCTAAGAAGACTCTAGAAACTTCAAGAAGAGTCTGGAAGATTCCGGAAACTTCTAGAAAATTCGATAAGACTCTGGAATGTTCTGGAAGAAATGGAAAAGTATGTCAGCGAGTTTAGAAGGTTCTGGGAAGTTCAAGAAGGTTCGATAAAGCTGTAGAAAGTTCTGAAAGGAGTGTAGGAGTGTGTCAGTCTGTCTAGAAGGTTCCGGAAAATTCTAGAAGGTTCCATAAAGCTGTAGGAAGTCCTAGAAGGTTCGATAGGGCTGTACAAAGTTCTAGAAGGAGTGGTGGAGTATGTTGGTAAGTCTAGATGGTTCCGGAAAGTTCTAGAAGGTTCGATAAAGCTGTAGAAAGTTCTGGAAGGTGTGGCGGAGTATGTCGGTGAGTCTAGAAAGTTCTGATGGTTCACGAATGCTTTAGAAAATTGTGGGAGGAGAAAGTTCTAGAAGCTTTCAGAAATAATAGGCGGTGAGTCTAGAGGAACCGGAAGTTCTAGAAGGTTCGATAAAGCTGTACAAAGTTCTGAAAGGAGTGGCGGAATATGTCGGTGGGTTTAGAAGGTTCTGGAAAGTTCTAGAAGGTTCGATAAAGCTGAAGAAAGTTCTAGAAGGTTCCATAAGGCTGTAGAAAGTTCTGAAAGGAATGGAGAAGTGTGTCGGTGTGTCTAGAAGGTTCCGGAAAATTCTAGAAGATTCCACAAAGCTGTAAGAAGTTCTAGAAGGTTCGATAAAGCCGTGTAAAGTTCTGGAAGGAGTGGCGGAGTAAGTCGGTGAGTCTAGAAGGATCTGATGGTTTACAAATGCTTAGAAAATTGTGGATGTAGAAAGTTCTAGAAGCCTTCAAAAATAAATGACGGTGAGTCTAGAAGATTCCGAAAGTTCTAGAAGGTTCGATAGAGCTATACAAAGTTCTGAAAGGAAAGGAGGAGTGTTTCGGTGTGTCTAGAAGGTTCCAAAAATTTCTAGAAAGCTGTGGAAGTTCTAGAAGGTTCTATAGGGCTGTAAAAAGTTCAGGAAGTAGTTCCATAAAGTTCTGGAAGGTTCCATAAGGCTGTAGAAAGTTCTGAAAGGAGTAGAGGAGTGTGTCGGTGTGTCTAGATGGTCCCGGAAAATTCTAGCAGGTTCCATAAAGATGTAGGAAGTTCTAAGGTTCGATAGGGCTGTACAAAGTTCTGGAAGGAGTGGGGGAGTATGTCGGTGAGTCTAGAAGGTTCGATAAAGCTGTAGAAAGTTCTGAAAGGTGTGGCGGAGTATGTCGGTGAGTCTAGAAGGTTTCGGACAGTTCAAGAAGGTTTGCTAAAGCTGTAGAAAGTTCTAGAAGGTTCCATAAGGCTGTAAAAAGTTCTGAAAGGAGTGGAGGAGTGTGTCGGTGTGTCTAGAAGGTTCCGGAAAATTCTAGAAGATTCTACAAAGCTGTATGAAGTTCTAGAAGTTTCGATAAAGCTGGAAAAGGTTCTGGAAGAAGTGGCGGAATAAGTCGGTGAGTCTAGAAGGTTCCGTAAGGTTCTAGAAGGTTCGATAAAGCTATACAAAGTTCTGAAAGGAATGGTAGAATATGTCAGTGGGTTTAGAAGTTTCCGGAAAGTTCTAGAAGGTTCGATAAAACTGTAGAATGTTCTAGAACGTTCCGTAAAGCTGTAGAAAGTTCTGATAGGAGTGAAGGAGTGTGTCGGTGTGTCTAGAAGGTCCCGAAAATTTTTAAAAGGTTCAATAAAGCTGTAGGAAGTTCTAGACAGTTTGATATGAATGTACAAAGTTCTGGAAGGAGTGGCGGAGTATAAAAGGTTCGATAATTATAGAAGGTGTGGCGGAGTATGTCGGTGAGTCCAGAAGGTTCCGGAAAGTTCTATAAGGCTCGATAAAGCTCTAGAAAGTTCTGAAAGGAGCGATGGGGTATGTTGGTGAGTCTAGAAGCCTCCTTAATGCTCTAGGATGATATGGAAGTCGAAATTTCTAGAAACTTTCAGAAATGAGTGGCGGAGAGTTTCGTCGAGTGTAGAAGGTTCTGTGAAGTTCTAGAAGTTTGGATAATCTTTATTTTCAATATACATAATTAAAAAAGTGTTCAATGTGTATGCCGCTAAAACTCAAAGACGAGTCCCGGTATGATAACGGGAGTTATATTGTGTGATAGCCCTCTATCCCACATCCATGAAGAAAGTTTATCAGTTTTACCTGAAGGGCGTGCATTTAAAGATATAAGGGCTGGAAGTCTCGCCCCCTTGAAAATTTTAACAGTTCAAAACAATTCAGAGTATTCTTGAGCATTCCAACACACTCCGGAACAATCTGGAATATATTTAGGAATATACCGGAATATCCCAGATCATTGTGGAACATTCCAGAACACTCCTGAATGTCGTGGAACATTATTCTGGAACATTTGAAGTTTTTTTATGGGGCTACCCATATGGGGTATATAAAGCAAGATCCGTCGTGGATTCAAACGTCAATTAAATCTCACATCAACTCCCTGAGCGAAGCCGGACACCCCAGTCAGAGTATTTGAGAGCATTTCACAACGTTCCAGAACATCCCGGAACATTCTGGAAAATTGTGGAAAGTTCGGGAATAGGGAAACGGGAACATCAATGTGAAACATTTCAGAACACTCTCGAATGTTGTCCTGAGCGAAGCCGGGTAATCCAGCTAGTTTTAAATAAAATTATCGAATCCGCTATATTTCTTCGACAAGTTAACGCCTGTATTTTGAAGAACTTTGCAGCGTCTTCATTACTAACATGAGATCGAAAAGAGGGGAAATTGAAGTACCTTAAAAATCTATTTTGAGTGCTTTGATAGCCTGGGTTCCACACATGACATGCGTATTCAAGGATACTACGAACATACAATGTTTTGAAAGTAATAAGGTCTTTAAATTGTTTACCGGAGTGGATTATGAAACCAAGCATAGAAGATGCGTTAGTGACTATATGGTCGATATATTTATTGAAATCAGTTTACTATCAAGTATAACCCCAGGGTACTTACTTTCGAATTTGATAGACAAAGGTACATGACTAATTGAGTATTCATGGATTTATAGGTTTTTATTTCTACTAAGGCGCACAACGAACGACGAAGCACTTAGATTTCTAGTAAAGCGCACAACGAATCACTAAGATATGCGATAATAACGAAGACAACAGTAGGTCCAATAACCCTGCAACTGACTAATAAACTTGGAAATCATTTTATATAACTGATCACGTGTTAGAACGAGCTCTACAATTTCACCGTGATTTGACTACTTGTTTGGCTCGTTATCAAGATTGAGTTGTTACAGGGCACTGCAAGAAAATAGTCACAGCGATCGAGAACAGAATTTTTGTTTAAATCCAGTAAACCCGAAAACTTGAAAACAAATATTACACAGGCTCGGGATATATCGAGTGATGAAAGCGATGTCATACCAAATAGACGTAAACGGGTTCGTTTGTCTATTAGCTGATAGTTATGGCGGATAATCTATAAGATTTTTATTTTTTAAGTATTTTTTTAATAAAATTGAGTCACGTAAGACAACGTTTTTTTTTTCATTTCCTGACTTTATTTTTATACAACGAAACCTGTACACCATTATCTTATTTTATTTATATATACTTTTTTACTCATTTTTTTAAACGGCATTGCGTGGAACCTATACACCATGTAAAAAAGTAGTCCAGTGTATTAGTAAAAAATATATATATATAGGTATCATATAATTAGTTCACCCCTCAGATCGCAGAAATTCCATGATCTGAGTTTTACCCCATTAATCGTATTTGATACCAAGAAAGAATAATTTCAAAATTATTTTTATGGTTCAGCAAAAGAAACCATAATTTTATATAATTTAAAAAAAAAACAACACTTAAATTTTACCGTGGTATTGTGTGCCAACAATTTACATTATCGAATAGCTGAATCATAAAGATTATTATGAGCATTGTGGACTCTACTAATGGCAAATGCATCTGCAAGGATTAAGTTTAACATATAAAAATGAAAAGAAGCTATTCAAAATACAAAATTATCATCTGTACATATTATAAATTAAAGTCGACCGCCGCGTCCGTCTGTCTGTCTGTTCGCGATAAACTCAAAACTCTTGAATGATGGATTTTCATGCGGTTTTCACCAATAGATAGAGTGATTCATGAGGAAGGTTTTAGTATATAATTTGTCAAGGTTTTGTGTAAATTGGTTGAAATAATATATAAAGGGAGCCGGCTGGCAAGCAGGCGGTATGGATTTGATTTGTAAGGAAATGAACAGATGGCGTTGGTTATAAAGGTTGGGTAATGGCGTTGTCAGTAGATGGCTTTGTGTTTCGTTAGCCACAATTACGCGTGGCCGGGTCAGCTATATTACTAGCGAGTAGGTACCTGGCATGCTTTGCAATGTCACTCAAAGTAAGTGTATATGTTTTAATTTTGTTTATTGAAGGGCTTTTGCACACACAACATTTTTTGTTTTTCCGTTAGGTGCGTACACCAATAAATCAGAAATTTTTCAGAATTTTTCAAATAAATCAGAAGGAACAAGCCACATACAGCTGTCCGTGTGAGATTTTCCAAATTTACCCCCTGCCATCCCCTATCGCTACTATATCTCCTTTGCAATCCCTCCCTCCACCTCTCCCGCTTTCCCCTTCCACCTTCCCAGGCTTCCTACAACCCCCCACCCGCGAATCCTCCTTCCCCCCTCCTGGATTCGCCTCCCCGTCCTGCCTTGCGCGCCGCCTTTTGTAAAAATTTTCATACGAATTTTGTAAGCTAGTACACACCATAATGTAAATAAACCGTTTGCGGGCGTGCGCACAGCAAATCACCAAAGTTTTATCGCAATCGGATTAATGGTATGGAAAATGGGAACGCATAAGGGACAAACAAAGAAATATTAATTTTTATATATGTATGGATTATGTAAAGGCATTTTAGTGCAGGTAATGAATGACAAGTCAGAAATCCGCAAGCATCCATTTAAAAACAATAGTTTTACATTATATTTTATAATTCATGAACACGGTGGGTAAAATAAAGTGGACGTCGTAATTCCCTGATTATTTTCAGTCAACCCAGTAAAAAACACGGGAATATTTTACACACTAAAGAACATACATACCTGCTTAAAGTAGCAATAGGTATTTATAAATAACTAGCGAGTTCCCGGCATGCGTTGCTACTCCGCTTAATAAAGAAAATGTTTCTCCCTGCGTGTCCTTTCCCATTCGCCCCGTTCTCCTTCCGCCTTCCCTTTTTCTCCCGCGTCCTCTTCCCCTCACGCTTTTCCACTCCGCCTTCCCTCTCCCCATTCCCCTATCCCGCTTCCCCCGGCCCGCGAACCCCCCTCCTGAGTTCTCCTCCCCCCTCCCGCATTCCATACATTTCGTCCCGGTACGTTCAGTTTTCAAACAGCTCGCACACCAACTAATGCATGTATTTATACGAATTACATAATACCAGAGCTCACTAATACATATAGAAACCATCGCGGGCACGTGCACATCAAATCCCCAAAAGTTTCATCGAAATGCTGACTGCTGACAAACTACATAAGTAGTTTAGCGGGTTTAAATGTAAATAAAAAAAAAAAAAAATAAAATAAAATCGGATGAATGGTTAGCAACGCATAATTTCATGAAACCAGAGCTCACTATTGTATTTGTATATACAAACCATCGCGGGCACGCGCACATCAAATCCCAAAAGTTTCATCGCAATCGGATAAATGGTTTAGCAATGCACATACAACTCCTTTGCTCATATATCCCCAAGCAAACATATCTAGATTGACATATAAAGTATAAAGTTTCAATGATTACTATATCTGCCTCTTTTCTGCTTTTATAATTAAAATTGATATCGCTTTTCATCCTCAGATATTTGTTGAATTTTTTTTGCCTAATCATCCAACAATGACCCGCTATCAAGGTTAATTATTTTAAATCGATAAGAAATAGTTCATGCGGGGCCAAAGTGGCGTTTTTGATATGATTATTTTTAGCCCAGTCAGTGGGGGATAAAAAAGGCCTTTAGCTTGCAAAAGGTCATGTAGTAGCGATTTTGATATATGTTGTTAAGATTGGGACTCTAAAGAAAAAATAAAGTTTTCGACCTCCAGAGGGTCGAGCTCGATCCGCCATCTTGGATTGAAGGTCCCAAAATTCGGTTTTTTCAAAATAATTATGAAATGGTTGATTTTACAACCAAGTTGTTCAAGGTGAACTTGAAGAAAACTAAATTACGTACATTTTATGTATAAAGTTTTTTTTGTAAGTCTAATAGGTAACGAGTTACAGTGGCGGAAATGTGAATATTTTTCTAAAAAATGATGAAATTCCCAATTTGTGTTATTTTTTCGGGTTATTCATTACATAACTATCTGTTAAAAACCCACTCCGTAGGGTTTTACTGCTAGGCCATGTAGGCAGCTTTTGGTTTAGCTTCGCCCAGTTAGTGTTGGTGACCATTTTATACATAATTATATTATATAATATTTTTTTTAACATATAATTATAAAAATTTTGTTAACTCATTTCCACACCACCATGAACATGGCGCATTTGTTTTATTGTGGTATCCCCTGTAGTTCTACTCCACAGATATACCAGCGATGGTAGATTTCGAAATTATTTTATATATTGGCTATTGCGTAATGATATTTTTTTGTTGATGCCGGTTGGTTGATATCGACATCTTAATAACAGTCTTCATCAATGTCATCATCTAATTCATTGCCTGTGGTACTGAGATTCTGGGCTTCCATTGACAACATCTCTTCATCTTCTTCCTCGACATCGAAATGAACCTTTGGCGAATTTCGGCATGTTTGACCATTACAGCACCCACACACAATAGAACAATTCAATCCAGCTTTCCTGCAGCCACATGCAACGCCGCATCCTTTTTTACAATTACATGAAATAAATTTCAATAAAGTCTCGGGTGCTGGTTTCTTTGTCATTCTTATTGGAACAAGCCCGTTGGTGCCACGTTTCCAGCCCCAGTTTTCTGGATTTTTTTTGGATTCCATACCATTTTTGGACTTGGTGATACGTCCTAAATGCATGGTACCGTGCAGCGTCGTTCGTTGGTGGAAAAGAGGCAAGATTGAATTTGCTTTTTGTTGTTGACTTTGCGAAACGTTGGTAGCGGACTTCTTCCAAGGTTTCCTTATCCATGTCACCCCCGTACAAAGCAACAAGAAAGCGTGTTCCTGCATCTGCTATGTCTTCTGGTTTTCCACCATGTTGTTTGAAGATTCCTATCATGGCATTGAGTCTTGTGTCGTTCTGTACAAGTGAACAAAATTTTGTTTTTCCTTGGTTGAAGAAGGACGATGTTGTATCGCAGCCACTAAAGGCATGGAGAAACAGAATATTCTCAGCCGCTTCTTTGTATTTCACACTATTCGCGGAATACAGTCTTTCAAAAGTTTTACCTCTCCCGGGTTTGCGAAGATATATATACTACTTTCGGGTGGTGCCAATGATGTTAGCAGAACTAGGAGATCAACGTCTTCGCCAATAACGAATACAGCGTCAAATGATGAACACAAGGAAATCGCAGTATTGACAATCAACTCATCAGCATCTTCTTCAGCCTGCTTAACTGTAAAATCAGCCTGTATAAATTGCTTTGTAAGCATCGAAATCAGACGGACTTTATTATTTTCATTGGCTAAAAAACGTTCTTGTGAAACTTGAACTGGCATTGTTTCATCGAAAAGAACATCTGCAGACATATGTTTCTTCGATCGGCGAAGTCTTTCTGCGGTTTTTGTATTTTTTCACCATCATCTAGCGGATATCCATCGAAAACAATAACTGTATGTGATCCATAGTGATGTCTTACATAGTGAACGTACTTCTCGCAAATTGACCCAAAAAAATCATTACGATTCCATACAACTTTATGTAAAAGGTATCCTCCATCCACAACATTAATTTTGCTACCTTCAAGTTGCACGCCTTCTGGAAGTTGTTCAAAAACACCATAAAACGATGATTTCGTACCTTTGCGCTTTCCTTCTTCAGGGAAAAGCGACAAAGGAAATGGGGTGAGTTCGAATTTAAGGTAATAATTATATAATTATTTAATACACATTCTCTGGAACAACATTAGCGGGTTGATGGAAATAGTTGTTTCACCGATCTTGATGCTACTGTTGACTGTTACTAATGGAATAACTTTGTCCTTACGTTTGAATTTAATAGATTCAAAATTTAGCTGGTAACCATGTTCGACATCCTCTCGGTACCTATTTCTCTGGATAAATGACAATTAATCTTTTCATCCCCGACAATTCCAGTACTGATAGAAAGAAGTGAATTGATTTCGGGGAAGGGAGAATGCTGAGAAAACCAATCCAACAGCTTTTTCAAGTCTTGATCGTCTCGAGTGATACGGGAAGTTCTCATGTTCTCATTGACATGTTGCTCGCATGTATGTAGATTAACGTTACTATATTCCTCAATGGCGTCACAAACGTTATGCAAAGATATCATTCCTAAAGTCCACAGGGCACACTGAGTAGTGCCACCGCTAGCCACGAGCACACTGAGTGACCGAGCGTCCAGGCATCGTCCAGTAACCAGGACTCAATCAGTGTTGCCAAGTCAGCTATAGACTAGGAGCCCATTATAACAACGTCAATCAACGTCATCGAGCACACGGATGATGCTATATAAGTATATTGTTTGTAGGAATACGTTAAAATGATATTTTGTAATATGTTCTTACAAAAATTTATCAAGAAAACTTGAGTTTAACAATTTTTTGTCAAAATTGTCTTCTTTCTTCCGCTGTAACTCGTTACTTATTAGACTTACAAAAAAAACATTCAACATAAAACGTACGTATTTAGTTTTCTTCAAGTTCGCTTTGAACAACTTGGTTATAAAATCAACCATTTCATAATTATTTTGAAAAAACTAAATTTTGGGACCTACAATCCAAGATGGCGGATCGAGCTCGACCCTCCCGAGGTCGAAAACTTTTTTTTCTTCTTTAGAGTCCCAATTTTAACAACATATATCAAAATCGCTACTACATGACCTTTTGCAAGGTAAAACTACGGAATGACTGGGCTATTTTGCCAAATGTAAAATTATATTTTTGTATGCGAATTATTAATACCTTCGTAAATTAATTTATATGAATATTAATTTTAATACGAATTTTAAATCAGATCAAATAAAAGAGTTATTTGGTCGACAGATATAAATTCACAATTTTATGCTTGCAAATTTATTTATTTATTTTGAAAACATTACATACCTATTACATCTTTATAATGATCTATGGCTGTCCAACTAGGCAATATGCCAGTTTTAGAACAGTCAAAATGAGAAGATTTTTTACATGTAAAAGTTATTTATAAGTATAAATTATATATTTAACAATAAAAAAATGTAGAGAGGAGAAATAAAAAGAACATTCCAAAGGATTTTTTTTTTTTTAATAAACATGTTCGCTTTTCAACCATTCCAAGAAATTTTTGTACTGATTTTGATGAAAAAAATAAGTAAAGAAAAGAAAATGCAAAGAAAAATTTAAGCAGTTTACTTACATGGTATAAAAATAATATTAAGGTAACACCAATATATATATATATATATAAATATGAAATGTCAACAACAAAGAAAATTTAATGACGGTTGTTAAGCATTCAGCTCTCCCCAAGACCAGAAGCCAATCATTTATCAGATTACGCAGAATGCTATCACTTTTTGATTTCCAAGCATCGGGTATAAGATTAAGCGATTCAGGGCCTAAGTACGAAAACTGTTTTTGAGCTATTAAGGGTGAATACGTGGTGGGAGGAACTACTGGGTTCCTCTTTGCATGTCTGGTGTCGTGATAATGGTCTTTGGAAGTGCAGTGGTGCCGCCGTTTTTGGGTATGTATTATGATTTTCCTCATATTTAATTTTTTTAAATTTTTTTTAAATTTTCTTTATTCATTTTGTTTATTACAGGATTGTTTTACATGGTATTTCGACTACCAAGCTAGGCAAATGCCCGTATTATGGTAGTCGAGATTCATAAGATGTTATATTAAGTATATATTTTTTTTTTTTTTTTACAGTGAATACCGCACAAGAATCTCAACTGCTCCCGTCTGGAGCCAGTGAGACTATGGCATCCCCAATTGGGGTATGTTGTGAGGCTTAAGATAGTGGGGAGGGGAAGGAGGTGGGGAAGAGGAAGGTTGGGAAGTACCTGGCTATTCAGATCTGGTCACTAAACACGGCTAAATAATATAATAATCATCCATATATATGTAGATGAAAGTACAAACATATAGCATACATATTAAGCAAAATATTCATACTAGAATTAGGTACATGATCACATACAGGAAAGGAGTTTAACTAGGTGAATCTTGTATAAATAAAAATAAAATAGAATAACAAATAAAAATAAAAGTAACAAATAATAATATTTAAATGATAATAGAAATAAAAATAAGAATAAATATGTAAATCATCTATACAGATGAACAATGATAGTCTTAGACCCCCAAAAAAAAAAACAAAAAAAAACAACAGCAAGTATTCCTAGGCAGCATATGAAATGGACGAATAATGTCAAAAAATATTAAAAAAGCATCAGCGTAGTATAAAGTTTTGGTTGAAAATTAATTTAGAGATAAGATTTTTTACTCGAGAAATATGAAAAAATAAGAACAGTTTTTAAGATGTAAGGCATTCTTTATAATATTTCCTTCCCTGAGTAAATAACCAGTTCTGTATATTAATGGCATAAAGATCATCAGTTTTAGATGTCTTAATATCAATACTCAGTAAGTTGAACATTTTAGGCGCGATGTAAGAGAACTGTCGTTGGGCGAAAGCTGTTTTAGTTGGAGGAATTTTGCATTTTTGGTGTGATGAATAGCGGGAGTTAACCACCCTAAACGACCCCCACCTACAAGAAGACATCGCAGTACGCCCATTGCAACCGGCACTTCATCTTGCCTAAAAATAAACTAATAAACCCTACATGTTTATTGATAACAGCTGCATCCAGCCGAGGACCATTACCGGGATGATATACTCTAATCACTATCCCTTAATCGACATACCAACTCGAAGAAGACCATTAATAGACAAACCAACGAACATTTGGATGTACTTAAAACAACACCCATCCCTCACGCCGAACAGTCCCAAAATAAAAGACTGGATTACGAAACCCCACGTATCCACGAGCATCGGGACAACAACCCCATTATCAGGATGACATATTGACCCCTTGACATGCAGCACCGAAAATAGGAAGACGACGCCCCCCCACCACGCCAGCAGGGACTATATAAACCCCGACTCTTACTTCCACTAGTTAATCTATTTTGTGCATTGAATCCAAGCACTTGCTTGTTGTATTGCTCACATAATAGTTCCCTTTGAAATTGTACTTATTTTAAGTTGTATTGTGTAATTAAACAATAAAGGATAATTTATCCACAAGTATATTTTTTTTTAACACTACACGACATCAAAAGTTAACTGGCGCCCAGCACGTGGGTCAATTCGAGGAAGTCTGAAAATTGGCCAAAACTAGGACTCCCTAGATATTTTAATATCTCAACGCGAAAAGGACCACACACTACAAATTTGTTAACTTGGCAATGAAGATCGTCGCATCAATACTTCTGTGAGTACATTTTTCAATTGATCGTCTATCCCATACGTACGATAGATCCCTTCCCTACCTTATCCAAAAGGTTAGAGAGAAAACTATTTTTTTTTTTTTTTAAAGTCACTTTGTATATTTCTATTTTTTTTTTACTTTTTTGAAAAATGGCACAGCCAAATGAGAGACCCGCTCCCCAATACGCAGAGTCGATATTGGAGTATAGTGGCTCTCCCCAAGACATCAACTTATTCATAAAATCAGCCAGGGGGTTCATTACTAGAAACGGCAATACACCAAGCAATGTTGAGAAAATAATCTCAAGATTACGTGGCAAAGCACTTCACGTAATTCTCATGTGCGATCATGATAACAATATTGAAACCATATTAGAAACGCTGAAAAACGAATGTGGGGACAATAAGTCTGTTACATTATTGCAAACCGAACTAATCAACTTCAACCGCGGTCAAAAGGATTTCTCCTCAACGATCCACGAAATCAATCAAATTCTTTTTTCAATTAAAATAAAAATTTCTGATCAATATGGAGGACCTAGTGCCCACATATTGATGGAACCATACAAAGATACAGCAAGAAATACATTGTTGAATCTAATGCCAACGCACATTAAATGCGCAAACTTAACCAAAAATTATGATGCCCTGTGCACGGAAATAAGAATGCTGGAGGCTCATGGCGAGCTCCATCAACGGTCTAAACAAAATCTTGTGTTTCCACAAGCAGGACCATCTAATTTCATGCGGCCAGGACAAAGCCAATCAAATAAACCTTTTACTCGCCCTAACTTTTTTCCACCGCAAACGCAAAATTCGTTCAAACCTCATAATAACTTTAATCATAATAATCATAATCACCTTAACAATTATAATAATAAACCGTGGCATAATAATAACCAAACGCATAAGTACGTACAAAACCGCCCGTGGCAAGGAAATAATAATAATAATTTTAATACGCATCATGCGCGTTCCGGTGATGTCAGTATGAGAACGGCCCCAATGCCCCGACCTCCTAAAGGCCCGGTCATCGACCTCGGCAATGGACGTACGGCACAAGAGCTATTTTATACAGACGGGAATGATCAGGAACGGCCGGATTTGTGGGAAGACCAAGAATCTCCCCGAGAAACCTAGTCCACCTGAATCATATTAACAATGGCCTACCATATGTAGTAGCGCCATTAAATATAAAAATTCTGATTGATACGGGAAGCTCCAAATCATTCATGAATAAAAATGTGTATAATAGATTATTTCGTGACTGTAGATATGTAAACGAAGAGTTTACTGTACAAACAGCACACTCTACGACTACCCATAGAGGTGCCGTCGTGACTCCATTTTGGAAAAGAGTATTCGGCAATAATAATGCTGAAATGCGTTTTTATATTTTTGACTTTTCCCACAAATACGATGTTTTAATGGGGATAGATATGTTGAAATTAATGAATGCAACATTAATTTTAAACAACTGTAATAATATTTTAAAAACTCCAACCAGACAAGTTCAGTTGTTCCATGTAATGGATATAAATAGACTTGATGAGTTATTGGAGAAAAATAGAGATTTGTTTTCTGAGGAACTGGTAGCTAATTGCTCACCTCATGTAAAACATGAAATAAAATTAATTAAAGAAGAACCTGTGTATCAACGCGCTTATCGGTTACCGTATGAGCAGAGGCTTGAAGTTGAAAGGCAAGTCGCCCAACTTCTAAAGGATGGAATCATCCGACCAAGCGATTCGCCTTGGGCAAGCCCTGTCCATATAGTCGAGAAAAAACTCAACCTATTGCCTATATTTCTAGGACACTGTCAAAAACGGAAACTAAATACAATACGACGGAAAAGGAATTGCTTGGTATACTATGGTCCCTCCAGCAATTCCGTCCGTATATTTATGGTAAACATTTTATCATAGAAACGGATCACCAACCGTTAGTATGGTTAACCAAGTTAAAAGAACCAAACGCCAAACTTACTAGGTGGAGACTCAAACTCCAGGAATATGATAATACGATTAGACATAAGCGAGATTGTAATAACCATGTAGCTGACGCACTTTCAAGAGTCGAAATTCATTATAGTGAGGACGGTGAGGAGCATGATTCATTACGAGTAGAAGCCACCTCGGGCGCCCAGAGTGTCACTGACACCGTGCATAGCAATGTGGATGACCATGAGGGTGGAATCCCAATTCGTAACGAACACCCACCCCCGCGTATGAATAGGATTTTTATTGAACTAAGCGATATTGAGAAGCATAGTTTGAGAGCTAAGGAAAAAGGCACGGACCTTGTATGGTGCATTCCTTTAGAAAATGCAGAAGCAATATTTTTAAAATTGATTAAAACATGTTTAGATAAAGATAAATATGCAGTAATTATAAATAACGATAGATTATATGAGTGTTTAAGCGAATGTTATAGAAAAAATATTGATAAGAACTCATTAAAATTAATACGTTTTACAAATGTTAAGATTGAACCCATAAAATTAGAAGAACAAAAGGAGATAATTCGTTCGACGCATGTCGAGAACCAGCGTCACATGGGTCTAGATGCCCTACTCAGTAAAATAAAACGGACGCACTATTTTAATAATATGCGGACAAAAATAAAAGATTTTTTAAAAACGTGTATAATATGTCAAAATTCTAAATACGAAAGGCACGAGCCGTCGAAGG
Organism: Limnephilus marmoratus; assembly: GCA_917880885.1. Taxonomy (NCBI): domain Eukaryota; kingdom Metazoa; phylum Arthropoda; class Insecta; order Trichoptera; family Limnephilidae; genus Limnephilus; species Limnephilus marmoratus. Next base: position 27,011,052 of record OU862921.1, read on the forward strand.
ACAGTGGCACGTCATTCATACCCTAGATTTAACTAAACTTATTGAACAATCGCAACAACTAGGAATTAATTATGATAAATTTATAAAAAGTAACAATGTGACTTTACCACATGTAGGATTAGAACGTTTGAAATATTTAATAGATCATAATAATCAGATAATTGACAATTTAGTTGTAAATAGATATAAAAGAGGCCTAATAAACGGACTCGGTACAATAATTAAAGGGATTACGGGAAACTTAGATGATAATGATTTAGATAAATTAGTGCAACGAATTGAAACTAACCAAAATATTAATGAAAAGAGAATCTCGTTGAGTTCAAGATCATTAGAGGATTATTACGGTAAAAAAAAAAAAAAATATTTCACATAACCAAATGGTACTCTGGTCACAAATGAGCCATGATCATTATGAAGATAAGACAGACTTGTTGATTACACATTTAATTTATCAGACGGAAACTATCACCGAATTAATTACTAGAATTACAGAAGCTATCACGTTTGCCTCTCATGGAATGTACCACCCTAGCATTATAAAACCAAAGGTATTTATGGAATCCATTTCACATGTAAATCCTGAACAGCTACCTTCTAAAGATTTTGATATTATTCAACGCTTTTTGCAAGTTAAATTCATTAAAGTTAAACAAACTTTGCACTTTATTCTCTCTCTAACTTTAGTAGAACGCACCGTCTATATGTATAACGAAATAATTCCCATCATCTCCAAAACTAACAATAAATGTTTCCAACCCCACCTCCTACCGAGACGATTATTGAGAGATGGAAAGCAGATGTATAACGCACACAAGTGCCAAGTTATTACAGACAGCCTCAGCATATGCAACAAAGAACTCAACTCCATCGATGACTGCACAACTACCGTACTAGAAAACCACAGCGAACAGAACTGCAGTCTACGCCAGATTATTTGCCCAGAAGAATATACACACGTCATCGGAGATAACATGATGTATCTATTTCGCAACGAACCAACAGCATTAAAAGCACAATGCCCTCAACATCAACAGAATATAGTAATTTCCAAATCTGTACTTGTAACAAACGACGAGTGCAGTATACAAGGAAGGACTTTCACTATGGGAAGAATCGTTAACCAAGAAACATTACTCATTACATATTCGAAGGAAGAATTACATGTACTAAAACTACCCATCCTACATGTTGACGAAATACAAGAACCACGCAGAGAACTCGATATCCCTACCACTACGACGGGATTTGAAGGAACTATACACCTAACACTTACCAGCTGCCTGATAATTACGGCCATCGGATATATCCTTTGGAGAAGATATAAACTCTTCACAGTGCGAAGGAGTTTCAATTTTAGGGGGGAAGAGTTAACCACCCTAAACGACCCCCACCTACAAGAAGACATCGCAGTACGCCCATTGCAACCGGCACTTCATCTTGCCTAAAAATAAACTAATAAACCCTACATGTTTATTGATAACAGCTGCATCCAGCCGAGGACCATTACCGGGATGATATACTCTAATCACTATCCCTTAATCGACATACCAACTCGAAGAAGACCATTAATAGACAAACCAACGAACATTTGGATGTACTTAAAACAACACCCATCCCTCACGCCGAACAGTCCCAAAATAAAAGACTGGATTACGAAACCCCACGTATCCACGAGCATCGGGACAACAACCCCATTATCAGGATGACATATTGACCCCTTGACATGCAACACCGAAAATAGGAAGACGACGCCCCCCCACCACGCCAGCAGGGACTATATAAACCCCGACTCTTACTTCCACTAGTTAATCTATTTTGTGCATTGAATCCAAGCACTTGCTTGTTGTATTGCTCACATAATAGTTCCCTTTGAAATTGTACTTATTTTAAGTTGTATTGTGTAATTAAACAATAAAGGATAATTTATCCACAAGTATATTTTTTTTTAACACTACACGACATCAAAAGTTAACTCGGGTGTAAATATTTTGTTGAGTTTTGAGTGTTAAATCATTTTTCCTTATGTGTATGAGAATTGTCTTTACGAATAATTGTCTAATGTCTAGGATTGCGAATTTTTTAAAAAGTGGCTCTGATGGGTGAGATGGGTGACATTTTAATATAATCCTTAGTAGCAGCTTTTGAATTAATATCATGGAATATATAATTGACGCTGCACAGCCTCCCCATCCCACAATACCGTATGTGGCTATTGATTGGAATAGTGCAAAATATATGCATCTCATTGTTTGAAGGTTCAGGATTGATCTGAGAGAGAGAAATATATAGCACAATTTGCGGAGTCTTTTTGTTGTGAAATTGACATGGTCCTCCCAACGCAGTTGGTCATATATAACAATCCCCAGATATTTCATTTGGTCGGATTTTTTTAGGTTGGTACATGAGCAATTATTGTGGGGAGGCGTAGGGGTAATATGGTTCTGTGAGCATGAGTGAATGATAAGATTAGGACAGTTTTGAGGAGGAGTGACTTTACGTATGGAGAAAAGTAAATATTTTGTTTTGTCAATATTAAGAGTCAGAAGGTTGTCGTCTAACCAATGTTTTACTTTATTTAGGCCCTTATTTGCTTTTTCCATAGTTGAGTTCCAATTTTCAGCTTCAAAGATGATTACCATATCATCGGCAAAAGTTATTATAGTTCCATCAATTTTCAAGTTACATAAAGTGTTAATATATAATTAATAAATTAAATTACTTCATACGCCGATGATACGGTACTAATAATTAGCGATAAAACTTGGGAAAAAGTAACATTTAAAGCCACCGAAGACATAAATATTTTAAAGAATTTCTTCGACGTAAATTTACTATCACTAAATGGTGATAAAACATTTGTAATTCCATTTGCAATACACAAAAATGATACCCCTAAAAACATTGACATCATCATCCATGATAATTCCAAAACACATAGTAAAAATTATTGTATCCAAAACTGCACAATATTAAAAACAACAAACACAATCAAATATTTAGGAGTCATAATCGATAAAAATTTGAAATGGAAGGAACAAATTTGTCAAGTTGTAAAAAAAATTAGAAAATTGATTTATATATTTTTAAGAATCAGAAATTTTTTATCTGTAAAAAACTTATAGGTATCTAATATATTACGCTTTGGTTCAATCAACTTAACAATATGCTATCATTAGCTGGGGATCCGCATACAAAACTAATCTTTCCCCAATTGAAGTTGTGCAGAGGCTAATAATTAAAATCATATTAAAAAAACCTTCTGACTACCCAACGGATCAATTATTTAAGGAATTCCAAGTACCATCTTTCAAAGATCTATACAATAGAAATGCATTGATTCAAATTATAAAAGAAAAAGAAAAATATCAATTTATAACTGAAAACCGTACTAGACATAAATATATTTTTTCATGCCCAAAATTAAACACTTCCTTTGCACAAAATTATTATACTTATCAAGGAAGACTTATTTTCAACCGATTACCGGATGAAATTAGAAAAATTAATGATAAAATCCAATTAATAAACACTGTTAAAAAATATTTTAAAGATAATCTCAAAAAAAAAAAAAAAAAACAGTTTCCGACTAATCTAATCTACTTATAACTCAGTTTCCAAGTGATACTCCATTCTTCAAATAAGTTAAATTTTGTATTGTTTTAAGCAAATAATTACAATAATTCTGGACACATTATCCAAACAGTAAAATTGTTTTGATAGTAGATAAATACTTATAATCACATATCACCGAACTTACAACTTATTGTTTTTTACGTTCACATTGTAATTTAAGAACTTAAATATAGCATTAAAAAATGTACACTACTCTTCCAGACACAAGCTAACGCTTCCATGGAAGAGTGGTATTAACATATTTGAATATGAACATGTAAGCAAATTAATACATCATCTAAATGTACATTATATTTTATACGCTAAAAAATAATAAAAAAAAAAAAAAAAAAAATATATATATATATTAGAAAGAGAAGTGGGCCTAATACACCGCCTTGAGGCACACCGTACGTGATTGGTAAACTTGTACTTCTGTATTCTTTAGCAGAATTTACAAGAGACGATTGCGACCTATTTGTTAGATAGTTCTCAAACCATTTGAGGGGAGTACCTTTTATTCCTATCTGAAGGAGTTTCTTCAAAAGTATGCGGTGAGAGACAGTATCAAAGGCTTTCGCTAGATCCAAGAAAACAGCGAGGGGCTTGCGGCCTTTATCAAGGTTATCAGAGATTGCTTTTGTAAAATTTGTAATTGCATCTGCGGCACTACGACCTTTGCGGAAGCCATATTGATTTCCTGACAAAATGTCATTGTCTTCAAGAAATTTGTACAGCCTTCGTTTTACCGCTTTTTCAATTATTTTTAATATCGGACTCAGCAAGGATATTGGTCTATAGCTATTCACTGATGATCTGTCCCCTGATTTATAGATAGGAATAATTGTTGAGTGTTTTAAAGAATTTGGAAAGAGGCCAGTTTGAAAGCTTAGATTTATGATATGTTTAAGGGGCTTAATGATGATTGGTTTGAGGTGTTTGATCAATTTAGTGGATATATTGTCGATTCCAGTTGAATGTGTTTGCTTACACTGTTAGCGGACCTAAATGGGGGTCCCTACATTCTGCCGACAGACTAGCTCAGGTTTTAGTCAGCAGAGCGGGAGAGGCCCTCACCACCAGGGTGGTAGGATCTGTGAGGCGTGTGTGGGTCTTTCCTGAAATAAAGCTCAAATTTCTACGGGCTGGGAGAAGGCAGTGAAACCAGTAATCAGGGTAAACAACGGTTATATTGGGTAAAACACCTGCGTAAATACAATATCACAATAATGCATACATAGTTATTCAGGGTAGCAACAACAGTTATATCTAAAAAGGAGGAATCTATCTCTATAATCTCTCTGGAAGGGCTATTTATCTCCGCGGTGAATTTACTGCAAACACACGCAAATAAGGGGGGAAAACAGCTTGGGTACTTACAGCTGGGGGCTGAACTCTTGTAGATTCAGTGACGGGAAAGAATATAGCCATTCTTGGAGTTCCCGCAAGTCACTATGCAAAACACGCTGCATCGTGGCTTGCAGAATGTTCCGGAACTGTGCGGAACGGTTTACGACAACACGGGCGCTCAAGCCAGGCGCTGGAGAAGAGTGGGGTTGGCGGCTCGCTGTCGACGGTGGCTTGCTTGGGTTCCGCCGCCCGTAGAGCGCCGGTAAGCTAGCGGCGAGGGGGCGAAACTGTAGTTTGCGCAGTGGCGTGCTCTACAACTTGGGAGGAGGGGGCCGAGTAATTTGCAGGGGCGTATTTGTGTATCGTAACACCTCCCCCCGCGCTCGGAAAAAAAGCGACGTGGCAATGGAGCAATAGGGCAAGAACCCTCTACGTTACCCGCGGGAGTTGAAAGAGAGATTCGTTGACCAGAGAGAGCTGACTAACATCTTAAAACTAGGTACAATGTTTGTCAGGGTAGAGAGGGGGGTACATAAAATATGAGGAACAGGCAGTTATCACATGAGGGGTGAAACAACATACATATTTATGCAATTGAAAGAACAAAAACAAGGTTATGAAAATGTGAAACAAAGACAAAAATGTGAAAATGTGAAAACAAAGACAAAATTATGAAAATGTGAAAACAAGGACAAAATTATGAAAATGTGAAAACAAAGACAAAATTATGAACAAAAAATGTGACTCTAGGGTTTCATTGGTCTGGAAGCTAAATTTGCGGTGCGTAGATTTGTTTGTGTTTTTGACGGGGTTCGAAGAGTTTCGAAGAATTGCGAAGAGACGTGATTTCACAGACTCTAAAGGGATTACATTATCACTGTAATCTGACCCATTTGAGATAACACTCAAGAGTACACTAGGGCCTTGGAGAAAAAAAAACACTTGTTTTTGTCGTAGACGTCGAAGGTTACGAAGTGGAGACTGTGGTTGCAGTGCGGAGGGCTATGGTTACAAAGGTCGTTGAGGAGAAGAATCCAGGATCTGCAGACATGCCAGTACGAATCCTAATGTGCCATTATGGTGGGCACGGATCGTGTATAATGGTTATCGAAGCATAATGTAGCTCGGAATAACTTGTGAGGGTGCGCATTCAGCAAATACTGGAGAGTCAAGGTAATAATGGTTTACACATGACATGGTGTGCGTCACTGCATGACAGAGCAAGAGACGGCAAAACTGGCTTGGTAGCGAGAGCAGGAACAAAACCCAGGGGCTAGCGTGCCCAAAGGTAGTCCAGAGTGTCATTATATATAGCGGGACAACTCGGCTCGCAATGGCGCAACAAGACAACATACATAGGGGCGGTATGGTCTGTGCTTTCAGGAACAAATATGTAGAAAATGGCGGCGGGGGACCTTGTAACCACAGCGAAGGCTGCTAGGAAGTGAAGCTCAGCTTGGCTGCCGATGGAGACATCCTTCTGGGCTTCTTTTTAAATCCGGGAGGAATTATTATTAAAGCAAAATTCTTGACGTTTACCTGCCTAGAGACCAATGAAGAAAAGTTTGGAGAGAAACAAAGTGTGTTCAGAGAATAGCAAACGAGGTTTTAACCCGGTGACCCAGAGAGATTGAGAGAGAGAGAGAGATTCCTAGCTAGTGTACAATTAAATTTTTGAAAATGAATACAAAGGTATCCTTTGTTAGGATAACCTGGCTTTGCCGGGTGACAAAATACCTTGGTTGAAAAGCAACCGGCCTTCCATGGCCTATGTTAACATAAAATGCTAACATTTTTGAAGAATTTCAAAGAATAAGACACAAAGTCGTGAACGAGTCACGGCAAGGCAGCGAAACTGATTCATGGATAAAGGTTGTCGATAAGAGACAGATGATACGCCAAGAGCATAACATACGTGTCCAATATTCATGAATCTGCCTCATTGAAACCAGGATGAAGAACAGATGAAACATATGACAAGAGTGAAATAGAAGGCCCGTTATGCCTGGTTAGGTACCGATTCGAACTCCAAGTGAGGGCGAAATATGGACAACAACGGATCTTCCACTTCATGCATGATGAGAACGTGAGGGAGGGAAGGGGAAAATGGATGGAGGGGAGTTGAGTGACGAAACTTGCTAGGGACGGGACTAATTTCCAATTCAAACTCTATGTGAGTATGAAACGTAATCCACCAGCATGCTTCCTGACTCTTTACATAAGAAAAAAAATGATATGAAAAGAATACACATTACAGCAAAGAGACTAGTCTTTCGCGTGTATTTGACGAAAGATTAGGGGTCACTTAAAACTTCTCCTTGATTGTGAGAAAAGATAGACCCTCGCTCCAATTTCACAATCCTGGGATTTCTTTTATTCGCTTCCCAGACGACGAGTTTGGTGAATTTTGTGCCCATTCGATTAACTCCCACGGCACTATGCCCCATAGCTGACAGTGAAGCTGACAAGCTAGTCCTTTTGAGATAGTAGATATTCCTGGGCTTCTTTCCTTTAGAGAGAGAAGTGGCAAAACAGGAAGTCCACGGGCATTGTCGTTGAACAATTTGCAAAAAGGTTGTGGACTACTTTGTGTAGTGCGCACAAAAAGGGTTGATATTATTTCGTTCGCACGATTCATGGTGAGTATTGTAACGTCTTCACGTTTGGTGCACAAATTATATAAGTACACAATTATGAACAAGGTGGTTCTCATGACAATTTAATGACACACGACCAAAAAGGGGCGGTTCTCATGCCAAATTAATGACACACGACCAAAAAGGGCGGTTTTCATGCCAAATTTAATGACACACGACCAAAAGGGGCGGTACTCATGTCCAATTAAAGACACACGACCAAAAGGGGCGGTACTCATGTCAAAAGACACACGACCAACTCAATAACGTTTAGTTAAGAGTATAAAGTAATTATAACGAACTTCTCGTATCGTGGCGGATGTTTTAAAGATCTCTCCTATGATGGTGGATGTTTTAAGGATCTCTCCTATCGCGTACAGGTTGTGCATAAGTACAGCAAAATAAATGATGACAACATTCGTTTTAATGTTGTTTATAAAGATTCGTTAGATTTTAACTAACCCCGTAGCCTGGGGGCGTACGATAGAATGACATAAAGTGATGGCAGGGTATATTCTGCTTACACCGAGCAATAAAAGAGACAGACCTGGAGGGGTTTTACATACTGTCCGAGTAACCATTTTTTAGAAAAGAAAAAAAAGGTGATAATTGCAAAACGATGATCGAACAAATCAATGCTGATTTACGTTAAAAATTACAATTATTTGGATTCGAGAATCAGGATGACCGTTTGGTTTTACTAACCTGTCTCGTGTTAAAGCGTGTAATACAAAAGATACGTGACGCAACAGTAGAGAAGAAACAAATCAGTGGTTTCGTTGTAGCAACCAAAGACCTGGTGATTCGGTTTTACATACTTTAGTCGAACGAGCCAACGGATTTGTGTATGACTTATAAAAGCCAACTTGTAGGTTTTTTATATTAAATAGAATTTCCAAAATGGACGTGTCAATATCCAATTTTGGGGAGAGAAAAAAAAATTGAGTACGGGTGAAAAGGACGCCATCAATTTTTGATTTAAGTAAAAAATTGAAAAAGACTTATATGTACAAGAAAAAAGGTGAAGTAACCATTTTTTTTTTTTTTTTTTGACTTTCGTGCTTGAGACCACTATTGGGTTTTACGTACTCAAGGTGAGCTGAAAATCAAGAGGTAAGAAAAAGGTTTTACCCTGGTAGGTAAAATGCGATGAACGTGAGAATGAGGTAAAAAAAATGTACAAGGGCGGCCGAAACTGAGGCCATAGACAAAACAAAACAAAAACAAAAACAAAAAAAACGTAACAAAACAAGTGACATGACATGAACATAGTGTGGGGTTGAGAAACGACAATTGGGATCATGACTTCCCAAAATATCGTGACTCGAGGTGTGTCTCTGCTCCGAGGTAATCAGCCTCAGAACAGGTGAGAGAAAAAAAAAATTACAAGGAAACAATGCCGGCAATTTGCCGTGATGGGGAAAAGAGAAGTTGGTACAACCGTGACATTTGGATGTACCTATTGTGAATGTACATTTATTTACAAACAAGTATAAATAAAGGATTTGCTTTATTTATGGGGTCTGGTCGTGTAATTGACACCTTACACGCCAGTTATATGCATATTTATTTATTTACAAAACATTGTCAAGAGATCGCTTGAAAGCTGACTCGAGACCTGCCTCACGCTTGAGGACTTAAGCCACAACTCCATAACTCGGGGTGTACTCTTGTAGGGTATGCACGCTGCGAGGGAGGTAGGTATTGCGGAAATAATTCTGTGAATTGAAATTCCTTGTGTGAACGACGCCATTGTTTCGTTCACGATGTATTTCACACATAATAATCGTATCGGCTTCCAAGGGGTTAACAGCTGCAAACAGCGCCGTGGTACAAGCTTGCGGCCAGTGTGTGCAAATGAGAATGTCGCGCGCAAATTTTTGTTGCTATGCGCGACTTCCGAAATCCGGCAGTGGATAATCTCGCCAGGAGAGGCATTATTATCGGCCTCTATCCTCCTGGATGGCACGACCTGTGAGGTGTGTCCATTTCTTGAGTACATGTTTACGGGTTTGACAGCTCCTATAGCTTGCGGCCAATGTACTTGTTGGTGGTTTTTATGTTGACAGTGAATCGTGCATGATTTTGTCGATGCCTTTGTGGGTTGAAGATGTTCGTGGTTATGTACGAAAACTTGATAATCAGTATAATCACTCTTTGTGATTCCATTTTGGTGCAGGTGATGGACGGCGTGACGGCTTAAATTCTTTCCCTGGTCGATGAGTAGAGAAATAAAAAACAAGAGGGTACTTTTAAAAATAAAAAAAAAATTTCCTGAATTTTTCTAAGTCCAAAATTTTGAAAAATTTTTGCCAAGGGGGATCCTTACGAAGTTGCTCTTTTGTGTTTAAAATAAGCACTTTTTGAAAATTTGTTGAAATTCTTCAAAGTATTTTAATTTTTGAAAAATTTGGCCAGCGGTCTCCTTCTAGGGTGTATATTCTTGGTTTAACTTAGACATTTTTGAAAAAGTAGCACTTTTGTAGGAGCATTAACACTTTTGAGACGCAAAAACACTAGGCAGAAAAGAAAAAAATTGGCCATAGATTTCCCTGTAGGGTCAGCTAGTTTGGTTTTCACAAAGCACTTTTGCAAAAAAAACACTATTTGTCGAAGCACAGAACACTTGGAGCGGGGAACACAGGACCGTAAAAAAAACAGACCGTAAAACAGACCGTCACGTGGCTTGATTTATTGAGCACTTTCATTAATTTAACTTAAATTCACAGCTCGACACCTGACGGATTCACTTTGTAGCACAAACTTACACCTTGAGACCAGACATAAACGCACTGTTTTTTCACTTGTGTAAATATGTCACATTGTACCTAAACATTTATGGGAGGGAAGAAAAATATACATAAATCAACATCTCATTATTTATAAGAAGTATTCCCGCCTGATAACTGGAAGGTATGTTTTTAGAGAGAAACGGCGTTGCTATCTTCCGCCCAAATGTTAAAGGTCGCGGCTTACGCAATTACGATCATTCTAGAATATTGTCGATGTTTCCCGCCAAACTGTCGCGTGGCTCGGGTAGCCGGTAACTGTTTTTTATTGCGGTTCTCGGAACGACAAATTTTTACTATAGTAATAGGAAACAATTACCCTCCGTTTGGTGTCCTGTTTTACACATGGGAAAAAGATTAATTAAGAATGCTAAGGAAAAAAGAGGGAAAAAGAGTTGTCACACAATGTGGCGTCAGGGTTGGAACCAAAACGCAAAAAAACGAGTGCAGAATGGTGAAAGAAAAAAAAAATTGCCTCCACGTTGGGACGTCAGTGTTAGCGGCGGAGGTGAGGAAAAAAATTGCCTCACGTTGGGCGTCCAGTGTTAGCGGACCTAAATGGGGGTCCCTACATTCTGCCGACAGACTAGCTCAGGTTTTAGTCAGCAGAGCGGGAGAGGCCCTCACCACCAGGGTGGTAGGATCTGTGAGGCGTGTGTGGGTCTTTCCTGAAATAAAGCTCAAATTTCTACGGGCTGGGAGAAGGCAGTGAAACCAGTAATCAGGGTAAACAACGGTTATATTGGGTAAAACACCTGCGTAAATACAATATCACAATAATGCATACATAGTTATTCAGGGTAGCAACAACAGTTATATCTAAAAAGGAGGAATCTATCTCTATAATCTCTCTGGAAGGGCTATTTATCTCCGCGGTGAATTTACTGCAAACACACGCAAATAAGGGGGGAAAACAGCTTGGGTACTTACAGCTGGGGGCTGAACTCTTGTAGATTCAGTGACGGGAAAGAATATAGCCATTCTTGGAGTTCCCGCAAGTCACTATGCAAAACACGCTGCATCGTGGCTTGCAGAATGTTCCGGAACTGTGCGGAACGGTTTACGACAACACGGGCGCTCAAGCCAGGCGCTGGAGAAGAGTGGGGTTGGCGGCTCGCTGTCGACAGTGGCTTGCTTGGGTTCCGCCGCCCGTAGCGCGCCGGTAAGCTAGCGGCGAGGGGGCGAAAGTGTAGTTTGCGCAGTGGCGTGCTCTACAACTTGGGAGGAGGGGGCCGAGTAATTTGCAGGGGCGTATTTATGTATCGTAACAACACCAAGAACATTAAACTCTTGAAAAAATTGAAAGATTCTTTTATTGATAGGTATTTTTTCTAAATTATTCCCGAAATATGAGTGGTTGTGTATATAGTGAAAATTAACATAAAGTTATGTGTAGTGTGCTATAAATTGTAGTGCAGTGTAGTATTTGCACGCACATACAGAACAACTAATCGTGGACCTTCCTGCAATACGGAATGATTTTAGTTGTTGTTTCTTCGGTAAATTATTATGAGTAAGCATTTATATTTCAACAACTGCATAACACTCGCATTATATTTCGAATCAATTTGTTTTATTTGATCTCAATACTTTTAAGCCAAAAAATAATGGAAATAGAATAGTTAACTATCTTATCACAATCAAATGTAAATCAAAGATATGGACGCCGCACAGTGGGGCAAGATTGTTTGAAAATGCGCTTTTTTCAGAAAGATGTTTTATTGTGAAAATTTGAATGTGGCATGGAAGGTTATAAGAAAACAATTTTTTTAATTACATTATACAAGGATGTATATATAAATTTTATATTAGCTCCACACAGGAGGCCCTGATGAAAATAATTTCCCTCAGGACCTATGACATCTTTGGGGATGCTGTGTGGAGGATTTTTTAAGGAAAGGAAGGAGAGGAAGTTCTGGAAAGGAAATAGGTATGATGAGTGGGTAGGAATTTGTTAAGGGTCAGTTGTCCAGGAGTATCGAATATATGAATCCATCCCTCTAACTGCGGTGCGAGGCGGTGGGTCGAGAGATTTTGGCTGGAGAGAATAGAAGACTTCCCTCAACCGGTCTCTCTCGATCCTGCCCACCTGCCTCATTGACGTAGTATATCATAGAAAACGTTGCCTCCCTTACTATCGTAGTGATAAATGTGCTCTAAACGGTATTGGAATGAGAAAACAACACACTTTATATTAAAATCTAAAAGTTAACCACGGAAGGATTAAAGTATACACACTTTTAAAATGTTTACGATGAGGAAACACCAGAAGAAAAAATTTCTTCATACACATTAAAAAAAACCATACATTTAACAGACTGCTACATAACAGAAGAATCTTGCGAAAAGAAACTATGTTCCTTAGACATTAACAAATCTGCAGGCCCAGACTCCATCCCGCCAATTTTCCTAAAACATTGCTCCTCTGTATTGTGTAAACCACTAACCATTCTCTTTAACCAGCTACTATCTTCTGGACATTTTCCTGTCCACTGGAAATCCAGCTATATTATCCCAATATTTAAAAAAGGCGATGAGACTGATATTTCAAACTATAGGCCTATATGCATACAATCTGTATTACCCAAAATCTTTGAATCTCTAGTTCTTGATGAAATATATCCCATGTTAACAAAGATAATAAATGACAAACAAAATGGCTTCATTAGAGGTAGATCAACTTCAACAAATTTATTACTTTTCCAAAACTATATATTGGAGTCTTTTTCTAAAAACAAACAAGTTGAATGTATATATACTGATTTCTCGAAGGCTTTTGATAAAGTGTCCCACTAAATACTAATCCGAAAACTTCATGCTCTGGGAATCAGAGCAAATATGTTGAGCTGGCTAAGTAGTTACATATCAGGTAGAACTTTATTTGTAAAAATAAAATCTTTTATATCCAAACCATTTTCCGCCACTAGTGGCGTACCGCAAGGTAGTCATCTTGGCCCAATTTTATTTCTTGTTTTTATAAACGACATAATCAACTGCTTTAAAGACGTCAAAGTATTGCTTTTCGCTGATGACATTAAATTATATAAAGAAATAACAATTAATCACTGTGAAATTCTTCCATCCAATATAGACATGCTAAAAATTTGGTGCTCACAAAACAATCTATACTTAAATGTAGAAAAATGCAAAACTTTGACCTTTTCCCGAAAAAAAACATTACTGTTTTTCGACCATTCAATAATAAAATAAATTTAGAAAGAGATGAGAAACTAGACTTCACGGTTCACATTCAACAAACTGCAAATAAGGGTATGAAAACATTAGGATTTGTATTAAGAACAATTAAAAACTTTGAATCGTTCCAAATCATTAAACTATTGTACACATCCCTTGTTAGAAGCCTAATAGAATATAACTCCATAGTCTGGGCGCCCTTCTACAAAATTCATATTCATACTATTGAAAGAATTCAAAGAAAATTTCTACGTTTTGTAAATTTTAAACTTAACATCCCTTTAGAGCACATAAATTACCCGTCGCTAATGAATACTTTAAATATTCCAACATTAGAAAACAGACGACAAATAAACGACCTGACCTTTTTATTAAAATTATTAAACTCTAAATTCAACAGTTGTGAACTTCTGCAATTAATAAATCTACATGTACCTACACGAACAACTAGACAAACATTGACATTTTATATACGTACATCTCATTGAACTATGATTTACATTCTCCAATACAACGTTTACATAGTCTTGGTAACAAATTCTTAAACAATATGTATGTTTTTGACAATAATTTGAACTTGGCAAACTTCAAACGCCATATGTGCCAACTATTTATTTCTACCTATCCCATAAACCAATGTGAACAACAATTTTAACCTTACCCACTTTATCTCAACTCCTATATTTTACGGACTATATTTTGTTTCTTATATTTTATGTTACCTGTATTTTGTTAACGCTTATATTATATATAATCTATATTTTGTTTTTAACATTTATTATGTTACTTATAATCTTTTCACTGTAATTAAAAAATAAATTGTACTGCATTCTATGTAAAAGCCCTATGGGCGTTTAAATAATAAAAATAAAAAAAATAAATATATGAAACTAAAATTTCCGAATGTGATTTGAGAAATTTTTTTTATACTTTATTACTTTTTTTTACATAAAACGACCAAAAAGTGAGATTACGAAAACGTTCGTAATACGTATGGTTAACAAAATATGTTTTATTTTGTTTTTTTCTTGGTATCAGTAATTTTTGTTAGAAAAAACGTAAGGTGAGCTATTTTAAAAACTTTTTCAAGTTAATTTTTTTTTTACATTTTATTTTAAAAATTATATATCTTTCTAATAATAAAATTAGGAAGCGTATTTTATCACTTATCAAAACCAGTTTTTTTGTTTTTGAATACATTCAGAAATGTTCCAATATTTGTTGGATTTTATCGTGAAGCGAAAAATTATTTGACATTTGAATTATAGCTTTTTGATTTATTTGACGGGCTGTGGGGTTAATTAATTTAAAAATGCAAAAAGTGGCAGAATTATGATTAATCATTTTTTGATTAATAATTTAATTAAACGAATTAAAATGTATACATCTATGAAAACAAAGTTTCCGAATGAAATTTGGGGAAAAATGATGAAAAGTTATGATTTTTTAATTAATTATTTTTACATAAGACGACAAAAAAGTGTGGTGACCGTAACGTTTATGATATATGTATGTAATTAAATATTTGTGTTTTTTTAGTTTTTTTTTTGTTGTGGTAATTTTGGTCAGAAAAACGTTAGGTGAGCTAGTTAAAATTTTTTTATGTTTGCATTAAAAAAATATGTATTTTATGTGTAGTTCTAATAATATAGTTCAAAAGCGAATTTTATTACCTTTCAAAGACAGTTTTTCGTTTTCGAATACGTTCAGAAATAATCTATTTATTTGTATTTTATCGCAAAGCGGACAATTCTGATAAAATATACCCGATTAATTAATTCAAAAGTGCAAAAAAGTAGATAAATTTAAAAAAATTATTCGTAAATTACAATAGCTAAGTACTGGTTTTAAAAAAGGTTAGAATAGAAGCCGGAGGTGCCCGGAGCTAAGTAAATCTCTAAATGAATACGATTTTTTTTGGAAATCAAGATCACATTATTGTATTTAATTTATGTACGCTTTTACTCATCACCTCATCAATATAACTAATGATTTTAAAAATATAATGTGAAAAAAAAATTATTATTGATAGATCTGTCGGCGGTCGATCTTAAAATCAGCCAGATCATGATGCGCCTAGCTACTTCGTGTAGTGCCTCAGATGTTTCATGATCCGCCTGATTTTACGATTTGCCTGCGACAGATCCGTAATCACTTTTTGGGTTTGTATCCGGTATCTTCCATATTAAATACATAAACTTAAGGTTTAAGCTTACTCATTTTACGGAAATCTTGAGTCAAAGGAAAGGTTGGGTAAATCATGCCTAGCTGCTACGTAAGTATGCTACAACTTAAGGGGTACTATCCAACAAATATAGCGGCTTTGTAAGATTGATTTTTGTTTATTTTTTGCATCGAAATGGGGTGTTTGGCCCCACTGTGCGCCGTCTGGTGGTACCTACCTACTCGTTAAATGAATTATAATCACTTTCGGCGCCCTTAGATAATTTTTCACGAAAACGGCGCAGTACAAATCATCCAATTATTATTATAATTTCGGAAGAATTATTTTCACTTTTTCCAATATTTTCCCATCAATCAACATAGTTTATAGAAAATAACTGGTGATTTACATCTTTTTAAGTTCCAACTGATTTTTTTTAGAAAGACAAACGTTACTGAGTTACGGATAACCTGACAAAATTTTGAGTTCTTGGTGCAATTATGGAAGTTTTTGAACCCATGACGTCGCGTCGGGTTTAAACCAGATGTTTTTGAACTTTCGACTACTGACCGATCTCATTCCAATTGATAATATAAGTTATCTTGGTAATATTGTACAGTGGCGTTAAACATCATATTAAATTACGTAATTTATTTTCGTTTCTTTTCTTCTTTCATAAGATGGGAGGGATAATTGGGGACATCTAGATCGGCGAGCCAGTCTTGGAACTAAGGCGTCGCACTACGGCCCTCATCAATCCAGCCAGGGAATGAATGGAGCGGACTTTCGTTGACCACACGTTCGGTAATTTGAATCGCATTACATTCACACATCACCGAATCTTTAAGCCGCCGCTACCCGAATTTCTACCGATTTCTTAAAAATATCCCTTAAAAATTTGAAGTTTTTAAGCTCTTAAAAAAAAAAATTTTTTTAAGATGATATCTACACATTTCTTATGCCGAGACGTAAATTATATGAAATACCCTCGATAGAAAAAAATCGCAAAGTGTGCTCGGCAAATTGATATAAACACGTTTATTTAAGTTATTTTACAAGTTATATGTATGAAAAAATTCACAGTGTTTCTTTGAATGCTGTTTTAGACAACCCCCATGAGATTTTTGCTCTATTTTAAACGAGTCGTATTTTATTAAACACTTTTTCAATTTTCGTTTCAATTTTATCGTTTTAAATATTAGCGCGCTCTCTCCAACATTCGTAATTACATATCTTTCTATCATCATCCTTCTTTTTGAGCGGGGATACCGCGCCCATACAGGCCCCATCTATGCTGAAGCATGCGTGGCAAGCAAGCAAGCCATCAGCGTGGGCACAGCTGCTATATGAGCATCTTTTTGATTTGATTGCGGACGACAGTTTAAAAGGCAACGAGAATCCAGACCGTCTCTCAGTGAGGTCTTGTACGAGAAGGGTTTTTCACACGTTGGCCGATTGCCGCTCAAGTTTCTACCGTTCTTCTGGAGTGAGAGATAATCGAGGAGCATCTCTCTTATTTAATAAAAATATGTTTTTTACAATTCTGATCTAATAAAGTTAAAAGTTGAACTACCCAGAAATACAAAAACAATTTTCCGATTTTTGTGTTAGTAATACTGCTTTCAAGAAAAGTTTATTGGTAAGTAGGTCACTATTAAAAAAAACAACCATTTAGGAACAAAAAATATTTTTTAATTTATTTTAATTATTTGATTGCTATTGCGACATCGACACCAAACACATTGATTTAAGAAAACATGTATCAAAAAGAATCTCATAGTCAAAAGATCGAAAGAAGCGCAGTTATTGCCTTAAACACCATTTAATCTTAAGGGCCCGCAACCCGAATTTCTACCGATTTCTTACCGATATCTCCCTTAAACACGGTAAGTTTTAAAGCTCTTAAAAATATGTTATTCTTGAAGATAATATTATATAGGCATTGCCCTCGACGAAAAGCAAATTACATAAAATTCAATTAAATTAAGACAATATAAGCGAAACTCAACCGAAAATATTAAAACAGAAAAATCAGAAAAAGATATTGACACCTCTGGGACTTGAACCCAGGACCTCTTGCTTTCTGGGCAAACGCGCTAACCACTGCGCCACGGTGCCGATATCAAATTCGGTCACTTTTAACTGTATCATACCTCGACTAAGAACCACCCACATTATCTTTATTTTCTTAACGCATATATTATTGGCTACTATCTTTATCTTGAACCCAGGACCTCTTGCTTAAGCACCGGTCGGTTCATAAATTAATAAATCTCTCGGTTTAAAACAAAAAAGCATTTTATTTTAAATATTTTTTTCCTTGATTCATCTTATTGATCATAAATCATTATAATGTTCAACGTCTGTATTACTAAATCAAATGTAATATACTTGTACTTGTAAATTACAATAATAATAAGAATATTTAAAATTTGATTTTGTTAAAATCAGCACCACTACTATTATACCTCTAAACACGTACAGACATCGTAAAATGAACGGGGTTCTCTTCATAACATATGTCAAAAAGTTAAACCAAATGATAAGTTCGCAGATAACAAACAACAAATCTAGTGAACGTTAAATGTCAAATCCAAAAATTCGCCTGAAATCAAAGGGTTGATATATAAAATAAATAAATCAGTGTGGAATTTTACAAAATTAATAGGAATATTTTCGGAGACGGGACATTTTCATGTAGTGACGTCACGGGCCCAAATATTGGATTTATTTATTTAAAAAAAACTGTACATTTCTAAAAAAATTTACTAACATTTTCGTAATCTTAGTAAAAAAATCGATCCACACGATTTTTTCCAAGTCGTTATGAAATCCATGCAAGTGGCCCATTCGTTGTAATACCTCTCTGATTATACGCAGCGTTTGATCTTAGAATTCAAATTCGTAATTAGTAATAAATTTAATGATTAAATATAGAAATGATCAAAATCATTTATAAAATGCAGAATACACTCGAAACAGTAACACCATATCTAAAATTATATGACGAGTTTAAAATACTTACCGACGGTTGCACACATCATTAAAATAATCAGGCAGAGCGCCATTCGTAATGCAAAACGTTCCATCGTGATTGTTCTCCATCAACTACAAAAAAACAATAACATTGACCGCCAGTTTCAGTATCTGTATGGAAATATTACTTAATCACCGGTATTTCCAATTTTTTCCTTTATCTTTTGCAGTGGCGGATTCCTCTAAATTAGTTCTAAAGTGCGTTTGTGCTGTGAACTCTATAAAAAATGTAAGGAAATAAGACAAACTTGTACTCTAATTTAAACTAACTAAAAATTCCATCAGTCCGAATGTACTGCCCAAGTGCGGATCCGAATATCAGCACCTATAGTACATTTCGTCATATTATTAATAATAATAATAATAAATGATGTGCGTAATGATTTATTGTCTTCATTTCTTAGTAACTGTCACATCATGTAAAGGTTTTTTTAAATAAATAGACAAGAGGTTTATGATCAGTCTGTACTGTCACTTCGTTACCATAAACATACTGATGAAACTTATTACAACCAAATTGTATGGCAAATAATTCTTTTTCAATTTGAGCATAATTTTCATGCGACTGTGTCATTGTTTTTGAACTATATGCAATTGGACGGTTATTTTGCATAAACTGTTGCATTTGAAATAGCTTCCTTCAAAACTTTCAAAGATTTTTCACAATTCTGGTCCCATGACCATACTACATTATTTTTTAATAAATTTCTCAAAATTTGTGATTTATCAGACAAGTTTTCAATAAACGGACCTACATAATTTACCATTCCCAAAAATCTTTGTAAATCTTTGACATTTTTTGGAGACGGTAATTCTAATATAGCTTTGACTTTCTCTTTGTCGACTTTTACACCTTCCTTGCTAAAAATATAACCTAGGAAACATACTTCCTTGACTAAAAATTTACATTTTGACTTATTTAACTTTAAATTGACTTCTCTAGCCCTTTCCAAGACTTTTCTTAATCTTATGTTATGAATTTCTTCAGTTTCTCCATAAATCAGAAAATCATCGACAAAAATCAAAATACCTTCCAGATCTCCAAACAAATCTACCATAATCCTATAAAAAAATTCTGTTGCTGCATTTATTCCAAATGGTAATCTTAAATACCTGTACCTTCCAAATGGAGTTTGAAAAGTGCATAAATCGCTACTTTCTTCGTCTAATTTTAGTGACCAGAATCCAGAATAAGCATCTAAATGTGAAAAATATGCAGCACCTATAAGTTTTGTAATTAAAATGTAATCAATTAACATTGATTGACATTAGTTCCCAATAGACCACAGATGACAATAATTATAAGAAGTAGTTCATCACTAGTGATGTGCAACATACAATAATAGTGATGTGACATCCCCTTTCTTTATTTATACAATACAATAAAATTTAATGTTAAATTAACATTACACATTATACCTATCCGGTGGTTTGACGACTCTTCCATATCTGGTAACGTAAGGGTTGTTAATGTTATTTTCTCCCACCTGTCTCTCATCTCCAGCTTTTGCCTCTTCAAGTGCCGGATTAGATTGCATGAACAGATGATCATTATTAACGTTTGCATTATATCTCAGTTTTAAGTGAATTCTATTTCGTCTGTACGTGTTACCATAATAATCTTGAATAATGTAGGACCTATTACATTTTAATTTTTCTTTGACCATAGCTGGTAACCAAGTACTTTTGGGATTTTTCTTAAAGTATACATTATCTCCTGTTTGTAATATAGACATGGGTTTTGCATTAACATTGTAATATTTGGAATTTTTTGCATTATTTTTTTCAATACACTTTCTGTAATCAGAAAATCTTACAACCTTCGGTTTTAATTTAATTTTAGCTAAGGGAATATTCATTCTCAAAGTTCTGGACATTAATAATTGAGCAGGTGATGGTAAATTAGCTTTGGGTGTGTTTCTATAATGTAATAAAGCTATGTGAGGATCTGTATTTGTTTCTTTAGATTTTTTAAATGTTTTTTTATAATTTTAACAGAACTCTCTGCCTGACCATTAGACTGTGAATGATATGGACTAGTAACTATATGTTCTATGTCCCAATCGTATAAAAATG
Organism: Limnephilus marmoratus; assembly: GCA_917880885.1. NCBI lineage: Eukaryota > Metazoa > Arthropoda > Insecta > Trichoptera > Limnephilidae > Limnephilus > Limnephilus marmoratus. The sequence continues at coordinate 27,031,913 of OU862921.1, forward strand.
ATTTAAATTCAATCGATTGAAAAGGAGGACCTCCATCAGACACTAAAGACATAGGTATTCCATGACGTGCAAAAACAGACTTTAAGTGAATTATTCCATTTTTTGCAGTGGAATTATTATTGAGAAAAGCAGTTTCTATATACTTTGAATAATAATCTGTTACAATAAGGTATGTTTGATTATCAAAATACATTAAATCAATACCTACTTGTTGCCATGGAAACTTATTCATTTCATAAGTTATCAGTGATTCCTTCTGATTCGAAACTTTAAATTTATTGCATATTTGACATTGCTCAATTAATTTTTTTATATCTACAGAAATACTAGGCCAAAGTAAAGAATCTCTTGCTAATCTTAGACATTTGTTTATTCCTTGATGTCCCTCATGAATTTTATTCAAAATTTCTTTTCTCATAGACTGAGGTACTAATAATTTATTACCCTTATCGTGGTGCCTGAACTAGACACTCGTTTTGATAGATACTTACCTCGCATCTAGTCCAGGTTACGATTTTAACTCACTAATCACAGAAGGTAATATATAGAGAAATAATATTAACTACGTGGTATAACATTTAGTCATTTATTTAATTTAACTTTGCGACAACAATTAAGTACGATTAGGCAAATATAAAGAATTACCATTCAGAATCGGATCACCAACGGGAATGAAAACGGGTTTGCTTCAAAAGTGCAAATCACCTCGTTTTCATTGTTCGGTGTTGCACGCCTAGAAAATACTTTTATGGCTGTAAAATTATTTAAGGAATGTAGGTACCACCATATGCCTTCCCCCCAGTTGCTAAACGATAAAATGAAATTTGGCAGGGATTCTAAAAGATATTTTCTAAGCGTACAAAGGAAAAAAAATTGTGACGTCACATTGTGTCAGTGCCTGAGTTTTTATAATAATTAAAAAGGTAGTCGCTGTTAAAAGTGTTTTGGATTACAATAGGCCTCCTGACGCGATGTGAGATCATGCAAAAACATGATAAGGTACTGAAAAATATAATATATCCTATATGTGACATCATCATAGTATATTTTGTTCCTATGCGTTCAGAAAGATATAGTATATGTGTGAAGGTATTTGTATAAATAATATCCCCATAAGTTTGTGAACGCATTGGAAGCTCTTAAATATAATTTTAATTAAATTTATACATCTTTATATTATTTAATAACCAGACATTGCTGCGCTAAAAGTTGTCAAGTTCTATTATCATGTTCTATAGAAATAGCATGGTATATAGTATGTTTTTAAATAAAAGATAATTGATTCACCTTATTTTGTGATATACAAATGTATGCTGTTATATAAATAATATTAATAATAAAAAATAAATAAGTGTTTAATTTATTATAACCCTATTTAAGTATATAATGCTAATATCTAAAGTATTCGGGAAAGAGTGATATATATAATTATTTATTCGGAGCAAATACTGCGTCTACAAAAAAATATTGACAAATGTTTTTAATAAGTCGCTGTTATAAGTATCACAGGCGACCAGTTGTTTATTGGAGCATTTCTGCATCGACAATAATGCTTTGGATAATTCTTGTTAGTTAAAGATTTGATTTATTTGCCATCAGTTTTCTAAAGCTAACATCTATAATAATAATATATTATACCGTAAACGTTGTAGTACGCTATAGTATATTATCCTGCATTAGGTTATTATTCTAACTACATACTTAATTACTTAACATACATTAGATACAATATTTTGCATAAGTTGCGAAAGTTAGTTTGACACTAAACGTCGAAATAATGTTTTTATTATTCCACGTACTCATGACTCTGTGTCATAAAAATATGAAAGTAATAACTAAAGTGTCAAGTTGTATACTGGAATGGTCATACCAAAAATTTAAAAAAATATACATTAATCTATGTTTACTGAAGCACACATAGTAATCATCTGTTATGTTTGGTATGTTTTCATATTGTAAATAATTCATTGATTTAACAACATATGAAAACAGATGTGCTTCAGTATACACTATATAGTAGCGTGGTTCGATTTTTTGTTTTTTTGTTTTTCTTTGCAGCGGGGTATGGAATGGATGCTCTATGGGGATACTTTTAAAAGTCATTATGACAGCATTAAGATATTTCGAGTGCAAGTACTGCCACAAGTCAATTCAAATTTGAAAAAAACAGCGAGAAATTAGAAAAAGAATGGTTTAATCTTTGCTCAATAAAAGTAGTTAAAATATGAAAAAAATAAACTTTAATTTATTAATAATATTATCTACTAATCAAAAAACAATAAAAGTACCATCGCCACACAAAAAATCACAAACAATGTTTAAAAAAAATAAAGTAAAAAATCATAAAAGTTATTGTGTTTTGTAGTCCTTCTTCGAATTGAATACTGGCATTATACGACAAGACTAGCTTGTTTTGTATCCACCCTTCACGTCTTTCAGGGCCGCAAACAGCAGAGCATGATGCCGTTACCACTTTGATGCATCTTTCCGTGGCTTGCGTGTGACAGGGCGTCAATCGGAACTCACGCAAAATGTTGGATTCGATAATTGCATGGTCTGCAATGGCATCAATTATTGTCTCGCTAGATATCAGTTTTGTAAGAGGTGGTTCTGATGGTTTTTCCCAGTAGATCAAGTCAATATAGTCTGCTGCGTTGAAATTAAAAGTAGGTAGCTTAAATACTCTTATTGGAGAGAACCCTGACTTACATTCTCGGATACTTAGAATCTGTCTCAGAGCCAACTCTCTAATTTTTCTTCGTTCGTCGTTTAGCATACTAATAAGTATATTTTCGCTGTGGCCAAAATACCCGTTGCATTGAATTACGGGATCTACCACATTTTTCAAATGCTCTGGAAGGTAATGAGGCAATTTTATAGTTTCGTGGAGGTGTCTCGCCCCGTAAATACATGAAGGTTGTGTTTTTATTTTAAACCACATCGGGGCATACACTCTTAGCACAAATTCAGCCAACATCACCTGATTTTCTGTCGGATTCTTGGTTAAAATGTAAAGTGGAAGAATAGTATTGGCTGTTGTGAATGAACGCGAATTACAGATTTTACCCTGGTTTCTTTTTGCTAAGTCCTTCGGCGATTGCTCGGCACATTTCCAATAAATAAAGCTGGTCTGTGCTAAGGTCGTCACCGGATTTTGTAATGTCTGGTAAGTTGCATTCTATTGCTTGAAATTCTATCACAGGAAGATGTTCACAGTTCTTGAGTAACTTTCCTATTAAGTATTGTTGGTGAGTTGGAAGATCAACGCTAGTAAAACATGAAACTATACTGCGAGATGTGGACGGTTGATCTAAAGATGTTTGTTGTGTTTCTTGGTTATAGTTTGCGCTTTAATTTTCTTAACATATTGCTCTCATTTCGCCTAGTAGTTTTTCTATCTAAGTCGCCTCTTTGATCTATTAAAAAATGTCTTTCTTTAATAGATACTTTTCGATCTTGCGCACAAAAACAATTTTCGAACGAAGTACTTTTGCAAGCAGCGATGTCAAATAACGACTGGCTGCGTCTTTTGAAATGATCCAGTTTTTTTAAGGTAACTCTCACTATGCTTTCTACCTTTGTATGGTTTAAGAATCGGCCGATATTCTTCATGGTAGGTAGTTCTCAATATTGTGCGATGTTCCACGATCGGTAGAGATGCTCGTTTCCAAATATTTTCTATTTTAGTTGCAACAATTTCACAAGTATCTCTTACCAAATCCTGGAATCGTTTTTCTGCGCTTTGCGAGACGTGAATGAAATATTTCATCGTGTCTTCATTACTTGGTAAAACACTGGCTGGTAATTCCGCACCACAACCAAACAAAGGACAGTTTTTGTCACCGCTGCATGAACTCATTGTTATTTTGTTTAACCTGAACTCCAAATAATAATTATAAACTGTAATTGCTCAAATGGACGTGCTCGCGAAGCTAACTACAATTGTTTACTGATGATTGCAATAACGCATGCAAAACCCCCGCGGCCCCGCGTCCCTGCGCGCGGGAATGCGCGGTGCGCAAGCGAGGCGTGAAAATGGACTCAGGAATTTGTCAAATTTTCGCGGGAAAATAAATATTATCACATTTTTTTAAATATATTTTAGGCGCGGCAATTTTTATTCATTATAAATGTAAAAGTAAAAATTTAAGTATTAGTATTGACACAAAACTGTTTTATTAAGGGACAATTTTTTACCAGATTTTAAATAATTCAACTGCTTTGGGGCAGTACTTGTCATCAAAATTTTAAATTGATATTTTGTATGCTTAATTGTATGTATCTAGAGCACCTATTCCGTACCCCGCAAAAACTGATTTATAAAAAATAAAAAATTCCATACAATGGCGATCCACCCTACTATATAGTTATAAAAAATTTCAATACTTGCTACATCAAGTGATGTCTGAGTCAATGCAGCAATATTGGGCAGGTATATTCATTTACATAATCATTTTTACCTGAATTATTGTTTCTATACAATAAGCGCTGAATAAAGTATCTCGCGTAGAGCGAATTAAATGGAAAATATTTTCTTATGCCATATCAGATATTTTGAAATTTTATCAAGTGATACTGTGTTATTTAATTAATTCTATTCTTTACTGCGCAGACAACCATTCATATTTACCGTTATATAAATTCTTAACAAATAAAAATCATTTTCAAATGTTTACTGATTCTCGATTATTACTTACTCCATATACTATGAAGCCTTTTATTATATTATATATTATTGTTTTTATTATGTTATTGCGATTAACTATCAATTAGTCGTAAAATATACTCGCTTTCGTAAACATTTGAAAATAATTATAATTTAATATTTAAGTGACAGTTTCAACAACATGCCTGCTCAGATGTGTGTATTTATAAGTACATCTGAGTAGTCATAGTTGGAATTATTAAAAACAAAAAGTAATGCTAGATATTATTTTTTATGAATGTCTATATAAGCTATATTGACTACGTATCCAATATAGAATACATTGAGATTCACGCATCAGAGTTATACACATATGAAAGGTTATTTATATCATAATAATTACAAGTGTTGTGAAAAGCGACTATAGCTACACACATAGTTAATATACATTATTTTAAATTTGCTTAAATTAATTACATGTAGGTACATGATTTTGAAAGAAGAAGTTTTTCATCAATTTATAAGGCATCATTTCTCTGACAATGAATTGCCTATATTCGTATTATAATTATGTTGTTTGTAAAAATATTAAATTATGAATTATGATAAACAAAAAAGCTCAAAATTTGTGTGAAATATTGTAGACTTTGTTATTTTTATTCTTAGTAATTTTTAAAAATAGTAATAGGTACCTTTGAAATCTTATGAGAGTAATTTGATGATTTTAGTATTAATTATTGGAGATTTTTATATATTTGAAAAATAAAATAAAATGCCTTTTTATGCTCTAAGCCTCCCAAATCTGTCTGGGAAGTGTACTTTTCGCCCAGATCTTGTAGTTCTTTCTGGAACTGTGGTGGAAGATTCTGGAACAGTTGTAGAGACAGGTACATTACCTTCAATGGGGATAAAAGCTGGTTTCAAGCGATCTATCGAAACGCATTTCTGTTTTCCTTTTATGGAAATGATGAAAGTTTTTTCATGTCGCTGCTCGACTTTATATGGACCCTCGTATGGACATTGTAAAGGGCGTTTTGTGCTGTCTGTTCTGAGAAACACATGCGTAGCATTAGGTAGATCCTTATGAACGAAGAACTTTCCTGAACCATGGGCGCTCGCTGGCGTCGATTTGATGTCGTCGAACTTCCTCTGGAGTCGTCCAATATACGTATCTGGTTCTTCGCGTGGAGTTGCTGCGAAGAAATCGCAAGGTAATTTTAGCGTTCTACCGTATGTAAGTTCTGCTGGTGAACATTTAAAATCTTCACGTACTGTGGCTCTCAAGCCAAGTAGAATGAGTGGGAGATTTTCAACCCAATTCTGATCTCCACAAGCTATAAGAGATGATTTTAATGTGCGATGCCACCTTTCAATCATACCGTTGGCTTGTGGGTGATAAGCCGTGGTTCTCAGGTGTTTAATACCAAACTTCTCTGTAAGTTTTTTGAAAAGGGAACTCTCAAATTGCCGTCCTTGATCAGTAACTATGCTGTCAGGAGTTCCATGACAAGCGATCCAATGTGTAGTTAATGCAGTAGCGACGGTTTCCGCTGTCATATTTTTCAAGGGAACTGCCTCAGGCCAACGAGTAAATCTGTCGATCATTGTCAGTATATATTGGTACTCGTTGCATGTAGGTAGAGGTCCGACTAGATCGATATGAATATTTCTAAATCGATCCTCTGGCAGTACATACGTTGCTAATGGGGCAACCGTGTGTCTGGTAATCTTAGCTTTTTGACAGACTATACATTGTTTAACAAAGTTTTTGATGTTCCTTGACATGTTGGGCCAAACAAATCTTTGCTTAATTGTCTTTGTCGTTTCTAGAATGCCAGCATGACAAACATTGTGTACACTTGCGATTACTTGATCACGCATGCTGTCAGGTACCAATGGTCTTATGTGTCCTGTCGATATGTCACACCATACTGAAGAATCCGTGCCAGGAATCACCATTTGACGTAAGGCGAGGGAGCTGTCATCGTTTGCCTTCAAAGTACCGTCAGTATGACATTGCTCTATTCCCATCTGCCTGAAGTCAATAGAAGTAGGACAATTAATCTCTTCTATACGAGATAGTGCGTCAGCTACGGTGTTCCGGTCTCCGGAAACATGTCTGATGTCCGTTGAAAATTGCGCAATGTAGTCCAACTGCCTTTCCTGACGTGGGGAGCTGGAAGCTCGCTTCTTGTTTAAAGCGAAGGTGATCGGCTTGTGATCCGTATAAATGATGAAGTTTTGTCCTTCAGTGTAGTTTCTGAAGAATTTTATTGACTCATATATACCAGTAAGTTCGCGATCAAATATACTATACTTTCTTTGCGCCGTTGTGAACTTCCGGGAGAAAAATCCTAGAGGTTGCCATGAGTCTCCTTTAGTCTGCTGGAGTGATGCTCCCATAGCAATATCAGAGGCGTTCACCATGATGGCGATCTTGGCCTCTGGGTCCGGGTGTGCCAGTAAAGTAGCCGTTGCGAGATGATGCTTGCATTCGTCAAACGCTGCTGTTAGCTCCGGCGTCCAAGTCAGTATTCGCTTGTCGTTCTTTTTGTAACCTGATATTAGTTCAAAAAGTTTTGCTTGGGTGCTAATTGAGTTAGGAAGAAATTTTCGATAGTAATTTAGCATTCCCAGAAAGCGTCTCAGGTCCTTTGCAGTTTTTGGCAAAGGAAATTCTGTTATGGCTGTAACCTTTTCTTTTATTGGAGACATACCTTCAGGTGTAATTGTATGCCCAAGGAAGTTAACGGTTGATAGACCAAATTGACATTTGCTCAGATTGATAACCAAACCGTTGTCTGCGAGGCGTTGGAAAAGTATGTCCAAATGCCTTCTGTGCTCATCTTTCAGATGCTATTAGGATGTCATCGAGGTATACAAAACAGAATTCTTAGTCTCTTGTCACAGCGTGCATGAACCGCTGGAAGGTTTGAGCTACATTTGATAAACCAAACTGCATGGTGGAAAATTCATATAGACCAAAGGGTGTGATAATTGCAGTCTTCGGTATGTCGCTATCCTCTAGAGGTATCTGATGATATGCCCTCGTGAGATCTAGTGTGGTGAAGATCCTCGCTTTTGCCAGCTTGTGTGCAAAGTCTTGAAGCTGGGGAATCGGGTATTTATCCGGGATTGTTTTTGCATTGAGTCTTCTATAGTCTCCACACGGACGCCATTCCCCGTTCGGTTTCTTGACCATATGTAGTGGGCTCGCCCAATTACTTTTGGACGGCCTGCAAATCCCTTGCTCCATGAGAAATTTGAATTCTTTCTTCGCTGCTTCAAGAAGAGCTGGGGCCAGTCGGCGCGCCCGCTCTGTGACAGGTGGACCTTTCGTCTCAACACAATGTGTGACCGAATGTTTTGCTTTATCTAAGTTTTTCATATCTGGTCGCGTCAAGCTTGGGTATTTACTAATAATATCTCTATATTTTTGTGAGGAGGATATAGTAGATATTTCGGGTGAGGTTCCTGTGTATGTAGTACCTCGAATTTTTAGTCCTGTTGATGAGTCCAAGAGAGTAGCTTGTTTCAGGTTGACCGTAAGGTTGTAATGATGAAGGAAATCTGCACCCAGGATCGGTTTTGATACGTCGGCAACGATAAAACGCCATTTCAATGCCCGGCGAAGACCAAAATCTAGTTCGACCGTTCTCGTTCCGTAGGTCTTGATGGGGTTTCCATTTGCTCCATACAATGTAGTTGGGTAGCTATCGGAAGTGATGCTGTTCCTATTGTATATGGGATTTCTAGGGATGACTGAAATATCAGCCCCTGTGTCCACCAGGAATTTCTTTCGAGTTTGTCGATCGTAAACGAAGAGACGACATGTGTTTCTCGGAATCTCGCACGTCCCTACTGAGAGGTTCCGTTGTCGTTTCCCGCATTTTTCTTCTTATAAGAGCAAGGCTGGTAGCATTTATAAGCCTTATCTCCATATCTGGTGTGGAAACTGCAGTACCCGTCTTGATTTCCTTTGGATAATCGACCGCGAGACCCGGACCTCGGCCTTCTAGCGGGATTCTGCTGATAAGACTTCTGATAAGAAAAAAATCTCTGGGGGCTCTGGTTCCTTCGTCCTCGGAAGGTAGGGGAACGATTGTTTTGTGATATTTTTAGTTGAGAGACTTCTTGTGTGAGCGCTGAAATTTGTTTCTGTAGCTGTAACAATAAGTTAGTTTCTGTGTTTTCAGGTTTTGATGTGCTTGGTTTTCCTTGATATTCCATTGCCCCGCACTCCGATGATTGGTAGACGTCTGTGATTTTGTCCGCAGCCGACGCCAGTTGGTTTATGTCATTATCTGTGAGAGCCGATAGAATTGCTTGGACGTGCTGGGGTAAGCGTTGGAGCCAAAGAGTACGTACTATTGCGCTGTTTGCCAATGCGGGACCAGCCAGTTCCATCATATGCCTGAGGAGACCAGTTGGCTTACGATCCTCAAGTTGTATTCCAGTTAGGAGTCGGGTTAACCTTTTTTCTGCTGAGTCCTGTAATCTGTCGATCAGTGCAGCTTTCAAGGTTGGATACTTGTCTGTCGTGGGCGGTTTTGTGACAATATCGCTGACACACTGTAATGTTTGCGAATCTAGTGCTGCGATGATAATATTATATTTGGTGAAGTCTTCCTTTATTCGTGAGTTCACAAACTGGGCTTCAGCCTGTATAAACCAGAGCGAAATATTCTCCTTCCACGCTATGGGTAGTCTGACTGAGACGTGGTGAATTGCAGGTTCATTGTTGCTTCCACTTGGTGATTCCATATTTATTGAATTTTTCTTCAAATTCTGATCAGATTGGTTAGATTCTGCTGTATGCTTTGCTACCGGTATTTATTGATGAAGCTGCTCTGTTTCCGATGTATTCATTGGTATGGGTATTTCTTCATCCGTTGACATCATAAACTATTTCAGATATTGGGGCGCTTACGCATAATCGGCAAAAGTTGGTAATATTTGTGCATAATTTAAAAATATTCAAACCAATGGATGTAACAATATACTGTTTAAAAAAATTTTGCAACCTTGTATTGTATTATTGTTAAGATTCCTCATTTTAAGAACAATTTTTTTTAAATCATGAAAATGGTACTATTATTGACCTCTGTGTTTTAAAATGTCTAATTATTTGCATAATCCAAGACTCAAACCATTTATTTTTAAATTGTTAACTTTAAATTATCTGTAAGAATTTTAAAAATTTGCAATCTCATCGTGATTTTGTAACATCTTATTGCACGGTAGGTATAAATTCATGCAAAAATTGGCATATTCCTGGAAAATATTAAATATATTAGATTGAACGTTACGTCGTATGCTTCTTGTCCCCTGCTGATGTTCCATCGATGCCTGGCTGTCAGCTCTGCTTCCCTGGTGACGGGTAGACTCTGTCCAGATGGAAGACAGCTGCTCTGGTTGAAGTCCGCTGCTCTGGTGAAAGTCAGCTGCTCTGGTAAAGGCTGATGGTGAGCTCCGGAATAGGCTGCCAACTGCTTTCACTCTGCTCATGAAGATCTATCTGTTCGGCTCGGATGTCCTTTGGCCGTCGTTTGTTTTGCTGTCTCAGGACTCCCGATGGCAATCCGCTTCTGGTGGCAATTCGTGGTATTCATTAATGTCAAAAATAAAGCAACATTACGATTACTCTTGTTGATGAATTTAGTGTAACAAGTCAGGGTCACCATTATCGTGGTGCCTGAACTAGACACTCGTTTTGATAGATACTTACCTCGCATCTAGTCCAGGTTACGATTTTAACTCACTAATCACAGAAGGTAATATATAGAGAAATAATATTAACTACGTGGTATAACATTTAGTCATTTATTTAATTTAACTTTGCGACAACAATTAAGTACGATTAGGCAAATATAAAGAATTACCATCCAGAATCGGATCACCAACGGGAATGAAAACGGGTTTGCTTCAAAAGTGCAAATCACCTCGTTTTCATTGTTCGGTGTTGCACGCCTAGAAAATACTTTTATGGCTATAAAATTATTTAAGGAATGTAGGTACCACCATACCCTTAAATATTAACTCATTAATAACATGATCTTCACTATTTGGCCAACCTTCGTAATAATATTTTTTAAATATTTGCATAGTTTCATCCAAAGCAGTAGCATTACTCAATTTTTTACGATATTATTCACTAATAGCTAAGTTCATATAGATTGAATTTACATGACAATGTAGATCAGACTCATAATCGGGTATATAATAATCTTTCAAAGCAGCTCTAGATAAAGTATCCGATATATACATTTCTTTACCTGGGACATGTACCACATTTAAATCGTAAGACTGAAGAGCTAACATCATACGTTGCAATCTAGCTGGTACATCAACATTATAAAATTACAAAATGACATTATTTTTTTATTTAAGTAGAGATAATGATATCCTCACTGGGATTTCCCGTGCTGAGGATTTCATTTTCATTTTATAATTTAATTATAAGAAATTAATATGAATTAGACATAACATTTATCATGTAGTATTTTTTTTTAAATAATTAAAAATTAAATATTGTTACGTTTTTTAGTTACGTTCTGGGTTCACAAACCATTAAAAACAACACAATTGTCTGACACTATTTATTTGCATTAATACAGAGGTATTTATATTTCAGTGATTGATTTATCAGATTTTTATTTGAACTGCTTGTTATTTTCCGTTACCATGGTGATCATTTTATTTACTCTAGGTTGGCACCGTAATGTTCTTCCCTTTACAATATGATAGTGTTTTTTTTTTATAATTCAGTTCACTAGATTCGGTTTTAGTCTGTGTTTGATATCAGTATATTTTCTATTTCTGATCTCCCTATATTTAGTATCCAGCTTTTTATTAGAAATTTAAATGTTGAGGTTTTTAAGTGAGAGTGGTATTTTATTGTAGAATTTAATGCCATAATATAAGAAGCTTTTTTGCCCCAATGTTGTGTTAGTAGTTACATATTGGCTATGTTTTTGACCATGAGATCTAGTGTTTCTAAAATACGTGTTAGTTGTTATTTCTTGGGTTTTGTAATTATTAATGTTAATGAGTTCAGTTTTAGAATATAGTTGTTTAATTGACATTACGTTAAGATTGTTGAAGATTTCGTCAGTGCTAGTTCTTACAGGAACTTTCATTATAATTTTGATTATGGCTTTTTGAGTTTTAATTAGTGAAATCAGTATATTTTCATTTGCACCGCCCCATCCGATAATACCGTATTCTAACAGTGATTGTCAGAGAGCTATGTAAATCTTGATTAAGTCTTTTTTAATGAGGACATTCCTGATAGTTTTGAAAAAATAACTTAGTTTTTTAATCTTATTACTTAAATAGGTAATGTGTTCGGTCCATTTTAAGTTTCGCTCAATTTTAAGACCCAGATACGTTATATGGTCAACGCTTTCTAATGAGGGACAATTACAATCCTCATTTAAGTGATGCGGGCTATAAATTTTCAGGTTTTCTTCAGAGTTTTTCTTATTTTTTATTTTTAAAGTGATGTATTTGGTTTTATTAGCATTAAGTGTAAGTGCTTGGTAGTCTAGTCATTTTTTAATCCTATTAAGTGTGTCTTCTGCTTTCTTAAATGTTTCTATCTAATTATTCCCATTTATTAGGAGAACAGTTTCATCCGCAAAACTGATGATTTCTCCTGCACATTCTATGTGGCATAGGTCATTAATGTAAATAACACACAGAATCTTACCCAGAATACTTCCTTGGTGCACCCCGAATTTGACATTAATACACTCACTGGTTATGTTGTTAAGTTTCACAGTTTGCTTTCTATTTCCCATGAAACTTTTTAAAAATATCAGTTCATTATCAGTAATTCCTATGTTCTCTAGTTTTTCAAAAATTGTGAGTGATTTATTTTGTCGAAAGCTTTAGAAAGGTCAAGTAATATGCCAATGCATTTTTATGTGAGTCTAGAGAATTTTTAATATATTCAATTACTAAGCGTTGGATGTTCCTAGATTTTTTCTGAAACAAAATTGTTTTGGTGATAATAGTTTATTTGATACTAGGTAGTCGACGAGTTGAGTTTTAACTGTTATTTCTAAGATTTTAGATAATGTGTTTAGAATTGTGATTGATCTGTAGTTATTGATATCTTTACGATTTCCTGATATAAAGATTGGTGTAATAGTCCTTATTTCGAGTTGAGATGGAAATCTGCTTTCCGTGATAGATTTGTTTGTTAGAAAGAGTATCAGTTCGGTAATTTCGTATTGTAAGAATTTTATTAATTGTGATTTCATCACTACCAGATGAAGATGTTCGTTTGAATTTAGATAATAGGCCGATTAGCGATCCGCGATCGGAATTATTCTGGTAGTCCCAATTTTTTATATGTTTTATATACTCACCTAATGATGTAAAATCTGAGTTTTCGACCTTTGGTCACTTGAGCATTCGACGACAAAAAAAAAGCAGCCGAAATCGTGCCAAAATCTAGTTTTTCTCAAATATCTCGTTTCCAAAAAAATTTCGGCTAAAATAGCTATACAAATTTAGTAGAACTTAAAATTACCAACAATTTTTATTTAAAAAAAAAAACTTCTATCTATAATAAATATCGAGATATGCAGTCGTAAAAATTTGTATAAGTTTATAAAAACAAGTAAATTGCTTGACTTGGTTTGGTTTTTTTCTGCCACTTATGAGCCCCAAAAAGCTTCAATGTAGTCTTCCCGTGTCTCATCAGCCGAATTTGTGACGATAGGGTCATCAAATTCCTCGTCATCAACATGAACGAGGGCTGCCACAGCATTCTCGCATGAGCTGCCATTACAGTGAATACAGAGTAGGGAGCATTACAAACCCGACTTTCTACATGTGCACTTTCTAGCGAAACCTTTTTTGCATTGGCATGATATAAAGTTCGGCAACGACTGAGGTGCATTGGAGGGGACCCACCACTTTCCCACGGCTGTGTGAGGAAACTGATTGTTTAACCTCCTTAGCCGCACACGTCAGGACTCTAATTTTTTGTAAAAAGGAAGCTACATTTATTTTGAAATGAATCTAGACCCTCCAATGTCCCTGCATGCATGATTGTTAGTAAAAAAGTAAAATGTATGCATACTTACATTTGCAGTAATTAACAATATAAAAATAGTTCGCCTGTTGGTTCAGCATCTAGTTGAGTGAAATAATAAATAAAAAGAAAAATATTTACAGGTGTAAGTATGATTAAAACCAAAGAAAAAATATAAAAAAGAAAGATATTGGGGGCAGTTTGTCACACTATCACGGGGCAGTCCCGGCGAGAATGAGCGGGCGAGCGGCCTGGTCGCAACGTGTAAACGCAAAAGTACCCTTGAAGAAGTGTTTGTAGAGGGTGTGATATTTTACCTTTCTATCTCTTTTAAACTTGATATTAAATATTTTTGGAATTCTTTCATCCCTTCAAGTTTTCTTGAACTTTTCTTTTGGCTCTGATCGATATTTAAATTTTTAAAGCTTTGCATGTGTGTAGTAGGGATGGAAAGTTCCTCCCCTACGTCACGCAAGCCTTCATGAAAATTGGACCCTTATTTTCTTTGGTAACTACAGAAAGCTACTTGTAGCTCCCTTGTACTACATATCTTTAGAGATGTATGTACTTAACTGATTAATACGTTATTTACGACCTTGAACGTAAATATTTTCGTATTTATGTTGTAATTAAACTCCATCAAACGTTGTGCAATTTTTTTGATTTATGATATGGGACTTTAATTACTTTCATTTTTGTGGTAACCCTTTGATTCTAAACAGAGCGTTGAGTTTCAAACTGTATTGGTCTCTCCCTTGCAAATCTAACTTTAAATAATTTCTCTAAATGAGCTAACTTTCCTTTGTCGCTTATTATGGTTTCCATACATCCTAACGAACTCGTAAATAAACTATACTAATCGAAATTACGCATGTTTAATTGAACAGATAATTAAGTATGACTCAAATGGTTAATTGTTAGTAAATTTGATCATGGTTGTCTTATGTCTGTCTGGCACCCCTCCACTATGATTCAGCTGCTATAAGGTACATATAAAGATGGATTTAGTAGGTTAATGTAATTAGTAGATTGCATATTAGACGAACTCAGAATACCCCTTTTCTGCCGAAAATTTGGCTCCTATCCTCCTGCAAGTAAACCAGGTGATCAGATTCTTACTAGAAATTCGCACAATCTTCTGGCGCGGATCGGCTGATTGATACCTAAGTTATCGCGTCCCAACCGTCCATCCTCTTGCCATCATGCACTGCCTTCAGGTCGTCATCCGAGCCTAGATACCCCCAAATTCCTACTCCTCCAAGCTCTACTATTTACTTAGGGCGAACCGGTTTCGTCCTATATGCAATCATATACTCACGGTGTTGTGTAGAGTTACGGGTCGTGAATCCTCACTCCACGTATAGAAAATGATGTGAGAGTAACTCTGTCGAGTCTAAAACGCTAGCTGTAAGCGGGTCCACATCTATCAATGTACAGTACATAAAAAGATATATATATATATAAATATAAACATACATTTGGGAAGGATTATAACTCGCAATTTGAGGCTAGCTAGTCTCAAATTCCGAGCTCGGATTTCGTGAAAAGGAATTCTGCACAAAACCTTAGCCGATGACCGAATATATACATAGAAAGAGTGGGAAATATTAATAGATACTAATAGAATAAGAAATTATTTTCGGTTTGTTCTGGAGTGCCGAAAATTCCAAGCTTTTTGATTTGTTTGGTTGACAATTTTATTTAAGAGATTGCCATCTCTATTATGTGTTTGGTTAATAGTCCTTGGTTTTTTTAGGAGCGACCACTGCCTCCTATTGTTGAACTGTTTTCTAAATTTTCCCCCAAGGTTCAACTTTTGGTAAAATTTTTACTATCCCGTGATTTTTCAGTTGTCTCATGTAAATAATTGATGTCTATGAGAGTAATTACTCCACAAAATTTTACTCGAATCTTCCTTGTAATTCTTCAATACTCTTCTATTTGACTATCCCGTGATTTGTCAACTGTTTCATGTAAATGATTGATACCTACGAGAGTAATCGTTCTATAAATTTTTCTCGAATATTCCATGTAATTCTTCAATACTCTTTTATTTGACTATCCCGTGATTTTCCAAATGTTTGTTGTACCTATTATTTGTCTAGCTATAATAAATCTGTTTTCTTTCAACTGTTCAGTTCAAAATTTATCTCTTCATGTTCAAATTAAAGATTGTGTTTAAAACTTTTTCTATAATTGCGCAACCTCATGGCTTTGTCCCATTCTAAAAGTTAATACCTATACTAATACCTGTCAACTACCTATTAAAGACCCAGATACATCTTCCTTTAAAAGCATCTGACCCAGTGCCCCAATGACCGAATTGTTTTATAAACAATTTCAATTATGTAAACATTCCCGCTGGCCCCGTGACCTAGATTCAACGTGTGACATTTGTTTACTTTTGGAACATCCCTGAACGCGAGCTTATATGGTCCTAAATTTTTTTTTCTTTTGAATTTAATAGTGGTAATTTCTTTTTCGCAAATGTCTAATCTATTTATTCCCCGATAAATATAGTCATAATGCATATATATATACATATATATGTTGTCTCGATAAATAAATATACTGATATATACAATTATATTTTAGTTGAGATAATTCTAATATCATAACTCATTTTTTTATCATTTTATATTAGCTGAAGTTATAATAAATAGTACATATACTAAAATAAATTCAAAACTTTGACTTGGAAATTTGTCAAACACATAACTATTTTAAATAGTTACGGATAAATTCAAAGATAGGCATTCGAGATCGATACCTTTACTTTTAATATAAGTGTGTTTCTTTTTGATTAAACTTTCTTGGAATATATATATATATATAATATATATATATATATATATATATATATATATATATATATATATATATATATATATATATATATATATATATATCCTGCTTCACTTGTTACGTCCACCCCCTAAAATCTCCATAGCATTGTTGCGTCCACCGACTTACGGCGTCCGATATACGGACGCAACAATGTTTTGACTTCAAAATTGGCCAGATTGATGCTTACCCCATGTAGAATCATTTGGCAAAAATTGTCATGGAAGCAAAAAATCTCTCAGAATGTCTGGAATCGTATATTGAACGTTTGACGATTTGCCGACAGGTTTGCTACACGAAGTATATTTTGAGCAGTGTATATTTTCATAAATATTGGCGGTCCTTCGGCGTCCAGGTAGATATATTATTTTTAAGACATAATGACGGTAGTGCTGCGTCTACACAGTTGGTCATTCTTGCGTCCATGCAGCAATATTATTTTTAAGACATAACGACGGTCGTGCTGCGTCTACACAGTTGGTCCTTATTACGTCCACACAGCAATATTATTTTTAAGACATAACGACGGTCGTGCTGCGTCTACACAGTTGGTCCTTATTACGTCCACACAGCAATATTATTTTAAGACATATCAGCGGCCGTGCTGCGTCTACACAGATGGTCCTTATTGCGTCCACGCAGCAATATTATTTTTAAGACATAACAATGGCCGTGCTGCATCCAGACAGTTGGTCCTTCTGGCGTCCACGCAGCAATTTAATTTTAAGAGATAACGACGGTTGTGCTGCATCTGTATCTATATATGTATACATCTATACATCTATCCTTCTTGCGTCCATGCAGAAATATTATTTTTAAGACATACCAACGGCCGTGCTGCATCTACACAGTTGGTCCTTCTTGCGTCCATGCAGCAATATTATTTTTAAGCCATAACTAACCTGCCAACTTATGGCGGGATTCACTTTCTGCCGACATAGTGGAATGCTTTGAACCAAGAATAGCGGCAATACAAGTAACTGTAACAGCGACAAAATATGAATTTTTTCAATTTATATGACGACAAATAAACCAGAAAATCTTTAGGAATTTATAAACTGCATGGGAAGGTAACCGCAATAATCAATGAAAGGAACTCGTCGAGTGCGATTATTTTGAGCGATTGCAATGCAGATCCCAAAAGTCAAAAGTTCTGCGAAGAGTTTAAGCACGTTTGCGCCGATACGAAGCTGATGAACTGTGATACTTTTACATATGTGAGTGATGCCCATAGCACCACAAGCTGGTTAGATCACTGCGTCGTCACAAAAGCACTGGGAAACGCTATAAATAGCGTAAATGTACAATTTGATGCAGTGTTATCTGATCACTTGCCAATGATTATAAAACTAAACCTTCAATTTCTACCAGCCATTGTGTAGATTACGCTATATAACTCGAGGCGCTATGCGAATCATTAAAATATTATTATTAATATTTTTAGAAGTTTGAGTGAATATTTTGTATACATATTATATTCTGGACACAGGAGTATGACAGTATTGTTTGCCCTTACTTAAAATGTATAATTTCATAATGCGCCGGTTCGCGCCATTATCACTACGGCGTGTTCTTAGTTCTGAATGGCGATCGGCATCATTGTAAATGAACCCATTGTTGCCAAATCTGGCGATTTAATTCATCAAGAACTTAAACAATACATAACGATATATCTAATATCTACTCGTGAATAGCCACGAGGACGCAATACTATCGTTGTTATGGCTGTAATGACTGTGAGTGGGGGGACACAGCACGACCATCGTTGTGACTAAAAGTAATATGACACAGAATAAACACAGACCATCGTTATGACTTAAATATAATATTGCTGCGTGGACGCAAGAAGGACCAACTGTGTAGACGCAGCACGACCGTCGTTATGTCTTAAAAATAATATTGCTGCGTGGTAATAGCGTGATAATAGCGTTGATGCAAGAAGGACCAAATGTGTAGACGCAGCACGACAGTAGTTATGTCTTAAAAATAATATTGCTGCATGATAATAGCGTGATAATAGCATGATACTAGCGTGGTAATAGCGTAGACGCAAGAAGGACCAACTGTGTAGACGCAGCACGACCGTCGTTATGTCTTAAAAATAATATTGCGTGTGAACTCAAGAAGGACCAACTGTGTAGACTCAGCATCACCATCGTTATAATAATAATAATAATAATAGTATTTTATTCCAGAATGTTATATTCCATATTTTGAAATAACAAAAGAAATTACACAAATAATGAGTTAAGGTTAAAAGTAAATATCAGCACACAAATAAAAAAAACGAATAAGCACGAAAAACATGAGAAATGAAACTGAAAAAATAATTTTTTTTTTTTTTTTCTTTTCTTTATTCATTATATAACTTTTTATACAGTTTTTACAGGTGGTTCGACTACCATGCTAGGCACATGCCCGTATTATGGTAGTCGAATTATTAATATATAATTATATAAATGTAAGAATTGTTATTGGTTAATTAATATATAGTTTAGTTAGGTACAATGTTTTTATATAACAACGACTAAATAATAAAATTAATTCATGCAACTGTTTACGGAGGGTATTTCCTCGTCGTCTCCCGTCTCCAGGGGGCCATCAGGGGGGACTCCATCCAGGCAGTCATGGCGGTGATGATCGAATTCTTCGATTGGCGTAGCCTGCGCCATAAACTTCCCATGCGGTGGCAAAAAAGTGCTCAGATAGTGTGCACTCGTCCCTCCAGGAACATTTCCGTAGCACTGCAGTATCTCGGTAGGCGGAAAAGTTGACGATATGCGTTATTTTAAGCAACCTTTAACTTATGCCATTGGGATGCAGTGTAGTCAATCCACAGTTCTGATGTGTACAGCGAGTGCCCGTGAACATCAGAAAATAAGGTTTTTTCTACCTTCTCGCACCGATATAAGGTTGTTAAAAAAACCATAGAAAATGATAAAATTGGTATCCACAGTACCTATTCGCGATTGTTATTAAAATATTACATTCAGGGCCCACAGATACTTCAAAAGTACACAACTGCTAACCCTGTTCAAATCGCAAGTACCCCCTACGGTTGAATTTGGCAGCCACCTCTAGTCTGGAGGCCAAAAAATACCAAAAAAAAACCTTGACTCTGTACAGAAACGGGCGGTACGTTTGATAAATTCGCCTAACTTAACAAACAGATTGCAATCTTTAGAGCACAGGCGTCAAGAAGGAATGCTGTCCTTGTTCTACCGGTATTATATTGGAAGATACTTCGAGGAACTAGCGTCATTGATCCCCTCAGCACCGATGCATAGTCGGGAAACACGCCAAACATGCGCCCAACATATGTATATGGTTGATATTTGTCACGTGAGAACGGGTCGTTTCAACGACTCGTTCTTAAGTTCAACAGCTCAGTTGTGGAACGATTTTCCAGCCTCTGTGTTTCCTCTCTCCTAGAACATGGGTCTCTTCAAGACCCAAAATTTAAAAAGTGATTCGTAAATTACAATAGTTACTGATTAAAATAATGTTCAAATAAAAGCCCAGCGGTGCCCCGAGCTATGGATATCTCTAATGAATCTGAAGTTTTTAGAAATCGAGATCATATTTTTGTATTTAATTGAAATACAACTAATGATTTTATAAATATAATATGAAAAAAATAAGTTAAACACCTGAACATGATGATTCCATAATCACTTTTGGGGTTCGTATTACATTTTTTACAGAATAAATTTTTGGCATTTCATTAACGGCACATTTAATAAAAAAATTACAGTAGGTATATTTAATTTAGAAGAAGAAAAAAAAATTTTTTTTTACAGAATAAATTTTTGGCATTTACACCAGCATTTAGTTCCTTATAACGGGCAGTCTGCCGAGCCAGGAACTAATATCGACCTACATGACATAATAACACTTGTACACATTTTTAATATTTACAGTTATTTTGCAATATTATTACTAGATGTTATTTTTGCTACTTATATGTACATATGTATCTAATGTAATGTAATAAATAAAAAAAATGTCTGTGAAGCTAGAAATTCTTTTAGTGATGAGTAACAGCATGATAAGCGTGAATGGCGTTTGGCATCGTTGTAAATATACCCATTGTTGGCAAATCTCAAACTCAAAAATACATAACAATAATATAGGTATCTACTATCTACTCGCAAATAGCCACGAGGAAGCAATATTATCGTCGTTATGACTGTAGACCAAGAGCTACTTTACACTTTCAAAAATATAGGAGCTGATGACGTGCAGGGATAATGCCTGCTAGGTTATGGTTATTATACTTATGCTATCATATATACAGTCATGACGACGATAGTATTGCGTCCTCGTGCCATTAGCGAGTAGATAGTAGATACGTATAATATTATTGTTATGTATTGTTTGAGCCCTTGATGAATGATATCGCCAGATTTGGCAACACTGGGTATATTTACAACGATGCCAAACGCCATTCAAAACTAAGAAACGTCTGCGCGGGTGGACATTCTCATAAGATTTTTTTAGAGTGGGCGGTAAATTAATGTCCCGGCCTAAAAATGTTCAACCGCGCACTATAAGGGCGCGAACCGGTGCATTATAAAATGATACATTTTGAATAAGGGCAAACAAAAATGTCACACTCCTGCGCCCAGTAGGTACGTGTGTATACAAAATATTCATTCAAACTTCTAACAATATTTATTTTATTAATAGGATTTGTTATATTTATGCTTTATATAATTAAAAGAGTATTTTGGAGGCGGTTATGTGTACCGCCGCCACGGGAAACATTTATTGGATAACCAACACCCCTGCCATAGGTCACCCCAAGTGTTGCGTTACGTGTGGTGAATTAACAGGGGTGCACAGGTTCTTGGAGTGAGGTTTGTCTAGGTCTTGGTTGCGAATGCTTTTCCTCACCTACTGCTTGGAGGTCCAGGTCGGGAGAGGCTGCTTGAGGCAGACATAATCTAGATCTCTCCAGCCGGACTCTTTCGACCCATCGTAAATAATAATAATTGTAACTAATATTGCTAAAAGAAATTGAATCTAAAAGGTTACATTATCGCCCTCGTATAACTACGTCTTTCAGAATTGAAACGTTACTTGATATGACTTTAGCCATGTACGGTGACTAGATCTGAATAGTCAGGTAAATTTTCCACACTGGGGTAAAAGGCGATGGATCGAGAGAGTCCGGCTGGAGAGGTCCTGATTATGTCTGTCTCAAGCAGTCTCTGCCGATCCGGACCGCCACGCAAAAGGTGAGGAACAGCATTCACCATCAAGACCTGGACAAACTTCTCTCCAAGAACCCGGGCAACCGTTATAATTCACCAAACCTAGCAATCACTTGGAGTGACTTACGGCAGGGGTACTGGTGTCCAATAAATGGTTCCCGGGGCGGCGGTAAACACATTCACCTCTTAAATCTTAAGTAGATATAACGTATAAATACACTGAACTATAAATAGGTATGTCGTGTTTTGCTATTCGTCAGTATTCATTCAGAATTGAAACGTTCCTTGAAATGGCTTTAGTGTGTTTGATGACTAGATCTGAATAGCCACTTAAATTTACCATATCTCCTTCCCCTCCCCACTATCTTCAGCCTCGCAACGTATTAAAATTGGGGATGTCAGAGTCTCGTTGGCTCCAGATAGTTGGGAGCAGGTGGGACTCTTGTATTGTAGTCGGATTAAAAAAGTTAAACTGAATGATTTTTTGAATTTTAACGCTGGTTTAGAGTGAATTTAGGTTTAGTCTTATTACATGAAATGAGTTTAGCCGTGTAGGTGACTAGATCTTAATAGCGAGATACATTTTCGATATCTCTTTTCCCTCCCCATTACCTTCAGCATCACACCATGCCGAAATTGGGGATGCCATAGTCCCACTGGCTCGAGACGTTTGTGAGCAGTTGGGACTCTAAGTTTATTTTCACGTTCTATGAAAGTTCTATTCGAGTTCTGTGATTATTTCGGTTTTATGAAACAACTGGCCTGTAATGATATATTAGAAATAAAACTTACACAGAACGCGAAAAATAAATTTAAAAACTTGATAAATCATAAAAAATGTTTTGGGTCGAAAATACAACAGTTTGTCTATTTATTTACGGTCTTACAAACAAATATATTTAAGATTTTTGTTACATTCTTATTTTGCTTAGACGTAAAAATTAAATTAGAGTGCATAACGTGAAACCTATCTTAAGAAAACGGTAAGCAGCTTACAAGGAATTTACACTCGGACGCCGAAATAAATAATTTAGTATGCACGTGAAACCTTTATTAGAAAAGTTAGCAATATGCAGAAGACGTAAAAATGAATGTATAGTGTAAGGATGTGAAAAATATATTAAAAGCGGTATAAGAAATACAAGGAATATACACTCGGACGCACAAAATACTTTATTCAGTATGGACGTGAAACCTTTATCAGAAGAGTTAGACGCAAAAATTAAATTAGAGTGAAAGGACGTGAAACCTATACTAAAAGAAACATACAATATACAAAAAATATACACCCGGACGTTAGTATGTACGTGACGCAAGAAGTGTATGAAAGTATAATAAACATCAAATCCTGAATTATTATGAATATTAAAAAATCATGATATTAGCGATTATTGTGAGCATTATAAAAGGCAATATTCAAAAAAACAATCTGAAAAAAATAACTAGAAGTGATGGACGCCCAAAGACGGATTTACGCACGGACGCAATAAGTGTAGTGGGACCTATATATATATATATATATATATATATTCCAAGAAAGTTTAATCAAAAAGAAACACACTTATATTAAAAGTAAAGGTATCGATCTCGAATGCCTATCTTTGAATTTATCCGTAACTATTTAAAATAGTTATGTGTTTGACAAATTTCCAAGTCAAAGTTTTGTATTTATTTTAGTATATGTACTATTTATTATAACTTCAGCTAATATAAAATGATAAAAAAATGAGTTATGATATTAGAATTATCTCAACTAAAATATAATTGTATATATCAGTATATTTATTTATCGAGACAAAATATATATGTATATATATATGCATTATGACTATATTTATCGGGGAATAGATTAGACATTTGCGAAAAAAAAATTACCACTATTAAATTCAAAAGAAAAAAAAATTTAGGACCATATAAGCTCGCGTTCAGGGATGTTCCAAAAGTAAACAAATATCACATGTTGAATCTAGGTCACGGGGCCAGCGGGAATGTTTACATAATTGAAATTGTTTATAAAACAATTGTTTATGAACAATTTCAGATGCTTTTAAAGGAAGATGTATCTGGGTCTTTAATAGGTAGTTGACAGGTATTAGTATAGGTATTAACTTTTAGAATGGGACAAAGCCATGAGGTTGCGCAATTATAGAAAAAGTTTTAAACACAATCTTTAATTTGAACATGAAGAGATAAATTTTGAACTGAACAGTTGAAAGAAAACAGATTTATTATAGCTAGACAAATAATAGGTACAACAAACATTTGGAAAATCACGGGATAGTCAAATAAAAGAGTATTGAAGAATTACATGGAATATTCGAGAAAAATTTATAGAACGATTACTCTCGTAGGTATCAATCATTTACATGAAACAGTTGACAAATCACGGGATAGTCAAATAGAAGAGTATTGAAGAATTACAAGGAAGATTCGAGTAAAATTTTGTGGAGTAATTACTCTCATAGACATCAATCATTTACAAGAAGCAGTTGAAAAATCACGGGATAGCCTAATAAAAAAGTATCAATCATTTACATGAGACAACTGAAAAATCACGGGATAGTAAAAATTTTACCAAAAGTTGAACCTTGGGGGAAAATTTAGAAAACAGTTCAACAATAGGAGGCAGTGGTCGCTCCTAAAAAAACCAAGGACTATTAACCAAACACATAATAGAGATGGCAATCTCTTAAATAAAATTGTCAACCAAACAAATCAAAAAGCTTGGAATTTTCGGCACTCCAGAACAAACCGAAAATAATTTCTTATTCTATTAGTATCTATTAATATTTCCCACTCTTTCTATGTATATATTCGGTCAACGGCTAAGGTTTTGTGCAGAATTCCTTTTCACGAAATCCGAGCTCGGAATTTGAGACTAGCTAGCCTCAAATTGCGAGTTATAATCCTTCCCAAATGTTTGTTTATATATATATATATATTAAGATGGTCCAAAATTTTTTTTTTAATTATTTTTCATTTGGCCACCCCGTGAATTTGTTACACGTATTCATAGAAATAACATAGTAAAAGTTCAACGAGATAGCTCAAGTAGAAAGGGGTGCTCAATCGAGTGTTGTTTTTGATTTTTTTGTGTAAAATGCTTAATTTTTACTTTTTGCTACAGGCCAGTTTCGTGTGTTAAACTATTAAATAAATATTAAAATAAACTACTGAAGAGTTTTATAGACAAATTTGATACTTATTTAGTAGACTGTGAAGTGAATCAGTGTATTAAAATGTGTTCATCTACTCGAAAAAAATACGAAATTTTTCTACTTGGGGTTCGAGATATTGAGCCATTGATGAGGCTTAACCAACATCCTACTCTTCGGCAAGTCTTACTCCGTTATCACAACATATCAAATGATTCCAAAAATGTGAAAGATTCCGCGCATACACTTATTCAAGAACATATAAATGTATGGAGTAAATCTAGTATTCCGACCAGACAACAAAATCACTGCATTGAAAAACTGGGTTTCTTAAGAACTGCTGTTGAATTAAAATAGAGGAAGAAATTCTGAAGCACAAAGAAAAGGAGAGTATTTGTTTAAAAAAGAACTAGGCAAACTTTTTGATATTGCCCATGCAAGCGCTTTGAATTTGATAAAAATTGTGGAAGACAGAGCGTTTCTCATCGATCAAGGATGAGAACGTAAGATGATTATGACCTCAATCGACAAGAAACTAGAAAAGGTCAAAGAAAGTTCTCTAAAACGGAAACAAAGATCTGAAGAATTGAAAGAAATGGCTGCTGAAAGTAATGCTTCATCTTCGGTCGTGTCGAGACAAGAGTTAGAACTTGAGTGCAACTTCAGTAGCACTTCTAGTAATAAATAAATAAATAAATAAGTTTTTATTCCAGTATGTGGGGAGGAGAGTGCAATCCCACACATTCCATAAGGGTATAATATACACATACATGTACAAAGTATTTGAAAGGAAAAAAAAGAAAAAGAAGGTGGATATGAATGTACACGAAACAAAAAAAGATAATAAGCTAATAGTAGTAGAAGGAAAACAAAGAAATAATAATATTAAGCTTTCAGGATTCTGTGAGCACATAAGGAGCCAGTATTTTTCTCCAGTGTGCATCAATACTGGATGATGGACTAAGGCGGGTTTCCGTGACGAGGATGTTTCCAGAGCTGGTTATCCTTTCCCTAATTCCTGCCACCCTGGATCTAATAAGGGCTGCAAAGCCAGGAACTAATAAATTAATTATTTTAATTCAACAGGTAATGCTAGCATATTAGAGGATAAGTCCAAAGATGAGTTTGTAGTGCGTTTAGCTGTCTACAAGTGACATATTTACACAATACGTTACCAGTGCGCTTGATCGTAATAATATTTAAACTAATCAAGAGAGAAGAAAAACAAATTGTTCGATTTGTTAGTTATTATCTTCACCAAAGTTTGAATCGAAGCGTCTTTGGCAGCAGATGCACCAGTAAATGACTTAATACTTTGGAATAGCTTAAAATTGTACGAAGCATTAATTCCGAAATCAGTATAGCAGCTAAGGGTGTCTTAGAGCGTCACTTATGGTATTTGTCAGATGAACTAGTCTCTGTCTGAGAAGCTGTCTGATGCTGAGAAACAGGCCATTGTTCAAAAAATAAATTCTGATGACGGTAATCGTTCAGTAAGAGGTGATTCTGCTAAGCTTGCCTCAGAGGTTACATTACAAGCTTTTGCAACACAAAGAACGTTGAAAACGCTCTTGGTTCTTGACATCAAGGACTCTTTTTTGTAATTACCTGCTAAGACTTGGAATAACAATGTTGATTACCTTCAAGGTGAAGTTGAGTCAAAAATTTGCGTGTTGATACAGCGGAGAGAGGTGTTAAACTATTTGAAGATTACAATACGATACTCACTAAAAATGAGAACACATCGTTGAACAAAACAGAAAAATCGTTTCTACTGAAAATGGAGTTAACAAACATAGTTTTGAAAGATTGCGACTAATATTGTGTTAATTATTGCTTTGTTACCAAATTTTGTTCATATTTCAATACGTTTTATACTTATTTAACTAAAATACTTATAATATTAATAAACCTTAAATTACGTGTTTTACTTAAAATCCAGAACTTTTGTCAGAAACTTCTGATTCGATGAGCACCCCCTTGTATATAAGATAGGGGGCTGAAATTTTTTACACATAATAGGAATGATAGGTGTAAAAAATAAAATGGGTGGCTACATCTATATATGATAGAAAAAAATTTACCATACAGGCCTGGACCACCTTAATATATATATATATATCTTTTTATGTACTGTACATTGATTGATGTGGACCCACATACAGCTAGCGTTTTAGACTCGACAGAGTTACTCTCACATCATTTTCTGTACGTGGAGTGAGGATTCACGACCCGTAACTCTACACAACACCGTGAGTATATGATTGCATATAGGACGAAACCGGTTCGCCCTAAGTAAATAGTAGACCATGGAGGAGTAGGAATTTGGGGGTATCTAGGCTCGGATGACGACCTGAAGGCAGTGCATGATGGCAAGAGGAAGGACGGTTGGGACGCGATAACTTAGGTATCAATCAGCCGATCCACGCCAGAAGATTGTGCGAATTTATAGTAAGAATCTGATCACCTGGTTTACTTGCAGGAGGATAGGAGCCAAATTTTCGGCAGAAAAGGGGTATTCTGAGTTCGTCTAATATGCAATCTACTAATTACATTAACCTACTAAATCCATCTTTATATGTACCTTATAGCAGCTGAATCATAGTGGAGGGGTGCCAGACAGACATAAGACAACCATGATCAAATTTACTAACAATTAACCATTTGAGTCATACTTAATTATCTGTTCAATTAAACATGCGTAATTTCGATTAGTACAGTTTATTTACGAGTTCGTTAGGATGTATGGAAACCATAATAAGCGACAAAGGAAAGTTAGCTCATTTAGAGAAATTATTTAAAGTTAGATTTGCAAGGGAGAGACCAATACAGTTTGAAACTCAACGCTCTGTTTAGAATCAAAGGGTTACCACAAAAATGAAAGTAATTAAAGTCCCATATCATAAATCAAAAAAATTGCACAACGTTTGATGGAGTTTAATTACAACATAAATACGAAAATATTTACGTTCAAGGTCGTAAATAACGTATTAATCAGTTAAGTACATACATCTCTAAAGATATGTAGTACAAGGGAGCTACAAGTAGCTTTCTGTAGTTACCAAAGAAAATAAGGGTCCAATTTTCATGAAGGCTTGCGTGACGTAGGGGAGGAACTTTCCATCCCTACTACACACATGCAAAGCCTTAAAAATTTAAATATCGATCAGAGCCAAAAGAAAAGTTCAAGAAAACTTGAAGGGATGAAAGAATTCCAAAAATATTTAATATCAAGTTTAAAAGAGATAGAAAGGTAAAAAATCACAACTGCACAGCCGTGAACAGGAGATCAGAGTTTTACAAGTTTGAGTGGAAAAACTTTATTGGTCCAATCTATTGCAAAAACTGAAAAAAAAAATAATAATAAAAGTAGGACGTACCATAAAAAAGTTCATGTTAATTGAAGGGAAAATAATGTAAAAAATCAGAATAGTGCGACGTTACATAAACACAAAAAAATAAATATTTATAAATAAATAAATAAACATAAATAAACAATACATTAAAAAAAAGTGTAAACGAATAAACTCTACAGTTTTAAAATAATCTTAAAAAGTGTCGATATAAAGTGTTAAATCGAGTGACCATTAACTTGTTAATAAAGACCCCTTTCATTTGTTATTATAAACAAAAGAATGTCGGTCAGATATGTTCAATGTAAACAATTAAGTCAAGGCAGGCCATAAATTATCAATATAATGAGTCAAGAATTGACGTTTCTGGGTCAACAATTTTAATGACTGTAATGTAAACAATGTGATACGAGATAACGCGCGGAGATCGTAAGCATCGAAAAGATTGATAAAAATAAACATCGAAATACTGATAACAAAAAAAAAACATCGAGCATTTAAAGGTGGGGCACATCGAAAACAACACGCATCACTTTGAGGCATTAAAATATAAACAACCGTTAACGTTATATCAACATTCGGGTTTCGATAAAAAGGAAACGCACTTCAGTTATAGAACAAACAAATATGATTGAATAAAGAGCTAACATTAAATGACTTTGTTATGGTAATGATTTTATGTGATTATCGTTAAATCATAACATAAAATATGAACACATAAAAATAAAATACATTCATTCAGTCGGATCGAAATGGGAATATGAAATCAGATATGACGGTGATAAACAGTTATGGATAGGTATTTATCGATTTGAAAATACTCGATTATAAAAATTGCAGTAAATATGTTTATTTCGAGGAGGGTAGAAAACGACGAATACAAAGGGATCTATGACAGTTGTTATGAACAACGAAATAGATTTTGCAAATTTAACGTAAATATTGCAAAAAAAAAAAAAAAATTATATTAGATTTTGCAAAATATCAAGGGTGGTAGGCATTTTAGACAATAACCATTTATTGTTTAAATAAAATAAAAATCACGGGATACTCAAAAAAAAAAAAAAAAAGATAGAATATCATAGATACTTGGTTGGGGATAGCGTCGAATTGAGAACTTTGATATCTTAGACGAATGTTATAAAGATATATAACTATATAAAGGAAGGTTTGACATTCTAAACAATAAATAATTATTGTTTGAACGAAAATCACGGGATATTCATTAACAATAGGGTAACAACATTCATTCCGTGTTTTTACAACTACCTACATTCATTTGAAATAAAGTGTGCGTTTTAGAGTTGGATTAATTTGGGTTGCAATCGTTATGCAAACAAATATAATATAATTGAAAATAATGTGTTTTATAGTGGGACAGGTTCCAAAAAAAAAAAAAAGTTTATATTAATAATTATAAATATATATAAGTATATTTATAACGGAAAAGAAGATATTTAAGTATATAGTTGGTATTGAGTTAAATTCATTAACAATTTAAAAAAATGGCGGAAAAGAAGAAAGCGGATGAGACGGGATTGGAAGCTGAGGAAATACCGTCAGGAGATGAATTACGCGATATATTTAAAAGATCAAAAAGGTCTAAGTTACGAGTCGAGGATATGAAAAAAGACGTTCAGCCAGAGGGGGAGACCGAAACAACATCGGATGCACGCGAAAATAAGCAAGGGGGTGAAGAGAGATTTACACATGATATTTTACAGGAAGAACCCAAGGAAAAGGAACAAGAAAATGAAGATAAGATTAACGAAGTAAAGTAAAATAAAAATAAAAAAAGAATAAAAAATTAATAAAAATAAGAAAAACGAGAAAATTGAAAAAAAAAAATAGAATAAGAAAGGCAACATATACATAAAGTAATTTAGAAAATTAAAATAGAGATTATAAGGTTGTCGCTTAGTAAGAAAATATAAGCATTAGCCGGCAAAACTCGGAGAATTTAAGAAAATTGTGGGAAAACGTGGAAGGCGAGCCCAGGCTTTAGTGACAGCAATCGGGGAAAATATCGCAGCCGAGACTTCAACTGCTTCAACAGTAAACATAGGAGATATAACTACGATAATTCAGGCAGCTTTAGCACCACTCGTCAATAAAATGCAGGAACTAGAGAAGCAACTTGAAAACCCAGCAACAGTGGCGGTGATAGGAGAGAATAGTGCGCCGAAAAACGTTCTACAAATAGTGGAAATGTTACCGCAGCAGGAACGACCATCATTCTCTGGCGGAAATCAAAATCCCATTAGTTTCCTCGAGGATTTAAAAGAGTACACTAGAAAAGTGAAACGTACGGATCCTTTAATTGTCGTACGGGAGAATTTAAAGGGGGAAGCTAAATCGTGGGCGAAATTGTACAATAAACGATGGGAGACCATGTTAGATTTTGAACGAGATTTTTTAGCTACCTATTGGGGAGACATAAAGAAGAATGAAGTTCGCCGTCGTCTTGCAGAAGGGGTGTATGATGCCAAGAAAAATATATCTATGCTAACCCATTTCGCAAACTATTGGGAACTAGCTGTAGCGGACGTGTGTCCCTACAAGACTGTAAGAGGGCACCGGCGTCTCGTACACGATGATTCGGACGTCTTCCAAATTATGAGGGTGGTAACCCTGAATTGTGTAGGGTGGCAACCCTTGATCTGCCTCCCTGCACCCAGAGCTTGATGATGGCGGCTCTGGATGTCCTGGTCTCTGCCTGAACCTGGCGCCTTGCGGTGTCCTCGAGTGGGGCCGGCTAGTCTGGAGAAGGTAGGCATCAGGCTTGGTAATCAGGCAGAGCTTCAGCAGGAGGCAGTCGGAGAGAGGTCTTCCAGAGGAAGTATTTAATAAAACACTTTGTCGAGTTGAACGTTGAACTGATTTATTTTCAAAAAGGTCGCAGTATTTATTCAATTTGGCGGACCCGATTTGGGGCCGGACAAAACCACAGAAAAGTGGTGGGGGGAGTCATTCCGCGCCACCACTAGTATATAAGGGGCAGAGAAATGCTCATTATCTATTTTGCCTGTTTAAGTTAAAAAGGCGCTCGCTTAAATTTAGAACTTTACAGGATTTTGTAGCCTAAACTACTGCAAAAAACATAAATTTATAATTGAAAACAAATAAAGAAAAGTACAATGTATAACAAGAATTTTTGTTTGGGGAAATTTGATGCATTTTGAGATTTTTTGTTTTTAAATTTAGGTTATCTGATTTTGATTAATTGATTTCACAATGAAATGTAATTATATCATTTTTCCCCGGTTCCCCGTGAGATAATCTATCGAAATCTGTTTATTTCAATATCCCACAAGGTCCCGGGATTTTTAAAATGTGACTCTATATTCTGTAGGTTTTTACCTAGAGGCAAAGTTTTATGTTTTGCTGGAGGCCTTGCAGGCCCTACAATGAAAACTGATTATTTCATTGTCCTGCAAGGCTCACAGACTTTTAAAATTGAAAAGTAAAAAATTAATAGTACAACATAAAAATTAAAAAGGTAAAAATAATGAGTTTACAATCTCCCCAGTGACAACCTGAAAGTAATCGTTTATTTGTTGCACTGGGGAAATGTACATTGTTAATAAAAAAGCCTTAAAATATTTTATTTAATTAAGTTATAGCATAAAATATACAAGAATGAAAATTTGACAAGAAAATGAACAAGAGAAATCCTTTTCATCAACATTATCGTCGGCGGCACGGTATTTTTGCATTTTGTGGCCAGGTTATTTTTTACTAATTTCCAAGAAATGACCACAAAACTGCAGAGGACCGGGCCAACGATGAACATTGATGAAAAAGATTTCGAGGGTATGAACACGTCGGTTACACTAGCTAAGGCTTTGAAAATTACTGACACACCGTTGGGCGTAGTTGACGAAATTATGAGACATTATCCGAAGGAAATTCAATCGCTATGGTTTTCGGGACAATCAGGAGACGAGATTGTTGCCGCTGAGTTTCTTCGAAAACTAGATACAATGGTATGTACACCAGAAGAACGGAACATAAAGAAGAGGAGTGGGGAGGAATTTAGCAAGAAGGACAAATACCGTGACCGCTACCGCGCCATAAAAAGGAGGATACACGCAATAGAAAGTGTGGGCGAGAATGCTAGTTGTAGCAAATGCACCGAGATTAGCAGTTCACCAAAAGGAAATCCTACAGTAACTACGACCGGGAAGGAGCTAGTGGTCGCAGACAATTCGGGAAACGGACGGGGGTTGATTCATTAGTCTCCATGGATACGACTCACACAAGAAGAGGGACACCGGCGCCAAGACACAACACCGCATTGAAAATTATGATGAGGTGGGGATGGAATCCAACGAAAGGATTTGGAAAGAGTGAACAAGGAATGACTGCCCCAGTAAAAGCTGAAAGGAATGTAAAAAGACGGAAGGATGGAGCGGAAGAAACGAGAACAGAGGAGGAAATGCGTGTGGAAGTATGCGTCAATTCATTACAGCATATAACTGACGAATGGAATAAATTGGAAATGATTGAAGAAAAATTGGGTAGGGAAGTTAAGGGGTTTAACAATATTTTTGAAGACCGAGATTATGAGGAAGTAGAAAAGGGTAGCACTTTACCGTTATTACCGGAAGCCAAAGCACATATAGATAACACGGAAGTTCATTGTTTAATAGACACCGGAAGTCAGATCACGTCTGTAGCACGAGAATTCTACGAAAACTATTTAACTGATGAAACGCTTTTTCCGATTATGCCAGTAACAGCAATACAGATTAGGGTAGCTATAGGACACAAAAGTCAGAGAATATCTAGGTTGGTTTTAGTCCCACTACGATTTGAAAATGTTACAATAAATACGCCATGCTTAATAATACCCAAGTTGATTAGGCCCATTATATTAGGTATCAATTGGTTAGACGAATATGTAGCTGAATTTAAATGTGGGGAAAATAGAAAGTTGAAAATAAAAACAGAAGTTGGTAAAAGGGAAATAGAATTGGTAAATTCATCGATAACTTATAGGAAATCTAAAGGTGAGATTAGCGATCAAAATTGCGCAAGTGGAAAAATAATTAGTATTGAAGTAAACCCCGAAATAAATGATACGGCGTGTCTCGAGCGTAGAATAACGACATTTGTGTCCGGGCTAGATTTGGAGTTAAAAGGAAAAGAAGGGTTGGAAAAGATTTTAATCAAACATAAGAATGTATTTATAGACAGACCGGGTCTCACAACTTTGTACACTCACGAAATAAAGATGACGGACGAGACGCCCTTCGTTAAGAGATCTTATCCTGTACCTTTTGCTTATAGAGATAAGGTTGACGAAAAAATTAGAGAATTGGAGTTACTAGGAATCATCAGTAGGGAGGCCATACAGTTTTCTAGTCCCCTAACATTTTCCTTGAAAAAAGACGGAACGGTTAGGATACTTTTAGATGCTAGATTTTTAAATACTAGAATGCACGCCGAAGTAGAGAAACCACCATTAACTTCTGAGATAATACAGCGTTTTCATGGCGTAAAATTCATCACCACGATAGATCTAAATTCAGCCTACTTTCAGATACCTATCAGTCCAGAGAGTCGCAAATATACCGGGTTTGTGTACAATAGAAAGTCGTATGTATACAAGGTATTACCGCAGGGGTTAAAGACATCAGTTGGGAGGTTTTCAAGGGGAATTGACAAAATCCTCGGGCCAGGACTGAGAGAATTCTGCGCTAATTACTTGGATGATTTAATAATATATACGTGTGGGAGCCAAGAAGATCATTTTGAACATGTAGACGCGGTACTTGAGAGGTTAGTGGCAGCAAAAATGACTTGTAAACTCGAAAAATGTCAATTTTTATTCACAGAAGTGCGTATGTTGGGACATATTATAACGCCTTTGGGAGTTCAAATGGATCCGGAAAAAATAGACGCGATATAAAATTTTCCGGTACCCAAGAAAATCAAACAAGTTAGGGCTTTCCTTGGACTTTGCAATTATTACCGTAGATTCGCGAATAAATATGGGGAATCAACGCGTGTTTTATGTGATTTACTTCAGAAAAATCGAACTTGGAGGTGGGGTGACTTAGAACAGCGTGCATTCGAGAAGGTGAAAACATTATTTTTAGAAACAGTTATTTTACACCATCATGATCCAAATAGTACATATTACTTACAGACAGACAGTTCGGGGTTTGCAATAGGGGGGGAATTATACCAGCTAGATAACGAAGGAAACCACCACGTTATTGGATTTATTAGCAAAGCTTTAAGGGGACCAGAGTTGAAATGGACCACATCAGAACAAGAGTTGTGGGCGATAATATATGCTCTACATAAATTTGAGACATATTTAAGAGGGGTACATTTGATAATTAGAACAGATCATCAAACGTTGACGTTTTTGAAGACATGGAAGATGTACAGTAGTCGCCTAACTCGGTGGATTTTGTATTTAAATCAATTTAACTTCACTGTAGAGTACGTTAAAGGAAAAGAGAATATAGGACCTGACATTTTATCTCGTTACTCTTGTGATGCGGAAAACGTGCAGGAGGAGAAAAACACATGCCCAGAAATAGCAGCTTTTGCGGTTAAAGGTAGACAACTTATTCGAAAACACTTAGAAAATATAACAGAATTACAGAAACAGGACACATTTTTGGGAGAAATTTTCGGGTATTTGCGCAAGGGAAAATTCGGACCACCGACAAAAAATGTTAATAGGTATTTAAAAAATTACAAGAAAATAGGTAAAACTTTGTATTACACCACAGGGCTAAACAAAACGGTTTTAGCAGTACCACAGGAGTTGACTGAGGAGTTAATAAAAATGATACATTTAGAAATTGGGCACGGGGGAATTTTCAAAACAGAATCAGCTATGGGAGACAGGTATTACTGGCCAGGTATGAGCCGAGACATAAAACGCATAGTAAGAGGATGTCACCTTTGTCAGATGGCGAAGCGCGAAATTCGACCAACTGTCGGGCCAAATAAATCAATTATGACCAAAGAAGTAGGACAATTAGCTATGGCAGATCTATACGGACCATTACCGAGGGGAATGGGTGGCGTAAAATTCATATTTGTTATCCAGGATTCTTTCAGCCGATTTGTAAAATTATATAAATTGAGGATAGCAAGTACTAAGACCGTGTTAAATTGTGTAGAGGATTTTAATAAAATCATACAAATAGATGCTATGTTAACTGACAACGGATCTCAATTTACATCGAAAAAATGGGAAAACCACATGAATAGGATGGGTATAAGAATCGTACATACTTCAGTGCGAAATCCTGGACCGAATATAACTGAGCGTGTAAATAAAGAATTAGGAAGAATTTTTCGTATTTATTGTCACGAAAAACATACAAAATAGTCAGCTTTCCTTAAAGAAATAGAGCAGACTTACAATAATTCAATACACTGTTCAACAGGATTTTCACCAAATGAGATTGCTTTCGGGAAATCACCAACTTATAGTTTAGACAAGTATACTCAAGGGTGTGGAAAACCTACGAAAACAATAGATGAAAT
Organism: Limnephilus marmoratus; assembly: GCA_917880885.1. NCBI lineage: Eukaryota > Metazoa > Arthropoda > Insecta > Trichoptera > Limnephilidae > Limnephilus > Limnephilus marmoratus. The sequence continues at coordinate 27,067,690 of OU862921.1, forward strand.
TAGAATGGTGGCGAAAAAAAATTTGGAGAAAAGCGCTACAAATCGACAAAAATATTATAATCTCAATAAGAGACTAGTGACCTATGAAATCGGAGCCATGGTCAAGTTGAAAAAGATTACACAATCAAGTTTATTGCGAAAGCAAATTAAGAAATTCAACTTACTTTACGAAGGACCGTACGTCATCGGATCGGTAGTTTACAGTAACACGTATACCCTAATTGATCCGGTAACTCGGGAAATAAAAAGAGATTATAGCGCCATACATTTAGCGAGATATTACACGAGTAACAAGGAACAGCAATCTGGATTAAAGTTAGTGGAAGTCAACGAATAGATTGCGAAATTTGCAAATATTTGAAAATATTAGTAAATAAATAAACGACTGAGAAATACAAATAAAAATATGTTAGGATACGTTTTGGGGTAGGGGAAGAAAGAAACTTTACTAAAATGTTAGGCTATCAGTTTGCTTGCGAGGGGCGGGTCGTCGTCGAGTCTATAAGAGTGAGTGGACAAGTTTCTTAATAAGCGACAATCATGTTTAAATATAGAAATAGAGTAAGGTAAAAATATTCGTTAATTTTGATTTTATTATTTAGAAAAAAAAGGGGGTTTTTTTTGATGTGCTAGTGAATAGAAAAAAAAAAATTTGTTAGGTAAGTAAGAACACTTAAGAGGGAAAGAATTAGAGATATTATATGAATAGGATAGGGTACGTTTTATAAAACAGGATTTAAAACAAACAATGCTTGAATAAATAATTTTTTTGAAATCTTGAAAAAAGAAAGTTTATCTATAGATATATGGTAGACATTAGGTAAAGATAAAAAGGTAACATTTGAATTACGAAATAAATAGTTAGATTTCGAAAAAAAAAAAAAAAGGGAAAAAAAACGGGAACGCTGAACCAATTGAGGATAATTAAGAACATTTATGAAAATTAAATATAAGAGTGGGTAACACTTAGGTTAGGACAATTTTGAATGAACTATGAAATAACAATTAGAAATTAAGGATTAGACAATAAAGTTTAAATAAAAAAAAATAAAAATATAAAAAATGCTGGAAGATTTATATAAAACATGTATACCACTGATTGTCGGATTAGGTGAGGTCGTGCGAAGACATACACATTTCACAAAAACTTATACTTACAAACAAAACAATTATTTGCACACCAAGAGACCACCCGCTTTTCAGTTGGTCGAAAGGCCGCGAGATTGTAAACAATCTTTACTTAAATCATTGTAAGGGAGGTCTTAGTCCAATTTGGTTGGGGACCACCAAAACACGCGAGTCGAGGGGTGTGTTCCAGCAAAAAAGAGATTAATTTTGAGTCCATCAAAATTACAGAAAATTCCATAAAGTAAAATCTACGCGAAAAGAAAATAAAAAATACAATGAGATTCAAATTCAAGATTGTTAACAATTAGAAAAGACGGAGAAGAGATAAGGAATAAAGGAGAATGAGGAGGGGAGATAGGGGATAATAGGATGCGGAGAGTAGATAGAGAATAACAGAATGAGGAGGGGAGATAGGGGGTGATAGAATACGGAAAAGAGATATAGAATAACGGCATGAGGAGGGAAAGATAGCTAGCCTAAATTTGAACACAATTTCGGTGTCTAACAAAAAAAAAAAAAAAAAAAAAAAAAAAAAAAAAAAAAAAAAAAAAAAAAAAAAAAAAAAAAAAAAAAAAAAAAAAAAAAAAAAAGAGAGAAGGAGACAAAAAAAAATACAACGTTAGCCACAGCAAATTGAGTTCAGAGGAGGGAACTGTGATGTATTGCATTAATCAACAGTGAAATTAAGAAAATGTCGTTGATTCCACCTTACGAATGGATAAATAATATTTCACACTATAAAACGGACACACTTGCGACATCTATCGGATCAAAGTAAATTGAATTCTTGTTGACAGTAGGGACCTATAAATTAAACAGATTGAGATGAATTTTGATAAAAAGATCACAGATGGTATTAAAAAAACGTCACGACACAGGGAAAGACCCTTTCTTTAGGCTCAATTCTAAATATTGATATTTTAACAGCCAATCAGGTCTAAGCAGAAAGCTATAAATAATTAAGCAGACCAATCACAAAAGTGAAAGGCGTATTCAAATTTTGAACAAAGAGATGGACTTTGAACTAGGCAATTAGTCAGAGATTAATGGGAAAAAATATCGTCATCAACCGAAAGATCACTACACTATAATGTAAACAGGGTCTCACGCCCGGTGCATTGGATACAATGACCCTAGATCTAATGTAAACAATCAGTGCAATCGAGGTATTGACAACCGCCTTTAACGGACAAATTTATCCATATTATGTTGGAAAAACTATGCAAGAAAATAACAAGAAAATTATAATAGGAGGAAAATTAAAGAAAAGACGTGTAAAGCATAAGAAAAGCTACTGTAGGGATATTCAGTTGTATAACGAGTACGTGGAAAGCAAAAGGAGACCAGATTCAGAGGGAAACGTACGTTTGATATTTAAAAGGAAGGAAAACGCTGGAATATTAGGAATGTCACTTTTAGATGAAGCAATAAAGTCCGGGAAAACGATTTTGAAAAGAGAATCTAATGGAAAAAATGGACGTTTAAACGGAAGTGTTTATTGAATAATATAAGATTTCGACTTAATTTTGCGTTTTCAGATGAGTTTAAATAGATATCGTTATATATTTGAAATAGGGTGGTCATTCTAGTTACATTGCGTTAGATAAAGTAAACGGAAGGGGTTGTTTTACGTCAATTGTTTGAGGAGAATTCTATGGGAGATAGGACAGACTGCAAGGAAAAATGAAACATTATTTGGGTTGACGATCTCACACGTGATTTTGTTGTTTAAACAATAAGAAAACGAACATGATATTAGGTGATTAAACCCATTTTAATGGCTTTTAGGACGATAAAAATTACCATTGGTCTTAGGGGCAGTTTACATTAACTAAAAACCATTATATTTTATTACCCTCGAATAAATGCTGAGTTATTGATCAATACCTCGAAATCCAGACATAAACAGGTGTCAAATATTAAATTAATGTGGATTTAGGTAAGAAAGGGGCGGAATTTGGGGGATGACCCATAGGACGTAATAAAAATGACAGAAATTTAAGGACCGAAGTGGGAGTGTTTCCTATAAAAATGTGAAAAATGATATATTAATTAATAACAAATAGAAAATGAAATTTTCTATTGAGGCAGCAAACATGAAAAAACGATATGTTTAGGAGAGTAAGGTACGGTGAAATTATGGGGGAGTAGATACGGCCAAGGAAAGCAAAGAAAATCTTAAATTAACAATGAATAAAATAAATACGGCTGGAAACATAAAAATTTATAGGGATGTGGGCAATAACGTAAGGATAGAAGAGGAAATTCGTAGAAAGAGTGTTGTGAATACAAGAAAAAAAACAGGAAAGGGGAAAATTCAAGTCTACGACATAAGTAGAGATAATACAGTTTAAAATTGAATTGATCCATATAGTTGGCATGAGAATATGGTGGAATTTAGTAAAAAAAAAATTGGAAAATGCATATTAAAGGTTTTGGCTTGAGTTTGTTCATGTTCTGGTAGCGATAAACAAAATTGAGAATTATATACAGTCTATCGAAGACGGACCTTTAACGAATTGAGAAAAAAAAGAACTTAAAAATTATGAAGTTCAAGTTAATTTTATATGAACAGCGAGACACAGTACGATAGGGCAATTTAAAACAAAGTAACTGAATCCGGATCTTGTAGGTATGAAAATAAGAGAGAGGAAGCAATGAGACAATGGAAATAGAGCTTAAGGAACATTATTCGATAATGGTGAGATAATTTCAAGGGTTTGCGAGTTGATAGACATGGGATTGTTTTGTCACAGGAAATTCAGATACAATCTTTTGGACCTGAGAGGGGTATAAAAATAGAACTCAGGCATTTTTCGTGAGTCTGCGGTCGGTTTTTGAAAAGTGGAAGTTGGTGAGACGTGACGATACGTTCGGTAATTTACTGGTGGAAAAATTCAAATTAATCAGAATCGCAGGACTTAGAAAAATTTCGTATTCGAGCCAGTGTCTTATAAAGATTTGAGAAATTAAAATCAGTGGAAATAGAAATAAAGCTTACGTTTTATTTAATTGTGAAAAGTTAAAGGTGCTGTGATAGATACAATTTGTTCAGTGGTAAATTCGGTTTTTATAATCAATAAATATCATGTTTTGATACTTAGTAATTTCGCGACAAGTGTCGGTGTGGTAAATAAATAAAGTGATGTAATAATAATAAAAGTAAAGAAGTGATAATTAATTACGTGTGCTCAGTCTAAACGGCAAGAGTTCTAGCAAATATTAAATATTTATATTAATTATTTAAAAATAGTGCAAATTAAAAAGAAGTTATAAAAAAATTATGTGCGTTCAGTTTAAACGGAAAGAGTTCTACTAAATATCAAATATTTATATTAATTATTTAAAAATAGTGCAAATTAAAAAGAAGTTAAAAAAAATTATGTGCGTTCAGTTTAAACGGAGAGAGTTCTACTAAATATCAAATATTTATATTAATGATTTAAAAATAGTGCAAATTAAAAAGAAGTTATAAAAAATTTATGCGCGTTCAGTTTAAACGGAGAGAGTTCTACTAAATATCAAATATTTATATAAATGATTTAAAAATAGTGCAAATTAAAAAGAAGTTATAAAAAATTTATGTGCGTTCAGTTTAAACGGAAAGAGTTCTATTAAATATCAAATATTTAAATCAATTAATTTAAAAATAGTGCAAATTAAAAAAAAAAAAAGTTATAAAAAAATAATGTACGTTCAGTTTAAACGGAAAAGTTCAACGAAAATCTTTAATTAAATTGAGTGTCTAAATTAAGTATCAGTCTTTTATTAATTAAAAAAAAATAGTGTAGTCGAAATAAATCTACTCGTAAAAATTATAAAATTTAGGGAGAATAAAGTGCTATAGTCAAAGTGTTGTTGATGTAGCAGAATAAAAATAAAAAAAAACAGTGTTTAATAATAATTTCCGATTTAATTAAATGGATAAAATTTTACATCAGAATAATTCGGCTAAATAATTTACAATTGGGCGGCACATTCCTACCACAAAGTGTTAATCTATTATTAGATTCAAAAATTTGAAAAAAAAAAATATATTAAAATTAAAATAAAATGAATGATAATACATGATGATATTTTATTGCTAAATAAAAGTAACGATTTACCATTTCGAAATTAATCGTGAAGTAACTATCATTAAAAAGTTATTTAATCAACGGGTTTTGAAATAAAATGCAGTTAGAACGATAAACATCATTTAATTTAGATAGATTAAACGGGAATAAAATAAAATTGAAGTCGGAAAAATTTTATTTGAATTTAGTTGATAACATAAGAATAGGTATTAGGTAAGGAAAACATAACAAGGTTTTACCGTGTAGCTCCCGGTCGGATAAAAAACCTTAAAGGGGTAAGTTTTATTTAAAAAAAAAAATTTTCAGGTGCCAAGGAGAGATCGGTATGCAGCAAACAGTTCAGTTGGTATTTGAATTAATTTTATAACAAGATATTACTTGCTTAATATGTGATATGTACCTATATTAAAATATTATATATAAAATAGATATATTTTATATATATGTATATTATATATATATATATATATATACATCCCGCTATCATTTCTGCGTCCTTTCATCAGATCGACATTACTGCGTCCATCTGAAGGACTTGATTTTACATAGTTCTAACTAAAGTATATACTATCTTTTCAGTGTTTGATTATAGCTAAGTATTTATATTTTTTTAAATAATGATTTTAAAAATATACAAAACGAAAAAAACACCCTTTAAAGTTCCACCAATCCGAACTCCTTTCATATTCAATGCAGTGAGGCATCCTGCATATATTTTCTTCAATTTGGTCCACAATGTAGCGTCCAATTATATATTCATTTTCATGTTGAAGACAAACCGACGTCTTGCGACGTTGCCGCTTATTCGTTCAAGTTTTTGGTTGGACGACTGTAAAGTTATTAATAGAATATGAAAGTGCCAATACGACTGGCCCATACGTTGCGGACTCTTATCAACCCGGCGGCGATGCGCACGTAAAATTTATTAAATTGGTGTGGGATTTTTTTGAGACTTACCATTCCGAATTAAAACGTTACTTGAAGTGTGATTAGTTATTTTTAGTGACTAGATCTGTATTGCCGGGACCTCCCTATGCATTCTCTTCTTCCCATTTTGATTCCGCATCGCGACAGTGATTACCATATAAGGACTTTATTACTACAACACGATAATCAGTAGATATATTTTTTAAAAAGAAACCGTAGTCTTCCGAAAGATTCAATTTGGGAGGCGGGTATGGTACCGCTGCCCGGGAACTCATTTGGATAATCTTGCCATTAACACCTCTGCCATAAGTCACCCCAAGTGGTTCGCTACGTTTGGTAACTTAGCAGGGGTGCCCTATAATATTCTATGCTTATGTGTTGAGATTTATCTGGTTCTTGGCGGCGGGTGCGTCTACCCACCAGCTGCATAACAGGCCGGATCGGAAGAGAATGGTTGAGGGATTGGTTGGTTGATTCTCCAGCCGTACTCTCTCGGAACATCGCTTCGCACTGCAGTGGGAGAGATGGATTCATAAGTCCCTCACTTCTGGACACACTCCCCCAGATTCCTACCCACCCCTGGTATCCTTTTCCTTCCCAGAACTTCCTCTCCTTCTTCACCTAAAAAGTCCCTCCAAACAGCATCTCCAAAGATGGCATAGGCCCGAGGGGAATTATTTTAATAATGAATGAAGAATTAAATTATAATTATATTAATGCTTATCATATAAATGCTGTCACCCCAAGTGATTCGCTACGTTTGTTGACTTAGCAGGGGTAACCGGGTTCATGGGGTGAGGTTTGTCCAGGTTTTGGTGACCGATGCGTCTGCCCACCTGCTGCGTGGTCTGTATAATTTATTAATTAATTTATTTATTTATTTATTTACGCCCTTGGAGCATTTACATAAATCCTGTAACATAATAATAATAGAAATAGAAACAATAAAATACCAATTATAGAATAATAATAATTTGTTGAAATAAAAATGTCAACGGAACTGAATTTATTTCCAAGCCTATGTAGTCTTTGGATTGGGGAGGAATTGAAATAGTTAGTTTTAGACGGATAAACAAAGAACAGCTCTGGAAGTCTCGTGTTATGATTTGGTACTCGGAATGTTATTAGTTTTGCTAAGTCAGGTGTATAATCGAGAGAGACTAGTTGAGGGAGGTCTTTTATCCTCTCCAGCCAGAATCTCTCGACACATCGCCTTGCAACGCAGTGGGAGGATAGGATTTATACGTCCGTCACTCCTGGACACCTTCCTCAGGGCCTCCTGTGGAAATGCCTCCTGCCCCCCTGGCTAATGTAAAAAAAATCTTTATTTAAAAATGAATGTTTCTGTACCTAAAGCGTTCATACGATTACGATGATACTTTGGAGATTTGTCGTGCGCATGCCCGCGATGGTTTCTGTACGTAGTGGTGAGCTCTAGCGCTATGAAATTATTTCCTTTGGCATTCATCCGATAGCGATGAAACTTTGGTGAGTTGTTATGCGCACATCCGTGAATTTTTCTATATATAGTAGTGAGCTCTGGCGTCACGAAATTTGTATAAAAAATTACAATTAGTGCGAGATGTTGGATATGTATGTTTTTCATTTAGTTTCAAGGAGGGATGGAGGGAGGGGAAAGGGAAATTTGGGATTGGGAATATCAACGAGGTACGAGTTCGAGGAAGGGGAGAAAGCAGGGATGATGGGAAGGTGGAAAGAAACGCAAGAGGAGTGAGGGTTGCGACAGTGGAACGAGGGCGCATGGGAAAGGACACACAGGAGAGGGTGAGGGTAAGGGATAGAGGACGAGGAATGGCAGAGGGAGGGACTGCAAAGGAGACATAGTAACGGTAGGGGATAGAAGGAAGTAAATTTGAAAATGGGAAACTTTCCGAAATTCCAAAAATGTTTTAAAGATTGGAAGGCTAAAACAGTATTTAAAATATACAGTAAATGTATTTTTATTGAACAACAAACGAAAGGAGATGCTGAGAATTGGTACAAGGAGAATCAAGAAATTTAAAGGAATCGTGAACTGCAATATGGAAGTGATTTCACTTTTTTTTACATGAGCACCGCGCAAGAGTCTCCAACTACTCCCGTCTGGTCCAGTGAGACTATGGCATCTTCAATTGGAGTATGCTGTGAGGCTGAAGGTAGTGAGGGTGGGAAGGAGATGGGAAAGAGGAAGGTGGGAAAGTACCTGGCTATTCAGATCTGGTAACCAAACACGCTAAAGCCATTGCAAGCAACGTTATACCAGGGCGATACTGAGAGTATCTTCCGCTCTGGAACGTGCCGCAAATATACTTTACCTACTCGTATTATACTATATTGCCAATATATTTTTCTGATTTTTCTGTTTCCAGATTTTCGAATGAGTTTCGCTTATATTGTCTTCATGTAAATATATATTTTATAAAAGTTTTCTCTATTCATTGAATTATTTTTTACATGTTTGAGGATTTTTCGTTACATCTTTGAGGATTTTTCGATCAACATGGTATGTTGATCGAAAAAGATAGCAAGATTTTAATATGTTGATCGAAATATTTATATTTCGATCAACATTCATATTTAAATGTTATAATTTGAGGGTTCATAAAGTTAAAAATAAAAACATAGGTAAGGATATATATTTTATTTTATTTTAAGAAAGACAAACATTCCCTGGTTACGAATAACCAGACAATATTTGAAAATATCTTACTTTTTTTACATCAGCTCCATACAGAAGGCTCTGAGGAAAAAAGAATTCTATCAGGGCCTATGTCATCTTTGGAGATGTTGTATGGAGGGTCTTTTTAGGGAAAGGAAGTTTTGGGAATGAAAAGGGTATTAGGGATGGGTAGAAATCGGGGTTTAGTGTACCCAGGAATGACGGACGTATGAATCCATGCCTCCCACTGCGGTGTAACGTGATATTCCCAGAGAGTACGGCTGGAGAAGTTAAAGAAACTCCCTCAATCATTCTCTCGCGATCCGGCCTGCCATGCAGCTGGTGGGCAGGCGCATCCTCTACGAAGACTCGGATAAACCTCACCCCATGAACCCGGGCACCCCTACCATGTCACCAAACGTAGCGAACCACTTGGAGTGACCTATGGCAGAGGTGTTGGTTAATAAATGATTCCCTGGGCGGCGGTACCCATACCCGCCTCCAAAATTACCACCACAGAAAGCAGAAATTGTTGCTTGTGTCGAGATGGAGGATTTAGCCACAGATGAACTGAACATACAACGCCTGAGTGGGATCCAAACTCGGCCATTGACCGGTCGAATGTACTGCTCTGTGGGTCATACGTGTGAATAAAATACAAAAACACCATATCTTTTTTATCGGCGTCGACTAATCGTAACTTGAAACAAAAATGTCCAAGCCACAATAAAAATAAATGTTTGACTATTATGTGATAAGCGTCCTTGGGACAGCTGATCCATTCATAACTTACATCTCAAGTGTTTATGCGTATCCTTAATTATAAACAAACTGCCTCGAAAAACGTTCTAAATTCTTTCCGACCACAATTGATGCTCATTATGTGATAATTATTTATCTTAATCAAGTTATTTCATTTTTATTGTTTATCTTTCTATGGGTCATTGAACATTCAACAGTCAACCATTACATTCACGGAATTCTCGTGTCACAATAAGATGGGCATTATTTTGCTTTTGCTTAAAGATGAACAAAATTGAATTAGTTACATAAAATAAAATTAGAATTTTATAAAAGCTCAAAAATTTTTTTCAATGTAGGAACCCAAATGATTTGTTTTATTCATAAAAAGGCATAAAAGCTTATAAAAATGTTAAAAGGGTATAAAACCTCTCAAAAGCTGGGCGTTACTGTACAGGGCCCGCAGATAATTTAATAGTATACAACTGCTAACCCTGTACAAATCACAAGTGCGCCCCACGGTTGAATTTGACAGCCACCTCTGGTCTGGAGCTCCAAAATACCTGAAAAATACCCTCGACTCTGTGCAAAAACGTGCGATCCGTTTGATAGATTCTCACATCTTAATAGACGGGTTGCAATCTTTAGAGCACAGGCGTCGGGTGGGAATGCTATCCTTGTTCTACCGATATTACAATGGAAGATGCTTCGAAGAATTAGCGTAATTGATCCCTTCGGCACCGGCGCATTGTCGGGAAACACGCCAAACGCGTGCCCTACATTTGTACACGATTGACATTTGTCACACGAGAACGGGTCGCTTCTTCGACTCGTTCTTGTGTTCAACAGCTCGGCTGTGGAATGATTTGCCGGCCTCTGTGTTTCCTCCTTCCTACAACATGGGTCTCTTCAAGACCAATGTTCATTCCTTCCTCTCCTCAAAAAGACCCTCCACACAGCATCCCAGATGACATAGGCCCTGAGGGAAATTATTTTCCTCAGGGCCCCCTGTGTGGAGTTAATGTAAAAAAAAAAAAACAATAGAGTGTAAATCTGAAGTGGCCTCCCAGGTAAGTATGGTCCAATGTGTTTTCTGCCTGGGCAGAATATAAATAAAACAATATACGTTCATTTTAATGCAGCATTACGTTCTTTGGTCAAATGCATTGTACTATAGACTACAGTTTTATTTTGGTGATCGTCGAACCGGTGAATGCAATCTGTTACCCACAAGTTGTGATAATAGTTTGTCTAGTGTTTAGTCCTTAGTTAGAAGAAAGATAAATTTGTACGACGCCTGATTAAAGGTGATTTTTCACAAAAACGGCCCTATACAAATCATCAGAATATGATTATTAGGCTTTCTGGTAAGCGCGCTAAAAGAAGAAAAAAGACGCAAGGTGTTTTGTCTTACCTATATAACATGTTAAATAACGGAAATAAATGTGCTCTTTGTAATTTTCGGAGCATATTTCGAAAAACATTTTTCTAATAGGTAGGTAAATAATTAAATAATTACTTTTTCAAAATGTAAAGAAATTCATGGATTATTTTCATCAATAACATATATATTTTTAAGAGCTCAAACACTTTAAGTGTTCAAGAGAATTATGTTATATTTCGGAAGAAATTCAGAATGGAATATGGCAAAATTGTTTAAATAGACAGAGGTGATAGATACACACACATTTGTATCATAAATCTTCGACTCGTTCTTGTGTTCAACAGCTCGGCTATGAAATGATTTGCCGGCCTCTGTGTTTCCTCCTTCCTAAAACATGGGTCTCTTCAAGACAAATGTTCATTCCTTCCTCTCCTCAAAAAAACCCTCCACACAGCATCCCAGATGACATGGCCCCGAGGGAAATTATTTTCCTCAGTGTAGAGTTAATGAAAAAAAAATAATAAAAGATGAGCAAAAATACATGTTAACGTTTTAATAAAGTAAAGTAAGTAGCAACAACCGCGTGGTCTGGGGGTAAGGCTCTTGACTCGCAATCAAGGTAGCGGGATCAATTCTGGCGTGGGTAAAAAATTTTATTTTACGAATTTGTGTTATTTCACATTTAATTCCTTAACAATAATATATATCTAGTATATTTGCGGCACGTTCCAGAGTGGAAGATACTCTCAGTATCGCCCTTGTGTAAGACCACCATTCAAAATAAATTAATTGAAAAATTGCTTGAAATAGCTTTAGCCGTGTTTGGTGACTAGATCTGAAAAGCCAGGTTCTTGCCCATATTTCTATTCCCCATCTCCTTCCCCTCCCCACTAGCTTTATCCTCACAACATACCCCTAATTGGGGATGCCATAGTCTCACTGTCTCCAGACGGGAGAAGCTGGGGCTCTTGTGAGGAATTTACATAAAAAACCATAAAAAAGCGTTTATACGCAAATTGGTTATGCTAGTCTTTTTTATTTTTCAGCCATGTGTGTTGAATTTTTTTAAATAATCATTTAGTAAAAAAAAAATATCTTTAATCCACAGTAATTATGAGTATTTTTTAATGTCATTAAAATCAACATAGAATTACATAAATGCTTATCAAATCTATCATGTTTGACAGTAGGTATCTTTTCAAATTAAAGTTAACTAATGCATTCTCGTCACGGGAGAAACAATTTTAAGATTCTTTTGTGGACCTTAAAACGAAAATATGCATTATTTTCTTTTAGGAGGAAAAAAGGAAAACACAACAAAGGGAAAGCATAAAACGGTATAAGTAAACAATTAAAATAACATGCCGTCACTAACAAATAAATAGTATTTAGCAATAACTAACTAACCATCACGCAAACAACTAGGTATTGGCATATATTTCTTTGCCTCATTCACAATTCACATTCATAATCGCTCTTCTGTTTTTCTGACTTTTGGCTTGGCCTGACTCAAGAATTTGTTTAATATGATCATGCCGTGTCTTCCTCGGGCATATTTACTACTCTAGAACAAGCTGCAAATAAGTACAACATATTATTTTTAATGAATAGGTACATTATGAAATAACACAAAACACACCCCCACCCTTAGTAATAATACATTGTACCAACCCACTGTCAAGTCATTTATATGTTTGCCCTGAGGAAGAAACGGTGGTTCCGAAACCGGTCGGCGTTAATAAAATATATAAGGGGTTCTAACAAAGATATATTGTTTAATTTATAAATAAAATGTTACTTGCGCACTCCGGGATTTGAACCCGCGACCTCTAGACCACGGAAGCCGCAATTCATGACTTTAAAGTAATTTCTGTTTACTTGCTCGTCTAAACTAACTAGAACCAGGACATCTCTTCTTTTCGTTCCATCTGATTACTTACTACACTACAAAAAATTGTCATCAAAATTTTTTTGTTGGTTAATATCGCCAAATTCTAGTTTTTTTTTTTTTTAATTTTCCTCCGGCTTTTTCATAAATGTGCAATTGTAGTCTCTGAAGAGCCAGTTTAGTAATATTAATTTTACATTAGCGCTGACATTTTTGGGGGTGCGTGTGGATAGTCTTTTTAGGAAAGGAACGAAAGGAAGTTCTGGGCAAGAAAAGCGAATGAAGGTTGGGTTGGTTAATCTGGGGGTTAGTGTGTCCAGGAGTGACGGATGTATGAGTCCATCCCTCCCACTTCGGTGAAAGGCGATGTTCCGAGAAAAAACGACTGAAGAAGTCAGAAGTCGTCGAAATGGTTCCCTCGACCATTCTCTCCCGTTCCGGCCTGCCATGCACCTGGTGGGCAAACGCATCTAACGCCAAGACCCGGTCAAACCTTACCCCATAAACTCGGGCACCCCTGCTAAGTCACCAAATGTAGCGAATCACTTGGGGTGACCTACGACAAAGGTGTTGGTTATCCAATAAATGGTTCCCGGGGCGACGGTATTTCATGTCCGACTCTCAAATCGAAATTGAAAAGTCAGAAGGACTAGACGAAACTAAAAGAAAAATACCACTTCTAGTAAATTAGTTTAGGCAATTTCGTCTTTATTTTTAGATATAAGCATAGATGCCGTGATTGAATATTAGTTTAACAATGAATTTCAATTCATTTAGCGAGTAAGAAGTAAATCATTGCTTTAAAAAAAATGCAGCTTTGGCAAATTCAATATCAGCAGAAAACTATTATTTAATGCGTAAACAACGACGATATTGTTGCAACATTGTCTTGGTGAAATTGAAATATTAATTACACACGTTTGACAAAGATCCATCCTTATTGGAATCATACTTGGCGCCAATTTTGAATAGGTGATGAAGCTGAATTTCAATGTAATCTTTAGCAATGTGCGATATTAGTATGATTGCTTTGTTTTCGCAGAGAACAGAAGACACGCTGTTAAAAAGCGATGTTGCCAAATGTAGGAGCTGCGATACGCGAGTCAATAAAAGCCAATAAAAACGTATATTTTGCAAAAAATATACGATGGTCTACTGCAGCGCCGCGGCTCGCCGCTCGGTGACAAAGCACTGAACTAAAATAGCATATTTCAGTTGATTTAGGTACCAATACCGCGTCTGGCTTATTTTCGTTTTTGGACTGTATGAGGGTAGAGGAGTGGGGAAAACTTGAAATTACATGTGTTCAATCCTGCGTCCGTATACCGGACGCAGAATGACGGTCGGACGCAGGATTGAATGAAAGTGGACCATTAGAAGACGCAGCAATGATAGCGGGATGTATATATATATATATATATATATATATATATATATATATATAGGTTTATGTTACGGCATTTAGTGGCTCAAAGCGTCCTTTAATTACCGGAACTTCTTGATCATTTCGACTTACTGGCTCATTTGGGCACTTAGTGGCTCATCGTTTTTTTTTTTTTAAGTCCATCATATCAAACTCGATGAGACGAGTCGAACGGTGTAAAAAAATTTTTGAGTGAATAAATGACATTTTTACGTGGACCGTTAATGCTCCGGAATGCGTTTTTTATCAGTAAATATTCATCCATACTTAGAACATCAACTGGGTACACTTTTTATCGCATCTATAACATCACGGCATGCGACGTTGCCGGATGTTCTCGTCATACAATATCATTCAAACTCCAAGTCGTTTATCAATGCTTTGCGATATTGAACTCAATGGTTAAATTCCTCAAAATCTATTATCGCATGACATTGCTATGTCAGATTGAATCTTTTGCGATATGTTATATGTTTGCCGGTATGTTATGTTGTATTCTATCTACATAGGTAGCCAGACTGTCAAGCGCACGCTGTGGACTGTTAGTTAGAAGAACAGACATTATAATATTATTATACGAGTAATATTCGCGCGCCATTTTAAAATTGAAGATTGATTTACGAATTGCTTTTATAATATCGTTATTAATTTTGTGTTAATTGTTTTTGTTTTTAATACAAGATTTATATTATTTCGTATTTTATTACACATTTATGTAGTTTTTCTTTAATAAATAAAATATTTGCTACGTAATTATGTATTTGTCTTTTGCGTTCCGAAAGCATAGTCAGTTGTAATGTGATGAGTGATGATATCTATACAGGGTTTTCTAAAAATTTCAGAAATATATTAGGTACTCATTTAATATGTTTTTTCATACAGTTATATTAATTTGTTTAAATGTTTTTTTAGTAGAACGTAATTTTTATAATGGATTATAATATTATCATATTTAAGAAATCTAACAAGTTTTTCATTTAAAAAAATTCTCTGTACCTAATTAATTACTTTACGCGTGACTATTTTTCAAAAGCATTGTCTCTAGTTGTATTGTAGTAGATAATAAAAAGGTGTTTTATTGTTGTTTGGGTGTATTTTATAAAAAATATTATGAACAAAAATAAACAATAATTTAAAAATAAATTACAATATACTGCCTACATAGTCCAGGAGTAAGACCCTTGACTCACAATCCGCAGGTCTCAAATTTTATTTGATTAATTTGTGTTATTTCACAATTAATTCATTTAAAATAATATAAAGTATATTTGCGGCACGTTCCAGAGTGAAAGATACTCTCAGTATCGCCCTGCTGTAAGACCACCATTCAGAATTGAAACATTGCTTGAAAATGGCTTTGGCCGTGTTTAGTGACCAGATCCGAATAGCCAGGTACTTCCCAACCTTCATCTTCCCCACCTCCTTCCCCTATCCATTACCTTCAGCCTCATAACATACTGGGGATGCCATAGTCTCACTGGCTCCAGACGGGAACAGTTGGGACTCTTGTGCGGTATTCACTGTAAAAAAATAATATTTAGGTATTAACTTACTGGCATAATACGGTGGTTTGATTTAATTCTGATGGGTTACGGTACCACAATTTGTGAATTGGTCAAAATAATGTTGGCAACACTGTCTCGATGTTAAGTTGATATTTGCCCTAGATTGGTATACCTATTTAATATTTATGACGCCGCGGCCGCCCAGCGCATCCAATCGCGTGTGGAATTTGGCGTATGAATCCTTTTCTTTCGCATTTTATAAAATGTCACGGCAGAGAATTAATACCATTATTGCGATGTCAATGGATTCTTCAATTAACGGTAAGATTTTATTATATAACCTAAAATATTGTGTTGCATAATGAATTATTACAATCAATGACATAACAAAAATGTTTGGTAATTATCGATTCGGACCATACAATGGTTCGGACTGGCCACGCTTATTACGAATAATATTTATTGTGTAATAAAAAGTTTCCTTATATAGTAATTAAGGCGAATCTAAAGTGGTTTTCTAAAGATTATTCGTAATAATCGTGACCAGTGCGAACCGAATGTTTTTTTAGGTAAAATTACATTATAATACGTTGCATTTTTAGGTTATGGTCTCTATAAAAACGCTTTTCACTGATATTTTAATAATAATTCTTGTTGATTTTTACATAAGTACGATAATTATGCGTATTGTTTTATTATGTTTATGATTTTTAATGTGTTTTGTTATTTTATAGATAAAAATATATCTAGTACAAGTGAAGAAGGTTCGCGAATTTCAGAGGGTAAAAGAGCCGTAATTAATGAAATGGAGAAAAAACTGGATGATCTATTTGCAAACTCTTCAGATTCAGGTAGCTACATAATAATTACTGATAATATACAATAATCTTAGGTATTTTTCATTACATACCAACATCACGTTACTTATTATTGTGAAATGTTTTAGCAATTAACGGTAGTGATGCTTAGTTTTGGAATATTACATTATTATGCTTTATTTTAGAAGCAAGTGTGACGTCCGGCAGTGATGACTTATTCAAGTTACCCTCGAGAATTTCGTCTGATTCTGGTAGGTAGACTAACTCATTTACCTGACAAACGTTAACCAATGATTCTTGATCATATATGTGATAAGCGCATGGTAAGCGCTCGTTTCAAATTTCCAACTTGGTAATGTAAACGCTATGCTGTAGCGCAGGGGTTCCCAACCTTTTTGTACTCTAGAGCACATTCTAAAATATCGGTAGGGTGGCGGGCACCACCTATTTTTAATCGACAAACTCCTCCCATAACTTCTCATTTTCCCATAATTTATTAATAAATAATAAACAAAAATGTTTCAAAATAATAAAATTATTATTCAAATTGCATACACACAGAGAAATGTATTTAATGTATTATTACGTCTCGCAATCGAAATGAAAATCTCGTCTCCTTCAACGGAAGCAACCTTCCGAACAGGCCCTCTATTGATATGCTCGATGTAACTCTAAGTGACCAGCTCAGATATGGGGGCTCCATCGAAGCCAGAGTAAAGCTAGCCTCTCAAAAACTGGGCGTACTGTACAAGGCCCGCAGATACTTTAATAGTACACAACTACTAGCCTTGTACAAATCGCAAGTCCGCCCCACAGTTGAATTTGGTAGCCATCTCTGGTCTGGAGCTCCAAAATATCTGAAAAATAACCTCGATTCTGTGCAGAAGCGGGCGATCCGTTTGATAAATTCTCCCATTTTAACAGACGGATTGCAATCTTTAGGGCACAGGCGTCGGGTGGGAATGCTATCCTTGTTCTACCGGTATTTCAATGGAAGATGCTCCAAGAAACTAGCATCATTGATCCCTTCGGCACCGGTGCATAGTCGGGAAACACGCCAAACGCGTGCCCAACATATGTACACGGTTGACATTTGTCACATGAGAACTGGTCGCTTCTTCGACTCGTTCTTGTGCTCAACAGCTCGGCTATGGAACGATTTGCCGGCCTCTGGGTTTTCCCCTTCCTACAACATGGGTCTCTTCAAGACCAATGTTAACTCCCTCTTCTCCTCAAAAAGACCCTCCACACAGCATCTTAGATGACGTAGGCCTTGAGGGAAATCGTTTTCTTAAGGGCCTCCTGTGTGGAGTTTTTTTTACAGGGAATACCGCACAAGAATCTCAACTGCTCCCGTCTGGAGCCAGTGACACCATGGAATCCCCAATCGAAGTATGTTGTGAGGCTGAAGGTAGTGGGGAGGGGAAGGAGGTGGCGAATAGGAAGGTTGGGAAGTACCTGGCGATTCAGATCTGGTCACCAAACACGGATAAAGCCATTTTCAAGCAACGTTTTAATTCTGAATGGTGTTCTTACTTACACCAGGGCGATACTGATAGTATCTTCCACTCTGGAACGTGCCGCAAATATACTATATATTATTTTAAATGAATTAATTGTGAAATAACACAAATTTATCAAATAAAATTAATTTGCGCATGCCGGGTTCGAACCTGCGACCTCCGGATTGTGAGTCAAGAGTCTTACCCACTGGACTATGGCGGTCGTCAAATAGGCCGGACTATGGAGGCCGGAGTTAATGTTAAAAAAAAAATTAAAAAAAAAAACAAAACAAAACGCAAAAAACACAAATACAAAGAAAACTTCCCGACCCCGTGAACGTTTAAGTTTACCGAACAAAGAAGTCATCCCATAATAAAATGACTGACACACCACATATGCTCAGGAATCGCTGGTTTAAGTTTGTGTGGTAACTTTGTATAATTCACTCTGTATAATTTTCCACACAAATTTAATTTATTAAATATGTTATAAAATGTTATTGCATTTTTAAATTTTAGATTCATATACCAGCGATCATCCAGGGAAGCAGGAGAAAACGGACTGCTATGTGTCATCAACTTCAAAACAATGTACATCTGATTTAGCTAGTAAAAAACCAAGAGTTTATGACCGTAAAAACTTCTGTCCATACTGCTTCAAGCTGATAACCAACTTTGTACGCCACATCACTATCCAACATCCCTTAGAGGCAGAAGTCATTGAATATAATAAAATTTTAGATCCCGATCTGCGTGAACGAAAAAAAAAGCGTGAATTAATTTCGAAGAAAATAAGAAATAGAGGCAATTATCTATATAATCAGGACGCGATAAATAGAGTTGATGGAATAATACTACCGAATCATACATACTACATGAAGGAAATCCACTAAAACGCTGCAGAGTGTTAAAATCATCCGCTATTTTATTATCCCCAGACAATTCTGAGATCACTGAATCTTTAAGATCTCAGATATTTCCTGTGTTCAAAAATGATCCTATTGCAAAAATTGCAAAGTCTGAGCCATTAATTTGTGCATATGGTTCCCTACTATTAAGCAATCATAAAGAACATCATTTGAAAACACACATTACATCCAAGATGAGAGATCTCGCTAGACTGTTCATGGTCATCAAAGAAAAAAATCCTGCAATATCCT
Source organism: Limnephilus marmoratus (assembly GCA_917880885.1). Lineage (NCBI taxonomy): Eukaryota > Metazoa > Arthropoda > Insecta > Trichoptera > Limnephilidae > Limnephilus > Limnephilus marmoratus. Next base: position 27,086,901 of record OU862921.1, read on the forward strand.
CATTTGACCTTGCATTTGACCCTATACATTTTAATGTTTTTATGGACGCTGTCAAAATAAATAGTGGTTACGATGAAGTACAGGTTCTGTAAAAATTCCTAGCATCCCTCAACGACTTTGTACAGCTATAAAAGATTGTGCTGATATTTTGATGCGTAAAACAATACAGAATCCTGTGCTGACCACTTCATCCAAAGATGTTATAAAAAACAAGTTGTCTGAATTTAAAATAATCTTTGGTCACGCTTGGAAATTTGAAATTTCTACTAACGCTGAAAAATCAAGGAAAACTCAAAAAATGCTGAAAACTGATGTCATGCCTTTAACTACTGATATAAAAAAAAATATGCACGGAAGTTATGAAACTAGAAGTGAATATAGCTCAACGATTTGAATGTGAAAAGTCTTATATCGCCTATGAGGAGCTATGTAAAATAACAATTGCTCATATTATAATTTTTAATAGGAGGAGGGCAGGAGAAGTTGCAAGAGCTCCATTAGAAAATTATATAGCCAGCCAAAGTGAAAAACAAGACATTCCTGAAGAAATATTGGAAATCATGAGTTCTGAGGAGCAAAATGCTATACATACATTATATTGCTTCCATATCCCAGGAAAAAGGGGGAGAACAGTTCCAATACTTCTTCGAAATCAGATGAAAAAAAATGTAGACACTATATTTCCATACAGAAATTTAGTTGGAATTCCAAATGAAAACAAATTTTTATTCCCAAAACTAGGAGGTGAACCTTATTTTTGTGGCACGCAAATTTTAAGGGAACTAAGACACAAGTTTTCCTTTGTGAATTCAGATCATATAACTTCAACTGGGCTGCGACACCATGTTGCAACCATGAGCCAAGTAGCTGGAAAGAATAATGCTTATGTAAACGCTTTGTCTCATTTCTTAGGGCATACACCAGGTACACATAAAGGGAATTACATGATACCACAACTAGCTCTTGAGAAAGGTAAAGTTGGCTTGAATTTACTGCAATTAGCTGAGGGAAAAATATCTTGCCGATCACAGTCTGATAATGGAACGAACATTACAACAACTTTACAAAATGAAATAGATTCCGTCCCTCAACCTGAAGAATCACATAAAGAAAATGTGGATCATGTTACGTTGGATAATAGCTTAGAAAATGACCAAGAGTCTTTACCAAGTAATTTACTTGATGGGAATATGGCAAAAAAATTATAGTTAGAAGGAGGTGGCTTAATCAAGAAAAAGATGAACTTTATAAAAACTTTGCAAATTATTTCATCGAAGGGATTGATCCTGGCGCTACGAAAATAAACGAAATAAAAAAACAAACAGGAATATTGTCAATGAGGTCATGGAAGCAAATTAATACATTTATTAATAATCACCGTGTCAAGAAATTGCCCTTACCTAAGGATTTGCAGAGAAAAAGAGAATTCTACCTCCAGGATGCTTAACTTGAATTCAAATGAATTGTATTGGTTAAGAGACCGCTATACCGGCTTCAACGATTGAACGATCCAAAGGTATCGACTCCGATTCCACTACAGCTGATATAAAGCGTGAAGCAATCGTAAAGTAGCTGTTGGCTTGTTCCATAGTTTGATCATTGGCAGTCGTTATAGCAGTTCCATATATTTTATCTTTTGTAATACTGGCATACAGAGTACCGGGCGAATAAGGCCCTTTTATCTTTCATCATGATATTGGTTGTGGAGGGTTATAATTTATTTTAGTTTTTGTTAAATTTATGTGCAAGGTATAATTTGATATCCCTTGTTAAATAAAAAAAAAACGAAGGATTCTTCTGTAATGTACAACGCTAAATGTTTCGTGAACGATATATAATAAAAAGTTATTTCGTTTTAATTATGATTTAATTTTTTATTATATTATGCTGTTTTTATAATGATTGTGAATATAAAGTTATTAGGCTATAATTATTTTTTTATTGTGTTATGTTATTTTTCAAATGATTACACACTTTTTTCAGTATGTATAGTAATATTTTTTGTTTTTAAAAATTCAAATTAAAGAGTTTTTTTTCAAAATGATCGTTTTTATTTTATCACCCTTGAAATGTTGAAAGGTACGTTTGAGACCCGTATTGTAGGAGGGAGGACACACAGAGGCAGGCAAAAATGAGTCGTAGAAATGACCCATTCTCATGTGACAAATGTTGGGCACACGTTTGACGTGTTACCCGACTAAAGGGACCGGTGCCAAAGGGATCAATGACGCTAGTTCCTCGGAGCATCTTCCATTGAAATACCAGTAGAACAAGGACAGCTTTCAAACCAGACGCCTGTGCTCTAATACACACACACACCGACACTAATCTTGGGATTAGTGTGTCGGTAACGGGCATATGGGTCTATCCCTTCTACTGCGGTGCAAGGTGATGAGTCGAGAGAGCCAGGCTGAAGAGGTTAAAAGGTCTCCCTCAACCACCCTCTCCCAGATGCGACACCTAGTCAAACCATTTGGGGCGGCCTATTGTAGAGACGTTGGTTGTACAATGTATACTATAGAAAATAATAAAATTAGAATACGTGTATAAAATTGGTGGAAGGTAGGTACCTACCTATGTGTCATACAACTGGAGACAATGCTTACACGTGTAAAAATAATTATAGGGTAAGATAAGATAAGATAAGTAGGTATAACATGATAATATAAAAATTACATTTTACACACATTTTAATAAAACTGTATGTAAACATGAAATTAATAAACATATTAAAAATTATAATTTGCAAACCAACCTACAACTTAAAGAAGCATACGAATCAATGAACAAAGTAAATTTTGTAATATATTTCTAATAAGTTTATTCATAATTTTTCGAAAACACTAATAAAACTAAGATAAAATAATTATGTAGCAAATAAAAGAAACTACTCCAATATGTATTTAAATACCTAATTTTATTTGTGATAATAATAAAATAAACCTTAACACAAAAAAAAAAACAACCGTAAACACCAAATAAATAACAATATTAATTAGCAAATCATACTCCAATTTTAAAAAAACGCGCCAATAATCAAAAACGGCCGCTTGAAATAATTAAATGTGTGAATAAGCAACATCCGACCTGTTCTGTCAACCTACCTTCATATGAACTATATTGGTATGTATATGTAGCATTAAACTTGGCAACGTAGCGTGATGCGGTAAGTGTGTTCTTAAAATAGATCAAGGAATGCACGTTATTTTCAGATATTTTTTTTTAATAAATAAACATAATTTTTGATTACATATTATAGCTGACCATATTTTAAACAAAATTTAAAAGACAGCATGTTGGTACTTCATCTACGTAAGTATATATTACATGCGAAAGAATGAGCAACTTAAGTGGCTTCTTCTAAGATGAGCCACAAAATGTGGTATGACATAAATATATATATACATATATATATATAAATATACCTATTTTATATATAATATTTTAATATAGGTACATATCACATATTAAGAAAGTAATATCTTGTTATAAAATTAATTCAAATACCAACTGTTTGCTGCATACCGATCTCTCCTTGGCACCTGAAATTTTTTTTTTTTTTTTTTTTTTAAATAAAACTTACCCCTTTAAGGTTTTTTATCCGACCGGGAGCTACACGGTAAAACCTTGTTATGTTTTCCTTACCTAATACCTATTCTTATGTTATCAACTAAATTCAAATAAAATTTTTCCGACTTCAATTTTATTTTATTCCCGTTTAATCTATCTAAATTAAATGATGTTTATCGTTCTAACTGCATTTTATTTCAAAACCCGTTGATTAAATAACTTTTTAATGATAGTTACTTCACGATTAATTTCGAAATGGTAAATCGTTACTTTTATTTAGCAATAAAATATCATCATGTATTATCATTCATTTTATTTTAATTTTAATATTTTTTTTTTTTTTTCAAATTTTTGAATCTAATAATAGATTAACACTTTGTGGTAGGAATGTGCCGCCCAATTGTAAATTATTTAGCCGAATTATTCTGATGTAAAATTTTATCCATTTAATTAAATCGGAAATTATTATTAAACACTGTTTTTTTTTTATTTTTATTCTGCTACATCAACAACACTTTGACTATAGCACTTTATTCTCCCTAAATTTTATAATTTTTACGAGTAGATTTATTTCGACTACACTATTTTTTTTTTAATTAATAAAAGACTGATACTTAATTTAGACACTCAATTTAATTAAAGATTTTCGTTGAACTTTTCCGTTTAAACTGAACGTACATTATTTTTTTATAACTTTTTTTTTTTAATTTGCACTATTTTTAAATTAATTGATTTAAATATTTGATATTTAATAGAACTCTTTCCGTTTAAACTGAACGCACATAAATTTTTTATAACTTCTTTTTAATTTGCACTATTTTTAAATCATTAATATAAATATTTGATATTTAGTAGAACTCTCTCCGTTTAAACTGAACGCGCATAAATTTTTTATAACTTCTTTTTAATTTGCACTATTTTTAAATCATTAATATCAATATATGATATTTAGTAGAACTCTCTCCGTTTAAACTGAACGCACATATTTTTTTATAACTTCTTTTTAATTTGCACTATTTTTAAATAATTAATATAAATATTTAATATTTGCTAGAACTCTTGCCGTTTAGACTGAGCACACGTAATTAATTATCACTTCTTTACTTTTATTATTATTACATCACTTTATTTATTTACCACACCGACACTTGTCGCGAAATTACTAAGTATCAAAACATGATATTTATTGATTATAAAAACCGAATTTACCACTGAACAAATTGTATCTATCACAGCACCTTTAACTTTTCACAATTAAATAAATCGTAAACTTTATTTCTATTTCCACTGATTTTAATTTCTCAAATCTTTATAAGACACTGGCTCGAATACGAAATTTTTCTAAGTCCTGCGATTCTGATTAATTTGAATTTTTCCACCAGTAAATTACCAAACGTATCGTCGCGTCTCACCAACTTCCACTTTTCAAAAACCGACCGCAGACTCACGAAAAATGCCTGAGTTCTATTTTTTATACCCCTCTCAGGTCCAAAAGATTGTATCTGAATTTCCTGTGACAAAACAATCCCATGTCTATCAACTCGCAAACCCTTGAAATTATCTCACCATTATCGAATAATGTTCCTTAAGCTCTATTTCCATTGTCTCATTGCTTCCTCTCTCTTATTTTCATACCTACAAGATCCGGATTCAGTTACTTTGTTTTAAATTGCCCTATCGTACTGTGTCTCGCTGTTCATATAAAATTAACTTGAACTTCATAATTTTTAAGTTCTTTTTTTTCTCAATTCGTTAAAGGTCCGTCTTCGATAGACTGTATATAATTCTCAATTTTGTTTATCGCTACCAGAACATGAACAAACTCAAGCAAAAACCTTTAATATGCATTTTCCAATTTTCTTTTTACTAAATTCCACCATATTCTCATGCCAACTATATGGATCAATTCAATTTTAAACTGTATTATCTCTACTTATGTCGTAGACTTGAATTTTCCCCTTTCCTGTTTTTTTTCTTGTACTCACAACACTCTTTCTACGAATTTCCTCTTCTATCCTTACGTTATTGCCCACATCCCTATAAATTTTTATGTTTCCAGCCGTATTTATTTTATTCATTGTTAATTTAAGATTTTCTTTGCTTTCCTTGGCCGTATCTACTCCCCCATAATTTCACCGTACATTACTCTCCTAAACATATCGTTTTTTCATGTTTGCTGCCTCAATAGAAAATTTCATTTTCTATTTGTTATTAATTAATATATCATTTTTCACATTTTTATAGGAAACACTCCCACTTCGGTTCTTAAATTTCTGTCATTTTTATTACGTCTGTTAGCATCGGCGCTACTTGCGGCCAACGCCAAACCCAAAACCTGGAAAGGACATGCAATAAACAAGCCGGTGGCTAGCTCTGCACAGCCGGCGCGAGCAAGGTCCCTCTTAAACCCAGGGCGAGTGTTTGTGGTTCGCTTGTAAATTCCTACTCCCCTTCCTTTCCTCAAAATATCCAGGTCTCCTTCCTCAATCAGAACACAGTAGTTATGCACGAAAAAGGGTTTTATTCATTTAAAGGTGAACAGGGTTCTACAAAAGGCCAGCATCGGCACTACACACATGAGTATTTGGCTATCTCTAATTAATTCTATCATAACGGGGGAGCTTCTCTCAACTCTCTCTACACGTGTTTAGTGAATTTAAATGTCAGTTCTTAGCACACAGAGGGGTAGCAAGGTTCATTGGTACTCACAAGCAGGAGATAGGCGGTCGGCAGACAGGTACTGAGGAGGCGGGAGCCTCTGGAGCACAATGCACAATTTAAATAAACATCGCGAGCGTTTACGGAGAGCGCAATCACGGGGACACAGTTGTTATGCCGAAGGTCGGCCGAGGAATGAATGCTGGGAGCCGCTCGGCGCTTGGCTACTTGTGTCGAGCGGTGCGGGGAAAGGGGGGCGGAGGGCCTGTGTAAGGGGTCAATTCGCTATTAGCTCGCACGGGAATCAATTCCGTAACGTAACATGTCCTATGGGTCATCCCCCAAATTCCGTCCCTTTCTTACCACATTAATTTAATATTTGACACCTGTTTATGTCTGGATTTCGAGGTATTGATCAATAACTCAGCATTTATTCGAGGGTAATAAAATATAATGGTTTTTAGTTAATGTAAACTGCCCCTAAGACCAATGGTAATTTTTATCGTCCTAAAAGCCATTAAAATGGGTTTAATCACCTAATATCATGTTCGTTTTCTTATTGTTTAAACAACAAAATCACGTGTGAGATCGTCAATCCAAATAATGTTTCATTTTTCCTTGCAGTCTGTCCTATCTCCCATAGAATTCTCCTCAAACAATTGACGTAAAACAACCCCTTCCGTTTACTTTATCTAACGCAATGTAACTAGAATGACCACCCTATTTCAAATATATAACGATATCTATTTAAACTCGTCTAAAAACGCAAAATTAAGTCGAAATCTTATATTATTCAATAAACACTTCCGTTTAAACGTCCATTTTTTCCATTAGATTCTCTTTTCAAAATCGTTTTCCCGGACTTTATTGCTTCATCTAAAAGTGACATTCCTAATATTCCAGCGTTTTCCTTCCTTTTAAATATCAAACGTACGTTTCCCTCTGAATCTGGTCTCCTTTTGCTTTCCACGTACTCGTTATACAACTGAATATCCCTACAGTAGCTTTTCTTATGCTTTACACGTCTTTTCTTTAATTTTCCTCCTATTATAATTTTCTTGTTATTTTCTTGCATAGTTTTTCCAACATAATATGGGTTAATTTATCCGTTAAAGGCGGTTGTCAATACCTCGATTGCACTGATTGTTTACATTAGATCTAGGGTCATTTTATCCAATGCACCGGGCGTGAGACCCTGTTTACATTATAGTGTAGTGATCTTTCAGTTGATGACGATATTTTTTCCCATTAATCTCTGACTAATTGCCTAGTTCAAAGTCCATCTCTTTGTTCAAAATATGAATACGCCTTTCACTTTTGTGATTGGTCTGCTTAATTATTTATAGCTTTCTGCTTAGACCTGATTGGCTGTTAAAATATCAATATTTAGAATTGAGCCTAAAGAAAGGGTCTTTCCCTGTGTCGTGACGTTTTTTTAATACCATCTGTGATCTTTTTATCAAAATTCATCTCAATCTGTTTAATTTATAGGTCCCTACTGTCAACAAGAATTCAATTTACTTTGATCCGATAGATGTCGCAAGTGTGTCCGTTTTATAGTGTGAAATATTATTTATCCATTCGTAAGGTGGAATCTACGACATTTTCTTAATTTCACTGTTGATTAATGCAATACATCACAAGGGGGGGGGAGATACTCCCAAAGACCCTGGGGAATGAAGTGAGCCTCGGGTCACCGGAGGCAGGACGGAAGGGAACCGGGCTCGCGCATACATTCCTCAAGCTCGCTCATGACGCCGGGGGAGGCACGGGCGTTAGTGGGACGGCCCTACCAGAATTCTGCCACCTGACTGGATGCAGGGACCGGGTCTATCCGCCCCCATGGTGGGGAGTTGGACAATACAGTACAATGGAGTTCAGTACATCAACCTAGTCACAATTCAAGATGTTAGTAACATAATAAAACCAAATAAGACAGGTAAAAAGGCGTGATCAACAGCAAATTGAAGCAACAAAATAGAGAAAAAAAGAAAAAAAAATAATATGAATATTACGCAGCAGTAAAGAGCAAAAAAATAATAATGTATAACAGTAGTTATAAATAAAAAAACAGAATAATAAATACAGTGTAGTCATACCACTAAACAAGAAAAGTTAAAACAAGAGTATAAAAGAAATATAAAGCAATCGAGCATAGGCAATAATAAAATTGAGACGGAGGAGTAACCATGGAGAGACAAGAGCAATACGTTTGGCACCTGAAACAAAGATGATTTTAATCTAAGTCAGCAACTCTAAGCAAAGGCCATCTCTCCACCCAAGACTTTACAAACTTTTTAAAGCATTCAAAATTATCTCTGTTCGACACCAGATCGGCATTCTATGCCGGTCTTGTAATCCCTCTCAAACCATCCAACATTTCCTCTCTGGCATCCTTCATCAACTCGCAGTGCCACAGAATGTGCTCGGCTGTCTGGTTAGTGTCACCACATGCGCAGTTCGGATGAGGAGACAGTGCCAGACTATGTAGTCGTCCCCTGAACTCCCCATGACCGGACACCAATTGCGTCATGTAGTGATCCAGTTTTATATGCGCCCCTTCCATTCTGCTTTTAACTGAGGGGAAGAAAGAGAAAGTCAATCTACCCTTCGTCGACCTATCCCATCGCTCTTGCCATACACTCAGCGTTCTATCTCGCATAGCTTTCAATAAGCCAGGGAGGGATACCGCTCCGCCTGGTGTCAGTTCGACTCCCAGGTGGACAGCAACCCTACCTCTCGTCAATGCCTTTTTTGTCAAAACTTCCCTAATTTCCAAATCAATCGGCAGTGTACCGGCCAGAACCGGCAATGCGTCGTTAGCGACAGTCCTATATGCGTCCGAGAGCGCCAACAGGGGAGTCTGTTGGCCCCGCTTGAGGGCCAAGTGGATCAGTGCATTATCTAGCCGGTGCTCCCATACAGCGGCGGCATACGAGACTTGCCCCACGTACACACACTTATATAGGAGGCGAAGTGCCGGAGTCCGCAATCCCCACTCAGCTGTTGAGAGCCTTCTCAATTTCAAGAAAAGAGCCTGGGCCCTGCTAGAAACGCTCTTTACGTGCGCTAGGAACGAAGAAGATCTATCTAAGATGACGCCTAAATACCTGGTGTTTTCAACAAAACGAATAGTGGAGCCTCCCATTCTGATGGAAGGATTTCTGGTACGACTGAGCATACCCTTCATCAAGAGTCCCACAGTCTTATGGGGAGCGAAGTTCAGCCTGTTTCTCTTACCCCATTCAAGAATTTCACGCAGACATTCTTCTGCTTTGCTCTCCACTTCCTTTCTGCTATCCCCTGAGACCAAAACAAACTTATCATCAGCGTAGTCAACCGATATGCATCCTTCAGGCAAGGGTAACCTAGAGGAGTCGTCAAAAAGGATGTTCCACAGGTCCACAGGCCACCACGCATGATCGAAGGCACCTGAGATGTCCAAAAAGATTCCTATTACATACTTCTTGGTGCAAACCCTCACCCATTCAAGCGCATACTTAATGGCGTGCTCCGTGGACTTACCGGGGACGAAGCCAAATTGGCGGTCGTAGGGCGTTGACAGGGTGAGGCGGAGCCTATGTCTGATGATTATTTCCATTATTTTACCTAAAACTGGAAGTAGAGTGATGGGCCTGTAGGCCCCGATGTCTGTTCTCGGCTTACCATTCCCCTTTGGTATAATCCGGAGCACGCCTTTCTTCCACTCTGTAGGGAATACCCCCCTTCGCAAGCACGTTTCCAACACTTGATAAAACTCCTCTTTAGCGTGGATCCAAACATGCTTCGCTATTATGCCATTCAATCTGTCAAATCCCGGTGCCTTCTTCGGACCTAAACCCTTAATTATGATTTCAACCTCTGCTCGACTTAACGGTGGTACGCCGTCCCCCTGGGCGAGGTCTCTAGGTGGAAGCCGTGACAGGTTTCTAACCTGTTGATGGTGAACACTTTCCCCAGTAACTGAGTCTAGCGGAACTAACTTGCCCAGAAGTGTCTCAAGAGTGGAGACTATGTCAACACTCTCTTCGTTCCCTTCGCTACTACCGAGCATGACGCCCGATAAGTATCGTTCTGATCCTTTTCCCGAGTTTTCAACAGCGCTGTGGATTTCCCACGGGTTGGCGTTACCCACTTCATTTACCCAACTATGCCATGCAGCTCGTTTTGCTGAGAGGACACACGACCGATAGGCACCACGGGAAGCCCTAAAACGGGTCTGAAGGGCAGCTGCTTCTTCAGGTGAGCATTCACCCCGCCTGACGACCACCAGGCTCCTATAGGCCTTTTTGTAAGCCCCTTTCAGCAAAGTCAGCTCTTGTGTCCACCACGGCGTCCTAATGACCTTCTTTGGGTTTGAACTGCCTACTTCGAGTACCGCCCCTGGACTAATGACACCAGGTGTTTTTCCTTGCCAAACGTATTGCTCCTGAATAAGCAGAATGTCGATCCCAAGGTCAGTCATGACCTGCTGGGCCTCAAGGGTGGCTAGCCGAGATCTCTGCAGGTTGACCTGACCTATGGAGAGAGGATTAGCGGCGGCCATAATCGGTCATGCGGACTTGAGCCTCGATCGCTGCTCGGTACGCGGGGCAGGCGCGGTCGCCAGTGCAATGGTCGGCTGGTTTCTTGAACTTGGTACAGGTGGTGCAGATTGCGGCCTGTGCTTTTTTGGGGCACTCCTCGAAATCATGGCCGGCTGCGGCGCAGTGGCGGCAAGAAATGAACTCTTGGGTACAAGATTTGCTCACATGGCCGTACATGTGGCATTTGAAGCAACGGGTAGCTCCCAGATAGTCACGAACCCGACAGGCATTCCACCCAAGGTAGCAAAGACCGCTATCAATTAGTACCTTCCGGCAATCCGGGTGGCACGTGACAATCATATTCATGGTCCCACCTTCGCGTTTGCCAAATAGGGAGACCCTTCTCATTGTTCTTAAATGATCTTCTCTAGAAAGAGTTGATCTATCAGCGAGGTTGTTAATAAAAATTTCCTCAAATAGAGCAGTATCAGCAGCCGCATCTCCTCTGGGGACGTCGTAAATGACAATCTTGGGTAGCCGCCCCTGTGGGTTAACCATTTTTATTCCTTTGAGGGTGAGTTTTTCCGCTGCCTTCTGAATGTTCTTTACACCCCCCGGGCTATCAGTTTGCAGAAGAAAGCCTCCACCCTTTACCTTGCGTGACCTGACCACTTTGAAACCGTCAGTTTTGGGATCTAGAACAGACGTTAGCACCTTCTGGGTCTCCTCAGAGGTTTTGCCTTCAGGAGCTGTGGGGTAAAATAGTATAGTGGGCCTTAGGGGAGGCAACGCACGCTCCTGTCCCTCGAATAGGATAGATCCACTGGGAGGTGCTCCAGCAGCTACGCCCGCATAAGTTTTGGTACTTACCGCTTTTTCAAAAACTTGAGCCTTAGGGGACGGACGTTTAATAAGCTCATCTATTTTTTCTGTTAATCCCTTCTGTGAGTTTATAATATCGGCAAAGGCACCAGCTCTCGCGTTGGCTATTGCCAGGTTTGATAGCTCCTTACGAATTAAATCAATACTCACCTGCACAACTAAACGGTCCTCCTTTTTCATTTTATTTTTCATCTCGTATACATTATCGGAGATCTTTGTAAGAGGGCTCCAAAATGGGGCAAGATAGTCCTTCTCGATTGCCGGATCGTAGTCGTCACCTGAAATTAACGGATCCTCAATCCTGCCACGCTTCTTTTTTGATTGGTTCGGCGACGGGTTGGCCATGTCACCAGTGCCAGTAGAAGTGATTCCAGTGGTAACGATGTCTGAAGTGGACTTTTGGGCGGCTGAAGTGGATGCTGCTACCTCTTCACGGAGTAAACTGCCATGGATGCTGGTAAATGGTGAAGTGGACCGTCCGGACTCCTTGTGGCCTCTCATACTATCCGTGAGCACACGGTACCTCGGAGAAGGTTCTCGGCTCTTTTGTGCCTCTTGTCTTATTTCTTTACCTCTCGCCTGCGCAATAATAATAACTTCCTCCTTCGATAAATGATGGAGATCAACCTCCTCCTCGTCAGAGGAGTCCACGGAAGACATTTAGATATAAAAAAAACGAACTTCTATATTGGAACTCAGTTGTATTCCAATATTAAAGATTAAAAAAAAGAAAAAAAAAAAAAAAAAAAAAAAAAAGACTGAGGTGCAGTCTCCTTCATCATTGGTACGGGAGTTAATAACCCAACAGCCTCCTTCTTCCACCCCCATTCAGTTGGATCTTTATGGAGACCAAGCCAAATCTGCACTTTGAAGTATGTGGTAGCCTGGATAAATTGAATTTGTTCTTTTTCACTCCTTTGACAAAAATAATGTACCTACCTACCTTAAATTTTCCAAATTTGATTTCTAATTGCCGCCATACAAAAGTGTAAAGAATTGTTCGGCAGCCAAAGTGAGTGTTTCTGGCTTTGCTTTTGGATCTTGAAATAGACAAATTTTATTCACTGAGTGGTTCTTGACAAGAATATTTATTACAAAATTTGTATATTCCTTGACCGAACGGAGCACCAGTTGTGTCGCAGCCACTTATGGTATGAATGAATAAAATGTTTTCAACTATTTCAATGTGTTTAAAGCATTTGTTGGAGTACAACGCGTCAGGTGATTAAACTTTACCAAGTTCTTTTTTTTCAACCGAATTTGGGTATCATAATGATTTTGTACATAGCCTGACATATTGCTAAAAAATATTTGAAAAGGGTTGAGCACGACCCCATACAACATTGTGCAGTAAATATCCTCTATCCACTACGTGTATTTTACTGCTTCCCAGTTCTGTGTTATTTGGTAGAGGGTTGGTAAAAAATAAAATATGGATTTGGTTTCTTTGTGCATGCCTTCCTCTGAGAAAAGAGACAGTGGGACAGAAGATAGTTCATCTTGGAAATATTCTTTATGTTCAATTTCACACTTTTTGGCAATACACTTACGATGGAATAGCATTGATGGATCTATTCTCACAGTCACACGCTGATTTTTTTATGCTGCTGGTCACCGCCGCAAGAAAAAACTATCGCTTCCTTACGTTTTAAGTGTAGGTAGGTACTAGGTTTCCAAAGTTGACATAAGAAATTTCCCCATCTTTTCCCATTCTTATTTTTTAGGAAATTGTTCATGGCAAGCAAACCAATCAATGATAGTTTGGCCGTCTTTGTCATCCCTCTTAATTCGTGTAGGCCTCATCTCTACATTTTGCTCTCACTGAATTCCTGATTCAACCCCACAGAATGACTCGATACCCTCACAAATATTATGCAGATAAAGAAATCCATAATCCTACAAGAGTTATAATCCTGTGTAGCCTAATTTATGACTGAAAAAGTTTCATGGGGGCTGGCAGCTATAGAGAAGATATATGAGGAAAAAACAAAGATTTCAAAACAAAAATAACCGATTCCTAAAGAAATAACTCTTAAAATGTAATTTTTGTTTATGATTTTTGTATTCAAAAAGAGCTAAATCATCTGATAAAACCATCAAGAAGCTAAACCATATTTTTGGAGCTGACGACCTCAATTTAGAAATAAATGACACACGATGGGCCAGTCCTGGATTGGCTAATTGGCGCCGCAAGGCTAATAACTAGTAATAACTGCAGGGAACCGGGGGGGGGGGGTGTGAAAGGGAAGGAGGTGGGGTAACCCCCACTCTCGTTAATGTATTTATAGTTATTATAGTTAAAAAGGTAAAGTGAACAAAAATCGAAAGACGTGGTAATATCGTGACAAATTTTTATGTTTTCACCTACCGATATTTGTTTATTCATACTTTAAATCAGTAAAAACAATACAAAAAACATAAAAATCACATTTCTTTTTAGAAATTTTATTCTCTACAAAATTGTAATCAGTAATTTTTTCATAAAATTGTACTGAAAAAGAGGTACTTACAAAAAACCAAACCAAGTCGTGCAATTTACTTGTTTTTATAAACTTATACACATTTTTACGGCTGTGTATCTCAATACTTATTAGAGATAGAAGAAATTTTTTATATAAAAATTGTAGGTAATTTTATGTTCTACAAAACTTGTGAAGCTACCTTAGCCAAAATTTTCATTGGTAACGAAATATTTGAGAAAACCTAGATTTTGGCGCGATTTCGGCAGGTTTTTTCACAATGGCGGCGAAAACTCAAGTGACCCAAGGTCGACAACTTAGATTTTTCTTCAGGAGATGAGTGTATAAATAATATAAAAAAATTGGGACTACCGGAATAATTCCGATCGCGACCACCTTTTTTGCGCTAATTGCACTGGCCTATAACATTAGTGTTAGCTCTTGTTTAGTGATTTGTTTTAGAGCAAATTAAATCCTTTGTGGATTTGGATGTTTCTTTATGCTCGGTTTAAATTGTTGAGGTTTGGTTATTTTTTTGCCTAAATTCGAGCCTATGTTTGCAAAAAAGTTGTTAGTGTAGTTAATTAGTTTATGTACGTTTTTGTTGAGCGAGAGTGTACCGTTATCTGTGTTGATTTCTTTCAATGGGTTTATTTTGTTTTGATCTGTGTAGATGATTTCTTTAATTATTTGCCAGATAAGTTTTGGATTATTATTGGATTGATCCATTTTAGATCTGTAGTAATTTTATTTAGCCGATTTAGTAAGATTGGAGCAGATGTTTCTATATTTTTTGTAAAATAGTTTTAAGAAAAGGTCATAAGGATTGTTTTTTACTTGCTGATGGATCTTGTCTCTTTTTCTTATACATTTAAGTAGGCCAGGTGTGATCCAAGCTTTTTTGATAATTTTATTGTGTGAATACGTGTAAGTTTATATTGAAGTGTAGTAATTTTATTTTTAATTGCAAGTGTTCAATTATCTCAGATCTGCTGTCAACTTTCCCTAAAATAAATAAAATAAAATAAATATTTTCCAAATAACTTCTAGGTCTTCAGCTTTATATATTGACACCCAGGTTTCAGTTTGTAGTGATTTTTTCAGTTTTATATAGTCTGTAACATGTCTATTCCACGTTAAATTTTGAGTCGATGATCCATTTTTCTTTGCATGAATGTTCAGAATTAAAGTGTAGTGATCAGTGATGGTGGATTGATGTATGATTGTAGAGTATTTTTTATTCGTTTTTGTCATTATGTGATCAATGCAAGTTTGCGAGGGGATTGATTTATTCATTTTGTGATCCACTCTTGTTGGTTCCCTTATTGCGGCAGATATCCCATGGGAGAGGAGGATTAATTGGTACTCCTGTGTGTGTGGATGTTGCCTTCCAGTATCCAGTATATTAATTTTGATGTCCCCAATAATGAAAAGGTTCCTGCTGTTTCATTCTTAAAGTAGAATGGAGTCTAGTGATCCAAGGTGATAACTTTGTAGATGAAGGCGATCTGTGGATAGCGAAGATATATATATCTTGATTGAGTTTTATTTTCAAACAGTTTGCGCCTTGTAGTTCTATTTCTTCTATTTTGCATTCCATCTTCTTTTGATAATATACAATTACTACGTCGTTTTGATGTTTGTGAAGTTTAGTATTGAAGATTTTGTACATGTTGATGTTTTTATGCACATTTGTTGAGGAATTTATCCAACATTCTGTAAGGATTAATAAGTCAGGTTCTAAATTTAATTCATTTATCAGCACAGTGAATTGTTAATGCTTCTAATGTTTTGATGAATTATGTTCAGGATCGGTAACTTGTCGAATACACGGTTTAACATGCATATATTTGGGGTGATTATTGGTTCAGGTATCAGTTTTTCAAGTGTTTCCGCTGTGAAAGAGGCCATTATAAAGATATAGAGTAGATAGAGTGTATATAGGGTATTTTTTAAATCATCTTAATAGGTATATCGTTGAGATGTCTTATTTCGACAACCTTGGATTCTTTAGTTTTTTTTAACAAGAATTTTTCCTGATTTTACCCAAACATATTTATATTCTTTTTCTAGGGCTCTTTGTTTGGTGTTCCAATGTAAGTTTTTGTACTACTGGGTTAATGCCTCATTTAGATTGACGTTTTTTTTTTATAATAATAAAAATATATACTTATTCAATGAAATTGGCAACATTAAAACTAAAAAAATTACATGTTTAATGTAGTTTACAAATAGATTACGTCAATCAGTACAAAAAAATTAACAAATAGAAAGTAATGTAAGAACGATTACACAGAAGTAGTATAATTATACAATATTTTTAGTTGTGCATAGCCTGCTTCACTAGGCGAACCTGAATTGAGCAGAATTTTTTGTAAATTGTTTCTCGCAATTTTATCTATGTTTTTTTTATAAATGTGTAAAGTAGGTTTCTATACAGCAAAAACTTTATTTTAGTTTACATTATTGTTTGCATATACACAATACAAGAACTACAAGGTTATTACTACAATAACAACTGTCAATGACTGGGCGTTTGGGTGAGGGCACCAGTATAGTCTCGATCATTAGAATATATCCATATTTTAACATATTTTTTAAACTCCTTCTGCGTTTGACTCAGTTTGATGTTTTCTGGGAGAATGTTGAATATTTTTTTGGCAAAGTATCTAGAGCTACGTTGACCAAAGATGGAAGAGAGTGCTGTAACTTGCAATATGTCTTTGTTGGAGTTACGTGTAAATCTTATTTTTTTTCGTAAAGCACATGTTTGTTTTTAAAGAGATGTGTGAGGATAGTTTTTGCATAGATCTGTCGAACATCAAATACTCTCATTATTTTGAATATTATGTCACTATTTGCAGTTAGAGGAAGTTTGAGAATAATTTTCATAATTGTTTTCTGCGCCTTTTCGACAGGATCTAGAGCTGATAAAGTGCCCCCTCCCCATGCAATGATACCATACTCAATGACAGATTGGGTGATTGCAAAATAAATCGTTTTTAGGAGTTGTAAGTTAAGAAAGTTCATTATGGATCTGAAGAAGTGTATTGTTTTGCTAATTTTATTTGCAATGATCTGGGTGTGTAGATTCCATTTGAGGTATGGGTCAATGGTGAGGCCGAGGTACTTCATCTGTGAAGTGCGCTCTATACTAGAGCACTCGCTACATTCATTAGAATTCGTACAGCTATGAATTTTCATGGAGTAATCATTATTAGGTTGGCCTGTAGTATTGATGCTTGAAGTAACATATTTTGTTTTCTTCGTATTAAGGGTAAGTGTGTTGATATATAACCATTTTTTAACGAAGTTAATATTTTCTTCAGCTTTTTAAAATACAGCTGACCAATTATTGTCTTCGAATAATAAGACAGTATCGTCTGCAAATCTAACAATGTGTCCCTGAATTTCAAGGTTACAAAAAATATTAATATACAGTAAGAACAGAGTCGGTCCCACAACGCTTCCTTGTGGAATTCCATAGTAAGCTTTTGAAGAAGTTTAGCTCTTTATCCGAAATGCGGATTTTCTCTAGTTTTTTTTAATTAGTTTAATGTTTGATATTGTATCAAAAGCCTTATTAGGCTCCTTCCCCGTTGAATTTTTTTATCGGGTCACTATGCTTAGCAGCTAAGGGAACGTACCCATACTACGTGACCAACTTTTTACAATTTCTTTTTTATCTGGTGATATGGTAACGCCTGCGAGTTCAGCGATCTGACTTACAGTATGGGCTGGGGGTATGTTTTCCTGTAATTTAAGGTCGCTTATTTCAATACTGTTTAACAGGACTGATTGCTTAGTATCTTCCAGGTGAACCTCAACCATAGCCAATCTTTTCTCCTTTTCTGCCATTTCTTCCTTAAGTTTGTTTATATGTTTTGGTAAATCCATGATTTGTGACAATTTGTTTATGATATCGTCATATTTATTGTTAATAATGTTGTTAAATGTTTTTTTTTTATTTCTTGAAGCTCGGTTTTTATTTTTTTAAACATAATGACACGTATCTTATCAGTTAGCAGAGAAATTCCGTTTGCATGAGCTCTCATCATCATTTCAGGGTCCTGCGTGGGATAAAAAGAAAGCTACTATCTGATGTAAATAAAAGAACTCACGTTAAATAAAATGTACTTGTTATTATTGACAAGCAAAAAAACATAATCTACTATAAATACCTTTGTAAACTTAAAAAAATGTAGAGAGAGAGAGAGAGAGAGATAATTCAGTTATTTTAGTAGAATCCACTCCAAATGATCATTCGTAGCTTGCCATAGTTAAAATGGCGCACCTCTTCTAACCTCAGCGACAAGGGCTCCAGATAGCTGGAGAAGAGCCCCAGAGCTGCCGCTTCGCATGTCCATGACACAGTGAAGGAGCCGAGATTTCAGTCCATCCACAAAGGCCCGCTGATCACAATGGGTCCGATGGCCATCTCTCAGCATTGAAAGGATATAAACCGCAGTTCTAGACTGTAAATGTGATTTAAGAAGTGCCTGCAGTCTTCACCAAAGTTGTCCTCGGTGATATTGGATTGTACGTGGCACAAGAATCTCAGTTCTAAGCACAAGAACACCAACCTTAGGTACCAGGCACACAGACATCATAAACACTTCCATTAGATTGTAATATTACATAGGTAACTCGATATCTCGTGATCATCACAATAAAAGTTTTCCTCGCCTCGAAAAAACAATCAACATCCTGCGTGTACCGCGACCCGGTACTATTTAACAGTCTCGTAAAGGCATCACGTCTGTTACACGCATAATATTGCAAATTTACACAATCATTTAGGAGTATCAAAACTCCTTACAAAATAAAACTTCCGACCAATCCATCGTTATGTCATGACGTCGCCCTTCCAACCGTTTCTTTTTTTCTCTTTTTTTCCAAAACAATCGAACAACGTTCCGGCAATTTGAATTTGTTATCAATCGTTCCAACTGCACCCGAAATTAATAATACTCCTTCTGAGCAAGTAGGTACCGATTGAATAACTACCATGAAAATAATTACGTTACAATAACTGATTTCATTTCGTCGAATTTTGAGTTGATGAATTCGAATATTGGGTCATCTTTGGTATTTTTGTTAGACCTTGTTTCCATGATTTTAGTTGGTTTGGACATAGAGCTAAATAAATGATTCAATGTACACTAAAAAACTTATACCGATTTTCTGCGAACTGTCACTTCCACTTTATAAGTTGAATAAATTAACTTGTACAACTTAATAAGTCATTGTTTATTATGGAATACCATCCATTTTATGTTTAAAATTATATTTACACTTTTAAAATAGGAGTGAATAAACTTTTTACTGTATTAAAAATGTTGTAAATAGATCACTTTTTTAATTGGATTGGTTGAGTTTGATTTTGTATAACTGGAGTAAAACCGTATGGTTTTGACTGCACATAAGACACTTAAGACACAGGACTAAAATACTAGCAGCAATTAGTGCACTTTTTTGATGATTTCTGTCTCTTTTAATATATTTTTTGTATTAAATTTTGCAGGAGCAAACAAAAACACACCTGTCACTTTGAAGTATTATTGTTGTGTTGCTGTATATGCTGCCTGTGTTCGTAGCACATGTGAGATTTATTAACACCGTTTTTTATCCCCTTTTTAAACTCCGATTGAACTCCTACTGAGATAATTGTCTTAATTACTTAATGGTACTACTATACTGAAGAGACCAATTTCAAACGTTTGCACAATTGTTTATCACCTCCGTGGAGGTAAGGGGACCGTCACACTTAGCTATAAAAGCGCCGGCGTTATTTGGCTTGGCCTATTTCTGCATATCACTCACCATATATTTGGTCTTTTGCTGGTTTACTACGAGACCCATATTTTTGGCAGAGCTTTCAAGATTTTTAAAGGGTTACGTAAAGCGTCTGGAGTTTTCGCAATTATGTCAATATCATCAGCGTAAGCCAATAGTTGCACAGAGTTGTCAAATATCGTTGCTGTTATCTCGATGCCTGAGTCACGAATAACTTTTTCTAAGGCTATGTTGAATAAGAGGCAGGCCAATCCATCTCCTTGTCTCACCCCGTGAAGTGCTTCAAAGGGCTCGGACAGATCACTGCCAACCCTGATTCTTCACGTTACTGGGGACATTGTTAATTTCACCAGATTGATCAGCTTACGCGGTATTCCAAACTCACTCATTGCATTGTACAATGCATTCCTGTTTATGCTATCGTACGCGGCCTTGAAATCTACGAAGAGGTGATGTGTTTCGACATTGTGTTCTAGCGTCTTTTCCAAAATTTGTCTTAAGGAGAAAATTTGGTCAATACATGATTTGCCTGGCCTGAAGCCACATTGGTAGTTGCCAATGATTTCATCAGATATTGGAAGCAATCTTTTGTACAAGATGTTGGATATAATTTTATAGCCTGTGTTTAATAGCGTTATTCCCCTGTAATTGCAGCACTCGAGTTGGTCGCCTTTCTTATGTAGTGGACGCACAATTCCTAGTCTCTACTCATCGGGCATCTCTTCTTCTGTCCATACTTTTTGGAAAAGGGTATACAGGTATTGAGTAAACTCTCCACCTGCTTTAAATAATTCAGCCACCAGCTCGTCTGACCCGGGGGATTTGTTGTTTTTCAGCTGTCTTATTGCCTGCTTTACTTCCTCCAGTGAAGGGGGTTCAGCATTGCCAATGTGCAAGTCATCTCCCATGCTCTCCACCATGTTGTGCTCCACCTCTGCCGAGTTGTTATTGAGAACCGTATCGAAGTGCCTCACCCATCTCCTCAGGATGTCAGGCTTTTCACTCAGTATCACTCCATTCTCGTCTTTGCATATATTTATTTTTGACTTAAACTCTGCTGTCATGTTATTTACTTTTTTTGTAGAAAAGCTTACTCTCATTCTTAAGCCTGAGAGCTTCAGCTTCTCTAATTTCTTTTTGTAAATATTCGCGATTTTTTTTCCTATGCATCTTCTTTTCTCTCTTCCTTGTTTCCCTATAGGTGTCCATAAGTTGTCATGTGCATCCTTGTTGTAAAGTTTTTTGATACAGTTTCTTTTTCTTTTTCGTTACCTCTGCGCAGTCTGAGTCAAACCAATGGTTTCTTCTTATAGGGATTTCTTTTCCCAGGGTGTCGAGAGCAGATGTTGTTTAAAGGTTTTTACAGGCCGTCTATTGTGAGTTGATATCTTGTGTGTCACACTGCGCTATCCTGTTGAGCGTAGTTCGAAATTCCATTTTGGTTTCGGGGACTTGTAATTTGTTCGTGTTAAATTTTGTGATTTTAGACCTTTTTTTTACCAGCATTTGATATTTTAAACCGCAGTCGACTTGCAACGAGAAAGTGGTCAGAGTCAATATTAGCTCCCTTATAAGTGCGGACATCTAGTAAATTTGATTTATGTCTGGCACTAATAAGTACCTATATGGTCTATTTGGTTATTGGTTCTGCTATTTGGGTGTTTCCACGTGGCTTTATGTATATTTTTGTGTGGAAATAACGTACCACCTATGACCATATCGTGAGATGCTGCAAAGTTTATCAGGTGTTCCCCATTCTCGTTTGAGTTTAGGTGGAGACTATGTTTTCCGATTGTTGGTGTAAAGTAGGGCTCCCTACTAGCTTGCGCGTTCATGTCCCCTATTATGATTTTAATCTCACGTGGTGGGCATTCATCAAAAGCTTTCTCCAGTTTGTAGAAATCTTCCTTTTCATCGGTAGGTTTGTCCTCTGTAGGTGCATGGACATTCAGTATGCTCAGGTTGAAGAAACTTCCCTTTACTCCGACATATGCCATTTGAGGGCTGAGTGCCTTAAAGTCCATGATGAGATACTTAGCTCGCTTGCTTACAAGGAAGCCTGTTCCCTTTTTGTGGTGCTTTTCGTGACAGCTGTAATACATGCAGTGGTCTCCTTTTACAAATATCCCATTTCCCAGCCATCTAATTTCCTGCAGAGCCGTGATGTCTGCTTTATATGTATTAAGTTGATCTATTAGTATCTGGAAGGCGCCAGATTGATAGAGTGTTAGAATATTCCAAGTGCAAATTTTTAGATCGTATGCCTTTTTACGTTTGCCGGGTCTGTTATCCTCAATCCGTTCCGATGTCCGAGGCTTGTCTTGAGGTATCGTAACATTTTGTTTTTATGGGGTAGGGTTGTTAGCCCTACGCCGCTCAACCCCCATCCTGGAGGACCAGGGTTTTCTGTTGGGGTTTTCCTTCCCTTAGCTGGGTAGTTAAGTAAGGGACCCTCAGATGGTTTGGGCACGTAGAGCGAATGAGCGAAGAAAGTAGTGTAAAAAGAATATATGATGCAAATGTGAATGGTAGAAGAAGTCGGGGACGCCCGAGGAAGACATGGCACGATCAAGTGAATCAGATACTTAAGACGGGCCATGTCAAAAGTCAGAATAATAGAAGAGTATGTATGAGACGATGTATGAATGTGAGTGAGGCAAAGAGTGTGTGCCAAGACCGAGTTGTTTGGCGGTCCGTCCTCTCTGCCTACCCCTGCGGGGAAACGGCGTGATGGTTAGTTAGTTAGTTAGCTGGGTAGTTCCCGTTTTATGGCGCCGGAATTTCGCCATTCGCCCTCTCTCTATCTGCTGTGATGTTATAATGGTGGTCATCACATTGCCCAGGGTTCGCGGGGTTTTCTGATGACCACTCGTGGACGCAAGAGAGTCGGAATTATTGGTAGTGTTGCTGATGGTATGCAACGTGGCGTTTCGCAGCATTTTATAAGCACCTTCCTTCCAGCAAAGAGTGTACCACTGCGACCCTACCAATCATTCGAACCCCTTTGTCGTGTACATACTTTTACATAATAATAAAATTGTAGGCAACTGATAAGATACAGCCAAGCCGCAGCTGTCACTTCGACATCCGACATGGAGTTCGGAGTTCAGAGTTGGAGGGTTGGAGAGTTGGAGGCCGCAGGGAGATCAACAGCCACTACACGATCGGCGAACCTTCTAACTCTGAACTTATTTTGGTTGGCTTGAACTTAGTTAAAAGGTTAGCTTGGTATGGTAGTAGCATTTGAAACTTCATTGAAGTTATTTTATTTGACAAGTGAAATAAAATTGACCAATAAAAATGAGTAATAATTAGTTTTTCGCAAGTATTTTATTAAACGAATTAGCGTTTTTGTCATCAAGTTAAAAGGAACATCTGTGAGTAAATGAAAAATATTTAAAAAAAGTTATTCATTTCATAATATGATGAAAAATTTAATAAAACATCTTTAAAATGACATGAATTTTAATAGTTTAGCCATAATACTAATTGATCTCATTAATCTCAATATTTTGTGAGTTAAATGTGCGCGTGGAAGATTTCTGAAATACATATATTATTAATTAAATACGAACACGCGAACAGCTATCTGGGTTTGTAATACAATTAGTTTGAGATGCATTGGCGTAGTCCACTTAAGGTGGACTAGTTAATACTCCAGCTACATTTATTAGAAACGGACTCAATGCTCCCACTTTTGCTAAGAGAGCATTAACTTTGTGTGTACCCTTTTGTAAACTTGCTAAACTCTGGCCTAGACCATCCGCTAGTTGCGCAAATATTGGAGCAAAGAAGTTCACCTTGGCTTATGGTAGTAGCATGAGGATTGTCCAAGGTCACAACGCGAGACCCTGCTAAGTTTCTGAAGAATAGACTATCTTCCACAACCATTTTGGTAAACGCAGCATTTTTTCATCAAAGAAAAGATTTCCACCATCGAACCTTTATCACAGAGAATTTCTAGAACTTCGTGTATTCCAGTGAAAATCTTCAGATCCTTTTGTATCGAATCTGCAACTTTTCTCGCGTTGTTTTCAACCCTTCTCCAGTTTCCGTTGTTTATCACCTGCCATTGGGGTACGGCATTAACGAAGAAGTACGTTGCTGTACTACAACCCCCGAGTAAGAAGTCGGCATCGGGTGCCAAGTGGCCCCTGGCTAGATATGATGCTCTGTTGATGTATTTGCAGACTGCATAGGTTCCAAAAGTGAAGAAAACCGCGTGGACTGTTATTCCCGCAGGTATTGTTCGGTAGTATTAACTTCGTAAGTAAAACCCTGATTGCTGAAGGATGGTCAATCTCCATGTCGTTTTTCTAAATCTATGAACATAACAAAAAAATATAACATGCAAAAAAAACGGAATGAGTGGGATAATCATACACGCTTTTGAATTTGATCGGGTAGTACAAGTAGATCATTAAACGGATCATCAGCTGTGTAGTGGTGTGCTGGATGATTAAAAGAATGATATGTAATGCTTGAAATTTGGATGCAATTTAAAATCAAATTATCTTTAAAGCCAAAGAAAATATAAAGTACTAGGAGTACTGGTACGCCCAAAAAAATTACAGTTAATCCAATGATATTTTTATTAGTAAGTTATTAATACATATTATTTCTGCGAGGATAAAACACCACTTCAAATAGAAATCCCTTCTCAGTAGATTTCGAAGCAAACCAATGTCACCACTGAGTTAGTAACATTTTGTCTATTAGATCAAGACAGTCAATCAACATTGCATGACTGTCTATCTTGCACTGCCCTAACATCCATTTGAATTTGAATTTGTATGTATTTTGAAACCGATTTTCTGAATTTGAAAGTAATTACGGTCAGACTAGTTTCCTCATACAAAGCATATGCACAAGGATACCGGTAGTGTGGCAAGATTTATTTTCAATTAGAAAATGTTATTTATATATTTTTTGTTTCATTCTTTAGCTTCCAACCAAAAACAATATAATTTTTTTTATAATCCATCCAGTACACCGCTACGCGAGCAATGGTCTCTTTAAGAAGATTTTTCTGTACTAAAGGGGATTTTTTCTCACCACAGATTATATACTATGTTATTATGTAAACGTTGCCAAACGTTAGAAAGTTTTTTTGGAATCTACCTGTGGGAGCTTAAATAAACCAAATCAAAAAGCCCGGTGAACATCCACACTTCCCACAAAACAGTAATTTTGTCACACACCAGATTTAAAAAAAACAGAAAATTCATGTTGCCTTCGTAAAAAAATGTTATTTACGTAAAAAAGTGAAATGTCTATAATGTGCAGAGCAGATATTTACTATATTTTTTTTATCTACTTCTGCATTGAAAATAAAAGCTGCAATTAATTAATTTGATTTTCTTAAAGTTTCCACTGATCTGAGTACTTAAGTGCTGCAGGCGATTATCTACTGATGTTCATATCAACGATTATAAACTCGTAGTTCAATAAACAGAATTAGTGTCTACAAAGTATGTTTTTGATTTTCACAATCAAAACGTAAATTTCTTCTGAAATCAATATTTTTAAGTAGGTACTTATAGCCACCTATACGCCGATAAAAGGTGCACCTGAAAACAGTATGAAAGATGTAAGTAAGCACAATAAAAGTATTATATTTAGTTATATTATCCTCACCGAACAAAAGAGCTTTGTCTCTTTATGGCAAGGAAAGCCTATTTTTATTTTCCTTTATAGCACTGCATAACAGAAAGTTATATAAATGAGTTTGATAACTTTATAATGAAATAGTTTAAAGAGGAGAATACAAAAATTAAGTAATTATGTAACGTAAGTAATTAAAGTAAGCTTGTTACTAATATTTTGAAAAAAAAAACATGAACAGTTTGTTGTGAAGCATGTTTATTATTATCAAACTTTATTACGCCCGAACGGGTGTTTTCAAAATATAATTATTACAAATTAATATTATATAACTTAAGTGCGATAGATTTTCCGTATATTGTATCGACCGAATATAGGGAAGCTTCGTCGGACCTGTCGTAGCAAACATGAAGCTGGGTGGCTAATTCTCTCGTAGAGTTAACCAATTTATAAAATATCTTACCTTCAAATTGAACAATAACTTTCAACGCACATTTCAAATTTTGCAACAAAGGGAAACAATAGCTGATTTGATATTTATGCACAAAATTTTAAATAATAACATTGACTCTACCGAACTTCTTTCCCTAGATAATTTTAACATACCCATAAGACGCAGAAGTCATACATAGCTATTCCACACGCTTAATTAAAAGACAAATGCAGCAACTAATCACGCCACGCTAATCAATCGTGTTCAATAATTAAATTGTTTTCTCCACTGTAAATAATGTACTGTTTACTTCTGTTTATAAATAAAATAAAAACAACATCCTCAAATAAAATAAAATAAAATACTACTCTATTAGTTGGGATGCTAAATTCATAAATTTATCAACTAATAATGCCATTGACCATTTTTATGTTACATATTATACTAGCAAACCTGGCCACACATTACTGTGGCTAACAAAACACAACGCCATTACCCAACCTTTATAAAACCCACACCACCGCTTGCCAGCTGCCCGCAGCCCGCTGCCTGAATTGAATATTTGAATTTCTCGGAATTTTTCAGCTATAATAAGCATGTATTATACTTATAAACCTTATTCTTGAATCACTCTATCTATTGGTGAAAATCGCATGAAAATCCGTTGCGTAGTTTAAAAGATCTATGCGCACATACATTTTGAGCGACTTCATTTTATAATGTAATGAGTAATGATGATGAAATCATTCGTTTAAACGTCCCATCAAAGGATGCTCATATTAATAACTATTAATATTTGGCTAATTTATAGAGCGCCGTTTTTGTGAAAAATCACCTCAAGGGCGCTAATCATCCCCATTGGTTCAGTCCAGCTCTGATGAAACTGACTAAACATTTCTACTTCTTGGACTCGCGCATTTGCCCGGAAAGCGAAAGGTCCTGGGTTCGAATCCCAGAGGTACAAATATCTTTTTTTGATTTTTCTGTTTCCGAGGGAGGGTGAGAATGTTGAGAATGTCGGCGTGGTTTGACTCTAGTGATGAATTCAATGTGCTCTTGCTAAATAATTTGTCAGACATTTGATGCAATTTTAAAATTGTTATTATTATTATTATATTTTTATTTCATAAAATTTTTATTAGTTACAGATACCTATTTGTTTTTTTTGGCTACCACACTAGGCTCATGCCCGTGTTATAGATGGTAGTCGTACATTTAATATTTTATTAAATGTAAACTGGAAACTAGGTTTTCGTCTTGCTTTTCAGTCAGACTGAAGATTTCAATGTTATTAATGAGCAGCTGTTGTTCTCTCTCGTTGTTTGTTTTGTCCAAATATGTAACCAACTTTTTTAATTCAATTTACTTCAGCTTCAAGTATATCATTTTTTTTTCTTTATTTCGCTAAGAAAAAATGATGAGTTGACAGAGATGAAATAGCTGGAGAGCAGTGATGGTCCTGTTTAACATTTAGCGCACATCCATGACTCACCGTTCTCCTCAGACATTTTCCTAAAAACGACAGTGGTAATTTTGGCACAGCTGAGATGCATTTGGTTTTTGTGACTTATACACTTCATTCCATACTACTTCATACAAACAAGCCAAGTTTCTATAATATAATCATTATAATATCATAGTTGTTATTGTTAACATTAAAATAGAAACTATTTGTTTTGGATCGCAGTCCAGTTACATTCTGATAATAAACATTTAGTACTTTGGTTCATTCATTTGATAAAATATTAAATTTTCAAAAGAGTTTTAGGCATGTTGTAGTATAATGTAAGTATCAGAGTGTTGTTGTAGTAAAGCAGAAAAATTGGAGGATTAAATAGATTAACGTTGTTAATAATAGTTATAAGAAATATCGAAAGAGTGCAGCACAAATTTTTACGATTTATGAACTTCAAGGTACACATACCTATTCAACACTTCAACTAAACATTCTTACTAAATACGCTTAAATTCCCTAGAAAATAGAAAAAAAAAATTACTTAATTTTTTTGTTTAAAATTATTCACTCCCGCAATATTGGGAACCCCTGCATCTCATCGACATCAAGTTACCTAATCGAGCAACGAGGCGAAATAATATATATATATATATATATATATATATATATATATATATATACAGGTGTCCGGTGGCAGAATTAGGATTTAAAACTTAAATAAAAAATAAAGCACTTAAGATAAACATTTATTTCTATAACTGTTACAAAGAGGAGAAGTGCGGATTTTATTTCTTAAAAATTATTTCGTCTAAATGTAGACCATCACGTCGGACACACTCTTGGAATCTGGCCTCAGTATTTCGTGCCACTCGCTGGAGAAGTGACATCGGTATACCATTAACTTCGCGAATGATATTTTCTTTTAGTGCAGAGATGGTCGCGGGGTCGGTTTCATACACTTTACTTTTGAGGTACCCCCACAGAAAAAAGTTCATAGGAGTGAGATCGGTGACCCCCTTGGCCAGGGGAAGTCACCGAAACGGCTTATCATTTTTTTAGGGAAAAATCACGAAAGAGCGCTATCGTCTCTCTAGCAGTGTGAGGCGTGGCGCCATCTTGCTGGAACCATGTGTGTGAATTGGAGGCAGGATGTTCTCTCATTTTTGGCAAGAAATAATTGTTAAGCATGCCCCGATAAGAATCCCCGTTCACAGGAATGGCTTGCCTTCGACGATTTTCAAAAAAATAAGAACCGATTATTCCACTGCTAGACAATGCACACCAAGCCGTCACTTTGGAACTGTGAAGTGGCTGTTGATGTTTTAAACGTGGATTCTATCCTTTAGGTGACCAATAACGACAATTCTGCTTATTTACACTTCCATTTAAATGAAAATGGGCTTCATCACTCCAAAAGATAGTGTTTACCGTACGAAATCGCTCTAACATTGTCTCGCAGGAAAATTTAGGTAAATTGTAATCATTAGGTTTAAGCGCTTGCACAATTTGAATCTTAAAAGGATGAAATTTAAGGTCCTTCTTCAATATTTCGTGCACAATAGTTTTTGGAAGCCCTAGGATAGCCGCTTTCTTGCGCACGGACTGACGCGGATTATCGCGCAAACTGTTCGTGACGAGTTCGATGTATTCATTTGTTCTCGACGTCCTCCTGGGCCGCGGCCGTGAGTCGTTTGCCACCGAATATGTTGCCCGGAACCTCCGGACCCATGATCGAATCAAATCTTCACTTGGGGCATCACGTAAACGTCGAATACTGTAACGCGTACTAAATATTCGACGCGCAATTGCACACCAATCGTTAGCCTTGAAATAGGCTTCGATTACGAACGCATATCGCTCTCCCGTCCACTGCGACATGGTGACCATATGGTGACTAATCGTGACAAAATAATCCGCACGAACGACAAAGCTAACGCGGCCCCTTCCCCGCTCGTCCGCTTAGCCGTTACAGAGAAATTCGAAATTTAAAACCTAATTCTGCCACCGGACACCCTGTATATATATATATAATTATTCTGCAACAATAATTCTGGAACCAACAACCACATACAAGCACCTAATCCTCGCCTTCACACACTTGGAAACAAATTCACCTCAAATATCGACGTATTTAATGTAAGTTAGCATTATTTAAGAAATAAAGGGTCTGCCATCTAACGTTTTTTTTTCAACTAGTGCTTATTTCGTGAATGGTAACACTTAGCTCATGTCTGATTTAACAGATAATTAGTGTTATCCTTCCGCTGAACGAATATGGTTGTGTATACGCTTGAACAACGCTGGGAAATATTGCGACATTACTTTGAAAATCATGGTAATGTTGCAGAATGTGTGCGAAAATTGAAATTTTTAAAAAATTGAAAAAATATCGTTTGGCCACCTCGGAACTGCGATTTGACACCGTTGGACTATTATTTGTGGGGTGCCCTCAAAGATAAGTGTTACGCCGACAAGCCAGAGACAATTGACACTTTAAAGGACAATATTCGTGAAGCCATTGGAGAAATACAGCTGCACACAATCGATAATGTGCTTAAAAATTGGACCGATCGTGTAGGCTACTGCATGGCCAGCCGAGGCAGCCATTTGAATTAAATTATTTTCCATTATTAACCGGAAGGATTGTACTTTCAAATAAAAAAAGAAATTTGAGAAAATATTCAGTAGTTTTTTTTTATGGCATTTTCAAATAAAAAAGAAGTTATTTGGCGGACCCTTTACCTGAATGATATTTTTATGCAGCATATTTTGTTATTTTAGGAGCATCGCAAAGGAGCTATTGCATATTATTTTTTTGTTTTGTTTACTAAGACAAAAGAAAATAGTGAATTACACATTTTCAAGGATATCTACTCCAATGAAGAGAGCTAGCCCTTCAGCTTGGTGTAGGAGTTATTTCATAAATTATATAAAAGAGTGTACAATACATATAATCGTAAGTACTAGGATGTTATAACGTTAGAAATTATAATATGGCATGAAATGAAATTACAATATTTTCATTTGTGAAGTTGTGGTTGTTAATTTTTTAAGAATAATTTGACATTTTTTTTAATGATGCCAAATCTGTTTTTTTTTTTTTTTTTTTTTAATTCTTCGGTAAGACTATTAAAATATTTTATGCCTTTGTTAATATAATTATTGTGCATTTGTTGTGTTGAAAATATAGGAATTTGGATGATATGTTTACGCCTTAATGATGAGTTAAAATAAAATTTTAAGTTCATATTTGTATATTCTTTATATTTATATACGCGATGTAAAAACTCATCTACCGGATCTGCCAGATGTGCCCTGATGATGGACAGTGCAACGCTGTCCGAAACGTTGGAAAAAGAAGGAAGTAGCGCAACACGGCATAACACCCCAAAAACGAAAAAAAAATGTAAAAACTTGTTCCCCTTTTCCTTATTTTTCTGTATCTTGCACTTTGTCACATTTTATCATTCATAACAATAAGCAAATCACCTGTAAATTTTGTAATACTAACCTACACTAATTATTATTTCTATGCCATCTGTATAGAAATAAAAATTATATACATAAAATAATTCACGGCCATCTTGATACTTCATTGTGTCTGAGCAACATTAATGTTCAAAAATAATTTATAAATGTTCCCAATTCCCATTGCTTAAGACGCCATAATATGATTCACCTGAATACATTTAAACAATATCGCCTATTTTAGCCCTCTGACCCAAATGTGTCGACTGTATAATAAGATAGAGTGTGCTGAAGTAGATATTTTTGTCGGTAATTTATATGGATTCAAAAAACATGCTCTGCGATTGCTGAAAAATATGTGCTAAATTATTATGTATCATTTTGGACTCTAATTATGTCTCTTATCTTGCCTCTCTTTAGTTGTTATTTGAGTAAACTTTGATTTTTTTTTTAAATTCTATATGTCCTGTTTTTTGTTTTATTTTATCTAATTTTTATTTTAACTGTTCCAAAATTAATTATTGTATTATTTGGCTAATTGATTGTATATAAATTTTTACTTTATCTTATTTGTATAATTAGGGAACGTACCCATACTACGTGACTAACTTTTTGCAATTTCTAACCCCCCCCCCCCCACCCAGTGACCAAAATCCTAAGCAACCCGCCGCTCATTTGTATGGAGCGTGACATTTTGAAGACCCCCCCCCCCCCTAAACGTGTCACGTAGTATGGGTACGTTCCCTTAACTGAGTTTTTATAATTGGGTTGTTCTCACATGTGTGTGAACAACTTGTAAAAACGCAGTATAAATAAATAAAATCTGCAATTTAAAAACTTTCTCCTTTCTTGTTATATATTATTTTTACTTAAATTTATCTTTATACCTACCGTTCATATGTTTATTTCTTCAAGTTTATCTTACTCTGTCTCCACTATTTATGTAAAAGCCTACCAGGGCGTTGAAATTGATAAAAAAAAATTATTGCGCCATTTTAGTGAAAAATCATCTTAGCTGATTCTCTTGATTGTGCCATGTCTTCCTCGGGCGTACCCTACTTCTTCCACCATACACATTCACCTCTTACACTACCTTCTACACACCCTTCTTACACTCCCTTCTTCATTCATCTGCTCTATAATACATTCATCTGCTCTGTAATGCATTTATCTGCTCTATAACGCATTCAACTGCTCTGTAATGCATTTATCTGCTCTATAATGCATTTATAATTTAATATACTAAATAAAAATGCTCAAAAAAACAATGTTGATAATAATTCAACTTTCATTTATTTACAAGTAATGGCAGTTTCGCCTACCAAATTCATCGCCAAATCAACAATTGTTTCCGGTACGCATATAATTAAAATCATTTAAAATATCTAGCAGAGCTTAAGAGCTATGCCTATCATTTAAAAATATCGTCGATAGGTATTGTAACCAATGTCTTCTGTTCCACTCCGCGCTCCCCTCAGGGGAACTGAGCGAAAGGGACAACTGCATATCGGGCCGAAAATACCTAAATAAAATCGTCAAAATCAATGTTTTGTATTTCCCATTTTTCTTCTCCAAAACTGGACCGATTTTAATTTTTATTTTCACTAACTGTATTAGAAGAAAATATTCTATGTCGGTACGTTTTGCTTTTTTTTCAAAATACATTGTTTAGTTTGTATACTGAACGTCTTTTGACGGCGTTTAAACTAGGCGATTTTATTCATTTTTGGAAGGTCCTAACTTCTATAAGAAGTAATTTATCCAAAAAAAAACAAAACGTACCGACACGCTAATGGTCAATATCTGTATTATGTAAAATCTATTTTGATCTAGGGTCAAAATCCAGAGAGATAAATGGGGAATACGTTTGTATGGAAAAAACGCCGCTGGTATTTCCTCTTAATAAACAGTCTAATTGATTATTTCAATGATAACATTAACAATATTGATAGCATGACCACACAAGTTCAATTTAAAACATTTAAATAAACACAGCTCGGTTAAAAATGGCTCATTTATGCATTTCATCCTAACCTAACCTATTTTGTGCACCTAATTAGTTGTTTCTTGTGGTAATTGTTGAAAAGTAGTGTAATTCCTAAATTCCTGAAGTGCCTAAAAGTGAAATGAAACTTTGCTAATGTCAAATCAATACAATTTAAACGTACATTAAGCGAATAAATAATCATGAATTTGGTGTTTTGAACTACTCGAAATATTGACCGAAAAATTACATATCGGTCAACCCAAAAGTCATAGACTATCACACAAATTTAACAGGAGATTACGTGTGGAAACGATTCCGTATCCACAGGAGATGCAGAATCGCTCTTCAGATGTACGAGTATGTTATTACATTGCCATTTGACAAAAGAAATAACTGACTTAATTTTAATTCTGTTTCGAACCAGCAACCTCTGCGTCTAAACTCGAGGAGTTTTCGAATCTGCCAATGAGGTTATTGGTAGGTTTCCCAGCGGTTCGCGCCGCAACCGCGACCAAAGACCGAGACCAGAGACTGAGGCAGGCGACCTCAACGGGTACTTGTTTGTATAGGTATAGCTTTGTATGGGGGCCAGTTCGTGCGCGCGACCGAGGCAGGAGACAGAGACGGGAGACGGGAGACAGCCAGACGGTCGCCGCCCCGGACAAGTAGTGTCTCGCGTCGCGCTTGATAAGTATGCGTGTGTGTTGTAAAAAATACCGCTTTTTCTGACTAATACTGTGAGAAGCTGATTGAACTGATCAGACAGCATATACAATGCACAATTAGATTCCGAAAAAAAATTAATTAATTAAATTAACAAATTTAAAAAATTAATAAATCATTAATTTTAATATTAAATAAAATTTAATTTATTTTCAATGATATTCTTCCTTTTGTAAACATTGTCTTTTTGTAACTGTGTTTTATTCAGCCTAAAATAAGTCCTGAACATATTAATGTCAAACAATAGGTAATAGGTGAACGAAAAATCGCCTAAAATAAGTACAAATCATCGTCTTCTTCTTCCTCCATTAGTAACTCTACTTGGGTTTCCATTAGTGTAAATTATCAGTACAACACAACTGACTTCATCGACAGACTGCGCTGTACTGAACTCTGAAGGCGAAGGCGGTCGCGGTCTTTAGTGATTAAGTCTTCACCCACAGTAGTGTCGAAGAGATCGAGACGCTTGTCGCAGTCGCCTGCCTCCGTCTCTGGCCTCGGTCTTTAGTCGCGGTCGCGGCGCGAACCGGCGCCTGTATTCTCCTTGCCCCTGGACCCAGAGATGTCATTTATTTATAATTTAAAAAATAATTAAACAAAAACAATGAAACAGAATTTTTCTTAGGATTTGAATTTTATTCAGTTAAATTATATTATGTACTCGTATAAGGTATGCAAGTTAAGTAATCAAAAGTGAATTAGGTATTTCTTTACTTGACTGATATACAAAATATGGCAGTAATGAAGATCGTAGACCGTGTAATTATTAAGCGGTTAAGTTTCCAGTTACATTTATTGTAAATGGACTCAATGTGCCCGTTTTCGCTAAGAAAGCATTAACATCGCAACAATACGTATACCCTTTAGCAAAATCGCTAAACTCAGCCGTAAACCATCCGACAGTTGCACAAATATCTTGGCAAAGAAGTTCACTTGGGGTTATGGATGTAGCGTGAGGATTGTTTAAAGTCACAAAGGCAATACCCCGCAGAGTTCTGTGAGAATAAACTATCTTCCACATCCACTTTGGTACACGCAGCGCCTTTACATCAGAGAGAAAGATGTCCTCCATCGAGCCATTATCACTGAGAAGTTTTAGAACTTCGTACGATCCAGTGAAAATCGTCATATCATCTTTTGTCGAATTTGCAACTTTTCTCGCGTTGTTTTCAACCCTTTTCCAGTTTCCGTTGTTTATCACCTGCCATTGGGGTACGGCATTAACGTAGAAGTACGTTGCTGTACTCCAACTTCCGAATAAGAAGTCGGCATCGGGCGCCAAGTGACCCCTGGCTAGAAATGATGCTCTATTGATGTATTTGGCAGTCTGTAGAGGTCCCAAAAGCGAAGAAAACCGAATGGTCTGTGATTTCTGCTCGTATTGTTTGGCGGTATTCGCGTTAGTAAGACCCTGAGTTCTGAAGGATGGTCGATCATCGGGTCTTTTTTCTGAATCTGTGAATATGAAAAAAATTTGATAATAAGATTTTTTTTAACGAAAAGTCTCATTTGTACAATAATTTAAATAACATCAAAAGATTGACAGATAAAAATCGATTCCCTCTCCCACTAAAAAGTTATCTTTCATACAGATGAAAGATACTTATTCCCTTTAAAATCTACAAGACGATTCAATCCTACCCATTTTCAGTATCCTATTTGAAACTATCAATTTTATCCCCAATGTAATAACTCCTGTCTTTTGGACGAACATTTTAACCTTCTCTAATAACTTTCAAAATGTTGAGGAAGATTTTAAAAGCATTACATCATCAAAGTTTCCTGGGTTTTCCCTAATTTATATAGATGGATCTGTAGCAACCACGCATTATTGCTACGTCACGCTTTGAATTGCTACCGAAACGTGTCGATGTTTCTTGAAGCAGCGCCTGGGTTCAATTGTATGCAAGCGAAATTACTAGAGCGTTCGACAGCCGTCGGGCATGGTCGATACACAACTGAGCGTAGATAAATACCTACTTCACCGAGACAGAGGCGTGGATTTACCTACCTCGCGCACATTCCAGAAAAGGAACGAACCATTGTACGCTTGAAATGCACAGGTTCTAGTGCCTTCTAAACTATCAGCCGACACCTTGAGTACCCACATTGGAGACCCCGACGTTCACATTAGTGACCTTCGAAGTGCACGGACAATTCTACAGTGAGCACGACGCGTGCAAATACGTCTACCGCGAGCACGTCGCGCACGAAATAAACTCTTCGGTGATAAATTTCGCACACCAATCATCATCATGTCTCTTGCGAGCGGAACATCTGAGGACAGCCAGCAACCAATAACCAGCAACAAGCAACCATCGACCAGTAACCAGCAACCCAACATCAGGAATTCACCGCCTGAGGTCAACCGAGTGGCAGTACGCATTCCGCCTTTTTGCCCTAATGACCCAGAATTATGGTTCGCTATGGTGGAGCGCAGCTTCGAGGCAGCAGGAGTGACCGTGGATGCCACAAAATTTGGTTTCGTTCTCGGAGCCTTGGATCCCGCCCAGGCCCAAGAAGTCCGGGACATCATTGTGAAGCCCCCTGAGGTCGGTGCATATGCACTATTAAAATACGAATTAACCAGACGCCTCAGCTCCATGCAGGAGCAGAAGACAAGGAGACTTCTGGAACATGAGGAGATCGGAGACCGTAAACCCTCCCAATTCCTGAGACACCTGCGCACCCTCGCCGGCAGCGCTGTGCCCGATGAGGTTTTGAGAACCCTATGGATGGGTCGTCTTCCTAGAAGTATGCAGGTGGTTCTGGCTACGCAGCAGGATACTCCGCTTGACAAGGTGGCCAACTTGGCAGACGCCATAGCAGACTACGCTGGTAGACCGGCAGTTAACTCAGTGGCTGTTCCATCGTCCGAAGACTCATTGGTTACACAGATGGAGCGGTTAATGCAGCCTCTCCAACAAGAGCTCGCTACCTTGAGGCGTGAAGTTTCGACACTACGATCTGGCCAGCGTAGGAGGAGCGCCACACCGCATCGTTGGAGCAATCGTTCCCGCAGTCGGTCCAGAGGTCGTCAGCCCGAGGGCACATGCTGGTACCACTGGAAGTATGGGACGAAGGCAAGCAAGTGCACCAAACCCTGCAACTTCCAACAAGAAAACGCGCGGGGCCCAAACTGATGGCGACCAGCGCCAGCCCCAACCAAGTCAGTCGCCTTTTTGTTACCGACAGGGTAACCCGTACCCAATTTCTTATAGACACCGGCGCAGATCTCTGCGTTTTCCCACGACGCCTTGTCCAGGGACACCCCACTAAAGCGACATACGAACTGGCAGCAGCAAATGGCAGCACAATCGCTACTTATGGCAGCCTAACGCTCAACCTGGATCTGGGATTGCGACGCGACTTTACTTGGAGCTTCGTCATTGCAGACGTCTCCAAGCCCATCATCGGGGCAGACTTTCTCGCCAAGTACGAGCTGCTGGTGGATGTCCGAAATAAACGGCTGCTGGACCAGGTGACGAATTTAACCATCACGGGAAAATGAAGCGACAACAAGATCGCTTCCATTAAGACGGTCACAGGAACGTCCCCGTATCACAAGCTACTTCAACAGTTTCCTGACATCACTCGCCCTGACGGCGCCAGGAGGGAAGTTCGTAACGCAACACTGCACCATATTAACACCACGCCAGGACCTCCAACAGTCGAACGCCCACGACGTCTTGCTCCTGACAAATTAAAACGCGCAAAGAAGGAGTTCGAGGCCATGGTCCGTCTCGGAATCGCTCGACCTTCCGAGAGCTCTTGGGCATCTCCCTTGCACATGGTACCCAAGAAGGACGACCAGTGGAGACCATGTGGCGATTATAGAAGATTGAACGCCAGAACTATTCCGGACAGATACCCCGTACGCCACATCCAAGATTTTGCACAGGCACTGAGCGGCACCAAGATCTTCTCAACGATTGATCTGGTGCGGGCATATAATCAAATCCCTGTGGCTCCTGAGGACATTCCGAAAACAGCAATCACTACGCCATTCGGACTTTTCGAATTTCCGGTGATGTCTTTCGGCCTCCGCAACGCAGCCCAGACCTTCCAACGCTTCATAGACGAGGTTACCAGAGGCTTAGATTTCTGTTACGCCTACATAGACGACATACTTATTGCCTCAACGTCAGAGGAAGAGCACCTAACCCACCTCAAGATATTATTCCAGCGCCTGCAGGAATATGGTGTTATCATCAACGCCGCCAAATGCCATTTCGGCCTGACTAAGGTAAAATTTCTAGGATACCTGGTGTCTGACGCTGGCACTTCACTCCTCCCAGATAAAGTGGAAACCATCAACAACTACAGCCAACCAGCTTCCATCAAGGATCTTCGCCGTTTCCTGGGAGCTATAAATTTTTACAGGAGATTCATCCCCAACGCCGCGAGGACACAAGCTCCACTCAATGACCTCCTAAAAGGGAACCAAAAAGGCAAACAACTCGTGTCTTGGACTGCCGAAACAGTAAAAGCTTTCAGCAAGTGCAAAGAAGCTCTGGCCCAGGCAACCCTGCTCGTTCACCCGAAGTGCGACGCCCCACTCTCTATCGTCAGCGACGCGTCTGATACTACAGCTGGTGCCGCACTCCACCAATTCGCCGCAGGTCACTGGGAGCCTCTAGCATTCTTTTCGAAGAAGTTTTCGGCAGCTGAAAAGAAATATGGCGCATACGACAGAGAACTACTAGCCATCTATCTCGCTGTGAAATACTTTCGCCACATGGTGGAAGGCAGGTCGTTCACCATATTTACAGACCATAAGCCTATCACGTTCGCGTTCCAACAAAAAGCAGAAAAATGCTCACCAAGGCAATTCCGCCATCTGGACTATATCAGCCAGTTCACAACTGACATCCAACACGTCTCCGGAAAAGACAACATCGTCGCGGATGCTCTCTCCAGGGTCGAGACGATAGATACTCCTCTGGACTACGTAGCGCTGGCAGCTGACCAGATGTGCGACCCTGAACTGGAACAACACTTGCAGGGAAGTTCTAGCCTACAACTTAAAAAGATTAATATTCCGGGTACTGACGCGCATCTCTACTGTGACGTCTCAACTACCATAGCCAGACCCTTCGTCACGAAGAAGTTCAGACCTGCGGCATTCAATGCGGTCCATCAGCTGGCTCACCCTGGAATTAAGGCCACGGTTAAGCTCATAACTCAACGTTATGTCTGGCCGGCCATTAAAGCTGAGACTATTAAGCTCGCACGCAATTGCCTTCAATGCCAACGAAGCAAGGTTACACGGCACGTGTCAGCACCCCTGGGAGCCTTTCCCAGACCCTCCGCTAGATTCGAGCACGTCCACATCGACATAATCGTCATGCCTTCTTCAGAAGGATGCCGATACTGTCTAGAGGCTTTCCCGATCCCAGACCAAGAGGCTGAAACAGTGGCGCGTGCTTTCTACAAGGGCTGGATAACAAGATTCGGCACTCCACTCCGCATTACTACGGACCAAGGGAGACAATTTGAATCGAGGCTGTTCAGGCAGTTGAATTTCCTGGTAGGCACGACGCAAATCCATACAACTGTATACCACCCCGCAGCAAATGGCATGGTGGAACGATTTCATCGTCAACTGAAGGCAGCGATCAAGTGCCATCAGAATAACCGTTGGACGGAAACACTTCCCACCGTACTCATGGGAATCAGAGCAGCTTGGAGAGATGATCTCGCTACAACCTCAGCCGAGCTAGTATATATACGGCGAACCGCTCCGCTTACCCGTCGAATTCCTATGTACAGCACGACCTAATGTCAACGACGACACCGGAAGCTTCCTCAAGGAACTACGGAAACATTTCAATGAGCTGAGACCAGTTGAAGGTACCCGCCATGGTGATGGACATCATTTCGTCTTCCAAAATCTTCCCACAGCTTCTCACGTCTTTCTGAGGGACGATACAGTCAAGAGCCCGCTTCAACAACCCTACAGCGGCCCTCATAAAGTCGTTCGTCGGCACGAACGAACATATACCATACTGGTAAAAGGGAAGGAAATCACCGTGAGCATCGACCGCCTCAAACCAGCATACATTGCTCAAGAACTTGATAGTTTCACATCACACTCGCAAACCGCATCAGAGTCACCAGCCGCCACATCACAACCAACCCTTCCGTTGTTCGATGGCAGTAAGGATCGGACACACACAACCACTCGTTCTGGAAGGCGGGTTCGATTTCCCGATCACCTCGATATCTGATCATTCCTCTTTCCACCGCAGCCATGTCTGCGTTGTCTGGGGAGGGAGTCCTGTAGCAACCACGCATTATTGCTACGTCACGCTTTGAATTGCTACCGAAACGTGTCGATGTTTCTCGAAGCAGCGCCTGGGTTCAATTGTATGCAAGCGAAATTACTAGAGCGTTCGACAGCCGTCGGGCATGGTCGATACACAACTGAGCGTAGGTAAATACCTACTTCGCCGAGACAGAGGCGTGGATTTACCTACCTCGCGCACATTCCAGAAAAGGAACGAAC
Organism: Limnephilus marmoratus; assembly: GCA_917880885.1. NCBI lineage: Eukaryota > Metazoa > Arthropoda > Insecta > Trichoptera > Limnephilidae > Limnephilus > Limnephilus marmoratus. The sequence goes on from OU862921.1 coordinate 27,126,971, forward strand.
CATTGTACGCTTGAAATGCACAGGTTCTAGTGCCTTCGAGTGACTAGCCGAAGTGACGATTTACCACTCTACTCCACTCGTCGGGCCATATAAAAGACGCCTAGGAACAGCGAAAATTCAGTATTCGTTCAACTTACCGCGCAGTCGCCTGCCTCGTCTAGCCGCAATCAACCTTGACCCAGTGTGTACTATTGATATCGTAAAATTGTACGCTAACCGTTTTGTGTGCTCACCAATTATAATTATTGTGGGAACTTATTAAAGGCTTATTTTACACGCAAACTCGGTTTTCTTCATTAAACTATCAGCCGACACCTTGAGTACCCACAGATCCAAATCCGATCTCAGATATTGTGGCGCGCGGTATATATTCCTGATAAATCTGTCTTATAAATTGCCTAAAGAAATTACTATATTTACTGCAGAATGTTTCGCTATTGAACAAGCTTTAATTCAAATCCAGCTTCTCAAATTCGTCGAGTCTTACTGTGCACTGACTCTCTAAGTGCAGTATTCAAAATACTCTCAAATAGCGTTCGATGTCAAGAAGACCACCTCATGTGTAACATTAAAACATTCTCAATTCCCTAAGGCTACGTCCACATAGGCAGGCGGCTTGCTTAGCGCCTAGAGCCTAGATAGGTAGTAGATAGCCGATGGATAGCCGCTTAGCGTGTATCCAGGTAAACCAACGTGTTGGTTTTTTGCCACTAGGCTCTAGGCGCTAAGCCAGCCACCTGCCTGTGCGTTCGTAGCCTAAACGAAACAAAGTTCAAGACAATATTGGTTTGGGTCCCTGGTCATCTAGGAATTGAGAGTAACGAGAAAGCCGATTCTCTCGCTAAACTTGGAACGATCTCCGGTTTTTTCCTTTAAATTTTAAAATTCCTTTCTCTGACGTCTTCTTTGATCTTAAATCCAATGTGTCTCGTTCCTGGGATGAAAATTTGAGTCCAGTATTTACTATTTTTTATGCTTTTGTAGAAAAAATTTAAAAAAAAAGACCAAAATGTCATTAACATATTTTACTCCAAATAATGTCAGGAATCACTGGTTAAAGCAAGTTCAATCGCGAGTCCAAATTAAAAAGGGTTTCTTCTAAAAATACTTGAGTACTGATGCTAGGTGAAAATATTAACATATTTTCAAATTTAATTAATTTGATATTATAATTATGTTGATAAATGTCTAATCACAATTCAAACCAGTCATAATCCCATACGCATACGAGCGGAACATCCATGGGATTGCGAGATGGCATTCAAAAAGTTTTTTGAATCTTTCGACAACCTAAATATATTCAATCATGCGTTATTTAATGATTTACCTGTGGTGTGTTTTTTTCCAATAAAGCACAAATTATTGAAATTATAAATCATTTTAAAGAGTGTAACATATCTATTTCGCGAGTAGGTACTGCTTAAAGCAGGTACTGTTTATTGTCTATTAATTTTTTATTTTTTTATTTAACTTTGTTGGTTGGCGAAACTGCAACGACACCGGAAACGGGCGTTCGGGGGAAAGATGGCGGAGGACATAACGTAGTTTTGTGTGGGGGAGCAGATTTTCGGGGCGATGGGGATTATGTTGTGAGTTACGAAGGCGATGTAGCCTAGAAAGTTTGTTTTTACACGTCACGTGAGTGTGTGACAACTCTAATGGCACTGTAGCCGATTTATTTTGTTAAATCCCCCGCCGGATGCCGCGAGATAATGTTGTCCGCGTGCTGATGTTTTTTACACCAAATTCATCGGGTGATGAACTGCCCGCAAGGATTCTTTGCTGGTGAATCCTTTGGCCGATGAGGTTCCCTCATGCCGCTTGATGGGTGAGGACCTTCCGTGCTCGTTTTGTTGGGTGAATTCCCTTTACTGATGAAGCGGCTCCTAGACTCTGTTGGACCCGCCAAATATCCTTTGTTGTACCTTTGGGCCGGTGAGATTCCCCATGCCGCCTGATGGATGGAGGCTCAACCGAGCTTTTTGTGTTGGGAGGACTCCCTTTAACCAAACGCCCCATGACGTGTGGAACGGCGTTTTGGAGTTTGCTGTTGACGATCGCTGTTGAGGATTGCTCTACACGACTGGAAGAGAATCACGACGACGGGACGTACGCGCTTCTAATAACCAACCGTAATTTTAACATAACTCTCTCTCTCCAAATCTGATAGATGCCAAAGGTATTTATGTTTCTTTTTTTACCTTTCTTTGATGTTATTTGCAAAGTGCAATAAAGCCTTTTTTTTACATTTCACTAGAAAATACTTTCTTTTATTTATATGCATGATCTCTGATCCCTATCTCCACCATCCTGAGATGGATGTTCTTTATGCTCTGGGAGGCTGTCGGATGACAAAGGTAGGTAACCTACATTAAAATGGTATTACATTTGCGCCCAACGAAAGAGTTTTTTAAGTATATTAAACAGGTGTTCGGAAGGGTATTTATAGATCATGCATATATCTATAAGAATAGTCTTATTTAATGTTATATAATTTGTCTGCTTTTTACGATGTCATTTTACAACTCATCAGTGTGTGGGTAGTAAGTTAGTTATTTGCAATTATGCATTTGAACTTGTTGATTACCAAAGTTTGACGTTTAGTTATATCTATTGCCATATATAAAAAAAAATGTGCGTGTTAATATATTGTTTCCCGCAATTTAATGTACATTGGTACCAGTGACAGCTTGAATAATTTACAGCGAAAAATATTCTCTTTTCTGGCAATACTGGATTTAAGTGTCAGTTGTCAAAACATCAAAACAATTGTTGTGTTTTGTTTTCGCAAATAAGAAGATACGTTATATTGTGAAAGGGTTTTGTACATTAATTGGATATACTATTAAGAATTTACAAGGGAAGACGATGTGGATTCTTTTTATAATTTTTCGAGGAAAAACTTGCTTTGTTTTGAGGGAATTTTAGTTCCGGTGATACATTGGCTTTACACGGTGTCCGTTGAGCTACATACATTATAAAATGTCCGGTGAGCTACATACATTAAAAAATAATTTTTTTTTTGGAAAATAATTTTGATTTTTTTTTCAGATAATTTTTTTTAAAAAAAGATAATTTGTTTACATGGTGTCCGGTACTTAGTGCAATAAAAATTTTACGAATTTAATTCATATTATATTATTTTATTTGTCTTTTTGCAGCGACAACAACTTTTGTCAACAATAACAAAGATGCGTTATTACTATTTTGAGGGCATTTTAACAACAATTATGGAAATTGTTTTGAATAAATTGAACACTTTTATTGTCAATCGTGACATGTTCATAGGTTTGTTAAATTTTATATAATTACAGGCATTATATTTTTGCAGTTTTGTGGACTTAGAGAATTCATAATTTTTTCTTTTTTGAAAAAATTTTTTTTTTTGGTGTGGACATTGGTGCTGTTTAACTTGGGTTCTTGTGTTTCCTGCCGTGCTTTAAGTACCGCAAGATTCATTTTATAACACCCAAGTTAAGACATCATTTTTTTTTTGGATTATGGGAGTACACGGCCCCCGGCCACCCTTCCTAATCCTATTTTTTTTGTGTTCCACCGTGTAATGTCGCGAGTTCGTTCGGGAATTGTCGATTTGTGTTTTTTTACAATCCCAACAGCACGCATCCAATCATATTACTCCTTTTCTTTAAAACGAGTTGTGGTTGCATATCACATTACTACTGAATTCTCGAATCAAGTCTCGTTATACACAACCTCGCCTGTAATTTTTCTATACCTATCGAGCTATTGGAAAGACCAGTTCATTTTTGTTTTGCCCTATACATCCAGTAAACTCAGCTTTCGTTAAAAAAAAAAAAAAAAAATCACAAAAAATTTCATCAATCTTGCTACCATATTTTTTTTCTTTTTTTTTCTTTAAATTCTTCGGAATTTTTTCTATAGGAGACGTCGTTTATAATGAATGTCGTTTCCTCTGATCCGTGTGATCAGTGGCGCCCAATATTTTGTCTAAGTCATATTTTGTAATTGACTTAGTCTTTGACGAGAATTTTTTTATATAAACTCTAAATAATTTTTTTTGTATGAAATGAGTCGTTTCGCCTTCCTTATAGGCTACAATTATACTTACACACTGATGCGTTCGTAAAACAATAGGTTATGTTGTACTGTTTTAGCGTTTAAGTCTGAATCCTTCTTCTCAAGTTCGTTGGAATTTTCTCCCGAATAATGACTTTCCAAGCACTTGGAAAGAATGATTCAAAACTTCTGTTTATGAGAGATTTGAGCGACTTTCTTATGTACAGATTGTTAAAATTTCAACAATTAGTGATTAAGTAAAGTTTTTCTTAAATATACCATAGCTATGTTAAATAGATTAAGTCTGGTATAACTTTCCTTAAAGTCAGTTAGTTAAGTTTGTTAAGAATATTTGTTAAGAAATTTTTTTTCTTGTCACAAACAAAGGTGGTACTGCTCTGGCATACCTACCCATTAAAGTAACTCATATTTGAAGTTTATCACCTTACCTCTAATACAGGAAAGTGTATTTTGTCTTTTAGTTCTAAGTTAACATTAAGCATTTACATATATAGGTCTCTCACTGCTTAAACCAGTGTTGTACTGTTAATTTTGTCTACTAGTGTCGTTCATTTGGATATTGTTCGATCACCCCTTAACTAGTGTCGATTATCTAATAAGTATATTCGATCTCCAAAATATCATTGTTTGTTCAAGAAATTTATGACTTTTCACTTACTTGATGTATTAAGTGTTATTTTTTTTGAAGGAATGCCACCTGGGTTTATCTTCAGTCTTTTCTTGCACAAGCAACGTCCCCTGAGGATGATTTATCATAGTTACATCTTGTATTTTTGTATAAAATCAAGAGTACCTTTTGAGGTTCACTTTTTTAATAGCTAGGTGTTTTGTTTAATTTTAATCCCTAAGCTCTAAGCCTAACATTCTAGATCCTGTTTTGCTTCTGTGTTCCTAATGAATTTTTTCATAATTTTGATGGATAGGTAATTGAAATATGTAAACCCTACTCTGACCACTTTGTAATTGACAGTTTTTTTATAAAACTTGTTATACGATGGACAAGTAATAATTGTATTATACTTGATCTGATTTTTTTTTGACAGATAGGTATGTCTTTACATATAAACCCTACTCTGACCACTTTGTAATTGACAGTTTTTTATAAAACTTGTTGTACGATGGACAAGTAATAATTGTATTATACTTGATCTGACCTCCTAGACATCAATTTTTAAATTGAATGAGTTAATTCTGTATATTTGTTTATACCTTGGTCTAGTTTTAGTTGATAATTTAAGACGCGTTGAGTATAATATCTGTGACGTAACTTTTTTCAAATATCACTTTTGATTAGAATATAAGGATAGAGAGAGAGAGTTATTTTTTTTTTTTTTTTATGTTAATAATAACTAAGTGTTGCTTTTTTTCTATAAATGAAAGTGGGAGCTTGAATTCTCCATACTCACTAGTGTTTTCTTGAGAGATTGTCTCTCGTCATGTGAGTAACGTGTTGGTAATCTTACAAGCGAGCTTGTAAAAGTGGAGGTATTACCTCATTTTCTATGTTGTTTTTTTTGTACACCATTCTGTGAATGGGTTTGCTACTTTAATATGTTTTACGTTTATGTTTTCTGATACTATGTTGTGTTATTTTTCTTTAACAGATGTGGAAAGAGAGAGTCGTATTGGGCGGTGTCCTAATAATTTTACTTCACTTCGCGGCGTAAAATTTTCGGGGGTTGCGGGGAAATGTAACATATCTATTTCGCGAGTAGGTACTGCTTAAAGCAGGTACTGTTTATTGTCTATTAATTTTTTATTTTTTTATTTAACTTTGTTGGTTGGCGAAACTGCAACGACACCGGAAACGGGCGTTCGGGGGAAAGATGGCGGAGGACATAACGTAGTTTTGTGTGGGGGAGCAGATTTTCGGGGCGATGGGGATTATGTTGTGAGTTACGAAGGCGATGTAGCCTAGAAAGTTTGTTTTTACACGTCACGTGAGTGTGTGACAACTCTAATGGCACTGTAGCCGATTTATTTTGTTAAATCCCCCGCCGGATGCCGCGAGATAATGTTGTCCGCGTGCTGATGTTTTTTACACCAAATTCATCGGGTGATGAACTGCCCGCAAGGATTCTTTGCTGGTGAATCCTTTGGCCGATGAGGTTCCCTCATGCCGCTTGATGGGTGAGGACCTTCCGTGCTCGTTTTGTTGGGTGAATTCCCTTTACTGATGAAGCGGCTCCTAGACTCTGTTGGACCCGCCAAATATCCTTTGTTGTACCTTTGGGCCGGTGAGATTCCCCATGCCGCCTGATGGATGGAGGCTCAACCGAGCTTTTTGTGTTGGGAGGACTCCCTTTAACCAAACGCCCCATGACGTGTGGAACGGCGTTTTGGAGTTTGCTGTTGACGATCGCTGTTGAGGATTGCTCTACACGACTGGAAGAGAATCACGACGACGGGACGTACGCGCTTCTAATAACCAACCGTAATTTTAACATAACTCTCTCTCTCCAAATCTGATAGATGCCAAAGGTATTTATGTTTCTTTTTTTACCTTTCTTTGATGTTATTTGCAAAGTGCAATAAAGCCTTTTTTTTACATTTCACTAGAAAATACTTTCTTTTATTTATATGCATGATCTCTGATCCCTATCTCCACCATCCTGAGATGGATGTTCTTTATGCTCTGGGAGGCTGTCGGATGACAAAGGTAGGTAACCTACATTAAAATGGTATTACAAGAGAACAATTTGGAATGTAATTGTGCACACCGATAGAATCTTCAGTTTAAAAAAAGTTTTTGGAACTATTTTGGAACACCAGCCCGCAGTCCCGTCTTACCCCGGATAAGATACCGGTACAGTAATTCGGTTGAAGTTTAGATTCTGATAAAATCTAATGAGAATCAAAAACGTTTAAAATGCTAAAACAACAATAATTTTTCAGAGTTTGAAAATCACCTCATTTCAACAGATCATTCGTTTAATAAGGACACAGGGGTTAAAATTCTTAACCGTAACAATAAAAGCAAAAAATTAGATAACTTAGAAGTTAGAAGCACTTCACATTAGAACACCAATCTTAATATATAATACTAGCTGTCACCCGGCACGCGCTGCCATGCCATTTAATAAAGAAACTGTTTTTCCCTGCGTGTCCTTTCCCATTCGTTCCGTTCCCACTCGGCCTCTTACACCTTCCCTCTCCCCACTCCACTCCCCCTCTTCCCCCGTCACGCGACCCCTCCTTCCGAGCTCACCTATTCCCTCCCAGGTTCCACTCCTCCCTCTCGGGTTCCCCTCTCTCCTCCTGCGAACCTCCTACCCGAGTTTTGAAAGAGCTGCAGCAATTTTGAGAAAAATATAATATTGAATAGTGAGTAAATTCCAAAAATTCAAAAACGTCAAATATCAATGCGCCGATTGTTTTGCTTTTGTTCTTAAACATATGGGAACGTACCCATACTACGTGACCAACTTTTTGCAATTTTTAACCCCCCCCCCCCCCCCCCCCCGGTGACCAAAATCCTAAGCAACCCGCCGCTCATTTGTATGGAGCGTGACATTTTGAAGACCCCCCCCCCCTAAACGTGTCACGTAGTATGGGTACGTTCCCTATAATGCTGCCCCTCTTTCCTACACACTAAATGTCAATAGATGAAAATGAGACAAACGGTGAACGGTGATAATGAATCTCCATCACACGTATAAAGAAAACGAAACGCAATTCCCGTAAATAAGTGGAAAAGTAAAAAAAACCACAAAAAATATAAATCCGTACAGAACACCATCTTTGATACTGACAAAAACAAAACACGGACAGTTACGCATCGATAATTGCTTCATTGTGTTATTTTAGCTTAAAAAAAATGAATTTAATTCAGTTAATAAGTTAACACAACAGTCATTGATTCTGAGGCCGTACGAAGTTGCCGGGTCAGCTAGTAAATAACAAATCTAGTATTCTGAATAACAAAATTAATTTATCTCTTAGTCCTATTCTAGACATACTTCCAATAAAATGCTCTGTTCTTCCTGGAAATCCCTTGATTAGCCCTTCTCCTCTGTTCACGTCCCATTCAAACACTTAAAGTTTGTGTATATGTCTGAAATATTCTATATCGTAGGTTATTTCTGATACTCTCCTGATGAAGGAAGGGTGCTTCCGAAACCGGTAGAGTGTGAATAAAAAAAATTAAAGTGGTGTATAACTAATTCGTATATTTTATTGTAAAAACAAAATTATTTTTAAATTATTTATTTTAATCCATCCAGTACACGAGCAACGGTATATTTAAAATGATTTTTCTGAACGAACGGGAATTTTGTTCTCACTACAGATTATATTTTAATTTATTAAGTGAACGTTGCTGGACATTAGAAAGTTTGTTGGAATCACCTGTCAGTGCATTAATGAATAAATAAACCAAATCAAAAAGCATGGTGAATATTCACACTTCTCACAAAACGGTAATTTTGTTAAAAAAAAATATATGCGTAAAAATTAAAATGTTTTAATCTTACTGATTTTTTAAACATTTTGGTAGATACGTAAAGTAAGCATGATTTAGTCCATTCGCTCTTGGGGGAACTGAAAAAAAAAACGGTTAGCAACTGAATTGCTTTCCACAGAAAATTTCATTGGCGGTCCGCACACAGGCAACCTTTTAAAGACCAGTTGTCAAGGGCGACGCCAGCCAGCGCATTTCAATTGCCAGGTTGACAGGTTGCCATGGTTACGCCTCATGACGTGTCAAATTTTCGAGTAATTTGCGATATGTAAGAGCAGAAAAATATCGGTTTTTTTCAGGAGGTTGATAAAATATATATTAAGGTTGATAATTGATAAATTGTTAATAAATTATGTTTTTGTTGAACAAGCTGATATTATTACTGAAATCGTAATGTTGAGTTGCGCCGTGAATTGAGTTGAAATGAGTTGCCAACCAGTTTTCGGTTCCTCCATGAGCGAAAGCCCTCATTGTCATAAAAATAAATGTTATGTTTAAACAGTTTGTTACAACATAATTATAAATGCACATAATCTAACTTACTATTGATAGAATTTCCATATATTGTATTGATCGCATAAAGGGAAGCTTCATTGGACCTGTCGTAGCACACATTAACCTGGGAGAAGAATCCTTTTACAGAGTTAAATCTGGAACCAAAATATATATAAAAAAATACATAAATATGAACCTTGAAAGTTTTTGCCTAAATCGTTCATTCCTGCGAGAGTATAGTTGTATACCAATCATATGGTTACTGAACGACACAATACGTGTAGGTACGTAGTGCTTCGTGGATCGTGTACAAAGTTGATCAATAAATGGAGATATAGTTTTGTAGCAATTTTAAAAGATGTTAAAAATCAATACACATCTTATAAAACCAGATAAGTAGTTAAATAATATTTACACTAAGGTTTCAGATAAATATGGATAAAATAACATAACTTGTATCTCGATCAGAAAGCAATTACGTTTAACTGGATATTTTCACGATTCAGTAGATTTAAAAAAAATATTTTACATGATTGTGACAGTGGTACTTACAGTAAGTTACATTTTTTGTTTTTTATTTATGTAACGCCCAGAGATCTTTTATATGATTGGTAGTACAATTAATTCATGACAGATAATTTTAACACAAATAAAGAAATAATAAAAATAAAATTAGATAAAAAAATGCACACAAGTCATAAAAATACAAAAAATACAGAAATACAGCGATTTGAAAGGTTTACAAAAATACAAGATGTGTTTAGGAATGGTGTTGGAATAAATATTTTACAAGACCCAGAAAACTCGTCAAGTTGATATTGAATATGTCAACATCACCTAAGTACTGATTTCCCATACTGTGAAATAGTTGTATCGGAGAGTTGGCAATGTAGTTCCGCTTATGAATGTTGCATTAGAATAGAGTAGGTATTTTGTCGTGTTGTTACTGTAGGTCTTCGTAAGTTTATGAGTTGCAAGAGTTCGCAACAGTCGAACTTAGAGTTTAGTATTTTTGAATAAAAAGTTTAAGACGTTTATTTTACGCCTGTCTTCTAATGTGTGTACTCTAAGAATATTTAATAAGAAATTATATTTTAAGTCTTATTGTGGGATATTTAATTTTAAATTTATAAAACACCGAAAGATTTATTGTATTCGTTCATATTGATGTGAATTTTGTAAGATTGGAGACCAAATACCGAATTATAATCATTTAAGGCTTCTAACTAGATATAAGTACAATAGTTTAATGGCTTGTATGGAATTAATGTTTTTAGTTCTTTATTCGAAGCCTAATATTTTCATACCTTTGTTTTTTTTTGGCGAAACTTAGTTTTTCATCCAAAATAATTCCAAGATCTCTTTCTAAAGCTGAGCTGTTGATGGAATATTCGAATAAAACAGGATTTTTATTTAGGAAAAAGTAAAGTTTTGCACTTTTCTATATAACAAATATATTATTTTGAACTCATCAATATTTGGCGCACTTATTCAACGCACCAACTTACTATTATTTGACTTTAATGTATGACAATGATTTATATCAGTTATTTTTTTGTATAGCCAGATGTCATCAGCAAAGTGCAATACCTCGACATCGTTGAGGAAATTAGTTATATCCTTGATGAAAATGAGGAACAAAACCGGGCCAAGGTAAACACCCTTGCGGTAGGCCACTGCTAGCCAGAATGCTTTCGACATTCAAGATTTACGATTTAATAAATAGCTAGTGAACCATTTTAGCACGTTATCCCTTATTCCTGGAGCAAATAGTTTTTTGATTAGTAGTTTATGGTATACTTTGTCAAATGCCTTCGAAAAGTCTGCATATGTGCAGTCGACTTGTTAATTTTCTGCAAAAGATTGTATTGTGAAGTTTTAAAATATTGTTAAGTTAGATTTGGTAGATGGTTAATACCTCTGATAAAACTTTGTTGTTTTTGGTCAATTAATTTTATTAATTTTAGATATATTTCATCAAGGACCAGTGATTCAAAAAGCTTAGATAGTACTGAATGTATACAAATGGGGCGATAATTGGATATATTAGTTCTTCAAACTTCGCAAAATTACTTTGTGGCATCATAATATTATATAATGAATAACATTTCACTTTGTTTAAACCACTATAATATAAACAATATTTAGAAATTTTAGAAATTAGAAAAAGCATTAATAGTAAATTAAATATTATAAATAACCAAACATTTTTTAAAAACAGCCATCTTTTAAATTTATTTTCTTATTAATACTTACAACTAATTATAATTATTGATTTTTTGATTTACACTAATTATTTTAATTATTTGTTCATAAAAGTTTTTTATTATATAAATGCAATTTTATTTTTCCTTAAATAATTTTTATATTTAATTTTGTATAACTATTTTTAGCTCTGCTGGAGGCCAAGACCCGACCTGGGTTGTAGAGCCACAGATGATGATGATGATAACTATTTTTATGATTTGTAAGTAATTAATCACCTCTACTTTTTAATATTATGTCTATGTTATAGTTTATTCTAATTTGTCTATACTTGTTTGTCATTTATTTTTCTTTATATTGACATATCCTGATGAAGATAACATTGTTATCGAAACATGTAGATATTGTTTATATTATAGTGGTTTCAGTGGCGGCTCGTGACTTTTTGGTGTGCTAGAGTGCTGATATTAAAAAAATATGGCATTATTGATGTTGTTGTAGCCGAATAATTTTTTTTTTTTTTTTTCAAAATAAGTTTTTTGTATGAAAAATTTCAGGTTAGTTTCAGTTTGGTGGTGCGCCGCACCGATTTCCTGAAAAATCTTCATACAAAACACCGATTTTTGAAAAAAATATATATATATTTTTCGCATACGACAACATCCATGATGCCATTTTTTTAATATTAGCACCCTAGCACAACCAAAAGTCACGAGCCGCCACTGAGTGGTTTAAACAAAGTGAAATGTTATTCATTATAGGATATATTAGTGTCTCTTTTTTGTAGATAAGTGTAACGAAGTTAGATTTCCGGCGATCTGGAAAATGTCCAAGGGTCAAGAGACAGTGGAATAAGAATAGTGAGAATAAGTGAAGAATAAGTGAGTGGTTTGGATAATGTATTAGAGCATTTTTGAAGAATATTAGTGGAATGTCGTCTGGGCCAGCGGATTTTTCAGTGTCTAAGGAAAGTAATTTCTATATAATGAAAGCAAATAACTTAGTTTGCACCACTATATTATTATCATTATCAACATGTTTCAAAAACGATGTTTTCTTCGTCAGGATAATATTAATATTAATCACTTAGCCTGACGAAGAAAATATTGATTTTTCAAAAGAAGCAAACACATTGTGACTTGACACTTTAAATAAATAAAAAGAAAATACTTTGTTTTAAATCACTTTATGGTTATTTTTACTTTATTGTTATTGTTAAGAAAGAGACAGTAAATTAGAGTGGGACAGTGCGTCAGTTGTGGGAAGGAAGTGGGGGAGGAGAGAGTGGGATAACGGGAAACATACTTATATTAGGGCTGAATGTTAAATTTAGTTGATTATTAATGATTTCAGCCTTTGTATTAACTGATTTTTTTATTTCCAATGCTTCTAAATTATTTAATCTTATGCCTATCCCATTTTTGTGTAGGACTTTAATACCCGTATCCCAGTTAAAAGTGTGATCTTTATTAATTAAGTGCTCTGCGAATTCTTAAAACCCTGAACTGGTTAGGCATCTTATGTGTTCCTTTATTCTAGTTTCCACATTGCGTGACGTTTGCCCAATGTAGAACGCTGGACAATCGTTAAAACTAATTTTATAAACGCCCGAGTGGCTTAGTACGTCCTCTTTGTCCTTGGCATTAATTATAATTTTTCCTAGGTTGTTATTTGTATAAAAGGCCGGCTTAATGTAATGGTTCGATGGTACCCGCCACCCAAAAAATGGGTCTGTGGGAGTTCCAATCAGAACTTTCTGAATTGTTTTAAATACTCCTTTTTGATAAAAGAGGTTTCGATGTTTGACACAATCAAATGTCCGCTTCCTAATTAAGGTCTTCCTAATCAAATGTCTGCTTCCTTACCCAAGGTTCATTATCTCTCCCTTTCCACTAGCACAAAGCATGCCTGTCTTGTAGACGTCACTCAGGGAGTTGGCAGAACAATAAAACCGATTAAGGTCGTACGGGGTGCCGTTGTATAACAACTTGTTGTTCGATACGCACTGCAACGTCAGTTCTTGCTGCCCTGAAAAATGATAATTTACCTTATTTATATTCTAACCATTACGTTTGAGAGTTGACAGATTAATAAAGTTGGTTGAGGTCGTACAGGATTCCTTTGTAGAGCAACTTGTTGTTTAAATCGCACGGTAATGTTAGTTCTTGCTGTCCTTAACGAACCAACTAACCATCACGCCGTAGGCAGAGAGCACGCAAAGCCAAACAACTCGATCTTGGCACACACTCCTTGCCTTGTTAACATTCATACGTCATCTCATATGGTGACCGGACAACTCAGAATGAAACCAACTCAGAAATCTCTCAGAAAGGTCATTAAGAGTGATGATAATTTTTTTTATAAGTGTTTAAATAGGTTAAATTAGGTTGGGGTTACCGGCTAATTTAAAATTATTTTTTCAAAGCTTTTAATGACCTTTCTGAGGTATTTCTGAATCGGTTTCATTCTGAGTTGGCATAGAACCAACTCATTCATGCTCTTCTATTATTCTCACTCTTGACATGGTCCGACTCAAGTATCTGACATTGCCAAAATCATCTGAACGTCCCATTCTTAATCTTACTCATTAGAATATGAGATGGCAATATAATATTTATTTCCACGGTCCCACGCAAGTCTCCTTTAGTCTAGTGGCATAAAGCGCCTGATGAATCTTAGTGGCAAGAAATTCAGCGGACCAAGGGTCTAACCTTATGAAATCCAAAAAAAAGTGTTTTCGTAAAATCAATATCAACAGAAGAAAGCATAAATAAATACTAATAAGATGACCAAATGTATAGGAAAAGGTTCACTGTAATTCGACGACTAAAGTATGGAAAAAATCATCCTTCACATTGATAAAAAAGTGCTTAGTAGTCTCCTCACTCTTGTCTACTTTAGTTTTCTGAAGGTTTCATATCTACCGCATGTGAATCACACACTCTGATTTTTTTAAATAGTTATTAATAAAAATATGTTTTTGTGAAAAATGTGTTTTTTTTTACTTTAAACTTGATTATTGATTTAGTCATTAAAAGTGTTTAACACAATTTCTTGTCCCTAGCTATAAGTTTCTTTGTTTAATTTTTCTGTGGTTCGAAAAATTAAGGAAATCATAAAATACAATAAAATGGGAAATTAAACCTGTCCCGAATATAGTGTTGCCCTTCCCGATGCAAGTAAGTGTCATGTAATCATTGGTTTGAAGCTCTATTCCATTTGGTCCAGGAATTATCAGGAAAGGTGGATTAGTGTTGGTGAAGTATAGTGGATCCATCTTTGGGAGGTCCTTATTCAAGTCCCATTGGCATGCTGCATCTATGGTGAAAACATTACAATAATTAATTTGCAAACTACAAAATTAGGGAAAATATTCGGTCAATAAAAACACAAAACCATTTCTCTAAATTGCCGTATCAACACATGCGTTCCAAACCTAGTGAGATGGGCAATGTTTTAAAAATATTTGTGTACGTATAAGAAAAAAATCAATACAATGAATTATAATAATGTACTTACATAATAATATATGGGTTCACAAGTATTGTAATATTAGTTTACCGCTTGATCATAATATAAATTCTATGATCTGAGGTTTACCCCAGTAAACGTACTTGAGACAAAGAAAGAATGATTTTAAAATTATTTTTAAGTTAAAAAAAATCTCTCAGGCTAGGTTGTTTCATTGAATTATAAAAATTAATGAAATTTCATTGTTAAAATTTATGTTCTGTGAAAGTTCTATTCAATTTCTCTTATTATTTCATTACAGGTAGGTTGTTTCACAGTAATTTGACAAAAACATAAATTTAACAGGAATTTCACAGAATTTGAAAATTAGCTTTGCAATTTGATGAAATGTTTAAATTCGTGAAAGAACCTGTCCTGGGTAAAGACAAGTCGTTGCAAGTATCCCTTAAAAAAAATTCTGAATTCTTCCTTTTTTACATTCAATTTGATATTTCACTATATAATTGGTTCAACAGTTGGTTGTTCACTATATAAGTGGTTTAACAGTTACTTGATCAACAGATTACTGGCTGTTAAAATTGATGGTACATTTTCGTACAAATTCACTGCTACGAGTGGTGTTCCTCAGGGGTCACACTTAGGTCCAATCCTGTTTTTATTATTTGTTAATGATGTGTTATATATTTTCAACGATGTTAAAGTATTAATGTTTGCAGACGACCTGAAATTATTCAAAGCAATCAGAAACATTAATGATTGCCACATATTGTCAAATAACTTGTTGAGATTTATTATATGGTGTCATGATAACCGCTTGCAACTTAACATAAGCAAATGTCAAATTATGAGGTTTTATCGAATAAAGAATCCAATATTTTTCGATTATTCCATTAACAATATGTCGTTAGTAACTGTCTCGGAACTTAATGACTTAGGTATTTGGTTTGACACGAAACTCAACTTTATCAAGCATATAGAAATAATAACCAATAAAGCTTTGAAAATGTTGGGATTTATTTTAAGGGTATCTAGTGATTTCAATAATGTCAATACTGTAAAAACATTATATATATGTCACTCGTAAGGAGTCATTTAGAATACAATTCCACGGTTTGGTCCCCAAATTATGAGATTCATTCACATGCGATTGAAAGAATCCAAAATAATTTTTTAAGATATGTGAATTTTAAAATGGGCATTCCTAGTGAATGCCTAAATTACGATAACGTACTTTGTTCATTAAATTTTATAAAATTATCTGATCGTAGAATCATTTCCGATTTAACCTGTTTGTATAAAATCATAAATTCAATGTTTGATACCCCAGATTTATTATACGAAACCTCTTTTCATACTCCAGGCAGGTCAGTCACAAGACAGTACCTACCATATTATTGTAGCAATTCTAAGTCAACAAGCCAATATTTTACTCCTATGCGACGGATTCAACAGCTTGGAAACAAATACTCCGATGTTGTTGATATCTTTAGTACATCAATTTTATTATATAAGCGCACCTTATTGAAGTTTTTTTCATCACATAGGGGAATACTTTGATAAATCTATTAAAATTGACTAACACATTGGCAGTATTTTGTTGGCTGAAAGAAAAAAAACTATTTCGGATTTAATATATTTTGTACCTACATACTGTGTGGTTTAAATTCAATACCTAATATTTTTACTTTGTATTTATTTTTGTGCAAGTGTTTTAAAGAGTAGTTTCCTGCACTATTTACTAGTATAATTTCGTTAATATTGTTATCGCGGGATGTATATATATATATGTATATGTATGTAAAAGCCTTAATAGGCGTAAATAAATAAGTTAAAAAGTTCCTGAACACGCTAAACAGGAATCTAAAGTGAATTTCTTAATTCCCTGCTTATTTTAAGTTCACCCAGTAAAAATACAGGAATGTTTTGCACACTTTTGAACATAGATACCTACTTAAGATGAAGCTATACGTGAAATCACTATTTAGATACATCTTTACGACGAATCGGTTTACAGTATGAACATCAAAAAATATGCTACGGATACATTGAAGCTTTAACTACCTTTTCTATGTATCGAAGTTACAATAAAATTATTATTTACGTAACAAAAAATTTAAGCGTAAACCACTAAAAAAAAATGTTTTTTCATGACTTTACTATGACGACTAACAACTTTTAAAAAATACCCCTTTATGGCTAAGATTATTTTTGACGTTTTCTATGTTCTAACTTTTTTCGTTCTTATAAAATTATGCACAAAATAAATAAAAACCTCTTTGGCACTTACGTCAAATTTTTAGAACCGTGCTAATTCATACGATCTGCGGCCACCGCCTGTATTTCAGCATAATGCTGCGAACCAGGGGCGTATATCTTCGTTCAAATTTTTCAATCGCGGTCCATGACGTGAAAGTGCTAAAAACTCATAAATTTTCATAGATGGAGCTGTAAAGATAGGTTTGTAATTTTGATTTTCGCCATCTCTCGCTCTCTACGTGTGTCAGAAAGAGATGCTCGTTTGTCCCAGCCGGGAATGGTAGGAAATACCATATTTTTGTTTATGTTTCATTATGACGCCGATAATTTTGCGTTATTGGTTCGCCAATGGACATATATTTTATTCAAAAAGTGGTTACATGAATGTGGATATTCTAGAGGTGACAAAGTTGTATAATGTTGAACAAGAAATCAGGTAATTACATAAAACATTATCATTCATCATTCATTTGTAGATCAATTTGAGGTTAAAATTGTAGATCAATTTGAGTTTTTACGAAATGCTTTTTTGAATTCATCGTGAAAACAAGCTTATGGGTACCGGAGGTTAATGTTTTTACAATAATATAATGTTTAACACCTCATAACTCGGATCATGTTACCATTGTTGCTGGATGGTTGTCACTTTTCGTTCGCGAGTTCATCCTGCATATTTCGATCGAAAAATCAATGCACATTGAATTCCAGATGTGAAAAAATGAGGTAATAATATGAAACATCAACATTCAGCTTAATTCGTCCGTAAATTAATTTGAGGTTAGGTCTGTTAGGATACCTTAGTTGTAAGAAATTTCAGTCGGTTCAGCGACTTTTTATGTGTTATTAGCAATTGTCTTTACTGAAAATAAACATATTTAAAGATGTTCCCTGAGTGTTTCATTTGTCAAATGTAATAAGAAACATTTTCTGATTCCAATCATTTTTGTTTTTAAATAATTTATTGGGCTGATAGGTTGCAGTAGGTCGAGTGCAATTATATTGTCTATGGTAGATGAATAAACTTCCTCTATCTTTAGTCTATTAGCGCTATCGATAGGCGTGGTTTGGTTAAGTTGATGACGAAACCGCTTAGGAGGAAAAGGCCCGAAGATATCGATCTAGAGCCGTGGTCGTCAAACTGCGGCCCGCGGCCGATATTTGTGCGGCCCGCACAAATATCAGGCGTTTTCTTTTTAAATATATGTTTTTTCAAGTAAAATTATATTATTTCTGTTTTTTGCGGACCGCACAAATATCTCCCGTTTTCTTTTTAAATATATTTTTTTCATGTACTATACACATGGTCAACGCGCGTTTGTTGATTTGCTACACTCAATTCGTGAGGATTTTTCAAGCTTTTTCACCTTCCCAATTTGCTTCAAGTGGATTAAAACAGTTTTATCACTAACACCGCAGCCTGCAGCTAACTCGGACGTGGTTTGCGATAGATCCGTTTCCACAATAGCCTTCAATTTTTCATTATCAATTTGGTCTCCGGCCGTCCACGGGGCTTGTTCTGCAGGTCGAAATTTCCAGAACGAAATCGTTGGAACCAAAAACGCACTGTGTTTTCTTTTGCGGCATAGTTGCCATACACATCATTAATCCTTCGAGCCGTTTCTGCAGCACTGGTGCCACGGTGGTACTCGTACTCGTAAATAACGCGATATTTCCATCTTGTAAACTACGTGACACAAATAAAAAAAACAATTAAGGAAAAAACAAATGAATTATAATTTTCGAAACACAAATAGGTACATGAGTAAATAGCTGTATAAATTTGAATTTGGAATTCCTAACCAAAGAGAAGATATTTGATATCAAAGTTGCCAGTACGGCAAAACGCCAATTTCATATGTAAGGACCTAATATTTGCCGTTTTCTTTTTAACCAATTTTTTTTTTCATGTTCGAGTACAATTATATTATCTGTTTTTTTACAACTAATTATATTGTCGTTTGAGACTTTCAGGGGGGCAGTAGAAGACCCAGAGAAAATTAGAGGGCGTAGAGATGGCACAGTGAGGGTGTAGGTATTTAAAAAAAGGTCTAAAAAAAGACCAAAAAAACACGCTTATCGTGTATAATATAACAAAATAAACTTTAATATTGGTTAATTTTTGTTATTCACACATTTCGATAGTTCGAGAAGTGGATGAAAATTGAACTGAAAGATTCTTTTACAGATTTACAATTTTTTTAAATATAATTTTTTTTTTCGTGTTTTATTACTATTAAGAATTGACACTATATCGAACACAAGAAGGAAGGAAGTAGCAACCCGGTACTTCAAAATAGTTGCTTTTTTAACTTGCTAAACTAAAAGGTACAATCATAAGTGTGCCAGAAGAGTGTGACGACCGCTGATCTAGGGGTTTGTATATTTATGCCGTGAACTGTGGCCCGAAACTGACGTGGAATTGAACGGACGCATTTTTGGTTCTCAAACATTGAAGGTTATTTTGGGTTTTTTTCTGATAGTAATATTTATTCATGATCAAAATATTATACCTATTTATCTCAAAATATTTTTGAACCGATAGTTTTATCCCTCATTTGCCTAAATTAATGATTTATTTTTTATGGATGAAACACTTTCCTTTTGTATTTATGATGACTAATAATGAGTTTTTCTAGGTCCATTGGTTGGGCGTTTACACAATCATAGCTACACTTACCTACATACATCTACATATTATAACATAGACTCTGTGCTTGTAGCTTGATTGTCACATGTATCCCATCCCTAGTCCTTCCCAATCCAATCCCATCCCTACGTTGCTATGAACCGTTACCATAACAAAATCAGTGTGTCATCAATTGAACTCGCCGCATAAGACTATAATTTTCCGCTCCCGCATTTTTATAACTCAATCCCATAAATACCGCAATTGTTAACTGTACAAGTGTATGAACAAAGCCATGAGACCGGAGAAGTACCACAAGGTTCTACAGTAAGTCCCTTCCTTCCTATTCCTCTTATGTGCATTCATTTCTATTTGTGCAGTGGTCTAACATTCACACAAAAACACATACGCAAGGTCCTTCGACATTCATTCGCACCTAAATCACACACATAAACACTTCTCGCAAAATCATTCATGAATTAATTGAAGATGGGGATTAAAAACCAAAACAAGTATACCAGTGTGAGCAACTTCAATTTGGGAGGCGGGAATAGGTACCACCGCCCCGGGAACCTTTATTGGATAACAAATACCTCTGCCATAGGTCACCCCAAGTGGTTCGCTACGTTTGGTGATTTAGCAGGGGTGCCCGGGTTCACGGGGTGAGGTTTGTCTAGGTCTTAGAGGCGAATGACCAGGACATACTGAACCCCAGATTCCTACCCACCCCTCAAACCCTTTTCCTTCCCAGAACTCTCCTCTCCTTCCTTTCCTTAAAAAACCCTCCACACAGCATCCCCAAAGATGACATAGGCCCCGAGGGAAATTATTTTCCTCAAGCTGTAAAAAGTGGAGCTCATGTAAAAAAAAGAAAAAAGCAAACTACGCAAAGGAAAAATATTCGCGGGAAAAGGGGACTCGTGTTGAATGTGTAATTCAATTTATGACTCTTTTTAGTTTTCAATAACTACTTCATTTAACTAGATAGAAGTTTTTAAGTGAATACCGCATTTTAAGAGTGCCAACTGCTCCCAACCGTCTGGAGCCAGTGAGACAGTTGGATGTGTTATGAGGCTGAAGGTAGGAGGGAGGGGCGTGAGATGGGTAAGAGGAAGGTAGGGGGGATACTGATACTGGCTATTCTGATCTGGTCACCAAACACCTTTTTTTTACATTAACCCCACACACCCCATAAGGAGGGCTTGAGGAAAACGATTACCCTCTGGGCCTATGTTATCTTTGGGGATGCTATGCGGAGGGTCTTTATAAGGAAAGGAAGGAGATGGAGTTCTGGGAAGAAAAGGGTTGAGTGTGAATTTGAGGGTCAGTGTGTCCATGAGTGACGAGCGTACGAATCTATTCCTCCCGCTGGAGTGCAAGACGATGGGTTGAGAAACACCAACTGGTTAAAGGGTCTCCTCAAACCGGCTTCTCCTGATCTGGCCTGCCACGCAGCTGGTGAGCAGGCGCATCCGGGGCTGCCGCCGCCAAGATCTGACCACAACCCTAAACCACTAAATTAGCGAACCACTTGGGGGTACGACAGAGGTAATCCACCAAATGATTGCCGGGATGGCGGTGCTCACACTCACCTACCAAATTCAGTTTATTTTTTAATATGAATACTACACAAGAGTCCCAACTGCTCCCTTTTAAAGCCAGTGATGGCTTTCCCAATTGGAGTATTCAATTCAATCGAATTAAACGTTTTTGCGCACACCCCAACCGCCTGGAGCGAGTGAGACTATGCCATCACCAATAGGGGAACGTTGTACGGCTGATGATACTAGAGAGGGGAAGGAGATGAGGAAGATGAAGGTGAGGAATTACCTGGCTATTCAGATCTAGTCACCAAATACGACTAAAGCCATTTCAAGCAATTTTTCAATTCTGAAGTGTGGTCTTACAACAAGGCCATACTGAGTATCTTCCACTCTGGAACGTGGTGCAAGTATACGCTATATTATTTTTTAAATAATTAAATAATGAAATAATATAAATGAACAATAAATTTTATTTTAAACGCCGGGATTTTAACCGTATGTATCCATAAATTGATATACTTATTTAATGTAGAATATTTTTAAAACTAGTAAGCTGAGAGTTGTTCCTTTATCATTTCTAATACTGAGATTAGTTTGTTTATTTGATTGTTTCCAAAAATTATTTTTGTAAAATGAATTTTACAAAAATTTTAGATTTGGAAATTTAATAAAAGTGTATGTAAATTTGATAAAAGTACATATACCTTGTTTTGTAAAAGTACGTATTAGTTACATTTTGTCATAACATGTATTATAATTCATTTAATCAAGTTTCTTATTATTAATATACTAACTAACTAACTAACTAACCATCACGCCGTTAGTTAGTTAGTTAGTTACGGTAGGCAGAGAGGACGGACCGCCAAACATCCCGGTCTTGGCACACATTCCTTGCCTCGTTTAATATATGTATTTAATATACGTATTAATAATACACTTTCGGATATTTTTGTTTAGATTGTAAATAAATAAAAGCAATTAAAAGTTTTATAAATATTAAACTTTATTAGTATTCCCCATAGTTTGAGGATTGTCGATAATATTGACGACGCTACTGCTGCGGCCGCTGCTGGCAAAATAGAATTGACAGTATTCATCCACCGGGTAACAAGGTATTAACAAGTGTATGGAAGCATCGGCGAACGGAGATCTCGCTGGGCGCTTCTTACATTTTGCAAGCACCTCTTCATGACAACAATATTTAATTCAAATTACTTGCCTCGTGCAAAGTAGACCTCCTCATTATAACGTGAATTGAGAATGCACGTTACAATGAGGAGACCATAAAGTTGAGTTATATTCAACCTGACTCCTCACTAGTGATGTATAAAGAAAAGCTCAATATTTCTTGGTATTCAGTAACTGACGGCTACACCAAAACTAAATGCAGAAAACCATCTTCAAGTATACTGTAATGCCAACTCGCAGTGGAGTGGAGCTGGCAACACGGTATTGCTTCGAAGTACTTAAGCACACATTTCACCACTAACATTTACACATCTGCCCTGATGATGGACACTGTAACGCTGTCCGAAACGTTGACTAAACCCTATAAAACCCTAAAAACAAATAACAAAAATACTTTTGGCTGTGAAAATCTAAAATCATATCTGACTATATCTAACTATTTACTCCTTTTAAAATTAAAGTGAGAATCATTCTTGCCTCCTCAGATGTTATTTGTATTAAACTTATTTATTTATTTAAAATACATAACCTTTACGAGAGTGTATCTACTTAGTGGCGTAGCGTGGGTTTCGGCCGCCCGGGGCGGAGGAAAATTTTGCCCCCCCCCCCCCCCCCCTAACTTCTACAGGTACTTTTCCGCAGATTTTCAAGCGCTGGGGGGGTTGGGAGGGGGGTAGATATCCTACTTTTTTATGCCGATTTTTAGAATCCTTTGTGCCGAGTACTCTTCCAATAAAATCATGCTTATGAATTCTACTACAAATTTATATATAACTGCTCTCATAAATCGAGAATGGTGTGCCTGTAATAGAATTTCGCATCTTCATCACGCATACGTATGGAATGCAACTCAAATGCAAAGCGTCACTCGGTACACGATGAATCGGCAACTTATTGAAATATTGATAACACAAAACTGGTTTAAATTAAAATAAATATGCGGTTTATCAAAACTACAATCAGAACATAAAATGGTTTTTCTTTGATAATAGCGGCACTTATATTCAGAACACAAAACTGGTTTTAATAACATCTGTATGTGGTGAATTAAAGCTACACTCAGAACATGAAAATGATTTGTCTTTTATTCTGCTGGCAATTACATTCCGAACATAAAACTGGTTTTAATTAAATCTGTACGCGGTGAATTAAAACTACACTCAAAACATCGGGGTGGATGAAAATTTCGCCGCCCCCTTATTTGGGTACTTCAAGCGGCGAGGGGGGCGGCGGGGTTGTATCTGGAAATCCTATTTTTTTATTACGACCTATTTATATACGAGCCGGATTTTTTAATAATCACATTTGACGAGTATTCTTTCAACGAACATCATGTTTATAAATTCTACTCCAAAGTTGATTGATTGATACTGTGTTAGAGTCCCCAAACAATAGTTACACACGCAACAATCAATTTCTCAGAATTTTACAGCATTATGTAACTCAAATGTAAAGCTTCACTCGATGCAGGATGAATCTGCAACTTGTTATTTAATTTATCGTTGTATTCTGAACACAAAACCAGTTTGTATGCGGTGAATTAAAACTACACTCAGAACATGAAAATGGTTTTTCATTGATTCTGGCAGCACATACATAGTCTGCAATTAGAATATTATAACTGAACTTCGAATAAGAGGATTTTTCCTTCGAAGTGTGTCAACAGATGAATCCACAACTGGAAATTTACATTCTCAACACAAAATTGGTTTGAATCAAGTCTATATGCGGCGAATTAAAAGTACACTCAGAACACGAATATGGTTTTTCTTTGATTCTGGCAGCACATACAGAGTCTGCAACTAGAATTTAATAACTGAACTTCGAATGAGATAATGTTTTCCTTTGAATTGTGTCACCAGATGAATTCTCAAATGGAATTTTACATCCTGAAAACTGGTTTAACCCTTCGAATAATAAGAAAAAAATATCTATAAACTTTTGCCTGTCAATGTTTGCGCACAAAATTTTCGGTTCTTCCCATGCAATGTTCCTTTTTATTAAAACAAAACTGTTCTAAAATCTAGATAAAGTAATTTTTCCGACGTGCTTATTAGAACATTATTGTTTCTAAACATTAAAATTTTCATTTTGGAAATGTGAATCGGCTCACAAATATAGTCTGTCAAAAAAGTGTAGAAAATATAAAAACTGTAACTACTGTATTTGTAGACTGGCAACACCAATTTAACTGTCAAATATTTTTTTGAAGTGCAATGACACTGAATGTATAGAACACAGTACACCACATTTTAAAAATCATTTTTTCTTCATGACATAAATTTGATTAAAAGGTGACTTATAAAGCGATTTGCTTTAATTTAATTTAACATAAATTTGAGTTTAACAATAGATTGAAAGGAAGAATCACTAATGGTCAGTTTAGTTACAATACTTTTAGATCTGAATGAGTTAAATATATTCAGATCTAAAATTAAAGACATGCTCTTAAGCCCAGGCAACGCTAAGTACTTTATCTAGTATTAAATAACGTGAGCAATTTCTAAACTGTGCTTTATATTTTATTACATTATAGTTATTCTTCATTATGTTAACACAATATTGCAAAAGTATAATGATAATATACCTATAAGCAATTCTAATTTTGAGATCGGCGGGTATCTATACTGCAATGAAAAAATATTTTTTTCCACTATTATGCCTTTTTAATTTTTTATAAAAATGTAGGTTACACAGCTTTACTTTAACACCATGAGTTATGTGTTTAGTATTGCCATTTGATCAACAGTGGCGCCCTCATATATTTTCTACTGTTATTTGACAGACTTATACACGCCTGCGAATATTCGAATTAAAGTACCTAAAATAGAATAAACTTAAAATTTTAAATTCAGATTCCTTTTCTTAAAAAAATGTTATAAAACTGTATCTTAACTTTTTATCGCAGTCACAAATTTATTTAAAATTAAATGTGTGGGAAATAATTTCACAATTTTATTTTAAAATTAAATGTGTGGGAAATAATTTCACAATTTTATTTTAAAATTAAATATGTGGGACAATTTGCATCTCCTGTGATTAGACGGGTTAAATTAAATCTGTATTTGCCGAATTAAAACTACACTCAGAAAATGAAAATGGTTTCTCTTTGATTCTGGCAGTACATACATAGTCTACAACCAGAATTTCATAACTGCACTTCGAATAAAATAATGGTCTCTTTTGAAATGTATCAGCAGATGAACACAACTGAAATTCATTCGTTAATACATTCTTAACACATTTCTGGTTTTAATTAAGAGTGAATCTGTTTGCGAGTTATCGGCTTTAATTAGTATAATTCTCATAATATGCGTACGGTTTTCCTACGAATTGCGAAATTTGCAGCTTAAAAAAATATAGTTATTGATATTTTTAATGAATAAAAAAAAAATAGTTGGATTCGTAAGCGAAAGGATCGTAGAACATGTTCAAATAATGATTTGAAATGGTTTAAATTTTTCCAAGATAATGTTATTATTTATTGTGAAAATTTGCCGCCCCCCTTAAAAGTGCCGCCCGGGGCGGGCCGCCCCCCCCCCGCCCCCCCCGCCCCCCCCACGCTACGCCACTGTATCTACTCGTGTGTAAAAGGAAAAAATAAAAATTATAACTTAACAAACACGTAGGTACATAGGTATATGAAAAAAAAATTACGTATAAAGTGAAGAGAAAAAATAATATAGAGTGAATATAATATAAAACTAATACTGTGTGATAGTATCCATTAGAAACTAATGTGATATTAAGTGATTCTAAATAATTAGCTCAATTATTTAAGACATTATTGTTTAATTTTTTTTTTTAATTTTTTGTGGTCAGGTTCTAATCTCATCTCTATCGCTATTTTATTAAACCACATCCATTTTACGTGTAGTAATGTTGTGCAAAACTAGTATGCATTAATGACGTGTGTAAAAAATAACGAATATATTGTGAGTACAGGAATGGGATCTATGACAGAAAGAGGAATGGAGTGCTGTAGACGATGACCGCCGATAAAAACAAAAAAAACACCAACTAAAGTAGGAAAATGAAATGAAGAAAATCAATATGAATTTCGAAGAGCAATTGAGTCTACAACATTATCAGTCCGTCTTTAGCCAACACAAATAAGCTCGATGGTTTGCCCACGCAAGAACATGATGCCGAATGAAATATCAAAATAACGCGACGCTTCTCCTGAATGTATTGTGCACGTGTGGATGAAAGTTCGATGAGACGGACATAGCGCCGTCTGTCATTCAACAACATAAATAATTTCCATAAATACGAAAGACGGTAAAATTTGTTCATACAAAAATACTAAAATCGCGATTAAAAAATGGGAGGAAGAGGGTAGGAGGGTTTAAATGGGGTTATAGGTATTATTTAATGCCAAAAAAATACTAAAAAAATATTGTCAAAAAAATAGAATTTTTTTCTGGGTAGGGCAACCCTAATCACCTACCGGTATGAAATAAACTTTAAAACGCATTCTCATACCTACCAAAATACATAAAAAATTTCATAAAAATCCGTTGTGCCGTTTCGGAGGAATGCGACCACAAACACCGTGACACGAGATTTTTATATACAAGATTTTTTAGAGGTGGGACTTGAAAGTGTTGAAAAAGTTGAGAGTATGTATAAGTACTGCTTTTATAATTAAATACTTAATCTTTTTTCTTCTCAGATATTTGTTGGACTTTTTGGCTTAATTATCCGACAATGACCCGCTTAGTCAATGTTAATTTAATTACTTTTAATTCGATGAGAAACAGCTGAAAGCTTAACAAATGCCAATACGTATCCCGTTTTGCCCCTTGCACCTCCCACGGAGGTATTGCTTGCACCCAACGAACTCGCTTTATTTAAAAAAACAAAACAAAATTTCCTCCGAAATTATAGAAGATTTGTAAATAGGTATTTGAATACCTACCTAATTAATTAAAAACCCCTTTATTTTTTAAATTTCAAATAAGGAATTATACTCGTACAATTTGTCCAAAGAAATGTTACTATCACATACACGACAATTTCACATTTGAAAAAATCCTTACTGAACTATTGAAACACAGCAAACAAACAAATTTATGGACAGACGAAATGCAAATTGGTCGAGTTAAAATATGGCCACCCTCGATCAATCTACATAATTTCATCGATGATCAATAATAATTATTACCGGCTTTTTTTGTTATTATTTTATTTCTTATTCCTTATTTTAAAATCATAAATAAAGATTTTGGGATGGTAGTGCTAATATAAAATAGCTGGATTACGTCGATCACCATATTGGATACCAGAAGATAAATTCTTAATATATCGTGATAAAATACAGAAGTATTGAAAATCATATACATAATCACAATTCATTCAGGACATTCATATAACTATTCAACCAGTTTCAAAATACTTACCGACAGTTGCACACAAAGTTAAAGTAATCAGGCAAAACGCCAAATGCAATGCAAAACGTTTCATCGCGAATGCGCTCTATCGACTGCTGAAAAATAAAATTGACCGCCGTACACCAGGTACCGTATCTGTATAAAAATAATACTTAGTCACTATTATGTCAATTTTTTCTTCCTTAATCGTTGGCAGTGGCGTTTTTCTATAAAGATCGTTTGTGCTGTGAACTCCCACAAAACATAATGAAATAAGAAAAATTGTGTTATAATTTAACAAAATTTACAGTTTATCCCAAATCCCAAAGGTGCCTTAAAAATATCATCACCTATGGGTTATTCCATCATATTTCTTAGGAGCATACAAAAAGAAAACTGCAAATCTGCTAACCGGTCGTGAAGCGGAAGCCGAAGCGATTTAAAAAAAACACCCCCATCCTCGTTTTCCACTTCTTAAAGCCTAATTTTGATACTACTCGATGATTTTTTGAACGTTTGACGTTTAAAATTAGTGAAAAATTACGGTCTACATTTGATTTAGAAAAATTCTGCATAAAGTGCGCGAAACGCCAAGAACTTCAGCTATGTGGTATATACTATCTACATTTGTAAATATGGTGTTACGATACACAAAGACGCCACCCCTGCAAATTACTAGGCTACTCCCCTGTGAAGACAAACGGTTTCCCCTTCCCTCCGCAAGCGCGCCGCGCGCCAACGGCGGTTGAACGCTAGCCCCGGCCGCCATTGCTTCCCCGACAGCGCTCCGAGTGCACGCACAGCGTGAACCGTTCGGATTTGTTCCGGAATATTCCATAGGACCGCTATGGCGGTGCCCGACCGTTGTGACCTGCGGGAACGCCAGTTTCGGCTAAATTTCTCTCGCCTCACCGATCACCAAGCTACCAGCCTGCTGCAGTGAGTAACCTGAGCCATTTAATTCCTCCTTTTGCGTGTGTTCCTTTTAAATTCTACGCGTAATTAATGACCGCCCCGAGAGACTCGAGGCAGAGAGAGATTAGGCAAATACCCCTGAAATAGATAGGATATTGATGCTACTTTGTTCTAACATTGACTGTGTTATGTACCATTGTTGTTTATGAAAGGATTTTACCCAATACAACTGATATTTACCGTAGCCGAACTTGTTTCATTGCCTCCCCGGCCTGTAGGATAGAGTTTATTTCAGGGATGCCACACAAACGCCTCAGAGATCCTACAACCCTGGTGATGATAGTCCCCTCCGCTCTGCTGACCATTCTGAGCTGGTCTGTCGGCTGAATGGGTATCCTGGTGTGGCGGTGTAGCTTGGTTTTTTAGGTAAATCAAAATTTATTCCGCAATAAGGAACTGCAGTCCAATGTTTTTTTAATATTTTTTAATGACAACCTCCTAATTTAAATAACACTTTTTTATTTTTAGAGTTATGTAGTTTTAATAGTTAAAATAATTGTCAAAATTTTAATTTTTCATGATCACCCGAAAACCACCGTATGTGTAGTGAATCGTGTGACATCATCATTCCCGAAAAGATATTTTTATTTTCAACCGGTGTTGTCATTTTGTATGACAGTTGTATGGAAGAAAGTATGATACTATTCGATAAGTTAAAACATTATTTAGGTGGAATTATTTCTTTATTACATTATATTTATTATATTATTATATTTTTCAATATTATTGCGGGAGAATGGTATAAAAATTGTTTGAAATTTTTATTTTTTTGGCTTTTAAGAATCGAAATCAATATTAATGGAAACCGAAACTCCGAACTGATAATAGTAGGGGAGCCCAAGCGGGGATTTTGGGATTTATTCAATCCCGTTGTGGGGACCTATTGGATTGTGGACCTATTGGGGCACCCTTTTAGCGTCTTGGGCTACCATACTATAAGATCGGGCAATCAGCTGTTCGACTGGAGCCATTTTGAAATTCAGAGGTCGAAATATTCTCCCTAGAAGTAGCATTACTATTTTTTTGTACGATAGTTTTTGAATATTTTCAATAATAGAGATAAACTAATAAGAGATACCTACCTTTATTTTTGAAACTGAATTATATACACCTAAATAATGTTACAATAAACACAACAACTAAATCTCTATAAACAGTATGTAAATAAACGAAAAGATGAAATGTTGTTAATACGATGGCTTGTGTCATACCTACAATTGCCATACAATGACTTTACGGTGATCAGTTACGTCACCACTAAACATTTTAATAATACCAACTTGATGGCGTATTTCAATGAGACGATTAAAAATGGACTTTTAGTTTTTTTTTTTAACTCTGCGTTTATTATTATTAAATAAAACTTATATATTTAGAATCAGCGTTTATTGGTCTATTCTAACACTATATGAACATATTTTTTAAATCCATAATATTTTTCACTGGAGTTCCTTATTGACGAAACTTTTCACACGTGACCCTAACAATATAGCGAGTTCGCAGTACCTACGAGATTTTTTTTACCATTTTTTAACCTCCGATTGAATGAGATAGGCATCCCAATAAGGTAGTCCACGAACCGCCACCGTGAGACTGACATCGTGAGGCGTTAGTTATTTATTACCTGATACTGGTTTATTTAAATGTATAGTTCAAGATGTTTTAATATAATGGTCATGTCTACTAGTCTGACCTGGCGCCCGACAATCCCGACAAATTCTTGATATTCAAGGTTACTGCCCAGATTTATTTCTTATAAATGTATATTTTGTTAGCTTCATCATCAAAAGAGATTCTCACAAGGAAATGGCCATTGTAACTTAAAGGATTTAGCAATTCAATTTGTATTTGTAAATCTAAGGCAGAAATGAAACCAATCAATCATCAATCAAGTTATCAATTTATTGGATTCTATAACACGGAATATGCTGTTTCTTAAATTAGAGACTCTTATCATAATGATCAATCTAATATATCTCAGGTCGTGGTCCAAGGTTCCTTGGATGATGAAGCTAACAAAATAATCATTTATAAGAAATAAATCTGTGAAGTGTGACATTAATGTTCAAACACGGGCACTAACCTTTAAATTGAGAATATTATCGGGAATGTCGGGCGCCAGGTCTGTCTACTGAACATGACCATTTTATTAGCACATCCTAATCTTTACATTTAAAAGAAATCAGTATCAGGTAAAGAAAAAACTAACGCCTCACGATGTCAGCCGGAGAACCAGAAAACACCCTCTTCGTCTGGTTCTTCAGTTTGGTGGGCTTTGTTGGTTTTGATTTAGTCTTATCGTTATACTAAGGGAACGTACCCATTAGACATAGCAGATTTATTCGCAGGAGTGAATCGATTCAGTCTGATTCTCCTGGCCTTTTGAATTGATTCCTTCTATTCATTCCTTTAATTCAATTAATTCCAAAAAAAAATATAATAATAAGATATTATCTAATTAATTCAGAAAACAAAGAAGACTTGAGTGGAGAGGTTGCGGAGCACCGCACTAAGAGGAGGCCGGCTACGAAGCACCGCACAAAGAAGAGACCGATTAGACCAAATCCTATAGATGTAGGTGTTTGCCTCTTTTTAATGTAGTTATTCTTTGTTTCATCGAGTTTCAAAACACAACGGTGCTGAAGAAGTTTTCATTACCAAAGCACTCTTCCTAGGGTGAATTTGCCTATTTCACTTTTAAAAAATATTACGAATTATGTCGTTCTGAAAAATTGTACTACGGGGTTAATGTATTATTTTAACAAAAAAAATTGACAAGAAAAATCTATTTACATTAGACTAGCAATAAAATCTTAAAATTAAACAGTGTTTTGTTTCACCTCTAAAGTTTCACAAATTTTAGTTTATTTATTAAACTTAAAATGGTTCCACTTCACGTGATCTAATATAAACAAACATTTTATCAATTAAAGACATTATTTTATGACATCTGACCACAGTCGATTGCTGAAGTTCTGTGTCTAAAAATAGATAGGTACTTGTATTCCAATAGCTTTGATACGTACCAAAATATAACGATAATAAATCATTCACGGAGATTCTAGCTAAGTTCAGATTCTGATTCTGGATGAAGTTTTCAATCAACTATGTAATAAAATTGACGGCTTGGCCAACGGAGAGGAATGAGTAAACCGCACGAACAGATTCGCGGCGAGCATTGAGGAATGAATTAGTAACATTTGACTAGTGTCTTGCCTCTTGCCTCTTGCCTCGCAGGGACTTGAAAACTCGCAAGCTGCGGACCTAGCAGGAACTGCGTGTCGGTTCTCTTGGGACTGAGATTGACGAGATCATAGAGACGATGACGTCACAACTGAATGATTTAAATCCTAAGTGAAAAAGACTCCGCGCTCCGGACAGACTATTACCTAGCGACAGACGGGTACAGGACTTTTATTGGAGGACCCACCACTTACCCGCCCTGGTATAGGTAACAGATGGTTACCCCTTCAAGGCTCTTGCAAGGACTCTAATTTTTTTGGTAAAAACGACTCTATATTTGAAAATGAAACTAGACCTCCAATGTCCCTGCATACGTTGTTAGCAAGCAGTATGCAAGTGCTTAGCGGGAAATACAGATACAATATGTGTTAGTATGACAAAGTATAGACAAGACAATGGGACAGGTTGGTGAAAGTCCACGCGGTGGCAAGCGCTGGGTGATTGTATCCAGCGTATCCTACAAGCACCTGTTTGGGAGGAAGACACAGTAGATAAGTAATAAGGGCATGGCAAATGGTTGGGAGTCCTCTCCAATCGATTGGCAGTCCCAGCAAGAATGCGCATGACGTTAGGTCTAGTCGTGAACCACACTCAGCTTCCGCGGGTACAGGACTGGGACGGCGCGGCGGACTATGACAGGATCATGTACCTACTGAATAGAACCAATGTATTAATTCTTGCGTTGTGAAAGAGACTCGGCCGATTCGCGATCGTTTTTCGCTTGGGCTGACCACGGTCAAGTTGGTACCTACGAGTGTTATACGAATGGCGCGCGGGAGAGGGATACTTTACGTGTTTTGCACTATTGTTCTATGGGCGCGCCCCATTATAATATCATCAATCATTATAATAATTTAAATCGTTTACGGTACACATCATTCATTGAAATAATTTAACAGTAAAATAAATGGAAAATAAAAACTTATGGTGCCGTTAAAAATCGTAGGATGCAAGGCTAAAGATGAGGAATGAAGAATCAATTCCTTTTGAAATTGAGAAGTAGATCGAGTGTGTCACAAGATTGAATTTATTCATTTAATTCAATTTTGCCCACGTCTAGTACCCATACTACGTGACCTGTTCGGGGGGGGGGTCTTCAAAATGTCACGCTTGGTACAAATGAGCAGCGGGTTGCTTAGGTTTTTGGTCACCGGGGGAGGGGGGGTTAAAAATTGCAAAAAATTGGTCACGTAGTATGGGTACGTTCCCTAATAGGTATTTACATAACTTTGCAAATGAACTCGTCGGGTGCGCGGTCCTCAATATATGTATTAGGTAGATACTGGTCAGCCGAGCGTTTTGAAGATATTTTTTATAAAACACGTCTACGTCGTCGTATTGAGTTGACCGTTTTTTTAGTTTCTGATCCTACTTGACCGCTAGTGTAACATGTTGCATTGGAATTTCTCAAAAATACTTATCATTCACATTCAGGGTCCTGTTAATTATGCAATTGTGCCAATGTACCTCAATATCTTTTCAGAATCAATGCTAACACGAACATTAACGTGAACTACTTTGCTTGAACAAGTTTCGTAAATTATGTCATAAAATCACCACAATAACCATATAATACCTTTTCCTTAATTTTCGGTTTTCTCGAAAAGTGCATGACTTATTAAATGAAGTCACATTTATTATTGTTTATTTATAAATCATACACCCACACGGGAATTTACAAACATGTGATATACGTATATAATAATTTTGTGGAACAGTAATCGTGAAGTAAAATATACTATTTAAATTATACCGACTGCGGTTTGGTAAAACACTTCAAGCCACAAAATAAATAATTACAAGCGTGCAGTTCACACGCGTCAGAAAAATAAAGTAGACAAGAGTAGGGAGGCTACGAAGCACCGCACAAAGAGGAGTTCATTCTATCTCATTCTCCCGCAGGCTAAATCCTATAGATCATACGTTCTCAACCTTATTTGGCCCACCGCCCACTCTGAGAATATTTTTTTGTTTAGCACCCCCCAATTTTTTTCACTTACCATCTATCGCAGCTATTGACTCTTCTTGTATTCATGATATAGTGTCAATTATTAATAATAATATCACACATTAGATTATTAGTAAGTGGTAAGCGTGTTTTTTTGTCTTATTGAGACCATTTTCATTTTTTTTCCTGTCCACTCCCTCACTATGCCATCTCAATGCCCCCACTGTGCTTTCTCAACGCCCCTAATTTTCTCTCCCCCTGAAAGTCGCAAACGCCCACAGAGGGGCGTTATCACCCACATTGAGAGAGAATCTATGCTGTAGATTGTACGTATAGATGAATGTGCATTAATAATTTAAATCATAGGTTCTCAACGTGGGCGACAACGCCCCCTTGGGGGGCGTTTCAGACCTTTAGGGAACGCTAGAAGACCAAAAGAAAATTGGGGGGCATTTCAGACTTTCAGGGGGGCGGTAGGAGACCCAGAGAAACCCATCTCGCCCTATCGGTGCTCCAGATTACTCCAGATAGTTCGCCGGCAAGACGTACATGAGTACGCTTCGTTTGCTAACGATAGGCGGTGGTGGTCGCAAGTATCCGAAGTGGTTCTCGAGAGAAGTCATCTCGAATATAGAGATCAAACACACCCATCATAAGCGCTGAAAAGCTGGAGGCCTTCAGAGTGACCAGACTTCGTTCACGTATTTTTTTATTAAAGGTTGCGCCGAGTTCCTAAAAACATTATTATGTCTTATCTTTAACTTAGCTATTAGTACTTCCATTTTTCCTGAAGTATGAAAAACATCCACTATATGTCTTATTTTTAAGAAAGGTTCGAAAAAGTTAACCGAAAATTATAGACCAGTTGCCATACTATCAGCCCCTGCTTAACCATTTGAAAAATTAATTTATAAATTCCTTATGCCTCAGACAGACGCACACATTATCCCCGAACATCATAGTTTCAGTAAAGGTAGATCCACTGAACATCATAGTTTCAGTAATGCTAGGTCCCTAGACAGTGGATATACCAAGTAGACTGTTCGAATAACGACTTCTCCAAAACCTTTGACACGGTAAATCACGATATCTTACTCACAAAACTTGCCCAGATTGGTTTTTCCCTTCGGATATTAAAGTTTTTTTAAAGTTACTTCAAGAACAGAAAGCAATTTGTCACATACGGAATCTTCCAACCTGCTGAATTTCTTGTTTTTTCTGGGGTTCCCCAAGAATCGATCCTGGGGCCTCTTCTCTTTTCCGTTTTCGTTAATGACATTGCTGGAGTCATCCGTTTTTTTCGCTTTTTGTTGTTTTTTTTTTAAATTAACTCCATTAACAGGAGGCCCTGACGAAAATAATTTTCCTCAGTGCCTATGTCATCTGAGATGCTGTGCTGAGGCCCGGCTGAGGGTATTAGGAGAGGAAGGAATAAACATTGATCTTGAAGAGAAGGAGGAAACACAGAGGCCGGCAAATCGTTCCACAGCCGAGCTGTTGAACAAAAGAACGAGTTGAAGAAGCGACCCGTTCTCATGTGATAAATGTCAACCGTTTACATATGTTGGGCACGCGTTTGGCGTGTTTTCCGACTATGCACCCGTGCCGAAGGGATCAATGACGCTAGTTCCTGGGAGCATCTTCCATTGAAATACTAGTAGAACAAGGATAGGATTCCTACCCGACGCATGTGCCAGTCGGCCTTAAATATGTTACCTAACCTAACCTAACCTAA
Organism: Limnephilus marmoratus; assembly: GCA_917880885.1. NCBI lineage: Eukaryota > Metazoa > Arthropoda > Insecta > Trichoptera > Limnephilidae > Limnephilus > Limnephilus marmoratus. The sequence continues at coordinate 27,162,547 of OU862921.1, forward strand.
CCTGCCAATGGTCTTCCCGGTAGGGAGGAGTATATTGCTCCTGAACCAAATCTCCTCCCATATTAATATATTTGGCTTCTTCTAACACAGCAAACTTATTTTGTGGCACCATTATGATTGAAATTAATAAATTACTTGGTAATTAGTGGTAAAAACGAAGTAATTTATTAATTTCAATATATTTGGCGTCAGTGAGGAGAGATTCAAAACGGAAATTATTTCGATTCTTGAAAGAGTCCCACAATGAAGAAATCTACACCACCGCCTGAATTTTCTTTTTGAGATTGTCATATTTCTTGAAATTTCTTTTATGTAAAATATTTGAAAACAATTTTTTTGTACAATATTTTTATGGCGTTATTTCTTACAAGTAATAAACTCATATTTGTAATGGTGTAAAATCAATATAATCGTGACCATGGTTGCTGTTTCAGATTCACGAGTTAGGGGGCGTTAGAAAAAATAATATTCTCAAAGGGGGCGGTGGGCAAAAAAAGGTTGAGAATCTATGATTTAAGTAAACACGTTGATAGTTATCAAAATCTGTTTAATAAAAATGACTCATTCGTGCATTTACCTTCTGCTATAAGGAAAAAAATATTAAAAAATCCGTATCAGTTATTGGTAGGTACAGTAAAATATGTATCACTAATTTAGTGTTAATCTAATGATAATAATAAAAACGATGCAAATAATTAAACGATTAATTAAAACAGGAAAAGTCGCAGGACATGACTCAATAGCTGTTGTGTGCCATGTCTCTTTTTCGTTTCATCGAGTTTCAAATCATAACGGTGCTAAAGAAGTTTTCACTTCAAAAAAAATTACAGGATGAAAACGCATGTTTACAAATTCGTAAAACTTATTATAAATCTCGAAGTTTACGAGTGGTTATCTACTTTAACTCCACACGGGAAAATAATTCCTCTCAGGGCCTATATCATCTTTGAGGATGCTGTGTGGAGGGTCTTTTCAAGGAAAGGGAGGAGAGGAAGCTCAAGGAAGGAAAAGGGTATGAGGGGTGGGTGGGAGTCTGGGAGTTAGTATGTCCAGTATGGGTTGACGGACGTATGTATTTATCCCTCTCACTGCGGTGCAAGGCGAGTTGTTGCGAGTGTTCCGATAGAGTCCTGCTGGAGAGGTCAAAAAATCTCTCCCAACCAGTCTCTCTCAGACGCACCCACCGCCAAGATCAAGGACAAACCGATTCCCATGAAACCGGGCATCCATACTAAGTCACCAAACGTAGTGAACCACTTGGGGTGACCTATGGCAGAGGTGTTGGATATCCAATAAATGGTTGGCGAGGTGATGGCCCTGTGTTCGAGTCCCGATGTGACATGTGACCCTATCTTTTTCTGATTTTTCTGTCTCCGTTTTTTCGATTGAGTTTCGCTAATATTGTCTACATTTAATTTAAAGTATATAAATATTCTTAATTTGGTTTCTTGGTTATGGTTTGGAATGAATGCAGTAAGTGTAGGTAGTACGTAGATAAAATAATCTCGTTGAATTTAATGTTTCAAAGACCCAATCATGTCTAAAGGGATCGAAATGAAAATCTAGTCTCCTTCCACGGAAGCAATCTTCTGAACAGGCCCTCCATTGATATGCTGGGTGTACCTAACTCTAAATGACCAGCTCAGATATGGAGGCTCCATCGAAGCCAGAGTTAAAAGTTAGCCTCTCAAAAACTCGTGTGCTCGGCGTGCTGTATAGGGCCCGCAGACACTTTAATAGTACACAACTGCTAACCCTTTACAAATAAGTGCGCCCCACGGTTGAATTTTTTGATTAAAATTAATAGATATATTAATTAAAATTACTTAATTAATTAATTAATAATTTATCAGATGGATTGCTATCTTTAGAGAACAGGCGTCCAGTGGGAATGCTAACCATGTTCTACCGGTATTTCATTGAAAGATGCTCCGAGGGACTAGCGTCATTGATCCCTTCGGCACCGGTGCATTAGTCGGGAAACACGCTAAACGCGTGCCCAACGTGTGTACACGGTTGACATTGGTCACATGAGAACGGGTTTTTTCTTCGACTCGTTCCTGTGTTCAACAGCTTGGCTGTGGAACGATTTTCCGGGTTTTGTGTTTCCTCCTTCCTACAACATGGGTCTCTTCAAGACCAGTGTTCATTCCTTCCTCTCCTCAAAAAGACCTTCCACACAGCATCTCAGATGAAATAGGCCCTGAGGGAAATTATTTTCCTCAGGGCCTCCTGTGTGGAGTTAATGTAAAATAAAAAAGGTGCCTGCTTAGATATCTAATGCATAAATAATTATGCACAAATTTCGCGTTTTTGTGAATTGGATGATTTTTTTTTTCATAAAACCGACGATGAAGTGTAGGTAAATTCATTGGCTTTTAACGATAGTTAACAGTTTATCTTATCTATATTCGAAGATGTGATTTTTTGGGTTCCACGACAACTCAACAAAGTGGCATTTCAACAACCCTTTGAAAAGTCATTAAAAGTTGGAAAATTAGCCCGTAACCTAATATGACGTAACATATTTAAACATTTTTTTCATAACTTTTAATGACTTTTTAAAGAATGTCTTGAAGTTGTATATTTTCAAGTTGTCCAGTCACCGATTTTTTTAATGAGCTCGGGCAAATACAAAACCAGGCGGACGAAAATCTTCTGCGCTCAACGCATTTATTTTTGTAAATAATGTCTTGGCGCTCCAATGTATAATCTAACAGGTGTGAATTACCGCTTCATGAAATCGAATCTCGAATCCGCCAAAAGGTGGTCCTTGATAATTCAGCAAAAAAATATGTCCGACGCGACACAACGGTTCGGGCGCTGGCTATACAAGCCTTCTTGGTTGTTGTTGTTGAAATGCGGGCTGCAGCAAGTTCACGATTGGTTGGCGTCTCGGCTGGAATAGGTATGGGGGGAAAGAGTTTCGACTTTTTCTTCCTAGCTTGTCGAAGTGATCTAACTTTTCCTCGCCGACGATAGATGTTGCTGGTGCATCTGAGGCGTTCCCCTCCCCCAAAACATCCCAAATGTGGATGCCATCATGGTTTCACTGACTCAGGGAAGTTAAAAAATTGTATGTTATCTTATAAAAAATTCTCGCCAAATGTTTGCATTAATTTGTTAGATACTCCATTGAGGTGATTTTATTTGAAAAGTGAAATGAAATTGTACAATAAATAAAAAAAGTAAGTATAATATATTTTTAGGCAAGCATTTGTTTAGATAAATTGGAATTTTTGTCGTCAGGTTAATATTTCAATTCATCTCAAATTATTATTTAAAAAATACCACAAAATTAATATTTCAAATCGATTTCAAAAGATAGATAAGGAAAACAATAAGTTCCTAATGGATAAATGCGCTCCAAACCGTATACAACCGACAAGCCTTTCAGTCGTGCGAAATCCAAAATACGCTGATTAGCATGGAATAAACATATAAAATCAGATTAGAATAGGTATTACTCTAACAGCGACAAAGCTTGATGTCTAAATTCAGTTTCATTGATGTTAAACATATCAACATTCCAAGAGATTCTATTTAACAACAAGATAGCTCTACCCACTGGCATGACCATTGGTAAGTTAGTTCTGCAAGCCGGGAGATAAAACAGTCTATACTTTCGGTGACGGAGATAATCATCGGGAAAATAGAAACTAATGCTCTCCGTGATAGTCGAGTTTTCAAACCATCCACGAATCAGTCTGAAGATATGTGATACACTGTACACATCCGTTCTGACCCGTAGATGGTTTATTCCGAGCATGTTCAATAATAAAGTCGGTAGGATAGAACTCGAAATCTCAGAAATTTCTTTTGAACATGTACTATATGTTATAATTTCTTTTGATTTAGTTGACATTTCATTATTTAAGCCATAATACACTATTGTTCTCAATGATCTTATTAAGATATATTATTAATTGCACATGAACTCGCGGACAGATATCGGGGTTTGTAATACGAGTGGTTTGAGCAGCATGGTTATAGTCCACTTAATATGGACCAGTTAATACTCCAGAAACATTTATTGTAAACGGACTCAATGTTCCCACGGTCGCCAAGAGAGCATTAGCATCGCAACAATACGTGTACCCTTTGGTAAACTCGCTAAACTCTGGCCTAGACCATCCGCTAGTTGAGCAAATATCGGGGCAAAGAAGTTCACTTTGACTTATGGTAGTAGCATGAGGATTGTTCAAAGTCACAAACGCGATGCCCTGCTGTGTCTTTGAAGAATAGATTATCTTCCATAACCACTTTGGCACAGCCAGCTTTTTAACATCAAAGAGGAAAATTTCCACCATTAAACCAAGATCACTTTGAAGCTTTAGAACTCCGCGCGTTCCGGTGATGATGGTTAGATCTTCCTGTCTCAAGTCAGCGACTTGTCTCGCGTTGTTTTCTACCCTCAGCCAGTTTCCTGCGTTTACCACCTGCCACTGAGGTGCGGCGTTCACGTAGAAATACGTTGCTGTGCTCCAACCTCCGAATAGAAAGTCGCCATCTGGGGCCAGGTGACCCCTGGAAAGGTATGAAGTGGTGTTGATGTATTTTGCTGTTTGTAGAGGTCCCAGAAGCATAGAAAGCCGAATAGTCTGCGATGCTTGCTTATATTGGTTGGCAGTTGTGGTTCCGTATGTAAGGCCCTGGTTTCTGAAGGATGGTCGATCAGTTTCTATTTCTGCGTCTGTAACAGTATTTATAAAATCAACTTTACGACAAATGTATTGCACTCTTTCCGTGAGCAATATTATCTTAGTGCTGTGTGAAATGACTTTAGTGGCGTTTAATTTAGGCCAGGAAGTAGCCAATTACAAGGACGCGATTTTAATACTCATCACATTTACGCAATAAGGAACTCCAGTGAAAAATATTCTGGCTTTAAAAAAATATGTTCATATAGACCAATAAACGCTGCTTCTTAATATATAAGTTTTATTTAAGAATATTAAAGGCAGAGTTTTTAAAAAAATATTAAAAAGTCCATTTTTAATCGTAAAAACACGCCGTCGAGGTTACGTCACTGTTCGACGTGTCGTGACGTCACCGTAAAGTCATTGTATGGGAATGTATGATGTGACACAAGCCATTGTATTAATTGATTCGTTTATTTACATACTGTTTATAGAGATTTAGTTGTTGTGTTTATTGAAACATTACTTTGGCCTAAATAATGTTTCAAAAATAAAGGTAGGTATTTCTTATTAGTTTATCTCTATTATTGAAAATATTCAAAAACTACTGCACAAAAAAAAATAGTAATGCTACTCTAGGGAGAATACTTCGAACTCTGAATTTCAAAATGGCGCCAGTTGAACAGCTAATTGTCCGATCTTATAGTAATTTTTCGAGAGTGATGACGTCACACGATTCACCATATATACGGTGGTTTTCGGGGGGGTCTTGAAAAATTAAAACTTTGACAATTATTTTAACTATTAAAACTAACTCTAAAAATAAAAATGCAGTATTTAAGTTAGAAGATCATTATTCATTAAAAAAATAATAAAAATTGGACTGTGGTTCTCTATTAAGATTTGGCGATCTGGTTGCCATATTATAAAGTTTTTTGAACTGCGCCTGTCCAAAGGAAATAAATCGAACTGAACAAAATTAACGATAGTAGTTGAATGGGTGCTAAACTGCAAATGTAAAAAATGAGTACTATTGTGTACCTACTAATAAATGCTAAACACCTATTTTTAAATGCTGTGCATAAGTGCTACTTGTATTTAAATTATATAACTTACGTGTAATAGATTTTCCATAGATCGTATGAACCGCGTAGAGGGAAGTTTCGTTGAACCTATCGTAACACACCTGAACTTGCGTAGCGAATCCCTTTGTAGAGTTGAATCTGGAACCAAAATGAATATTCATAGTATTTTGTCTAAATCATTGATAAATGGAAACAGTAATTCAGGAGTAGTTTATCAATAAATTCGTACCTAACTCTGCCTATGTTGTTGCTACACTCTATTTTACTGGACATGAAAAACTTTGCAAACCTGCCCTAAAATAAAAGATACATTTTTTTAAGTAAAACTTCTTTACGCACGCTTGACTTGGAGAGTAAGCTGGTGAATTCGTGACGAGAGCATTATGAAAAGTGTGATCGGGCGAGGCGAACGGTCGGGCGAGGCGAACGGAAGTTGAGAGGGAGATATAAGTTAGTTAAGCTTTACTTCAGTCGTGTGGTCTAAAGCACACTCGTTTTTTATTCCCTTTTTACCTATTTTCCATGAAAAGGGTAGATATTGTTGATGGTTGTCTATGGAAATATTTGGTTTTGATCTACATTATAGTATGTAGAAAATTCAAAGATTTCAATACATCAAAATATCACGTTTCTTAAAAGAAAATATCATTATATGAATTACTATATAAAGTTGATAATGTGAACTAACTAACCATCACGCCATTTCCCCGCAGGGGTAGGCAGAGAGGACGGAACAAACAACCCGGTCTTGGCACACACTCCTTGCCCCGTTTACATTCATACACGGTCTCATACATGCTCTTCTATTATTCTGACTCTTGACATGGTCAGACTCAAGTATCTGATTCACTTGGTCGTGCCGTGTCTTTCTTGGGCGTCCTCGACTTCTTCTACCATTCAGTTTGCGTCATATATTCTCCTTATACTCCTTTCCTCGTTCATTCGCTCTACATGCCCAAACCATCGGAGCGTCCCTTTCTTAATCCTCCTTACATTATTTGCGGATGTCCACGTTTCTCACACAATCGTACATGTTTTAACACACATTTGCCTCAGGGATCTCATTTCTACAGCATTAAGTCTACTTTCATCCTTACTCAGTTACAGTTCCATGCCTCACTGCCGCACATCAGGTTGGTACCAGTACTCCATTATGGACGGCTAGCTTCGCTTCTTTGTTTTTTTTTTGGCGCCAATGGCGTTCAGTCCTCCATTAATGGAGTTACCTGCATTTACCCTGCTTTCAATATCTCTATCTGCCTTCCATCTTTCATAAACATACTTCCCAAATGTGTTGATAATGTGGAAAGGAACAAAAGCAATTATGTTAATCTGAATATTTCAGACGAAAAAAAGAGTGATATTTTCATAATTCCATAGTCAACCATGTCAACACAGGTTTCGATTTTTCACACAATAAAATGGCTTCTTTAATACAATGTCTTACCCAAGGTTCATAATCTCTCCCCGTCCACTAGAACAGGGGGTTCCTGTTAAGACAACATCACTCAGAGAGTTGGCAGAACAATATAACTGGTTAAGGTCGTACTGAGCGCCGTTGTAGAGCAACTTGTTGTTCGATACGCACTGCAACGTCAGTTCTTGCTGCCCTGAAAATGTTAATTAACATTATTTATGTTCTAACCTTAACGTTAACCATTTAGTGAACCTTTTAACTTTTTGGTGAACCATTTTTTAAAACATAATGAGTACCTACATAATACAAGATAGGTACTACTCAAGAGCGGATCCAGGATTTTATTCTGGGGGGGGCACAATGGGCGGACGGGCAAAATAATCAATAATTAGTGTTAGGATTTTTTTCTGGAGGGGGGGGGGGGGGCACAAGGGGCGGACGCGCAAAAAAATCAACAATTACTGTTTGGATTTTTTTCTGGGCGGGCACAAGGGGCGGACGGGTAAAAAATCAACAATTACTATTAAAATTAAACTAAGTTCAAGTATGTACAGGGTGGCGCCAAATTAATCATCCAATTTTGTTTTTGAATAACTTTTTACTAAATAAAAAAAAAAATGGTTTTATGAAATAGAAATCTTTATTTGGACTTTTATAATTTTTTTCTGTTAAGTAGAAAAGATGATATTCGTCAAGTGGCTGCCGCCATTGTTGATGCACAGTTGTGCCCGTTTTATCGCATTTTCCATGACTTTCCGCAAGATTTCCGGTGATAACTGTTCGCATTCCTGTCGAATATTCTTCTTAAGGGCTGCGATTGTTGGCATAAACCCGCGACTTCAAATAGCCCCAAAGAAAGAAATCTGGGATGGTTAAATTGGGCGATCTTGCTGGCCATACCAAATCGCCAAAACGAGAGATTACGCGACCAGGAAACGCTTCCTTCACAATATCCAATGTGGCTCGTGCTGTGTGCGTGGTTGCATCGTCTTGTTGAAACCACATGTTCACCAAGCCCCGCTCATCCAATTCCGGAAGTGAGAAGTTGTTATTATGGCTCTGTAGCGTTCGCCAGTAACAGTGACCGTATTGCCAATGGCGTCCTTAAAAAAATACGGCCCAATCACTCCTCCCGCGTGAACGCCGCACCACACAGTGTATTTGAGTGGATGTAATGACTTTTCGTGCATCACACGCGGATTTTCAGTGCCCCAGAAATGAAGATTTTGCTTATTGACGTAACCGCTTAAGTGGAAATGCGCCTCGTCGCTCACGATGACTATCGACACAAAATCGCTAAAAGCGCTAAAGCTTAAATTGACACAATTATTCCACGCTCTTGGCGGAGTATAGCGCTTCATTGCTTGTCTGTTTGTATTCTGCAGCTGTCTAGTTCACAAATATCAAATATGATTGACGTACGACGCCATTTGTAAAAATTATAACATCTTCCGATCAGGTGATTAATTTTGCGCCACCTCGTATATGAAGGTTTATGAAAGTGTCAAAACAATAGAAAAATTGAATGTTTAATAAAGACGGTTCTTGCTTCTAAGTATGTACTGTGATGGAATCTCCACAGTACACAAAAATACCGTCTGATCAAAATACCGTCAAAAATCCGCCAATGCACGTACTTATACAATACTGGAGTAACAATATTTCAATGATTTTTATTTTTTATTTATAAATGGTTTATCGGATAATCAATTTTATAATCACAGGATCAACAATATGATTTTTTAATATTTCGGTTCTAAAAAAATAATTTAGTCTTTTTTTTTTCAGGACAAATTTATTTTTCAAAACAAATTATATAGTATTTGTACGCACCGAAGAAATAGCGTTTTTTATTTCATTGTAACTCTTATTTTGCATTCACAAATTGGTAATGAGAGTTGTATGAAAAATATTTTATATGGATGTTGAAATATGACGGAAACTAGAAGGTAATGAAAGAATAATGGATAACGTAATTGCAGTGTATTAATTCACCTACATTAAAATTTGTAAAATAAATTAAGAAATTCTCACATTAATGTATGTGATCATCTCAGGAAATACTTATTTTCAATCTTGCTTACATCCAACTAATATTTTTATTGTTACTTATTTATAAAAGCTTACATTGCTTGGTGTAACTCAGTGACCAGCTCAGATATGGGAGCTCCATCGAAGCCAGAGTAAAGTTAGCCTCCCAAAAACTGGGCGTACTGTACCTACAGGGCCCACAGATACTTTTAATAGTATACAACTGCTAACACTGTACAAATCACAAGTGCGCCCCACGGTTGAATTTGGCAGCCACCTCTGGTCTGGAGCTCCAAAAAACCTGATAAATACCCTCGACTCTGTGCAGAAACGGGCGGTGCGTTTGATAGATTCATCCATCTCAACAGACGGATTGCAATCTTTAGAGCACAGGCATCGGGTAGGAATGCTATCCTTGTTCTTCCGGTATTACAATGAGAGTTGCTCCGAGGAACTAGCGTCATTGATCCCTTCGGCACCGGTACATAGTCGGAAAACACGCCAAATGCGTGCCCAACATTTGTACACATTGTCACATGAGAACGGGTGGCTTCTTCGACTCGTTCTTGTGTTCAACAGCTCGGCTATACAACATGGATATCTTCAAGACCAATGTTCATGCTTTTCTCTCCTCAAAAATACCCTACACATAGCATCTCAGATGACGTAGGCCCTGAGGGAAATTATTTTCCTCAGGGCCTCCTGTGTGGAGTTAATGTAAAAAAAAAGTTTTCTCGTCATCAATACTAAGATTGGTTCTTTTTCAAACTCTCCACGCTTACACATCTTGTCTAATATCATTTTTAGTTTCATGTATTACTTAAGTATCTCAGATCCAGACATTTAATAATAATATTTGGATGCTTTACATAGCGCCGTTTTTGTGAAAAATCACCTCAAGGGCGCTTTTTTAAAGGTTAAAAATTCAATTTCAATGCATTTAAAGGAAAATTCAGTTCAATAACATGTTATTAAAACTATTCCAATGTATCGAAACTTATCTTTTTTTAATTTATAAAAAACCTGAGTTAATATTTTGGTTATTGAATGGGTAACTGTTATTTTTTTAGATAAGCAAACTTATCACCATATGTGAAATGATGCGTCAAATATTAACCGTATTATGTATAATATCCTTATTTTAAACAAAAACTCAATTTTAATACAATTTAATCAGATTAAAGACAATATTAACCACTCACAAATGAAAAATGTGAAACAGAAAAGACAGAAAAAAGATTCAGTCTCATCTAGGAGGAATTAAACGCAGGATCACTTTCTTACCGTGGAAGTGATCTGACCATTGACCTTTTTCGGAATATTTTTCTGTCATTTCTGTTTCACGTTTTACGTTTGAGAATCGTTAATATTTTTAAATGATTAAATATTTCAATTTGAGATATAATCATTAATCCAAAGATGAATTTTACAAAAGATTTTCTAATAAATATTTCTTCAAATTTCGCAAATTCACTTTGTGGCACCATTTTATTAATGAAATAATTAAAAACACTTTGTTTTTACCACGTGGTAAAAACAAAGAGTGTTTTTAATTATTTCATTAATAAATATTTCTTTAGGTAGGTACTGAGGAATTCAAGTCAAAACAACAAAATAGTAGGTATGTATAAATGAAGATGAAATGAGTAACTTGTACACTGATAGACCCGTGTGACGGTTCATCCGGAGAAATGGAGTGATGTCATTAAAAAAAAATATGTTTTTAAAAATATTTAAATCACTTAAAATAGTTTCAATTAATTACCTGTCCCGAAAATGGTGTTGCTCTTTCCAATACAAATCTGAGTCATGAATTCGCTGTCCTGAAGCACCAATCCAGTTGATCCAGGAATTATCAGGGAAGATGGATTGGTGTTGGCGAAGTAGAGCGGATCTAGCTTAGGGAGGTCCACATTCAAGTCCCAAATGCATCCTGGATCTATTGTAAAAAATTTCAAATATTATGTAAACATTCAAAATTCAATTAATCATTTAATACATATATGAATGAGAAGTTGAGAAAGTGAAGTAACTGAGTTGTGTAATAATGCTTCGAGCTTTACTTTCAGCTTTAAGCGATACGTTGACGAACGCATCAGTCGTTCGTTACTTTTGGAGGCGTTGCTGAGGTGCCCGGGTTTTTACAGGTCTTGGCGGCGGATGCACTGGATGGCTCACCAATTGCATGGCGGACCGGATCAGGAGGGGCCGGTAGAAGGGAAATCTGACCACTCCAGCTACATTTGCGTAGTATTACTGCCTTTACTCATCGCCTTATTTATCACTTTTGGGAGGCGGGTATGGGTATGCTACCAAGTGTTTCACACTTCCTGGTGAATTAGCCGGGGTGCCCGGGTACATGGTAACTTAACCGGGGTGCCCGGGTTAATGGGGTGAGGTTTGTCTAGGTCTTGGTGGTGATTGCGTCTGCCTACCAACAGCGTGGAGGGCGGAATAGGAGAGAGTGGTTGAAGTAAAATTTTTAGTCTAGCTCAAACTCTCGAAACATCGCCTAGCACCGCAGTGGGAGGGATAGATTTCTGTCCATCACTCCTGGACACATTGACCCCAAGATTTCTACCACCCCTCATACCTTTTTCCTTCCGTATCTCTCCTTTATTTCTCTAAAAAGAACTTCCATACAGCATCTCCAATGATGACATAGGCTCTGAGGGATTTTTTTTCCTCAAGGACTCCTGTGTGAAAAGCAGGTAAAAAGTCACCTTTGTTGAGTGGTAAAGATGAATTCATTCATCCGTCAATCGTAGTCACACTGACCCCCAGACTTTTTCCTTCCGAGAACTTCCCATCCTTCTTTTTCTTAAAAACACCATCTACATAGCATCCCCAAAAATGACAAAGTCCCCGAGGGAAATCATTTTTTGCAGGGCCTTCTGTGCATCAAAAAAATATCGGGATGCTGTCACAACGTATTGCAACCCGAAGAAAGACACACCAAGCTCATGAATAGTCCTTTCTACAATTTCTACATACCTAAGTGATCTCCACCGCTGTGGAAGCATTACGCAAGAATTCTACCACGACTCACTCACACGAGTGTATATTTATAGTTTTAATCTAACACATGTTATTTTATTGTTAGTCATCATGAAATCATTGTTCCTCTTGCTCTTGTGCACTTATTGATAAGCATCGTCAAACCAATCTTTCCCATTTTTTATACTATAAAGCAGTGTTTTTCAACCTGTGGGTCGCGACCCCCTGGGGGGTCGCGAAGCCTCTACAAGGGGGTCGCAGTGGGTCCAAAGTAAAATATTGAAAAAAACAATAAAGCTCAAAAATATTTTTACTATGAAAATATTAATTATAGGACATTTTGAAGTTAACATGAAATTTAAATTATAAAATTTCTATGGGTCAAAAATTCGTTAAGTCTCATACACATTAATGTGAAGGTTGCGCCTCTTTTTCGTCAATCAATTTCTGCCATCGCGGATCTGTTTTTGCAACATTTAGAATTAAGTCGTTTTCTAAATTTAATCGATTCCTCTGTTTGTTTTTTTTTTATTTGGGCCATTGACGAAAACGTCAACTCGCACAAGTAAGAGGTGAATCAAGCACTTCAAAGGTTCTGTGGTCAATTCTGGGTATTCTAATTTTCTTTTTAACCAAAAGTTATCCAATTTAACAGACTTGAATTCCATCGGCAGATAATTCCAGCAGATTTTCTTTTAGGTTGGTTTCTAAACTTGCCTCATCTAGAGCTGCATTCAAAAACGGGTGTATGATCCACCTTTTCCCAGCGTTCTGAGATAGTTCTTGCACCGAAAAATAATGACACATTTCTTCTGTCAAATTCTGCAAAGCAATTTCCATACCAGGTATATATGCTTTGATGTTAATCTCGAACCAAATATTATCTAGCCACCCTCCTGTTGGTGTTCACTGGGTGTCATTCTTTTTTCATTTTATTCAATTTGTGATTCCTGGATTTCTCTAGCCACCCCCCCCCCTCCAGGAACCATAGTCGTCAAAGGTAAATTGCAGGCGAAGGGTAGGGGGTCGCGAAATATTTTTTACATGATAAGGGGGTCGTGCCATGAAAAAGGTTGAAAAACGCTGCTATAAAGTATAAAGAACTAACGCATTAACGTGGCACATCCTCCACATAGTGATGATTTGTTAATACTGGTAATAAGTGTACCTAAATATCACTCTCACGCTAATAGACAAATTTTTGAAACAACTAAAAATATTTTTATCTAATGAAACCTGACCACACTTATTAAATTTTCAAGAGCATATTTTTTTCTAAATTTTAATGAAAACACGATGACACACTTTCTTCTAAGTCATGATGTGTATTTGAAGAATTGTGTAAAGACGTTATTTATAAAAGTTATGTTTATATTGCTTACGGTGCATGCATGAATGTGTTTTAACAGTTGGTTAAATAATAATTTCATTCGATTTAAAAATAGATCTATTCATAACAATAACACACGTGTCAAAACATAAAAGATTTACAATGAATTTACATGGACAAACAAGCCAAATCATAATAATTAACGGTACAGGGCTCAACAAAAGAAACAAATATAATACTAGTCCAGTAAACGAATGGTCCAAAAGGAGGTGTAGAGTGCGTGAGCAGGAACCTAAGCGATTCTTTCAGGACTTGTTTAGGGTGCTTAGGGTGTGAACATACTAAAAGTCCTGACGTCTAGGTGGTGAGCTAGGGGGGGAGGGGGGGGGGAGGTCCCGATTTTCGGGTTTCCGTTTATATCTCAAAAACAGTGCGTCGCAGAGGAAAACTTTTTTAGAATAAGTAAAAGCTCATAAAATTATCTACAACTTTTATTCTATACGTAGTTTTGGAAATCCCAGCCGTTTTTGAGTTATACGCTCCACAAATGTCAATATTTTCGAAAAAAATCATTTTACCTCACAATGTTCATCAAACATTCCTTCATATCGTATAAAATATTCATCCAAGAAAGAAATTTAGTTGAAAGAAGTTGTAAATAATTTAATTATCTTTTAGAATATATATACATATGTAAATAAATCTCCAACCAGTAAATATTTACAGCAATTTTAAGTTTTTTCTTAAAATGTCGTCATTTTCAGAAAAAGCTGTTTTTTCAAACCATATTATTAAAACGGGTTTTTTCTTCATGGGAAATTCCTTATTAATTTTTGCACGCAAGAAAGCAGGTAAGTTGTTCTTGAACAGATGATTAGTGGATTTCATTTTATAATCATTATTATTATGAAGGGTGATTAGGTTAGTCGTCGGAGATGCTACAATAACGTGCTACGATGCTGTTCGAGTTGGTGAAAAGTCAATGAATGCGATAGTGGGCTTGACATTCTCAGACATCAAGTTATCCCGCAAAGATCGGGCATTCCCAATGTCTTCTGTCAGCTCGTCGATAAAAATTCACGATGAAAAGGTTGCAGTTGACCCAACATTCCTGTTTCAGCGGATGTGTATAAGCAAACGATCATATGAGGATTTGATGAAATTCTTTGAGTATGAGTTGGCCCCATTTCCCTTGGCACTGTTCAATGAAAGTGGGATGCGAAAGACAACTAAATCTGCATTTATTTCCAGCCTCTTCAACCTCGTCATAAATAGAGGAGGGGTTGTAAAAGATCATTGCCGCTTGCTTGATCATTTCTGACTCCAAGAACAATTTTGAAAAGCCCACCTTGCTTCTCCTGAAAGTTGCAGACGTTGTATGTAATGTAAAAATATGATGTGTTAAGGAGATGAAGTTACTTTTGTTGGTAGGATTGGATAAAAAATCTTCCTGTTTAACGGGTATTGATTTGTTCCATGTCAAATTGATGTCGGCTGACCTTCTCAGTCTGTATCGTCGCATCTGTTCTTGTGATTTCGTACTATTGGCTGGGTTTGCGTACCCATCAAATACCACAGTGCAAGTCATTCCAGGATAGTGGTGGTTGACATAGATGATATATCGATCACAAATTGCGGCAACGGGGGCATCTTTTTGTCAAATTACTCTGTGTAGTAGAAATCCTCCGACCACAACTATTTTCATCTGAGACAGTAGAACAGTTTTTTTGGTAGGCTCGAAAAAGCTATACAGAACAGATTTAGTTGTCTTTCGCATCCCACTTTTATTGAACAGTGCCAAGGGAAATGGGGCCAACTCATACTCAAAGAATTTCATCAAATCCTCATATGATCGTTTGCTTATACACATCCGCTGAAACAGGAATGTTGGGTCAACTGCAACCTTTTCATCGTGAATTTTTATCGACGAGCTGACAGAAGACATTGGGAATGCCCGATCTTTGCGGGATAACTTGATGTCTGAGAATGTCAAGCCCACTATCGCATTCATTGACTTTTCACCAACTCGAACAGCATCGTAGCACGTTATTGTAGCATCTCCGACGACTAACCTAATCACCCTTCATAATAATAATGATTATAAAATGAAATCCACTAATCATCTGTTCAAGAACAACTTACCTGCTTTCTTGCGTGCAAAAATTAATAAGGAATTTCCCATGAAGAAAAAACCCGTTTTAATAATATGGTTTGAAAAAACAGCTTTTTCTGAAAATGACGACATTTTAAGAAAAAACTTAAAATTGCTGTAAATATTTACTGGTTGGAGATTTATTTACATATGTATATATATTCTAAAAGATAATTAAATTATTTACAACTTCTTTCAAATAAATTTCTTTCTTGGATAAATATTTTATACGATATGAAGGAATGTTTGATGAACATTGTGAGGTAAAATGATTTTTTTCGAAAATATTGACATTTGTGGAGCGTATAACTCGAAAACGGCTGGGATTTCCAAAATTACGTATAGAATAAAAGTTGTAGATAATTTTATGAGCTTTTACTTATTTTAAAAAAGTTTTCCTCTGCGACGCACTGTTTTTGAGATATAAACGGAAACCCGAAAATCGGGACCTCCCCCCCCCCCTCCCCCCCTTAGCTCACCACCTAGACGTCAGGACTTTTAGTATGTTCACACCCTAAGCACCCTAAACAAGTCCTGAAAGAATCGCTTAGGTTCCTGCTCACGCACTCTACAACTCCTTCCTTTACTGGACTATACGTAATTATTCTGAAAAATTGATAAGCACTTTAAAACACTTTTGTTTAACATGTAAATACGGGTTATAAATTAACGCTATGTATTCCTTTCGAAAACAACAGTAATGTGCTTATTTTTTTATTTTATTTTTTAGAGTTTTTGTATGTTGTAGACTTGAATGCGAAACAATTCTTCTGTCGGAGTTCTAACCGGTAATTTCAAAACTGTCTTTCTTCTTCTTCTTCTTCTTCTTTCGTATGGTGGGGGGTCAGAGGGGGACATCTAGGTCTGCGAGCCAGTCTAGGGCCTCAGGCGTTGCCCTGTGGACCTCATAAATCCCGCCGGGGAATGAATGGAGCGGGCATTCGTTGACTACATGTTCGGTGGTCTGCACCGCACCGCATTCACACGTCGCCGACTCTTTAAGGCCCCATCTATGCATCATGTGAGCACAACGGCTATGGGAGCACCTTATTCTATTGATGGCAGTCCAGAGTTTGCGAGGCAATGAGAACCCAGGCTGTCTCTCAGTGGGGTCTTGCACGAGATCGGCGTTTTTGACGTTAGCTGATTGCCACTCAAGCTTCCACCTATCTTCTGGGGTGAGAGGTGTTCGAAGGAGTCTTTCTCCTTCCGTCCAGAAGGGTTTTCGAGACTTTAAGCGGCATGCCGGGTGAGAAACGACATCATCGTGCAAGGGTATTTCGCTTTTTTGCAGCGCCTTCTTGTATTCCCTCAGTGTTGCAATCTCTCGCCTGATATTTGGCGGGGTTATATTTGCAAGTACGGGGAGCCAAGGAAGAGGAGTCGATTTTAAGGTTCCGCTGATGGTTCGCATTGTGGCATTAAGCTGAACGTCGACCATGGAAGTGTGGGCGCTTCTGGCCCATACTGGAGCACAGTATTCAGCTGCTGAGAAAACCAGGGCAATGGATGCCGTTCTGAGCGTGTTGGCGTCGCATCCCCAGCTAGTACCAGCCAGCTTATTGACTAAGTTTAGTCTTGTCCTGGTTTTTTTGCCCACTGTTTCCATGTGTTTCCGGTAATTCAGGCTCCTGTCCAAAGTTATTCCAAGATAGCGGGGATGGGGGTCATGGTAAATATTTTTTCCATCAAACTGAACACAGAGTTTTGCGTTTGCTTGTGAATTACTGAGATGGAAAGCTGTCACAACTGTTTTCGACCTGTCTTTAGTACTCCTTTTTGGGCTATATTGAGTCGGTCCATGTGAGTGCTCAAGGCAGATCCCCATCCAGTTATCCCGTACTCTATTTGTGATTGACATAAAGCGTAGTACACTTTCTTAATGTCGTTTATGTTCAGGATGTTACGGATGGCTCTAAAGAAGTAAATGTACCTGGTGAGTTTTTTTGTGATTACTTCAATGTGTGCGTTCCATCGGAGATTATCATCAATTTCAATACCAAGATATTTGATACTTTTGGAGTGTGCTATGGTAGGACAGTGGCATGATAAGCCTTGATTTTGATAGTTTTCTTGGCATGTATGTAATTTGAGATTAAAGTCATCCTCTGGCTGGCTATTATGTTATAATATTCATCTGTTTACTTTAGAATATTTCAGATTATCAACTTGTTAACACCACAATCTCGTCAACTTGTCTGTTGTTTATTCACAAAAAATGAAGTTAAAATTCGGATATCTAATTTAGTACCCATTGTTCATTTATCATTGTAATATTATAGGAAGGTAATTCATCAGACTTTTGGTTGTTGCTCTTAATCGTAGATGAAAATCAAGGTGGCTAGAATCGAGATAATTTTTTCTTCTTTTTGTTCCTTTCCTACACTAGGACTGAACGGCTATTTATTTTCATTTGGGGGCGGCACGCGGTGGCTTGCAATAAGGTGGATTGGCAACTACTCTTTAACAACTACTCTTCAACTCAATTTGGGAGGCGGGAATGGGTACCGCCGCCCCGGGAACCTTTATTAGATAACCAACACCTCTGCCATAGGTCACCGCAAGTTCGCTACGTTTGGTGATTTAGCAGGGGTGCCCGGTGTAAGGCTTGTATAGGTCTTGGAGGCGAAGGACCAGTATATACTGAACCCCAGATTCCTACCCCTAAACCCATTTCCTTCCCAGAACTCTTGTCTCCTTCCTTTCCCTAAAAAAAACCCTCCACACAGCATCCCCAAAGATAACATAGGCCCTGAGGGAAATTATTTTCCTCAGGGCCTCCTGTGTGGAACTCCTGTAAAAATTTAAAAAAAAACACTTAAAATTTCTGACTTTAAAACTGACAAAATTCTATTTGCTCCTTACTACCATCATCATAAGCGGAATATATTTCTATTATTTTTAACTTAATTAGTGAAACCTCAAATTGTAATATTTATAATTGTAATTGTATCTAATATTTAATTAATGAAGACAATATCAGAAAAAGTTACGGTCACATCTGACCCATGACTTGCCGGGTTAGTGCTCTATATATATGCGTTAAGAAAATGAAGATATATTGATAGTTCCGTTATAATACGACCGAATCAGATAGGGACAAATTAGCTCAGTTGATAGAGAACTGACCTGGCAGGTCGTAGGTCCTGGATACGAGTCCCAGATGTGACCGTACATTTTTCTGATTTTTCTTTTTCAGATTTTTGATTGAGTTACGCTAATATTGTCTTCATTAATGGAATATAAATATTGCATTTACAGCACTGGGGAATAAAGGATAACTCGATACTTTTTACCACTTGGCTACTTACCATATTAATTGGTTTAGGTGGTATTTCACCATCCTCCCGATAGCTTATCCATACGATAACGAATATTAATAAATGCTCGCAACAGATAAAAAAAACTCGGCTAACTTATCCTATATATAGCCACTATTCATAGGTTCAAGTTCGAACAGTAAACTCATACTTTTTAAGTAAATAAATCGTATTAATTTTCTCTAAAGGTTTTTTGTTAATCAACTCTTAATTTTTTCTTTGTTAAGGCGATCCTGTCCAGGAAAAAATCGAAATCGGAATTCACGCCCCTTTATGGGAGGAGTTTAAAAATACTTGAGAAAAAGCTTTTGGATAGGTTGGAAAAGGTATTTGAGAAAAAAAAATATAGGTTGATTTCGTAAAGGCCTGCAAAAAACATTAACTCCTTTTTACGCGTTGTTAATTGTAATAAAACGGAAATTTAAAATTGATTTCACGGAACCAAGCGACGTGGAGCCTAACGTCTGTTCCCCGTTCCGTCCGGGGCCGAACCGACAATGGGTGTGACAAGTAGATATGTAGACCAGGGGGATACTTTGAAAATCCAAATTCGTCGACTGCCGGCCGTATTGTAAAATAACAACGCGAAAATGCATATTTTATTTTATTTTGTGAAGTTCGGGAGTAAATATCATTTTTTTGAGGATTATTGTAAAAGAAACTGAATTTGCCACATTAAACAATAAAATCATATATATCCGAAAAGGGGTTTATAAATAGCAGAGTTTTGACTGTTTAAAAGTGTTTTTCATAGACCTTATACTTTTATTATTTTTGTTTTCTATGAATGTATGTAACAAAAATTTATTAATAAAATAAAAATAAAATAATAATTCCATTCAGGTAGGCATTAATACTATTTCTTTAATCGTATTGCACCAATATCATAAATTTACCTATTAACGTACAAATAAAATGTGCATGGAAAAACCCGTTTCTTACGGTTTTGATTAAAAAATATACCTATAAACAGGCGTTGAGCTGCCCAGACATACAGAAATAACAATCCGGTTTGATATAGTCCGTGTATCGAGATAAGTTTGTTAGACGTCCCCCATAGAATAGCTCTTTTTGTTCTAATTTCATTAAATCATGACGCACATGAGCACAAAAGTATCACTAGAGAGATTTGAATTAAAAAGTTGATAGAACATAGTCAACAAATGAATCAAATCTATGAGAAACAATTATTTTAGAAAAAAACTCTTTTCACAAGTTAATCCGTAAAATATAAAGATGAATTGTTTGTTTGCATCCGTAAACACGCAAAATTAATATAAATAAATAGTTTTGTCCGCGTACAAACTCAATTCTTCCAAGAATTGTACGCAAGAACAATCTTGGATTGAATCATCGATACAATGTTGTATTTGTAAACCAAGGATACCAAAAAATGAGCGCTCCTCTTGTTTGAAAACGTTTATTAATGTTAAGGTATTTTTGTGAATTTCAAATTCTTGAAAAAAATTTCTTGCGCGATCTTCTTTAACCAACGACTTTTGGGTAAAGAAGAAGGACGCGCAACGAGGCATAATATCCCACAAATAAATCACAATTATACTTTATCACATCTGCTAATTTATAGTATTTGTTGTCAGATTCCTTTTTTTAATCGCTATTTACTCTATATTACGAATACATAGGTACTCCAGAAATAGAATATAAATACTAGTTGTGAAATTTAGAAATAATATGTTTGGAATGATGAGTAATAAATACTGATACCGGGAACATATCATTTGATAATGTCCAATTGACGGGACCTTGGTACGAGTAACAGGTAGTTACTCCTTCAGGGCATTCAAAATTACTTTTTTTAGATTAACAAAGCTACACATTGTTAAAAAGAAAAAAAAATAATAAAGTCCACTGAAAATTTTAGGTGTCAGATAGACAAGTATTTAAAAAACTATTAACGAGCTTATCTCACGATGTTCTCTATCACCCGTGGCACAATATCATTAGTTATACTCGATACAAGCAATTTGAATATTAATTGATTTAAAAGAATCTAAAACCTAGCTAAAGAGCTCGAGAGTTTATTAATTCCATTTCTGATATTTTCCTCTATTAAATTTTCATGACACATACAAAATTTTTTTTGTTTGTTTTAAATTTTTTTTTACATTAGCTCCGCGTAGGAGGTCCTGACGAAAAAAAATCCCCCAGGGCCTACGTCATCTTTGGGGATTCCGTATGGAGCGACTTTTTAGGAAAAGAAAGGAGAGGAAGTTCTGGGAAAAGGGAAGGTACGAGGGTTGGGTAGAAATATGAGATATGAAATATAGAGGTCAATATGTTCAGGAGTGACGGATGAATCCATTCCTCCCACTGAGGTACAAGACGATGAATCAAGAGAGTCCGGCTGGAGAGGTAAAAGTTCTCCCTCAACCAGTCTTTCCCGATCCAGCTCGCCACGCAGTAGGTGAGCAATCGCAACCGCCGCCAAGATCTAGACAAACCTCACCCCATGAACCGGGGCACCTGATGGCACATTTTATTATGTTAGCTCTGATTATTCATATATGTAACAATTGTGATTCTCTGAATAGCATATTATTATCATTCATTCTTTTCATTATTTATTTATTAACCTTCTAGTAACTAATCTAGAAAACTTCCTTCTGATCCCAGGATGACACGCCAGCGATACCGTAATATTTGATTTACTTAGGAACTCATTTTTCGTTGAATTATTATTTTTTTTTAAATAAATCGATATTAATCATTATAATTAATTACAAACACCTGAAGTAAGTATATCATCAACAATCTATAAAATATTATGACTGTCTCCCACTATAATAGAAGAAGAAATATTAGATTACGTAGTGTCTGTCGCTACTATAATAACTTTCTAATTGGTTTCCTACTAAATAAACTTTAACATGTCATAAAATCGAGAAATAAAGAGTTTGTTGTACAAATATTAATACAGATATTTTAAACCGAAATGATAAATATTAAAGGTTAACGAAACTAGGTGACGTCAATTGTTTTGGATACGGTAAAGTAAATCAAATAATCCATGATTTACAAACTGCGGAATACGTTACAAAAACTATACAAGTCACAAAAAACTTACTGGCTGTTGAAGAACTCGTTAGAATAATCAGGCAAAGCGTTAAACAAAATGCAACACGTTCCATCGTCCGTTCGTTCTGTAAACTACTGAACAATTGACTGCCGTATGTATGAAGTCAATTCATATGAAGCCACGTTTTATGAAGTATGACTGTATGACGGCTGTATGGAAAATACATACACCGAGTCACTTCAATGTCAATATTGTTTGGTTGTTGCCCTTTGTTGATTTTATGTTACGCTGGTCGGTATACCCCAGATTCTATCAGCTGAGTCAATCAATTACTCCTAATGGCTGTTATTGTTAAACTTAAGGCTTTAAATAGCAAATGTAAATTAAATATAGAGGAAAACTGTTGATTAATGCAAAATATGTCAGATCTTTATAATTGATTAAAAGATGTGTTAATACTTGCAGGTTTAGTAAATGTACGATTTCCTTAAAAAGTGTATTACAGATTAATAAATAAAGTCGCGTGTAGGTATGTTCAATCCTAATATAACAAAATGTCTAGAATATAATGCCAAGAAAACTTGAATTTTCTCGGTGGTACACTTTCTCATATTATGTTGTTGCAGTGTATGTATACATTAATTTTACATACGTGAGTTTATTCTCGTACATGATTAATGTAGGTAAATCTTTTTTATTTCCCTGAATAGATTATTATCATTTGAATAAAACCTAAGGGGTCATATGTATTAATTTTGAAAGGTTTGTTAATGTTTTTTAAATACTTATCCCATTTTTTGTTTTAACGATTCAAACCCCGAATATTTATTTTCGAATCATCGATGAGCTTCACATTTTTTTTAATGATACAAAACTTGAACATTGGTTCACGAATGATAGTTAAACCTCTCCATTTGTGTTTGATAATACAAATCTCGAACATTGATTCTCAAATGATGAACTTCAACCAATTTTGGTATCAATTTTTGATTGAAGCGGGGTAGCAAAATAAGGGATGTAAAAAATGTGGCTGGAACGTAAACGATGACATTGGAATTTAGAAAAACCTAAGTTGAACCCCTTTTTTAAGTAGAACTCAATTTTAATACCATGTTTAAAAATAATTTAATTATGAAAATAATTTTCGTTATTAGGATATTACTAGTAATTAGATATTATTAGACCCGTAAAAAATAAAGGAATAGTTAGAATTTTTGGCAAATCAGATCCAATTTTGAAAATGTTCGTAGTGTTTGTTGAGAACATTATTGTGACATTAATTTATTCACTCGAGCATTATTAGCAGGAGTTAAAAAATGCATTTATTTGTACAAAAATTGCTGAAGATCATATCTACAAAGTACTCATATGTCACTATAACTCACACATTAAAAATAATTTGCATTTTCACATATTTCGTTTTTAAATTATATACTACTTATATTATTTTGTATGACATTACTTCTTCTACTTTTTTAAAGTTAATTGAACCGAAGACACACGTAGACAAGCGATATTAATATTTTTGATTGTATTTCAGTGAAAGAAAAATACAAGATAATATTTTTAATTATTTATTTATACATTATTTTTATCTTAATCTAAAAAATATCCTAAATATTTAACAAATATTAACAATAACAATACGAATTCTCTCCATTGTGTAGGTGGACATTTTTTACTGTCAATAAATTTAAGTGTATTTTAAAATTTACATAAATGGTGCATTTGATATTATTAAGTGTAAAAAAAATTACTATTCACATTTTCTCTCTTGTAAAAAAGGATTTCGGCAAAAAACGTTCATAGTATCTGTAAATATAAATAGTACACAGTATCTGTAAAAAGTAGATAGTATCTGTAAAAGTACATGTCTGTAAAGGGTAATTGGTTTCTGTAAGTAGTACTAGTATCTTCGTTATTTGTTTTTGGGGTGTATGCCGCGTTGCGCTACCTCCTTCTTTAGCGGCTAAAGAAGGAGGTAGCGCAACACGGCATAACACCCCAAAAACAAATAACGGAAATACTTTTGGCCGTGAAAATCTTAAAACGTATCGGTACTAGTATCTGTAAAAAGTTCGTTATATCTGTAAACAGTACACAGTATCTCTAAAAAGTACAAAGTTTCTGTAAAAAGTACGAAGTGTCTAACGGACGGTTCGAATTGATTTCAATCAAAACATATTTATTAATTAATTAGAGCGGTTTTATTCATTTCACATTCCTTTAAAAATAAAAGAAATTTAGAAACGAGTTACAACAATTCTTGGTTCGAAACCAATTGAATTGACCAGAAATTAAATTTTTAACATGAAATAAAGAAAGATCTGAAATTTAATTTAACTTATCTAAACTTCGGTTTACAGATTTGTTTATGGTTTATGTGGAGCCTTTTCAGTTCTCATAACAAATGTCAGCAATTATAAAAATACGAAACAAGAATACATAAAATTAAAATGATAAAAAAAATCACTTAGATTTTATTATTCTCACAAATAAAAAAAGTTCTTTGTGACTAAAATAAAAAGAAAAATAATCAATCTCAACACTAAAAATGTCTACACGCTGTCATCATCAGTAAGTTAAAGACTGGTCTAAAAAAAAACTCGGCAACTGAAACAAAACAAAATAAATATATCTTTGTAAAAACTTTTTAAAAATTGCGAAATATTGCAACACATCGCATAATAATAAACGATAAAGTGTTGGTGATTTTTCGACATGTTTCTTCATAATGATTACATTGATTACGCACAAAAAATCGCTGTCAGGCCAGAAAACTGATGGTTTAATAACTGTTTTATAATGAGGTATCAATAATTATTATTGCGTAAAGGTGGCGAAATTTGGTCAACACAACTCACTCCTATCATCTTGGAAGTAAGTTCATGATATTAAACTACAGACAATCACGGTTTCCTGAACAAATGCCAGAAAGCACTGGTTAAGTCCCAGCTATATTCAGTTAAATAAATTAACTTAAAGCTATGAGAGGATCGGTTAGATCCTTGAATGCACTTTCCGCTGCCTTCTTGTTGCTGTTCTTTCCAAATTTCTTATCTTTGATTAATGCCAGTTTTAACTTGGACTTTGATGTCTTAGACTTCTTCGTTACTTCTCCAGAAGTCAACGGAGTCTCTTCCTCAATTTGAGAAAGTCTTTCAATGATGTTTTTGGGTTTTGCCACGTGCACGGCATCTTCTACCTCTGAATCTGCGTTGCTCGGTTGAACTTCTGTGATAGTTCCGTTTTCATTTGCATATACAACGACGAAATGAGAGTAAGCAGAATTAGATGGAGCATTGATGTCAGCAAAATCTCTAAAGTTAGCGAACTGATCATGGTTGTAAGGCCGATTGTTATCGGAATTTCCAAAGTAGAATGAAGGTCTTCCGTGACCGTTGTTTCCATCGTAAGGATTGCTAAAACTGCCACCGTAATCGGATTCTGTGTCGCTAGTTTCGCCAAAGAAAGTGCCACCTGACAACACCCCGAAGTTTCCTGAACCTAATATTCCATTCGCGTTAGCTACTCTAGCAGGTGCGGATTGCTGCTTCACAAAATCGTTACTCTTGAATCCGCCGAAAGATGGTGCTTGATAATTCAGTAACTGTTTCAGAGGGTTCGGGCGCTGGCTATACGCGCCTTCTTGGTTGTTGAAAAAAGTAGGCTGCCGCGAATTGACGAGTGGTTGGTGTCTCGGCTGGAAAAGGTGCGCGAAGGAGGGGAAAAAGTTTTGGCTGCCTCCTTCTAGTTCGATGGAGTGATCTTGTGTTTCCTCGCCGACAATAGATGTCGCTGGTGCATCTGGGATTCGGTGGGATTGGTGAATAAAGTGCTTTGGCTCCACCACTCCTGCGCTGGATTGCTCCGCTGCCTCGGCCAACAGATCCAGTGCGGGACTTTCTGCTATTTTTGTGTGGCTGGCCTCTGAAAGAAAAGAAAACATTTTTTAATTTACGAATTTCAAAACAAAAAATATTTTTTCTAAAGCAATAAAAAACACAATCTCCCGTACAAACAAAATCTAGGCCTGTTCAAATCAAAATGTTTTATAATATGTAATATACAGTTGACGTTTCAGAAATATAGATAATTTTTATATGCCAGTCAATAAAAAAGGCTGAGCAGCCAAAATGAAATACTAATATTAAAAGGTATATTATTCCTACAAGTCATGGAAGCTTTTTTACGTTAATAAATATATTATGTAAGTTGTCAATGTAGCGTTACGTACGATATTGTTCTCTTTTAAAAGAATATCTTTTTTTTAAATTAAGTTCATCAACTTGTATGCACTTTGTTAATTAATAATATCAAAGACCGTTCTCTCGAGAAGAGAAGCAAATTAAAATTATTTTTAAAGATTACAAAATGAAAGATTAACTTATTTTAGTATTCTTCTTTTGATAACACAAATACAACTGTCATCGGTCTGTAACGCGAATTCTGGTTAAAAATAATATAATTAAAAGATACAAGATTCAAACTGGCTACAAAATTATTATCGTCATAATACATGAAACAGTGTCTTATCAGACCGATAATAAAAACTCGGCCTCTTTTGCAACAGCGAATAATGCTTCGTGTATGCGGATTAATTGATTTAATTTTTGGAAAGCGTATTTTTCAGTGGACTACGGCTTCTATTTGCGAAGCAGAGATCTAAAATAATTGTTATTATAGTTCTTACGTTATAAACATACATAATTCAAATGCTCTACAAAATCGGAAGTGATCTCATAATATTAGCCGTAACGTATTGCGTTACGAAACAAGAATGAGGAACGTTTTTTGCGCTATCGAATTAAAATATTATTGTGTTTATCTGTGGCTTGAAATTTCTCTCGATTGAATCGTACTATTTAATAATACATAATTACTTTAGGCATTTTGAATGTAAAACTGATTAAAATTTTTGGAATGGGATACTGTTGAAATTATGTAGGCTTGTGTATTTGGCCGTAGGTAATTTTTTTAATATTTGGTATCAAATCTGAGTTTTAGAGATTTCTAACTGCCCGCAGTCGGTTAACCAGGAGCACCCAAAATTTACGAATATTGTTTGTATGAGTAGGTAATTGAAGAGATACCCGATAACTTTAATCCTTTTACACATAGTGTGCATTTTATTTGCCATTTGAATTTGTTTAGGTAGAAGAATGAACAATAATTTTTTTTTCAAAACACATAAAATATACCGATAAAACATGTGTACTCATTCTTATTCATATTTTCTTAGTAGTAACACAAGTATAAATGTCAATTTATTACTACAGTAAATATATTATATACCTTTGTTTTTTTCCACCGTACCAACTTTTACTTACCACACATATATACATTCACAATTAATTATTTAAGTGCTAACTAATGACTGCATTTATGTACACTCCCCTTCCATACACAAACAAATGCTTCAAATGGAAGGGTAGTAATTAACTCCAAGATGTAAAATATTACTAAGATGTAAATTATTATACCGTAAACAAATGAATTAAAAAAAATACGTACTAAGACTAATAAAACAGCTACGTTTTTGCATTGGGTTATAAAATACATTATTAGTCCTCTTCCTTATTTTTTTAAACTAGCGGTATTGATTCCTTCGACACCCGGTGCACAGTAAATCGCCAAACGCACGCCCAAAATGTGTACGACTCGTTCTTGAGTTTACAAGCTCGGCTTTGGAATGATATGACGGTCTCTGTGTTTCCTCCCTCCTACAATATGAGCCTCTTCAAGGCTGAGGTTCACTCCATCATTTCCTCTAAAAGACCTCCATCCACAAAGATGACAAAGTCAAAAAAGAAATTATTTTCATCAGGCTCTCCTGAGTGGACTTGCTGTTAAAGTAAGTCAACTATGAACATAAGTTTTTCTTACTTATCGGTATAAACTACACAGGGTTTTTCTGTTCATTGGGCTAAATTAACTGATTAGGTAGGAGAACGAGAATGGAGAAAGAGTGGTTGAGAAGTATAGATAAGTACGTATTTTAATGTAATTTGTTACTGAACTTTTCCTGCCCGAATCCCTTATAAAAATATCGTAATCTCTAAAAAATAATAACAGTTGATTCAAATTACGAAATTAGATTCTAAAAAGAAACTTTTATTTGTTTGAAGATCTTGTGCCAGATTAGAAATTCATAACGAATACCATGGTAACTGGTAACTGGTAACTGGTAACTGGTAACTGGTAATTGGTAACTGGTAAGCGTTTAATTATTATGCCTAACCGATAAAACTTTGCGAAACTGATAAATTATATCGCAACCACAAAATTTAAAATTGATAACGTTTCCCAACTACAGACAATGACCATTTTCAATCGAAGTTCAATTATTTATTGCTTAATTTGTTTTGATTATATCTAATAATATTATAATTGACCGATCTCTTAAAAATCGCAAATGAACATATTATTGTTTACAAATACATTTAAATATATTGAGTTTTGACTTGAAAATTATTTAGAATAACTGACAGGGTAAACCATTGTAGGGTCTGTTAAATTACTAACTAACTAAACATCATTGTTTTTCCTGGCAGGGTTATAGGCACAGTGGATAGACCGACAAACATCTCTGTCTCGGTACAAACTCCTTGCTTCGTTCATATTTATTTATCATCACATATTCTTCTATGATGCGACGCCTGCCATGACGCGACTCACATGTTGAGATTCACTTGACCGTGCCATCTCTTCGTCGGCCGTCCCCTACTTCTTATACTACCGTCTTAAATTCTCCTTATACTCCTTTCTTTTAAATTTCGCTATTCGAATTATAAAGAGCGTACTCTAAAACCACTTTAGCATTCTAATTTTGTTTA
This sequence comes from Limnephilus marmoratus, assembly GCA_917880885.1. Taxonomy (NCBI): domain Eukaryota; kingdom Metazoa; phylum Arthropoda; class Insecta; order Trichoptera; family Limnephilidae; genus Limnephilus; species Limnephilus marmoratus. The sequence goes on from OU862921.1 coordinate 27,191,392, forward strand.
TAATTTCAGCAGATTTAATAACAACAGACAAAAATAGTAAATCTTTGCATTATTTTTTCAATTTAATTTTTTTCAGCCCTTAAAGCGAAACACAAGTTTTAATATAATATTATTACCGTATTGTACATTTTTAATTGTATCGTAACAACACATGTTTTTTTAAATAAAAACTTAAATTTACGTGTTACAAATAACCTGACGATTTTTAAAATCTCCTACTACCGTCACAGCAAGCGGAAAATCTTGGTTGTGTCGTAATGGAGGACTTAACCAGCTGAGGAAATGAACTCATAGCGCCTGAGTGGGAACCAAGAGAGATGTCAACTCAGCCACTGACCAGGTTTTTTTTCATTGTCTGAAAGTAGGTGCCAAGGTTAAAATTAGGCGACTACCACTCAAAAATTCCTAATGATTGATGATCATCATCACCTATTACTGTTTTGTAAATCGTAAAACAATCAGATGAGAAGTATAACATTTTGTGCCTGTACTCCAATGCGTGCCAATATATTTATCAATTCGCAGCTCCACCAGATGGTACATTGAACAAGGCTAATGTTAAAACATTACCAAATAGTATAAATAAAGTTCAGTTCAAAAAAAAAATAAAATAAATTCAAAAGCTGTGCGAGGACAGATTTTTTGTTTTTTTTTTATTCATTGTTTTGATGGTTACATAATTTGTGAATTTTTCGACCACCATGCTAGGGTACATGCTTGCGTATAGTGGTCGATTGTGGTTGGTTGGACCTGCGATAAACAAATGTAAGATAGAGTCAGTCGAAGGCTCGTATTGAAAGAAACATTACGCTATCTGACTGTGAAAGAGGATGAAAATAATGTACGAGCAGTTACAACAAGGTAATTATGTTTTCACGTTATTACTATGTTAAAATTTGTAACCGATAACACTCACAAAGCGTAATGTACGAGCAGTTACAACAAGGTAATTATGTTTTCACGTTATTACTATGTTAAAATTTGTAACCGATAACACTCACAAAGCGTAATGTACGAGCAGTTACAACAAGGTAATTATGTTTTCACGTTGTTACTATGTTAAAATTTGTAACCGTTAACACTCACAAAGCGTAATGTACGAGCAGTTACAACAAGGTAATTATGTTTTCACGTTGTTACTATGTTAAAATTTGTAACCGATAACACTCACAAAGCGTAATTTTACGAGCAGTTACAACAAGATAATTATGTTTTCATGTTATTACTTTGTTAAAAGAACAAACTGATATCAATCAGTGTAACGGGTCTTAATATAAAAATGTATATATGTATATAATCAAGGAGTTAACAAAAAAAAACACAAAGTTGAAAGAGGAAACATAAAAAATAAGTTTAAATATAAAAAATAATGAAAAAAAAAAGTCTTTATGAAAACAAAGATAGAATCGCAATTTGAAATAAATTTATGAAACTTTGCGAATTTTTTATTAATTATTTTTACATGGAATGACAAAAAAGTGAGATAACAGTAAGGTTTGTAATATATTTGTCTAATAAAATATATATGTTTTTTTTCGTTATCAATAATTTTAGTAAAAAAAACGTGAGGTGAGCCATATTTTAAAGTTTTTATGTTTGCATGCAAAATTTTTATATTTCAAAAATAACATGTTAATTTTCATTAAAACAATTCGAAAGCGTATATTATCACCTGTCAAAAACAATTACGAATGTCCTGGATTACGAATGCGAATGGTCAGATGCTACGTGTTTTTGATATTATTTTATGGAATGTAAGCATGGACGCTCACTGAAGAATTATTCGTATTTAGGCGACTTGAGGCATTCGAGATGTGGATCTACAGAATACTTAAAATAAGCTGGATGGACAGGATTACGAATGAAGATGTTATGGTTCGGATGAATAAAGAAAAAGAAGTTATCAAAACTATAAAAATCCGATAACTTCTGTATCTTGGACGTGTGATGAGACATCCAGAGCGGTATGAGATCTTGCATCTCATAATGCAGGGAAAGATTGCCGGAAGACGGGGAAGAAGGAGAACCTCATGGCTGAAAAACTTGAGACATTGGTTTGGCCAGTCTACCGTAGAGCTGTTCCGGGCCGCAGTAAACAAAGTCCGCATAGCCAACATGATAGTCAACGTCCGTTGAACGGACAGGGCACTGAAGAAGAAGAAGTCAAAAAAGGCTTTATTTTTCGGATACGTTCAGAAATATTCGATTTACATGGATTTTATTGTAAAGCGGAAATATTTTGACTCTCTGACAAAATATCATCGAGGCTTGAGGGATTAAGTGCAGCCGAGCAGGTGGGCCACATCACCCACGATATTTTGTGTTATCTACAATTTATGTCAATTTCTTTTATTTCTTAGTTTACACGGAATTTCAATCAGCTTTTACACTTGGTCTTGATAGATATGAAACTGTACCTGAAACTGTACTGGGTACATTATTTTTCACAAGTTAAGAATTAATCTATCTTAAACTGAAAAAAATCTCTGTTTGGTGTTTCAGACTTGTATAAAAGAAATAACACCTTTTTCCACTTTAAAAAAATATTTACCGCTCAGATTAAGTAGCGATAGTGTCAACACAGTTTAAAAACATTCCACATTGGTTGTAAGTGCAAATCCACAAATACTAATGCAGTTACCATTCGCCTTTCATTGATTATTTAGTGCAACATTCTCTTTTACTTACTTTAATACAAAGTAACAGATCGATTTTTAAAAAAGTGTAACAGCTTCCTACTTCGAATTACTTTCAATCTATTGTTTTGTGTAATGATTGTATTGTAAAATGCAATATAAATTGTATTGGTTATCATTATAATAATTAAATAGAGAGATAACAATAATTGATCTTTTAGACGTAACTCCACCTGCTTTGTCTGCTGATGAAAGGTGGTTTAGGTTCCGGCTGTTAAGGGCATTTAACCAGCCAGCGGCCGAAAATCCACATTTTGTCGAAAGATGTTCTTACGATCGTACAGGGCGGTTCCAATGAGAAATATTAATTAGTCTCCGTACCAGCTTTTTAAAATTATAACTCAATATCGATTTTATTTCATTCCTAATTTGCTTAAATTTACACCTACATCCAAAAATGCTGAAAGGCATGATGATAAAACTATTAAAATTATGTACTTTTTTTAATTATTTTTTGATCATGTGCGCAAATAAATACAAAAACGGACCGATTTTCGTCAAGAAACACACGTACGTATATATTTTTTATGATTTTATTTAAACTAAAATTAAAATTTTGAAACATGCGTTTAGCAGATAATGTATTAATGTATTTTACTGCATGATTATATGATTTGAAACGGGTGTCGTATAATACAAAATCTTTTTTGAAAATTTAACAAATCTGCCAACGACCTATGGTATAACCTTATTATACTAAAAATAAACATTTTTCTCAAAATTTAAAACATACGAATGCTAGATAAAAGAACAATCTTTCGAAATCCATTTATAATTTTTTGTGTAAAAGAGTTAATATGTCTATAATCGGATTTAAAAATGGCATATTTCTGGTTTTCTCTGGTAATAAATACCCTCAGTAAATTATAAAATAAGTTTATGTCACAAAAACAATTTCAATCGAATTCTACAAGACTTAACCTTTTCGGTGTTTTTAGGGCCGTTTCGCATCAAGTTAGTTCAAACCAATCGAGTACCGCTGAGTCGCTTCGGGATTCAAATGCAAATTTCAATATGGGTACCATTTATTGTGTAACCAACACTCATCTTCGCCCCAAGTGGTTCGCTACGTTTGGTGATTTAGCAGGGGTTTATGGGTTTATGGGGCGGGATTTGACTAGGACTTGGCGGCGGATGTGGTTGCCAAGGAAAAAAAATTCCCTCAGGGCCTATGTCATCTGGGATGCTGTGTGGAGGGTCTTTTTGAGGAGAGGAAGGAATGAACATTGATCTTGAAGATACCCATGTTGTAGGAAGGAAGAAACACAGAGGCCGGCAAATCATTCCACAGCCGAGCTGTTGAACACAAGAACGAGTCGAAGAAACGACCCGTTCTCATGTGACAAATGTCAACCGTGTACAAATGTTGGGCACGCGTTTGGCGTGTTTCCCGACTATGCACCGGTGCCGAAGGGATCAATGACGCTAATTCCTCAGATCGGGAGAGAAAGGGAGACCTTCTGACCTCTCCAGCCGGACTCTCTCGACCCATCGCCTTGCATCGCAGCGGAACGGATTGATTCATACGTCCGTCACTCCTGGACAAGTTGACCCCAGATTCTTACCACCCCTCATACTTTTTCCTTCCCAGAACTTCCCCTTCCTTTCCTTTGCTTAAATAGACCCCTACACAGCATCCCCAAAGATGACACAGGCCCCGAGGGTTTTTTTTCTTAGGACCTTCTATGTGGAGCTAATGTAAGCGCACTTGAAGTGAAATGTCACAAAACTGCGCTATATAAATATAATGTTATTATTATTAATGTAAAAGGGGATTTTTTTAAATTTGAGTCAAATGAATCGAAGATAATATGAAAATGCAGTTATTTACGAGTATTACGTACATGTGCCTTTACTTGGCACTCTTAAGTAGAATATAAGTGGTTACATGTGCATAGCGACAATGGGTAAGTAGATGTGTACTAAACACGCAGCTTTAAATAACAATGGCAATAAAAGGTAAAAGACGGAAACTCTTTACCTTGACTCGTCACAGTTTCACAACAAAAAATAAAGTCCGCTGGTAATCAGAGACACTATTGTCTGGAGGAAATCAACACTGACTTTTTACACATATTGTACCAGACGTATCAAGCCTGTACAAGACTGTAAAAAAAGGGTACCGGTTTCAGTACACGACCAGGATGAAATGTTTGAAATAATAATACTGACCTCCCGTGCACCCAGTGCCTGATGAGTTGAGGACACTGGATGTGCCTACTCCTCTGCCCAGTCCTGGTGCGTGGCGGTTGCCTGAAGTAGGGCCGGCTTTCTGTAGGAGACTGATGGCACCAGGAGCAAAACCTAGGCAGAGGTCGGCGGGGGAGGCAGCTGATGATAATAACTTTTCCCAGAAGGAAATAATAACACGAGTTTGACGTTGATGGAAGAACTGATTTATTAAGAGAAATGGCCGGGTTTATATACCCGATTTCTGTGACAAAACCTATCACGTGGTACATTTTTGTGGTGGGAGGTTTTACCTAGCCCTTTACCTATATAAGGTGTGCCTTTCTGTGGGCCACCCATTTTGGCAAACACTTGCTTGAAAGTGGTCGTCTAAAATTGCTTTCTTAAATTAATTACACAGGTTAGGTTAATGTATTTACAATGTTTTCCTTAAAACTAGAGTGGTTCTACGGATATTCTCTATCCGTAGAATTTTTGTTTGCTGAGTTTGGGTTGATTTTAAGGAAGTTTGACTTTTTGTCGGTAGGTATTTGTTATTTAACAAAGTGTTTGAATAGTTACAAAGAAGTTAATATTTTTCCCAGGTCCCCCGTAAGCTTGGCTATCGAAACCTTTTGGTTCCGTCGCTTTACGAGGTCCTGGGATTTTTAAAATGGAGAAAAAGTGAAATGATGCTAAAGTCTCGAAAATCTGCTCAAGTGCTGATAGCGCTGGCAGTTTAAGAGTTACAATGTTTATTTATGGCTCTATGGATGCCCCGTAGGACTCTGCACTGAAACGTCTTAGTTTCAGCGTCCTACGGGGTGTTTAAACGAAGTTATATTAAAATATGGTGTATTTTTGACCAATATAAAGGCCCTTAATAGGGACACCCAAATTGGTGTTTTGGCTTTGTAGCCGGAAAAATAGCCCTGAAGGCGATGAAATAATAAGTTTAGGATGTCTCCTGGTGGCAACTTGGTAACCAAGTTTTTACTTGTGTAACCAGGGCATCTGTGTATTAAGAAAAAGACATTTAAAATTGAAAAAATGTGTTTTGAAAAAGATCGTTGCTGGCGGCACGGTATTATTGAACTTAGTGGCCAGGACGAAAAAAGGCCCTAAAAAGGGCCATAATTAAAATAGAGAGCAGCCCGCTTGGCGGAGCTGCCGCCTCCTGCAGAGCCATAACAGCAGAGCGGCAAGGGAGGGAAGGCAAATGGCCCTTCTTAGGGCCTCAGCCTAAGGCTGGAAATTAAGGCCCTCAAAGGGGTCTTAATTAAAAATAAAAGGAGGCTAGTCAGCCTGGTTGCCTTTGGAGGCGTAAATAAGCATAAATAAAGTATTAATTGTTAAAATTATAGGATTCTAGAATGTCTCCCGGTGCAAACTTGGCACACAAGCTTTATTTGGTTGCACCGGGGCATTGTACATCAGTAAAACATATAAAATTAAAATTAAGAAATGAGGGAGAGCAACACGTCGGTTACACTCCCCCCGTGTAGCTACGCTGCACTAGTCTTCACGACGTGTTGAAGGTCGGTCAGTAGGGGTCGCATCAGTAGGCGGGGCCGGCAGGATCTCAGCAAGCTCCGCGGCGGGTCGAACGTAGACTCCGGTGCTCGTCTGGATGCGGGCGGTCCTTACTTCGCCGTCTGCAGCAGGGGTAGCGTCCAGGACTCCGCCGCGGGGCCAGCTGTTGCGGGGCATCGCGGGGTCCATGACGACCACCAAATTTTTCTCGTTGATGGGGTTGCTTGACTCCCCCCGTGTAAAAGGCGCCACTTCCTTGACAGTGGTACTGCTGGGGCAGGGCGGGCTCGTCTTTGCTGCGCCGATGAGGAGCACGACTGATGTGACAGAAGTACTGCTGGGGCAGGGCGGGCTCGTCTTTGCTGCGCCGATGAGGAGCACGACTGATGTGACAGAAGTACTGCTGGGGCAGGGCGGGCTCGTCTTTGCTGCGCCGATGAGGAGCACGACTGATGTGACAGAAGTACTGCTGGGGCAGGGCGGGCTCGTCCTTGTTGCGCTGACGAGGAGCACCATTGACACCACTTTGGGTATGGTGCCGTCAGCCTGGCGTCACATGTGGTAGACGTCGGCTGTTGCGGGGTTTCTCACGTACGTAGGGTCGTGGAGCACCTTGTGATGGGGAGCGCGGCAGTCTCCGATGCCGCACCAGTTTCGGATTTTGCATGTCTTTGTTGAATGTCCTTTTAAACACACGCGGCAGAGTCGGGAACTTTTCACCGTCTCCCATCGTAATTTTACATCTTTCCCGACGAACTCACGGCAGTCTTCGAGCCAATGACCTTTTTCGCCGCACTGTAGGCACCCGTCGCGATTTGTACTCTCGCTAGGGTTCGTGTTGTTATACGAGTCATATTGTGGTGACTTTCGCGTACTTTCACTATGTTTTTCACGACTGTCATATTGTGGTGACTTGCGCGACGGACTTTCACTATGTTTTTCACGGTTGTCATATTGTGGTGACTTGCGCGACGGACTTTCACTATTTCGCGGCCCGAATTCTGTTGTGGCGAACGAGTGTTCGCGACGCGGTCTAGACCTCGCGGGGTCGACCATACCTGATTTGGTGATGGCGTTCGCGATGGTCTTCAGGAAGGCGGCGTACTGGCAGATCGTAGCGGGTGCGTCGTAGCGCCGCACCTCCATCAGCCACGCCAACCGCATCGTGCACGGCATCTTCCCCGCGATGTCGCTGAGGAGCGCCGGGTTGGTCAGGTATCCCTCATTGTTGAGAGAGCGAAGTGATGCCACCAGGTTCTGCACCGTTCCCGAAAAGTCTGCTATTTCTTCTAGAGAAGCCTCTGCTGTCAGCTGAGGGAGCCGCTTGGCCTTGTCTAGCATCAAGGCGGCCAGCGAAGTCGTCCCTCCGTAGCGCTGCTCCAGCACGTCAAGGATTTCAGTCACTTGAGTGGGGTCCATCAGGAGGGGTCCCACGGCGTCTCGGGCCTTCCCTTTGAGGGCCCGCTGCAGTCGGATGAGGTTTTCACTGCTAGTCATCCGGCAGGTGGCAGAGGATTGGTTGTACTGCGCCCTCCAGGTGGGCCACTCCAGTGGGTCCCCAGAGAAGGGAGGCAGGTCCTTGGCCATCGACTGCCTGGCGATGAGAGCAGCCATCCGGGGGTCATCCTCAATTGTGGGATGGGGGCTGTCCTGAGCCCTTGAAGCTCTTATGGCCTCTGTGAGCGCGTTGGTGAGCTGGGCCATCGGGTTGTCCGTCTGCTGGACCCAAGCTCTGGTTTGGCGGGCCGTCTCCTCAGCACTTGGTTGCGGTGGGAATAGCGGCAGGCCGGAGCTCGGACTGGCAGCGGATGGTATTTGGTCATCAGGCTGCGCCGGCTCATGATGTGCCCACTGGGCGTATGCAGATGGTCCCTCAGTGTGGTAGTAAGGGGGCGGCGGCAGGGGGCCTCCAGGCCCTGGCTGCGCCGGCGAGGCGTACCTCTGGTCCACCAGAGGCACAGGGTCCACAGGCATCTCACGTACGGCGGGGCGCTGCCTCTGGTCGTCCAGGGGTGCGGGCGGTACGGGGCCGGGAGGTCCATGCTGCATCCATCCTTGTCCCTCATGGTGACGAAGGAGCGGCGGCGGAGGGCCTTCAGGCCCTGGCTGCGCCGGTAAGGCGTACCTCTGGTCCACCAGAGGCACAGGTCCCACAGGCATCTCACGTACGGCGGTGCGCTGCCTCTGGTCGAGCAGGGGTGCGGGCGGCGGTACGGGGCCGGAAGGTCCAGGCGGCATCCATGTTGGACTGCCATTGCTCTGTTTCATTCCGTCGCTTTACGAGGTCCTGGGATTTTTAAAATGGAGAAAAAGTGAAATGATGCTAAAGTCTCGAAAATCTGCTCAAGTGCTGATAGCGCTGGCAGTTTAAGAGTTACAATGTTTATTTATGGCTCTATGGATGCCCCGTAGGACTCTGCACTGAAACGTCTTAGTTTCAGCGTCCTACGGGGTGTTTAAACGAAGTTATATTAAAATATGGTGTATTTTTGACCAATATAAAGGCCCTTAATAGGGACACCCAAATTGGTGTTTTGGCTTTGTAGCCGGAAAAATAGCCCTGAAGGCGATGAAATAATAAGTTTAGGATGTCTCCTGGTGGCAACTTGGTAACCAAATTTTTACTTGTGTCACCAGGGCATCTGTGTATTAAGAAAAAGACATTTAAAATTGAAAAAATGTGTTTTGAAAAAGATCGTTGCTGGCGGCACGGTATTATTGAACTTAGTGGCCAGGACGAAAAAAGGCCCTAAAAAGGGCCATAATTAAAATAGAGAGCAGCCCGCTTGGCGGAGCTGCCGCCTCCTGCAGAGCCATAACAGCAGAGCGGCAAGGGAGGGAAGGCAAATGGCCCTTCTTAGGGCCTCAGCCTAAGGCTGGAAATTAAGGCCCTCAAAGGGGTCTTAATTAAAAATAAAAGGAGGCTAGTCAGCCTGGTTGCCTTTGGAGGCGTAAATAAGCATAAATAAAGTATTAATTGTTAAAATTATAGGATTCTAGAATGTCTCCCGGTGCAAACTTGGCACACAAGCTTTATTTGGTTGCACCGGGGCATTGTACATCAGTAAAACATATAAAATTAAAATTAAGAAATGAGGGAGAGCAACACGTCGGTTACACATATCAATGGTGCTTAAATTTTCACGTTCAAAGATTTTACTTTTTTCAAATAATATTGAATTTAATATATCAGTTCGTTGAATTTAGGGCAAACATCATTTAACCCATCGTCCGACTGTTCGGCAACGATAAGGAATGGACAAAAAAACAGAGACCCTGCGCAGAAAAGTCCCACAATGAATGCGCCGCAAACAGTAGAGAATTTTACTTTTCTGCTCAGGTTTTTGATGATTGCTTAGCTTACTTATTCAAACTTACTGTTTTTTTTAACGTAAAGTCGTTAGTTCAAATACTATGGAGCCTTTCTCAGAGCAATATTATAACTACGTTTCAAATTCGTATAGTATACTGACTCAGGGAACGTACCCATACTACGTGACACGTTTAGGGAGGGGGGTCTTCAAAATGTCACGCTTGGTACAAATGAGCGGCGGCGGGCTTAGGTTTTTGGTCACCGGGGGGAGGGATTAAAAATTGCAAAAAGTTGGTCACGTAGTATGGGTACGTTCCCTAACTAACCATCACGCTGTTTCCCCGCAGGGTAGGCAGAGAGGACAGGCCGCCAAACAAGGCCCGACTCAAGTATCTGATTCACATTTGCGTCGTATATTCTTCTTAAACTATTTTCTTCGTTCATTCGCTCTACATGCCCAAACCATCTGAGGGTCCCTTTCTTAATCTTACTCATTATGCTAACATCAGCCTTGCGGATATCCACATTTCTCATACGATCATGCATTGTTTTACCACACATTCGCCTCAAGGATCTCATTTCAATGGCATTCAGTTTACTTTCAACCTTCCTCTGCCAGTTCCACGCCTCACTGCCATACATCAGGGTAGGTACCAGGACTCCATTGTGGACTGCTAACTTCACTACTTTTGATAGTTTTTTTATTAGCGTCAAAGGCATTCAGTCCTCCATTAATGGAATTATCGGCATTCACCCTTCTATATACAAAGTATGTATAAAAAAAGAGTTAATGATGAATGTAAGTAAATCTAAGGTCATGGTGTTTGAAAGAGAGAGTACGAAAACAGCATGCAATATAGTTGTGAATGATGTATACTTGGAGCAGGAGGATGAGTTTGTGTATCTGGGTACTATGTTTACGAGAGATGGGAAGGCTGATAGAGATATTGTATACTAGTATATTTAAAATTGATTTGATTAAAATAATATTAACCATTTGAATTCTAATTTCGTAAAATTATTAAATGTTGTTATAACCTTCGAATGTATTTAGGTAGGCTGTGTATGTTCTTTGTGTGGCAGTAAAAATACACATGTTGGCTAAGATACAAAAATACATTTTACAATAATTAAATTATGTCTGGTGAAAAGAGCAGAACAAGAGCAGGGTCAGATGTCTTTAACTAAAAGGGTGAAGAAAAATGCCATCATAAAACTGACTTAGATCTAATAACCAATCGTAGGTATTAAATTTTTTATGTATGATCTTCTTACATGAATTCATGCATATTTAAAGTCATTCCAAAGTACTGCAAAACATTCATTATTGGTCGACACTTTATAGGGATCAACTAACTAACTAACTAACCATCACGCCGTTTCCCCGCAGGAGTAGGCAGAGAGGACGGACCGCCAAACATCCCGGTCTTGGCACACATTCCTTGCCTCGTTTACATTCATACAACATCTCATACATTCTCTTCTATTATTCTGACTCTTGACATGGCCCGACTCAAGTATCTGATTCACTTGGTCGTGCCATGTCTTTCTTGGGCGTCCTCGACTTCTTCTACAATTCACATTTGCGTCATATATTTTCCTTACACTCCTTTCCTCGTTCATTCGCTCTACATGCCCAAACCATCGGAGCGTTCCTTTCTTGATCTTACTCATCACGCTTACATCAGCCTTGCATTCTTTGCGGATTTCCACATTTCTCGATATTAATCTTAAAATCTTGTCAAAACAGTACGATGTCATAATTTCAAATAAGTTTTAGAAGCACATCACAATCAGACAATAGATATTTAATATTTTTTCAACACCGCACTAACAATAGTAACTGCGTGCTTATTTAAATACATTATGGATGCATTCAGAGATATTCCTGCGATAAGCATAAATTGTGTGTATATACGAAGTTATTTATTTTGATAAAAGCAAAAGGAAAAGATTTATTGTGTCATATTTTTATTTATGCGTAAGTATTAAAAAAAAAAACTTATTTATTTATTATCTATATCAGTGGTCTTCAACCTTTTTGAGCCGGCGTACAAATAAATAAGCTTAAATTAAATACAAAAAAAAAACAAAATGTATGGTGATTGGATACAAGAAGACATCCAGTGAAAGCCAAATTAAAATTGATGGTGAAATTATTGAAAATGTTACTGAAATGAAATACTTAGGCGTTATATTAGATTCCAAACTAAACTTCAATAGACATGCTGAATACACCCAAAAGAAAATTGGCAAAAAGATATCTTTTTTTGGAAGAATTCGGCCAAAAATTTCTAGAAAAACTGCAATCACCATATACAATTCAATTATTGCTCCACACTTCAACTACTGCTCAAGTATACTTTTCCTATGTAACGAAAGAGAACAAAATAAGTTACAAATTCTCCAAAACAGGGCAATGAGAATAATTCTTCGACGAAACAGATTTTCAAAAATAATTAAAATGTTAAAGGAACTAAATTGGTTGACCGTGAAACAGATGCTGACCTTGAACACTATGGTATTTATCCACAAAATATTGAATAACATGTTACCAAAATACTTCTCAAATAAAATTGTATACAATAAAGACATTCACAGATATAACACAAGGACGTGCAAGGAAATTAGGCTACAAAAAAAGGACAAAGCGAATACGCAGAACAGTCTACTGTACAAGGGAATGAAGTTGTATAACACACTACCAGAAACTTTAAAGTCCACACCAATTGGAAAGTTCAAGATGTATTGTAGGAGCTACATAAAACTTGAAAAAATATAGTGAATATGAAATATTATAATCAATTAGAAATTTGTAAACTTAAATGTACAAATTACTAAAATAAAAAAAAATTATTATTATTATTATTATTACCCCTTGTCTCTCACTACAAATTTGTTGTTCCCCGTACTCTCTATCTATCCTTTTTACACGTGTAATGAAAGACGTGTTTCATTTGTAATTTTTAATACTCTAATTATTACATGAATTTAACAATCAAGTCACACAAATACAATTAAGTAATGCAATTTTATACAGAGTGTAACACGACTTCAGGCATTTTAACCAGTGATTCTACATGCGTGCCAAATTATTGCGTACCTCCAATTTGGCTTCGCGTACCCCCAGGGGTACGCGTACCACAGGTTGAAAACCACTGATCTATATACATAAAAATCAAAATATGCTTGCTTCTGGGTATGTATATTTATGAATATGTGGGACCTATATGAGATGTCTATGCGTTGCTAAACCATTCATCCGATTGCGATGAAAATTTGGTGAATTGTTGTGAGATCGTTCGAGATGGTTTCTATATTATATACTGGTGAGCTCTGGAATTATGAAATTTGTATAAAAAATTGCAATAGGTGGCACGCGAGCTGTTTGAAAACTGATTCTACTGAGACTGAATGTATGGAATGTGGGAGGGGGGGAGGTGAACTCGGAAGGGGGGTTCTAGGGACGGGGGAAGCGGGAGAGGGGCATGAGGAGAGGGAAGGCGGATTGGAAATGCACGAGGGGAACGGGACGTGGGAGAGGAAGGAGAGGAGGAAGGGGAACGGTATGAATGGGAAAGGATAAGCAGGGTGAAAAAAATCTTTATTAAGTGACATAGCAACGCATGCCGGGAACTCGCTGGTCAAAAATACATATAATGAAAGTAACACACAAGGCACTCATCTCACTAGAGTGACGTCACGCGTCGTGTCGAGATGAGCAGCTCTACTAATTATTCATTTACAATGGATTTGAAAATAAACATATTTACTTAGGTATATAATAGCTGATAAATTAAACATATAGGTCACGCTGCAGGTAAAAGAGAATATTATAATTCAATAAATTTTTCTCGGGTACTTCTCGGATTTCCTCAATTGTAATTCAGTTAGAAATACGTATACGCCCCAGGAGTTCTAGCATCGTGAAATCGATAACTTTACGATATCGAATCGATAGGTGTAACTTCTGATGATATTATATCGATATCCCGCCCACGCTTTTACCGTTGACAGCCGAACCGGTATTGAAAGGGAATAAATAGGAATCAATATTTGCTGAAGGTATTTTCCATCCAATTAACACTACGAAAAGCAATATTATTAATAAAAGAAGGTTAAAAATAATTATAAATTGGCAAAGTTAAATTGACATAATCACTACTAAACTAAATATGCATTGACAGTCCACATTTACTTTTGACACTAAACGGGTGTTAATTAGTTAATGAGGTCTTTATTAATATTTCAACCATTTTCGTTCATCAATGATCGAACGAATAAAAAGTATTGCGTCTTAGATGCATTATTTAAGTCTGCCATAGTCCCACTGCTCCCGTCTGGAGCCAGTGGTGCTATTTTTTTTATTTTTTTTATTCGTTTATTCCAGATCTCGGGGAGGGTGGTACAGTCCCACGAGTTCCATATTATACATATATAATACATTAAATTAAAATATTTCAAGATGAAAGAATTTTTTTTTACATAATGAAAGGAAATAAATAAAAGAAAATAATAATAATACAAAAATAAAGTTAAAATTTGAAAAAAGCTATGGCATCCCCAGTTGGGATATTATGTTGTGAGGCTGAAGGTAGTGGGAAGGGGAAGGAGTTAGGGAAGAGGAGGGTGGGGAAATACCTGGCTATTCAGATCTGGTCACCAAACACGGCTAAGTCATTTCAAGCAACGTTTCAATTCTGAATGGTGGTCTTACACCAGGGCGATACTGAGAGTATCTTCCACTCTGGAACGTGCCGCAAATATACTATATATTATTTTAAATGAATAAATTGGGAATAAAACAAATTAACCAAATAAAATTTATTTGCCACGCCGGGATTCAATCCCGCGACCTTCGGAGTGCGAGTCAAGAGCCTTACCGCTGCACTACGCCGGCCGTCAAATAGGGCAGGGGTCGGCAAAGTGCGGCTCTTTGGCCCCTCGAGTGCGGTTCTTTGAAATACAATTGTTGGATTTTAATATGGAGCTCTAGATTTTGAACATCTTTATGTTGATTTGGAAATATTGGAGAAGAACAAATGTGAGCTTAGTTCACAATCCAAGTGGTTTACTTTGAAAGACCTGGAGAAGGAAGACATGTTCATCTTCAACGCCTGGAATGGTATTCCTGACTCTTATGACCAGCTAAAAGCTTGCGTTTGCTGTTCTTTCCCTTTTCGGTTCTACATACGAGTATTCATACGCGAACAATCTTTTTCAAGCATGAACTTTATGAAGAGTAAACTGAGAAGTAATCTTATTGATGAGAACCTGTAATCCTGCCTAAAATTAAAAATAACAACATACAAACCTGACTTATATTCAGTCCTTCATTTATTGAATATAACGCGATAATAATTCATCTGTCAGAGTCCTTATCAGCCCTTCCATATCTCTCGAACACCAAGGACAAAATCTTATTCACCAGCTCAAGGATATTGTTCGCATTAAGTGTTTGTCAGTCATTGTCGTGATTTAAATTTATGGATTCCTTAATTACATATTAGTTTTACCAATGAATAAAATCTTTATTAAGTACTTTAATTTAATGACGTGCTAAATTATAAATATTGACGTGCTAAAATTATAACATATTTGGCTTTCAATTTTTTTTTATCGTCGTAATGTACATATTTGGCTCTTTGGCTAATAAGTTTGCCGACCCCTGATATAGGGTATTTATCGATGGACCATTTCGACTGTATTTATTATTACCGGTATTTAGTACTTCCTCTGTCAGTTCTATTCTCATACATCATGGTTGGTGTATTTATCTCATTGTGAACCGTAATCTTAACTGGACAACTTACTGCATTCAGTCCTTCATTTATTGAATGCAACGCGATAATAATTCATCTGTCAGAGTCCTTATCAGCCCTTCCATATCTCTCGAACACCAAGGACAAAATCTTATTCACCATCTCTAAGCTCTAAGGATTCGCCGTTCACTGCTATATACTGTATATAATATTATAAAACATTAGGTAATGTTTTGTACCTTTCCTCAGTTTTGAATATCATGACTTTTGACTTAATAACATTCATGGACATATTAAGAGTATTTAGGTAGTAGCTTCAAATGGAATTCAATAGTCGTAGGTTATGTGGAGGTAGGTACTAGGTATTACGTGCCTACGTCTTTACTATAAAACTGCATACCTATGTACTTGAAGCACTCATAACTCTCGAACAAAGTGAGTTCTGGCATCATGCAATTTGTAACGATTTTTGACGTTCATAAATTCAAAGTAAACGCAATTAACATCATTTCCTTCGTGAGGTAGCGAAGCTTTAAAAAATGAAAAAAGAACACAAACACCAAATTTTTCCAATATTCCAACTGATTTTATTTTCCTTTTTTTATGAATACCATACAAGAGTCCTAACTGCTCCCGCCTGGAACCAGTGAGATTATGGAATCCCCAATCGGGGTATGTTCTGTGGCTGAACGTAGTGGGTAGTGGAAGCAGTTGGGACAGAGGAAGGTGGGGAATTACTTGGCTGTTCGGTTCTGACTACTAAACACGGTTAAAATTATTTCAAGCAAAGAAACTGAGCTCGCAGGTCGCTGCTAGCGCCACAGCGAGAATAACGGCGCCTGCGTGAACTTATTATGCCAGATGTTTGACAATCGAAATCAGCTGTTTGTTGGCGGCCATATTAAACGCATAAATAAACCAATCACGAGTAAACGAGTAGCAAGTAACGTTGATGACAATGATGACCTTTCAACTTTTTTCGTAGATAGTCAACAATCTGTCAGTTAGCAAGTAATGCGATTACACAAAGCGAGTTTACTAACAGATAGTGAATTTCGCAGATAGTAGTTTTTAAACTCGCCCAATGTCATCGAGGATTTACCCTTGGACCACGGAGGCCGTCGAAATTCACTTTTTTCACTTGGAAATTTTTGAAGTGTTAAAGTATAGAGTAGAAAAGCTGAGTAGTAAAACTATTTTATAAAATATATATAAAACCAAGGCGGGTGTCGAGTTGGTTTCACAATGTGTAAAGAAAACCACCTGTCTCTGCATTGTATGAATTTCCAAGGAATTGGAATGTTTAGCGTTCCATCCTCAATCCCACGCTTCGATTGGTATTTGACTTTCCCAGTGCCTTCATAAATAAGCATATCTGTGGCCAAACCTTTAACGTGTCCACATACAATAAGATATCTGATAACCCACCTCCGGATTTAAATGTCGATGTAAATGCCTTCTAAATAAACGCATCGGAATAATTCTCAACACCAGCATTCGGAAACCAATGAGGTCGTCTCCTACAACAAAATTTTCAAATGTGTCACACTAATTAGAACATGCTGAGTGAGCTTTGCGAATTTTTGGAAAATATCGAATAGCACCTGAGCAGACATAAGCGGAAAAAATGTTAAAAAATATTTGCAGCCAGCCGGAATGCTTATGACATCAAGAAACACGCGCGGTTGTACTGCAGCACTGCCATTCCAATTTTAATGAAATGTACTGAATCGAGTCTCGTTTGATGTCACGAGACATTATTGCATGCGTTTTACCCACCTTTACTTTGAAAGCAAACTTCGTCATTTTTGGATTAACAGAAAAACCATTTTTACTGACATTGTATGCATTTCCTTAACTTTTTAATACATAACTCTTAAATAATGAATTTTCACTAAAGTGATAAATTAGGAAATGTCCTTATTCACTTCTGATTTCTAAATTAGTAAAGACCTAGGCAAAGCCGTACGGTTGGCTTAAAAATGTTGGGATTTATAACTAGGCTAACTAGAAATTTTAACAATTTAAAGTGTATTAAACTGTTATATTTTGCGTATGTTAGAAGTCAACTTGAGTACAATTCTCCCGTCTGGAACCCATATTATAATATACCCACATATAAAAGCTGTTGAAAGAATACAAAACAAATTTTTACGTTTTTTAAATTTTAAAATAGGTATTCCAATAATTATGTTACACTATATTTTAAATGATATTTAAAATAGTGTTGTAGTTCAAATTATTTATCAGACAGAAGAATTTTCACTGATTTGGTATTTCTGTATAAAATTCTAAATAATTTAGTCGATAGTCCGGTGTTGTTTGAATTGATAAGCTTCCGGATTCCACTACGTAATACCAGAAGTCAGGATTTATTTCAGTGCAGAAATTCTGGAACTAACTACCACATATATACCTCTTTGCCCAGAATACTAATGGAGGGAAATAATTATACAAAAGTCAGTGGAGATCTTCAATTTATCTTTAAACAAATACCAAATACTGTTACTGAGGCAGTTTAGTTATGTACAATAAATATTGTATATTGCGTTGCAAAATTTTGTTACAGAAATATAATATATTATTTAATCATGTAATTTGTAAATTTCGTACTTTTGTAAAAGAGCGTAAAAAAATAAATAAATAAAAATTTCCGTCTGATGACGTGACTAAAGCCGAATTTACCTAGTTGCATGCATGTTCAAAATAATTGTAAGATACAAAAAAGTTGGTGTAAATTGCGCAAATTTAGTGTCGTGCAACCTTCAGAATCACAGCAACCATGGCACCATCCACATCGCTGCTTTTTTCTGCAATTGTTCAATGTTTTTGTACACCAGACTCGTGAAGTTACAAGAAATACACTCGTCCGCTCAGCTGAATTAGTTTTGCGATATTATTAATAATAATAATAATAAATTAAAACGTTTATTCATCAATAGATTTTTTACAGAATTATACATTTTGTTCTTTTCTCATGATGAAAAGGTCACTGCTCAGCTACAATTCAGGATTTCTCCTGGAAAGCAGCTGGTTTTCAGCAGTGCCTCCAATATAAAAAAAAATATTAGTTGCATCACGTTTCAACACTACGCAATTAGTTGCATACCACTAAGTGTGCTGCAATTACGCGCTAGCGCTATTCTAATTTTGTGGCATATAACTAACGTATGCACGATGAAGCTTTATGTTTAGAATTAAGAGGAAATACTAGCTGCGCTTTTCTATACAAACGTATTCCCCGTTTATCTCTCTGGATTTTGACCCTAGAGCAAAATTTTTTTTTACATAATATAGATATTGACCACTAGCGTGTCGGTACGTTTTGTTTTTTTTGATAATTTACTTCTCATAGAAGTTACGACCTTCCAAAAATGAATAAAATTGCCTAATTTAAACGCCGTCAAAAAACGTTCAGTATACAAACTAAACAATGTATTTTGAAAAAAAGCAAAACGTACCGACATAGAATATTTTCTTTTAATACAGTTAGTAAAAAAAAAATTTTAAATCCGTCCAGTTTTGGAGAAGAAAAATGGGGAATACAAAACATCGATTTCGAAGATTTTATTTAGGTATTTTCGGCCCGACGTGCAGGTGTCCCTTTCGCTCATTTCTCCTGAGGGGGGCCGGGGAACGTGGGTTTTGACAAATACATACATATAATGCGAAGTAGTGATGTAAAGAATTTTATCGGTAGACTAGTGTTGTCCTTGCCCGAGTAATCGATATTTTTTATTCGTTTTTTTTCTGTTTAGTGACTCATCGCGGTATACCAATACTGACCGAGCTTTCATACTAAAATTGTGCAAAATTAAATTTTTTTATGTCAAGTACTATAATAAATTTTCAATTTGGGAGGCGTTTTAGGTACCATCGCCCCGGGAACCATTTATTGGATAACCAACACCCCCGCCACTTGGTCACCGCAAGTGGTCCTCTATGTTTGGTGACAGAGCCTGGGTTCCCGGGTTCACGGATGAGGTCTGCATGGGTTTTGGTGGCGGATAATTTTGTCCACTTACTGCGTGGCGGGCCGGATTGGGAGAAACTGGAAGAGGAAGATCTTTTGATCTCTACAGCTGGACTCTCCACCATCATTTCATACTTTTACCTACCTTTTCCCTACCCAAAACTTCCTTTCCTTCCTTATCCTAAAAATACCCTCCACACAGCTTCTCCAATGATGTCCAACAACTTCTCCAACAAAGTCCCTGAGCGATTATTTTTCCTCGGTGCCTCCAATGTGAGGTTTATGTTTTTAAAAAAAATCTGTTTCAAATTTTTAGTTGAGAGTCGCTTACATTGCCTTCAGTGATTAATTGAAATTTTTTGTTTGTAAACACTTTATTGTACAAAATTTTTTACCACTATACAATGAATTTTAAACAATTTATGATTTAGATCTTTCTCTCGCCGGTAAATTTCTTGATATGCGACCGTCAATTGTTTCTGGTAAAAGGCATTGGTGGTAGAAGTTTTTCTAACAGTGGTTCAATTTTTTGCCAGATTGAATCGTCCCTTTCAATTTTTTCATACGGCAAACCTTTAGGACTCCACACGACAAAATAACAGTATTTACGACGAGTAATGTGTAACTGGCCTTGTACTTGGTAGAAGTAATTGTGATTCCGTTTTAATGTTGAAGCATTGTCTTCAATTTTACAGTTATCAATTTTTTTTGTTCAAATCCTTCTTCTGGTGACATATTTACTATACTATATGGGCATTTCACTTCAATTATAGAATCCTTGCCAAAAAGGCCATCCGGACTTGCCGCTAAAAAGTTTTTGTTTTCATCGATAAATAGTCCACAGGCGAATACCTTTAATTTTGTTTCTTTTGTAAATTGCTCAATTGCTTGGTTTTCATTTTCTTTCCCATAATTTGTGGCCATATTTCCTTTAAATGGCGAGTACAGTAGCGAGTTTAATACTCTCGCAACTGAAGTTTTTGGCCGTAGCTTACATATTTTTGTCCAAAGTTAGAAGCTGTAAGCCGCTTACGCCTTTCAATTGTCCACAAATTATTATTGCTTTGGCCCACCGTATTCCTTTCGAGTTCATCCTTATTCGATGGAGATAATTCTTTGAAAAATTCCTCTTTATCGTTTCAAATAATTCAGCTGGCATATCTGGATCTAATTCCAATTGACCATAATTTTCATCAGGCCCTGTAACTTTTTTTCTCTTTTCTGTCGTGTTTTCGTAATACCTTAGTTTTATTTTTCGACACCTCTGTATTGTCTCCTTCGAACGTCGTTTTCTTTCAATAAAATGCTTCGTGTAGTTGCCAGGACTGTGGCCTTGGATTTTTTTTGTATTCGTGAATGGGTTGTCATTTCACTATTCCACGAAGTTACTGCTCAAGAAGCTCAACTGCTGAAGTTATCCCATTTTTCTAAAATTTGCTCTTTTTCCGCCTATAAATTTGGCTATAACGTTGTTGAATTGCTCCACAGTGTTATTTGTCACGTTAATAATAAGACTTTCTGCATTTGCTATTAGAGACGACAATAATTGTTGAATATCAGTCCTGTTCCACAATCTTGAAGATCGCTTACTAAATTTGGATCATTAGTATACTTCTCCGACTTGCAATAGTATGACGAACATTTTGTATGATCACCAAAAACATGGTTTGCGGCATTTTTTTGTCCATTTTCAGATTTTTTACTTTATCACTTTGTGCCGTGTTTTCTTGCTCTTTTCTGTAATTTACTGCTCAAACTATAGCTTTTCTCATACGTAAAACGTTTGCTTCAACCTTTTTCCTTATGTGAACTGGTACAAAGCCTTTAGCGTTGTTGGTTTTTTTTCTAAGTGCTTTTATTTTATTGCAAAAATTGCGAAGTAAGTGATTTTTGCACTTTTTTTTTGTACTATGAAGTTGGGCCTGAAGCCTTGGGTTGAAGTTTCGCTAATATTGTCTTCATGTAATTAAATATTACAATTTAAGGTTTTATAAAGTTGAAAATAAAAATAAAAAGTTTTGAAGTTTAAAAAAATTATATATTTGTTTCCTTTATTTCAAACTGACTGTAATAAATATTTAAAAAAAATGTGTAAGTAAATCTATCTATAGGTAAAAGACCAACATTTTTTATTGAATTTTGAACGAACTAACACATCCTTTTTTGTATTTACTGCTTAAAGAAACTCAAAAATACAGGAGTACAAATCAAACCTCAGCAAGCGATATATCTAACATTTTAAACATTATTATTTACAAACATGTCAACTCACACGTATGATACACACAACACAATAAATCCATTTAGATTTAATTGTCTTATAAAATATGTAAGTGCTTTTATCTTTTTCGTTATCGTAATTTTAATTAGAAAAAAACTTAAGGTGGGCTATTTTTAAACCTTTTTTATCTCTACATATATTATAAAGTAAAGTCCCCCGCGCCGTCTTTCTGTCTGTCTGTCTGTCTGTCTGTCTGTTCGCGATAAACTCGAAAACTACTGAACGGATTTTCATGCGGTTTTCACCAATAGATAGAGTGTTTCGTGAGGAAGGTTTACGTATGTAATTTGTCAAGGATTTGTGTAAATTGGTTGAAACATAACGATAATTGTTAGAAGTGTCGGAAAAATTCCAGCCGCCTGGTAGCTTTCATCGAAAACGCTGCCTAATCCTTTTGGGATATAACAAAACAACGCTTGGTGGGATATTCCTCTTTTATAGATCTACAAAAAAGTCCGCGATGGCATATATCTATCTTTTACTATACGCATTCTATCTTCTTATCTTATTATTCTTATCAATTGCATTTTAGATATAATGTGTATAGTAAGCTATCCGTAAAAGATAGATATATGCCTTCGCGGACTTTTTTGTAGATCTATAAAAGAGGAATATCCCACCATTAATTGTTTTGTTATATCCCAAAAGGATTGTGCAGCGTTTTCGATGAAAGCTACCAGGCGGCTGGACTTATTTCCGACACTTCTAACAATTATCGTTATGTTTCAACCAATTTACACAAATCATTGACAAATTGCATACTTAAACCTTCCTCACGAAATACTCTGTATATTGGTGAAAACCGCAGGAAAATCCGTTCAGTAGTTTTCGAGTTTATCGCGAATAGACAGACAGACGGCGCGGGGGACTTTATAATATGTAGAGATAGAGATAATCGGTCAAAAATACATTTTTGTTGCATATGCATTTTTGAGTTTTTTTTTTAATAAGATAGGTAAGTGCCAAATTATATGAGTAGAAATTTAAGTTTTGTGGTATCATCATTACATAGTATAAAATGAAGTCGCTCAAAATGTATGTGCGCATAAATCTTTTAAACTACGCAACAGATTTTCATGCGGTTTTCACCAATAGATAGAGTGATTTAAGAGGAAGGTTTATGTGTATAATAAATGCTTATTATAGTAGAGAAAAGCCAAGAAATTCAAATATTCAATTTAGGCAAAGGGCAGCGCGCAGCGGGCAGCTGGCGAGCGGATGGTGTGGATTTTATAAAGGTTGGGTAAATGGCGTTGTGTTTCGTTAGCCACAGCAACGTGTGGCCGGGTCTGCTAGTTATTAATAAAATAAAAACAAAATTATATGTTTATTTCGAATTATAAAATTTGAAAGCGTATTTCATCATCTTTCAAAAACAGTTTTTAGTTTTCGGATGCGTTCACAAATATTAAAGTTATTTGGAATTTATTGGAAAGCGGAAATATTTTGACTTTTCGAAAAACAGGCCCGAGGCCTGAGAGGTTAATACTAATTTTCAATAATAACTAATGTATCATAGAGAATAATCATATGTATGTATATAATAATTCGATGTAGTTGGTTTGACTGCATATTTATAAACGCAAATACAGTGAAAACTTTAAAACTACTAACCTACATAGAGTTCTAGTAAAATAATTCGTAATTTGTCGGTAATAAGCGTGAACAGAAGACATTGTTACAATACCTATCGACGATATTTAAAAATAACCGACAATAGCAGACCTCGTGCGTTTAAAAATAATGGGCCCTTTTTCTGTCACACCGCAAGGCCGATTCAAAAACTTCATTAGCGACGAAATAAGTCGAAACATGCTTTATCTAAACAGAATATTGGATATGGCGGTATGAGGCGAAAGACGGTAGGCATGAGACGCAGAGGGGGCGAGAGGGTGTACAAGCCAAACCACTCACGTGGTCTCACCAACACATCGATAGCTAGGTCTTTTTTGAGCGCGGTGCGATAGCGAGAATTTTTTAAAATACCTACCGTCGAGATTTCTCACCGGTGCTATTACCTCTTAAAACTACCAGTGCAACGACTGTCACGGAACAACTTGTACGCAACGAGTTGCATAATGCAAATTAAACTTAAAATATCTATAAAACAACCGAAATTTTTAAATTTAAATCTCTTTGGGTGGTTATTTATTTATTTCAGCAAAGAGTATAATAAAAATAAATATTTCACGATGCATGCTGTCCGCGAACAACACGCAGTGTTCATTATTTTGTGGTGTAAGATTAGCTCACAAGTAAAACCTGTACCACGGTGTTCAAGCACCGAGGTTCAATGGTAGGTATGCTTTGTTACGTACAAATTTAAATTTAACGAATGGATAAGCATGAAACCAAACCAATACACGGTTCGGTACCATTGGTACCACGGCACACTTTTTCATAGGTTGTAATGTGGAGGAAGAGTGTTAAAGGGGTACCAAAGCTATTTCCACGAACCTACTCATAACTCTCACGTTCTTCTTAACGTTCTTCAATGTCGGTACCTATTAGATACTAATAGTTCTGTGAACAGACCTGAACAGTGGACCTCGATTCCAATAAAAGTTTGCTTTTATAATTCATATATTATAAATCAAAACAAAAATATCAGAAAATATTGAAAAGCTTAGTCAAAGATATCAATCTAGTCAAAGTAGAACCTGCTTGAAAAATAAAGTGGATGCAGTAGATTTTCGAAACCGAAAACGAAACGAATGAACAAATTTACAGGCAGATGAAATTTAACGGTCGAGGTAACACAGGACTCCGTTACGGTCAGTCAATCAGTGATTTAAATTGCTTCTTCATGTTTTGGACACTATACTTGTGGGCCAAAAGCCAATAAGCAAATCTTCTACCACATTTTAAGCGTGGACCCTAAATTGCGTAAATTCAGTGAATCTTAAAAGTTTAAAAAAAATGCTCATAAGCTTCAACCGCCTAATAGAAATGAGGAAATAGTAAAAAAATGCCCAATAATAATTAATATTAGTTCCACATCCAACTCATTACTTTTATCAATATCCATTAAATTGAAGTGTTATATAACGTAAAAACAATTGCTTCATCATTAATGTGTTTTTTTTAATGGAAACAAATTGAGATTGGATTGTGCAAAAAAATGAGAATAAGTTCTAAGCAATAAGTTCTCAGACAAAGCGAATAGTCAATAGTTATCCATTAAAATTTCTCCAGATTTTATGTAACACATAGCCTTAGAAGCTTTTTTAAGACGACTTTACACCTCATCAATTGTTGCCAAATCTTTGAAAACCATAGGTGATATGAAAACAAAGAAATTTTAATTTCCTTAACCCAGATTCACGGAAGAGAAGTCCTCTACAAGCCATACCAAAGCGGTTGCATAATGTTTCAAATTACCACCAAAACTCTCAAACTTCTTTAACTTCAATCTGCAGCAGTTTAAATTTGATTTGCTTATTATTCGTTTATTTGTTACTTTTTTAACTGATCTTTCTTTTCCACATAATAGTATTATGTTTCCTACATTCCTTTTCCTATATTGGTACATGAGTGTTACCTAATAATAATATATAATTATTTCAAACCAAAATTTTAATACACCTAGGATACAAAATAATCGAACCCATTTTAAACTAAAAATATTTTTTGATTCAGTATTTTTTTTTTGTAGAATTAAAAATTTGTATTTTTGTAAAATGTGTTATACGTTTTAGACATACGAAGTAATGAAAAATCATACTCACGAACTCCTTTCCGGTATTAGTTTTACTGTAGGTATAATGTGGAAAATTAAGTTCTTTTGAAAAATATAGTAAAACATTTAAATATTTTTGCCTTAACTTTGCAAAATAAAATGAAACACCCTTTTTCGAGAGGTTTTTTCTTGCACATTCAAATCAGGCGGCTGGTTTTCAGCGGGAATTTAATCCGTCTGCTTGGTTCAATATATTCGCACCTCACAATCCGGAAGCCTCGGTTTCGCGCACAAATTCTGAAACCGTCACTTTGAATCGAGATTGTAAAATATCTACGCAAGCTAGCTTTCATATTTTAAAGACAATGAGAAGCACTATTTCGTTCTCTTTCTGGTTAAAATAAAAAAAAAACACATACGAGTATGTTTGCGTAAGAGGAAGAGAGATATATAGCTTTGAAAATGTATGGTCGCTCTGGGACGTTTTTGGTCTTATGAAAGTATAACGCGATTACGTGTTTTGGGATGTATTTATTCCTAAACAAGCAGACGGGTTACCTTATCGCCATTTACACAAGGAATGTTATTGCTAGCGGCCCGATTCCTTAATTAGATCGCCTTAATTAGATACTTAATTATCTTTAAGTTTGTCTTTAACAATAATATTATTATTGAATTGATATTTTTTTATTATTTATAAACAATTAGGTACTGCTGTGTAATTATTATTACGCTAACAGCTGTTTCGACTTCTAGAAGCATTATCAAACTGATATTAAAAAAACTTACTTAACGCGATACACCGCGTCGTCTAAAATTGTTTCGGTAACAAAATTATCCTCGTGTAGATGGCGATAAGTGTTAAATTGCAGTTTAACACCAACTGCCCGTTTTGACAATAAAAAACAACAAGTTTAATTTTATTTTGGGAAGCTCAGGCACAATATTTAAATATTATACAATAATTTCCGGAAAATTTTAATTTCCCACATTACACAATGAATCCATCACCGAAGAGGGGTTCGTAAATAGGAGATTTAGAAATTTAAATCATTTTATATGAGCCTGACCCTTTTTCATTTTTTTCTGGGTTTAGAAAAAGACTAATAAAAAATGATTACTTGATGATTTGAAAGGCAACATGCAAAATATTTCGGAGCGATCTAATTTTCAAACCAAAATCACACGATTTTGCCTCATCCTGACGCATGATAGCTGTTTCGCTTTTTGAAGGCATTATCATACTAATACTGTCAGACTTACTTTTGACATCTTTAATTTCTTCTTCCATCAAATATCTACATCACTTATTTATTTTTTCTGTCTACATTAAATAAGCTATGGTGCTTTTAAGATAAAATTAGATGTATTTCATCGTCGGTCAAAATTACATGTCGTCTGAATACCTGTGTATATACGTAACATCAAGAAGCACCATCTAAGTAGCTTTTCCGCCGACTTGTTATGTGACGTAAAGTATTAGATAATTAAAATAAGTCTTGTTAGACTTGTCCCCTTGAACACGGAAATACTAGAGTACAGCATATTTGTGTTTTTTCACCGCTTAACAATTTTCATTAAATCCAGCTACAAAGCAGAAACTTATTTTCTGAAGGAGCAAAAACTGTCGAACAATGAACCCCGATGTTATTAAATAAGCATATCTCTTTATGTATGGAACTAAAGTGGAAATAATCAAGAAAAATGTTGCATCATCATCATCATCTGTGGCTCTACAACCCAGGTCGGGTCTTGGCCTCCAGCAGAGCCTGCCTCCATGACTGTCGGTGTTGTGCTGCGTTGCGCCAGTTTCGGATGCCGATGGTGCTTGCATCCTTCACCACTCCATCCAGCCATCGAAGCTTTGGTCTTCCAACTCTTCTCCGACCCCCAGGTGCACCATCCATAAGTCGCTTTGGGATATCTCCTTCGCTCATTCTCTGGATATGTCCAGCCTACCTGAGTCTTCCAGTTTTGATTTCCTTGGAGATATTAGGGTCCTCGTAAAGATCGTATAGCTCCTGGTTGTATCTGATACGCCATTCTCCATTATCACAGACTGGGCCGTAAATCCTTCGCAGCACCTTCCTTTCAAAACTTTCTAGGGCTCCTTCATCACCCTTACTGATTGTCCAGCATTCCGAACCATACATAAGAACAGGTCGTATAAGGGTCTTGTAAAGCAGGACTTTAGTTCTTCTGGTAAGGTGGCGAGATTTCATATGCTTCTGTAGCCCAAAGTAGTATCGATTTGCAGCTACTATTCTTCTTTTGATTTCGCTGGATACATTGTTGTCATTTGTCACCATAGTACCGAGATATACAAACTCGTTGACAGTTTCAAATGTATAATTATCTATCTGTATACTTGGTGGTTTCTGGCGTCCATGTACGGGCATATATTTTGTCTTCCCCTCGTTGATGACCAATCCCATGTTCCTTGCCGACGTAGCTAAGCTTTTAAACGCCGATTTTAGTTCATATTCTGAGCGTGCGATGATATCTATATCGTCAGCATAAGCAAGGAGCTGAACAGACTTGTTAAAAATATGGCCTGTGGTTTGTATACCTGCATTTCGGATGGCCTTTTCCAGCGCTAAATTGAATAAAATGCAGGCAAGTGCATCTCCTTGTCTTAGTCCATTGAAGGTCTTTAGGGTGTCTGACAGATCCTGTTGTATTCTGACTCGGCACTCAACATTAGACATTGTGAGCCTTACTAAGTTTACCAGTTTTCTTGGGATATTAAATTCGTCCAAGGCTCTGTACAGTCTTTCTCTATTTACCGTGTCATAGGCAGCCTTAAAATCTATGAAGAGATGGTATGTATCAACATTAAATTCTATTGTTTTTTCCAGTATCTGTCTCAGTGAAAAGATTTGATCAGTTGTAGATTTCCCCTTACGGAACCCAGTTTGATATTGGCCAATTATGCCATCCGAATATTTCATAAGCCTACCACACAGTACATTTGATAGGATCTTGTATGAGATATTCAGCAGCGTTATGCCCCTATAGTTAGAGCAGTTCATAGGGTCTCCTTTCTTGTGAAGAGGGCAAATTATTCCACAGTTCCATTCACTTGGCAGAGTCTCAGAGCACCAGATGGATTTAATTATATTATATATATGGACTTGAAGGTTCTCTCCGCCATATTTGAATAACTCTGCAGAGATGTTGTCAGTTCCAGGTGATTTATTGTTATGTAGACTTTTAATGGCACCCACTACTTCTTCTAATGTTGGTGGCGGCTCGACATTGTCATCATCATTAGTACCACCATCAGTGATGTTTCCATCCCTTGTCAAATTTTCACCCACACTCTCATCTACACTTCCGTTTAGCAGAGCATCAAAATATTCCACCCATCTATTCAGAATTCTTGACTTTTCATTCAAAAATGTTGCAGCAAAGGCTAAACCTTTTTTCTTAATTCATCATCATTAATTATATTCCAATTGGTGTGCCATACTTGTCTCACCAGGCCCCTAGCAAAGATTGATAGGATAACATGCGGTAACTCTCAGCGTTCCCTAGCATGACTGCAGATGACTAAGTGTTCTTTGTATTCGACTGTTGTTTGTTCTTTAGCGATCTGCAGTATTCTAGGGAATGATGGGAGGTTACCGAAAGTTATCATATCAATCCTTATCGATCGACCGTGCTAAGGGGTCACGAACTTCTATATTGAGAGCGGGCGCAGTTTATAACATGAGTAGTTTATAACGGTAAAATAAATGACAACACAACATTACATTTAAATAAAACAATCAGAATCGTACCATCGTAAAGGGAGATATATTTTTAAGAAATATTCAAATAGCAATACAATGTTACGTTTAAAATAAAAAGACATCAGCGTCGTACTAATAAAAATATTCAATATTGTCTCTTTCAAATTGCTTAATTGTTCAAATAGAAAAAAATGGTGTTAAGGCGCCGCATCCGCGCGCCAGAAGGAGAAGATGGAGAGATATGTAATTACGAATTGTTAGAAGAGCACGCTAATATTTAAAGCTATAAAATCAATGCGAAAATTGCGAAAATGTTTAATAAAACACCACTCGTTTAAAATAGAGCAAAAATCTCGTGGAAGGTATCTTAAGCATCATTTAAAGAAACATTGTAAAAATTTTCACAACTATACCTTGTAAAATAACAGAAACAAACGTGTTCATAATAATTTTCGGAGCATACTTTGCGATTTTTTTCTATCGATGGAATTTTATATAATTTGCGTTTCGGCATGGAATGCGTCTAGATATTATCTTCAAAAATAACATATATTTTTTTAAGAGCTTAAAAACTTCAAATGTTTCAGGGAGATATGTAAGAAATCGGTAGAAATTCACTTAGCGGCGCCTTAAGAAAGAACAGAAACTTGTTTGTTTTGTATGGTTCAAAAATGACTCGGTTTAGAACAAGTCCAGAAAGTAAAATTAAAAAAAATGTTTTGCGTGGAGGTCGGCCAAGAAGTTTGAGAAGATTATAAAAATAAAGACGATAAAATATGTAAATCAACTTAGCTCTCAGGTTATTGTCCTGTTGACCAATATTTAAAAGCACAGACGCCGATTTTTATTGATTTCCGTTAAAGTCACATCGACAATGGAATACATTCATGTGAAAATTAGAATTTAGGAAGCGAGGAACATAAAATGGTAATTTATTGATTGGTTATGATTCAATCAGTTATCAATAATTAAGATGGTTTACATAATATAGACGGCCGCCTCGAAGAATTCCATGTATTTTTTAGCAGTAAAATGATGAAATCTTGCGTTTGACCCTACGAACTGAGGGTTTTTAAATTAGTCGCAATGAGGCAAATACTTTCTTTTCGACGACTGGTGTTATTTAATTATGCAAAAATTGTCATAATTCTTCACAAATAAATAATATTAACTATTTCTTTGCATTGGATTGGCTAATTTACGAAAATATTTTCGTTTTGGTAAGTACCCACTTGTGTTTTAGAAAAGAAGTAAAATTTTGTTTTATTGCGAAACTTCTCACGTTTCATAATTTTTCATCAGAATTAGGCTGGCTTGATTACGGGTAAAATTTATAAACAATGTGATATACAAAGATAAAAATAAAACGTAATCGAGGGTCATGAACTCAAAACAACTTTGTTATCTTGCAATCTAAATGACAACTGTAATTAAAAACACGATGTATGCACGGTGTATGGAAACTCACAGTAAAAGCGTGAAACTTGTTAATTTACTTGACATTTGGAGTACATTTCGCAGGATACCTTTTTCGATTTGTGTTTTTTTTTTCTGAGTAAATCAAGTTCGAAGTTGGAGGTCGATTTAAGTCCAATTTGAAAAATCAACGGTTAATAGGGGGTAATTAGCCGTAGGTTTTTTTTTTTTTTTTTTTTTTTACATGAGCTCCACACAGGAGGCCCTGAGGGAAATTATTTTCCTCAGGGCCTATGTCATCTTTGAGGATGCTGTGTGGAGGGTTTTTTAAAGGAAAGGAAGGAGGGGAGAGTTCTGGGAAGGAAGATGGTTTAAGGGGTGGGTAGGAATCTGGGGTTCAGTGTGTCCTGGTTATCCGCCTCCAAGACCTAGACACACCTCACCCCATGAACCCGGGCACCCCTGCTAAATCACCAAACGTAGCGAACCACTTGGGGTGACCTATGGCAGAGGTGTTGGTTATCCAATAAAGGTTCCCGGGGCGGCGGTACCCATTCCCGCCTCCCAAATTGAAAATAGGTATAATGTATTGAACGTAATTTGCTCAATAAATTGTTTTAAACCCTTTAGTTCAGTGGTTCTTAAACTTTTTGGAGTTACAGAATCCCACCAGATTCAAATATGCATTCACCGAACCCTTCTTAATAGGAAAGCGGGTCGTGTTATCTGTGGATACCTTTTTCGATTTGTGTTTTTTTTTTCTGAGTAAATCAAGTTCGAAGTTGGAGGTCGATTTAAGTCCAATTTGAAAAATTAACGGTTAATAGGGGGTAATTAGCCGTAGGTATAATGTATTGAACGTAATTTGCTCAATAAATTGTTTTAAACCCTTTAGTTCAGTGGTTCTTAAACTTTTTGGAGTTACAGAATCCCACCAGATTCAAATATGCATTCACCGAACCCTTCTTAATAGGAAAGCGGGGCGTGTTATCTGTGGCGGCGAATTATCATAAATCATAAGGGGGGGCGTAATGGGATGGATAAGACTGACTCACCGAACCCCTGAAGTTCGATCGAACACAGGTCAAAACCACTGCTCTAGTTGCAAAAAAAAAATAATAATTAACACGGTGAATCTACGCCACTATGTTGTGGCGTAGATTCACCGTGTTGTCGCTTGTACTATGAGTTTCCGAGTAGGTACCGTACACAACATATTTTTAGTAGAATATACTATTGTTGAGGTACATAAATAAAAAAGTATTACGGTTTGTAAGAAGGTTTTAAGATAATTTTTGAAAGGTCATTTTGTAATTTAAGAATTGAACAAGAACTTTTTTTCGAAAATCTTCGAGAACGAAACAACGTGAGTGATACGTGGTACAAACGACTTGTCTAAAAAATTGGGCTGTTCAACTTCCGTATAAGAAAAAAAGAACACTATATTTTAGAATTATCATGCTTTACTATGCCGTGCTGTGCCTCCTCCTTTTTTAACAAGGTTTCTGACAGCGTTCATCGACAGGGTCCATCATCAGGGCAGATGTTTACATATTTATCTATATTTGAGAAGTTGAATTGACTTGGTTTTTATAAGCGCCGATGTCAATAAAACCTTAAGTCCACAGTAAATTAATTAATAATATTTAAATAGATTTTCTTCTAATATTCTTGTTGAGCACCTCACTAAACATAAATATTTACTTCTCCAAGGATTATAACATTAAACACCTTTTTGCTTCTTGAGAATCTCGTTTCTTAATGATTTCAACGTCTATAATTTGTTGCATTGAATGATTAATATACATTTTAATCACATTGCTTTAAGTACAGTAGCATATATTATGTAAATTCTAATGTGGGAGCAGTTTTACATAAGATGAGCACTGAACACCTACATAACTTTCAAGTATTTATGGGTAAAAGCATGTCTTTATGACAAGTGCACTTGGGGTAAAATATCATAAAACGATTCTTTGTGAAAAAACTTACTTGCACCGGTAATATTATTATCGTCAACTTTGAATACCTAGTTAAAATTTTCAGTCTGAATAACCTACATGGGTACCAATGTTCATAACGATTACGACAACCTAGAATAATGACAATTTTTGTTACATTTCGTTATTTGTTTTTGGGGTGTTATGCCGTGTTGCGCTACTTCCTTCTCTAGCCAACTTTTCGGACAGCGTTGCAGTATCCGTTGCTAAACGTTGGCTAAAGAAGGAGGTAGCGCAACAACGGCATAACACCACAAAAACAAATAACGAAAATATTTTTGGCCGTGAAAATCTAAAAACGTGTCATTTTTGTTACCGTTTGTGTTTTTTTTCTAAATGTTTCTGGCTTGCACGCTTTAAGGATATCCTAGGATTCTAGGCAATTATTTCAAATTCCACAGAGGGGGAATGTGATATTTTATATTAATTTTATTTAAATGGCAAGCTTCATTATTATATTGAAGATTCGAATCGAGTTCAGACATAGAAGAGATGAGATGTTGAATGGAGGGGAGGTAATTATAAACAAGGCTTGAAAGAATAGAGGATATTTATTAAGAGAGGGACGATGCCGAAGGTGGGTTCAGATATCTTGAAAAAATAATAAATAATATAATAATTTGCATCGAATAATTTTTTGTTATTCTTTCTCTAAAAAATCATTGAACCAGCTATGGAAGATTTCTAAACATTTTGTAAGTAAACTTTAAAAAAAAGTTTTCTTTGGCATAATACAACCATTATTAATAATCATAATTTATAAATTAAGAATAACAACCGGAAGCTTACGTGACTGAACCGCCAAATATTATGATTTCAAACGAGTTAAAAAATGACTTATTTATAACAAGGTGACGCATATTATAATAATAATAAAGTAACCGGAATATCGGCTCCACTCTCACTTTCCTCTTCAAAGGTAAATAAGCAATCCGGTATCTGTATGTACTGTTTACATTTTTTACATCACGTCTCGATCCTATACCATACTCGTATGCGGAAGAAATTTCTCATGTGCAAACGAGTAAGAAATCGTTACTTTGGTTGAACAGGGTTCTAACTTTACTTTAAGATGTTCTGAGATATGAGGTGCAAGAACTTTGTAAACACGATTTTTGTAATATTATGTCCTTTGTTCTCTCCAGAGACAAGTTTTTTGTAAGTACCGGGATTAGTATACAGTTAGATTACGACCTAATCAGGGTAGTTTGAATACGAAAATAATTTGTTCATTTCGTTGATTTTTTGAAGGTGTGCATTAGTATTGGTTATGTTTGAATAGTTACGGAATTCATTCATTTAGTTTAACGTTCGTTTGGTTTATTCGTTATTATTCGTTCATTTAGTTATTTGTTAATTGGTAAACAATATCGGCGACACCCGGAAGCGCAGGCCCATCTATTAAAAACTGCAGATAGCACATCTATTATATTTCAATATCTTTGAAAAATGATCAACTGTCAGACACACGAAAAATTGTAATTGCAAAAGCTTCAAAATGATGTCAGTACCTTGTAAAATTAATTGAAGTCATGAAAACTTGATCTAAGAACTTCGTCATACAAGTATTAACGGAAATGGATCGCAGATGGCTCCGAAAATTATTTTGGTTCTAGAAATAAGCAAATGAAATGGTTTTGCATTTAAAGGTAATTTTTTTAAACAACGTTATTTAGAACGTTGTCCAACCAAGGTGACGAAAAGTACGCATGTAATCATTTCCAAATTCGTCACAGACAATCGGAATACCAGGATAAAGTACCACTGACCCTAAAGTTGAGGGTTTATAAATATTTATTTACCTTGTTTGTTTGCGCAGTGCTAGTAGTTTTTATGTTTATATTAGCGTTGGTTTTTAAAGGTGAAAAATCACAGGAAACTTTCTTCGTTAGCAGTTATGTATGAATTAAATTAAATGTTGTAATAATCTTCGTCTTTAGAGTGTTGTTTAACTGTTTTAGCTGTTTTGGCATTTAATTAACGTTGAAATTGAGTGGGATAAATGCCTATTTAAATACCAATTTAACGGCGATAACGACGTTCACAATAGATTAATTTATAAATAAACTTCTCCTAAGTAAGTAATGTAAAAAGATTAATAAAGAGAATACGACACGAAAGTCTCAACTGTTTCCGACTCACCGGAGCCAATGAGGCAATCGGGGTAAGTAGTAAGACTTAGGCCACCGCATCCCGAATTTCTACCAATTTCTTATATTTCCCTTAAACATTTGAAGATTTTAAGCTCTTGAACAAAATAAGATATTTTTGAAGATAATATCTAGCGTTCCCCACGTCGAAACGACGCCAATTTTATAAAATTCCCTCGATAGAAAAAATCGCAAAGTATTCTCCGAAAAATATTACAAACACGTTTTATTCACTTATTTTAGAAGTTATATCTATGAAAAATTTCAGTGTTCCCCAAGAGATTTTTGGTATGTTTTAAACGAGTCGTTTTTTATTAAACATTTTCACTATTTTCGCTCAAATTTTATCGTTTTAATATTAGTGCGCTCTCTCTGACATTTGTATTAACATATATCTCCATCTTCTTATTTTAGGGGTTATACGGCGCCTTAAGATAAAGGCACAATAGGCCCACGTATATAACGTACGTCACGCATTCAAATATCTGGACAAACATTTATGTATTGTGAAAATTTTCACACACAAAGCAATCCTATCTTTTCATGTACTCGGTGTGTGATAGAAATATGGCGTTTGTGGAAGGCCCCCCAACGAGGTAATTTGACGTTAACGTTGTTTGTTTTAGTGTTTGAGGTTTACTGGTGTTTTATTGTTAAAATGGGTGATAAACGACTAATAGATTTAGTACGACCGACGTTGCTAAGTGATTTATAACGAAAAATCCGTTGAATATCGTAACACTACGATTCAAATTTACGAGTGTAGGACGAGTGTGGATGTTGGCCAGGGAACGTAGGTAATGCTTACTTTGCGTACGTGGGGCCAGTGGGTCTGTACCTTTAATGTCGTGAGAAAGGTAGGAGATGTGTTAGAGGAAGGTTGGGAAATACCTTGCAATTCAAATCTCATCACCAAATACGGCTAAAGTCAGAATTACACAGAACCTTGATTATATTTTTGTTTTATATGTTTTCTTCCGCTTATTAATAACTGCGTGTTATTTTAATGCGGGTCAATAAAGAAAGAAGAAAGTTGTTAGTGCATGCAGAGCAAATAGAAGTACTTTAACTTTAATATAACATTAGACCAATTAATCAATCACGTGTACCTACCTCGCTTACATACATTACTGTCAACTGACACGTTTTATAACGTTATGTAAGATAAGGAAAGGCATTCATTCACAGAGATCATGGTAGATTCTTCAATAAGTAGATTTATCTAATTCTATAATACCAATGGCATGCACTGACTTTTCATTAGAAAATTTTAAATATTTCCTTTTTTTTAAATACCGCACAAGAATTCCAGTCGCATACAACCGCCTGGAACCAGTGAGACTTTGGCAATTGGGGTATATTGTGAGGCTGGAGATAAGTGGGGAGGGGGAAGGAGATAGGGAAGAGGAAGGTGGGAAAAGAACCTGACTATTCAGATCTACAATTTGGAAGGTGGATACCGCCGCCCCGGGAATCATTTATTGGATAACCAACACTCTGCCATAGGTCATCCCAAGTGGTTCGTTACGTTTAGACGGGCTGCTCGGGGGTGAAGTTTGCCTGGGTCTTGGCGGCGGATGCGTTTGCCCACCAGCTGCATGGCAGGTCGGATCGGGAGAGAATGGTTGAGGGAATACCTTTGACTTATCCAGCCGTATCCTCTCGGAAAATCGCCTTGCACCGCAGTGGGAGGGATGGATTCGTACGTTCGTCACTGCTGGACACACTGACCCCCAGATTCCTACACACCCCTAATACGCTTTTCATTCCAAGAACTTCCTCTCCTTACTTTCCTAAAAGTACCTGCCACACAGCATCCCTAAAGATGACATAGGCCCTGAGGGGAATTATTTTCCTTAGGGGCTTCTGTGTGGTGCTAATGTAAAAAAAGTGTCACCAAACACGGCTAAAGCCATTTCAAGCAACGTTTCAATTTTGGATAGTAGTCTTACACCACGATAATGAGAGTATCTTTCACTCTGAACATGCCGTAAATATTCCTAACATTATTTTATATTATTAAATTGTGAAAACACAAATTCATCAAATAAAATCTATTGGCGCCCGACGGGATTCGAACACGACACCTAGGGATAGCTGGTCGAAGGCCTAACCCATTGACCAAGAACAATTGTTTGCAATAGAAGAGTAAGCATAAAAAATTTCCGAGAAAAAATCAGTGCCTACGATTCTCCACTTATTTAAAAGTAACTACGTTTCGCAACGAATAACCCATTCATGATCAATCTCCCGAATATTATTCATGATCAATCTCCCGAATTTTATATGACATCACAATCGAATTCCGCAGTCTGTATCAATACGAATGAACCCGATGATAAGTTTGACATATCAATTAAGCGTTTATGAGTTTTATTGCAAAATGATATCAATTATGTTCTTAGTAACATATGTACAATCGATTACAATAATGGCTTTCATATAATTAGCATGCGTTTAAATTTTAAATGCATTACTAGTATGGTAATTATTCTAATTATGTTTGCTTAAAGAGTATAATTACCGAGATGAATTGAAAATATTTTACAGCAAAACATACTTATTCATATTCATGATTGAATTAAAGTGGGCTTTTTGCCTGTTGGCATTTTCTTTCAACCGAACAAAACAGATTCGTAGTGAAAATTAAATTATCTTGTTTGTTTATGTTATCCTCTTAATTTAAAAATGAAAGCTTACTGAATTGTCTCAATAGCAATTGAAAGATATTCTGAAAGTTACCGGGGACGGATGCTCAAAATACTATTTTAAATCAAATGTATAGTAAATATCGTCGAAGAAGAATATAGCACAAATAATCTAAACTGAACGAAAATATGAAGAGAACAAGACACATAAAAATAAAAAATATGTGGAAACTGGGAAGCGAACCTAGGGCCTATAATACATGTGTTTTCAAATGTATTTAAAACGTTTAAAGCAAACATACACATGAGACGACGAAAAGAAATGAACTTAGACTCCCCTTCAGGAAAAAACACAGAGTCAAAAGTCATTGATGTATGTGATGTGGAGCTTTGAAGATATTTTGAGAATTACCAGAAGACATAAAATTTGAAGAGAGCATGAAGGCATTTAAAATTAAAGGCGAAAATATGTGATTGATTTGGTATAAATGTATTATTTTAAGTGTATGTATATATAAGGATTGTATTAGCACATAGATAACTATGTACCCGTGCAATAAACGCAATAATAAAAATATTTTTTTGGTTTGACTGTGGATTGTACGTTAAGTGCTGAAATATTATCGAATTTCAGAGAAATGCGTACGTGTCCACTGTCCACGCGTGTATGCTTAATTGCCACCAAAAATTGCAAGAAAGCATTATCATCCACAATAAGTCTATCTGCCGAGTTTCAACTCAATTGGATTGCGGGAAGTGTGTTCATTTCTACATCCAAGTTTCCGCTTTATTCATACATTCATTCAATCGAGAAAAAAGGTGAAATTCAAATAAATATGTTTAAAAAAAGGAATAAAAATATCTTTTAATTAGACACAGATTTAACTGTTTTGTGCAGTATTGACAAATATATAATTAGATATATATAAAGAACAATAAAGTGTAGTTTGAAAACAATTACATTGCTTAAAAACCTACATTACGAAATCAACTCAAAAAGTGAATAGCTTGAGCACATGCACTAACTCTTAGGCAATTGAATTAGGTACTTAATCTTACTTTCGTGATGTCTCTGTCTTATAATAATTACGATTGTTAAACATTTACAAATTATTTATGTTGAGACATAACATTTTCTTAGCATCTAACCACAATAATAAATAATTCTAAACAGTTTTAATGAAACGACTTTACATAAACATTATAATAAAATTGTAACTAAAAATGTTCACGTTTCGTAGCACAATCTTTCTAAGTTTATGTCAAAAAAATATTTTTGACAATGTTCGGCCTGCAGGTTTTAAAGGTTAACGCAAAATACCTTTTTTCGATTAATCTTTATTACGAATCGGTTTACATTATAAATACAAAAATATGCTTTGGATAAATTGAAGCTTTTTCTTACTACAGCACTTACTTGTACTACTTCTACAACGCCTATTTTTTATTAAAAATTCATGAACGAATTATAAAAATCAGAGTGTGCAATTCACACGCGATAGAAGTGAAACTAGAAAGTCGCTAGGTGTCCTTTCTTTTCTTTTGCCTGTTTATTTTAAAGTGATTTGAAGATTGGATGGATTTCACAAAAAATATATTTATTTTTGGGATTGCGTAGGATTCGAACATCCGTTCGCTGGATGTCTGTCTCTCTGACCGCTGAGACTTGTCGAAGAAGTGCGAATTTACCGCATTATATTAGAACCGAGGACCCACCAAATAATAAATTTCAGTAACGCATTTCCGTTTCATCCGAATTCCAAAGCACTAACGGGGTAAAGAAGTTTCGCTTAAAAAAATACAATTTTCTGGATAAAATTATCTGCGACAGTTTCCATTGATTTACTTTTTCAAAATAAACAAAAACCACTTGAAATCGTGACCTCTAGACTGCGTTTCCAAGCGGTTTTTATGCATGTATATATTCGTGGCGATGTACGGCACGCTAGGATTAGATACATTTTTGGCTTGTGGCTTTCTCTTAAGTTTGCAATAGAATCGTAAATATTGTGCTGTTCTATCTGCTGCATAAAATGTATATTATTATGAGATATGAGATATAATATATTCACAGTCAAAACTTTCACTTTATTCTTTAATTATCATAAACAACCCACCCACACACGGGAACAAGTTAGTAATAGTCGAGATTGTTTAATTCGTATATTTTTTGAATCGAATCCAAAACTCGACTGGATTTGAACATGATTAATTTTGTCATAACAATGATTCTTGTTTATTTACTTGGTAAGGAGATTGAAAATTGATTGTTATGGAAAGAATATGATGATAAGTTCGGATCATTTAACCCAAAGGTTCTCAACGTGGGGGATAATGCCCCTTCTTCTGCCCCCCTGAGACTTTCAGGGGGGCAGAAGAAGACCCGTAGAAAATTAGGGGGCGTTGAGATGGCACAGTGCGGGTATGGACAGATAAAAAAAATATGGCCTAAGAAGACAAAAACACGCCAATCACCTACTGATTAAGCAAAGTAAACTTAAATATTGGTAATTTTTTTTTGTATGTATTGTAATCATTTTTATCACGTGTACGAAAATTTCCATATTTCAGTAATTCGGAAAGTGGATGAAAATTGAACTGAAAGATTCCATTACATTCATTATTATTGAATTTACACTATTGTCACGAATACAAGAAGGAAGGCGGTAGCAACCCGGTAGGTACTTACAAAACAAAAGAATTGCTTTTTTAATTTGCCAATTAAAAAAAATAATATAATATATTTTTAATCCCCATAACATGTTTCAGATTCACGACAGATGACAAGGAAAAAAATGGGGGGCTCAAGAACAAAAAAAATATTCTCAAAGTGGGCGGTGGGCAAAATAAGGTCGAGAACCTATGATTTAACCGAATCACATATCGTTTTATCATATGAACTTTTTATGAATGTTTAACTGACGTGTATCAAATCTGTAATATGTTGTTTAGAAAATACAACATGATCACCATACGCTAATATGAATAATGTTTTACTGGTAGTTATGTATTCAATTAACTTTCATTTGTCAATCCGTCATTCCTTAATTGTAATGCTAACAGTTCCCTAGCATTTACAGAGCTTAACACAAAGCGTTCGACGTATTCCTAGGCGGATACATTTTTTATCTGTTTTAATTTTTGATTGACGTATTGCCGATCAAAAAGGTGAATGATAAGATTAACAAGATTGCCGTGTCCCTTTATTTTTTATTCGATTACGACAAACAAAACTCTGCTAACGATGGAGATTGGCACATGTTTATTTGTAACTAAAAATTATTGTTTCTGATTTCAACGCTAACAACGATAACTTGGTGAGGGTATCCATTTTGTTGTTTTATTCATTTTCTTTATGTAAAATTATTTAATTGTTTTTATTTTTTTATTAATTTTTTTCAAGACATATTCTTAAGTTGATGCGAATACCCTACAAGTGAGTTCATATCATGGTCGAGAGAAACGACGAACCCTTCCAAAAGCGACAATCGATAAATAAGGTAAAAAGACGGATCCGCCGTTAATACATATAGATAGGTAGGTACGTGATCGAATACATACTATTCGTTTTTTTTGACGAATCGTTTTTTAATAGGAGATCGTTTTCCGATAGTAATATTCGTTTTGATTTTGTAAATAATCACGATCCGGCTTAAAAGGAAATGCATTGTGAACCTCGTATTTGTTTTTGACGAATCGTGATTAATTACAATTCATCGAAGATGGAGCGCTTTGTGAACGTAGTTTTATGTATCTAGCAGGGGATTGAACCCGCGACGCCTGGATGCCAACCCAATGCCTTGGATAAAATGAT
Source organism: Limnephilus marmoratus (assembly GCA_917880885.1). Taxonomy (NCBI): domain Eukaryota; kingdom Metazoa; phylum Arthropoda; class Insecta; order Trichoptera; family Limnephilidae; genus Limnephilus; species Limnephilus marmoratus. The sequence continues at coordinate 27,232,560 of OU862921.1, forward strand.
CTCCAACTGCTCTGTTTGATTTTTTTTTTAAATATAATATACATCAAATTTCGAAGAAAAGCGATCTTGAGAGTTCTTGTTGAATTCACATGGCGAGATGAGCATCGTAAACTACACATAACCATGCTCAATAGAATTGTATTTTTTTTATAATATTGAAACATTTATACAATGCAAAACTAAATTATTTTGACAACTTCAACAACCCCGAAATGTCTACGTGGTCTAGTTTCTAGAATTCTAGATGGACTCAATTCCTGGACTTTCGAATAAGAGGTCACGTGTTCGATTCGCATCAAATTCATAAATACTAGAATCTAATAAAATTACCATTTATTACGTTTTTTCTCATTAATCGGAGGTAAACGTTTTGGTCTGGTAGACGGTATAATTTGTTGGTTGTTTTAGCATTCCAATTCGCCACACTTTTTACTATTATTTAACAGAAGGCTTAGGTACATAGATTCCAAAATGAAATTAATACAACCTGAAACCTTGCAAGTGGGCCTTTGTCCAATAAATTACATTATCTAAATGATAATACCTTGTAATTTACCACCGATGATGTTATTATAATTGATATTATTATTGTTTTTTTCATAATGCATGCAAACATATTCACTTGTTTCATAACAGAAAGCACACATGATTATCACTATTATATTAATGTCTGCTGATGTGTCGACCTTGCTCACTTGCTAATTAATTAATTTCAAGGTAGTTTTTCCTTTTGATGGTACCTTAAAACATTGGAAAACGATGTTTATCTCACTTCGAAATATTAATCGGCGGTAACTAATTGAATTTTAATTTGATTGCTTTAAAACAATTAAAGATAAATCGAGAAAGAAAACACAAATACGTGTTTTCAAGCAAATTCTTAATCAGAAATTATAATTTTTTTACTATAGATCCACACCGGAGGCCCTGAAGAAAAAAATTGCCCATGCCTACATCTTTGGGGATGTTGTGTAGAGGGTCGTATGGATCCATCACTCCCACTGCAGTGCAGTCGAGAGAGTCCGGTTGGAGAGATCTAGGGTACCCGGGTGGCGGTACTCATTATCCATCCCAAATTAAAATATTTTCTGACTTTAAAACTTGGTAATAGTATTTTAAATATTTATTTTTGTGTGTTATTATTTACTAGAAAATGGCGGGTAGGAGCAAGCAGGAATTCAATGATATCGGCACAAAATAATACAAAATCATTAATATTTGCTCGAGGATGCAGTATAAAAGAAATCAGCATTAGTCCTTGGACTGTCATATCCATGATTAATCATTGAATGCTTGAACGCTCGACGGTTTGCAGAAGTGTACCTACTAAAAAATAATTTGTTGTCGATGCTGGAGTTATCAATGACAAAAAATGTACTAATCGACGATTTAGTAAGTTATCAATTCTTGCAACATTGTCTAGTCCTGCACACTAATAAAAGAATTTAAAATTTTACGTTGTAATAAACGACCATTTCCCATAAATAAATTATGTTTTTTAGATGTTCGAAAATTTAAACATGTTTAATAGTTAGGCTCCTAGTCTACTTAATAGTTAGTAAAAAGACAATTGAAAAAAGTGTGCAGCGCCCTTTGGGTGATTTTTCACAAAAATGGCGCAATACAAATCATTTAAATTTAATAAATACAGTATTATCGAATTGCCCACATTATGATTTTTTTCAATTATTTCTGGCTTTCACCCTTCAAGAATGTTCTAGTGCATCATTTAAAATTACAGAGAAAGGAAAGGTAAATGCATATATTAATTTTATTTAAAGTTGCAAATTTCAGATTAATATGAAAGATTGGAGTCGAGTTAATACTTAGAAGAGATGAGATGTTGAATGGAGGGGGGGTCATTTTAGATAACGCTTGATAGAAGAGTGGATATATATTTAGAAAGGGACAGCTAAAAAATATGTGATCTAAAGTTCCCACTTTTTAGATCTAATCTAGACCGCAGAATGTTCAATCTGGGGAGTGAGACGTGAATTTTAAACAGGTGAGAAGGAACGGAATAATGCCGGATACTCAATCGAATAAGTGAGGAAATTTCTTTTTTGGAAAAATGGAGGAATTTTTGCAACCACGGTTTCGATGGGACAGTCCTTTGTATTGAGGCGTAACAGGCTCGCTTGGATTGACTAGGAATGTTATGATTATAAATTGTGACATCCATTTTTCCAATGCAGTATTTTTCAGAGTTTGTTGCCACAAAATGTAATTTCTTTATCAATTCCAAATTATCCCGAGTTAAAAGTTTTGGAAAATGTCCATATCTCTTAGAGCATTGTCAGACACGCCCGAGCAAGAAGTTTTGTGCGTATTTCGATTTGAATTGTTTTAATAAAATCAGATATTCCAACTGGTATCGCGTTCAGAGCAACGAAATGCAATCCTTTCTAATAGTGCTGGTGAGTGAAAAAGGCAGTTCACAATTTTATGCGGAAACAGTCAAATAATTTCATGTTTATTTCAAAATTGTATACAATGAACATATCATATTTTAATACTGGAGGTAACACGTAGACTTCGGAAGAATATGTACCTATCTCAGAAATAAATTACGTATTTATTCCCATGCGTACAACAGATATTTTTGCAGTGCTATGATATATACTAACCCTTTTTTCTAAAGTGAATGACGCTAAATTTACAAGCTTGGATGTTGATGATGAAATATTTTGATTTGAATATAAAATATTTACATAGGGTGTTAAGAGACGTACTTGACTTACTTTAACCAGTGATTTCTGACATTATTTTGACTAAAAAATATAAATGAAATTTTTGTGACCTTTTTTAATGTTTTTTATTCAATTTTATTTTGTACAAAAACTAAGAAAAAAAATTCTGCCACTAGTTATCACTGGTCACTCTTCCGAGTAACCAAACAAACCATCACCCCGACCCTAATTGTCCAATACCTACTGATTATTTTAATGTTTTAAAATGAAACATGTAAAACGTCACCAGAGACTAAAATTTCTACATTTTCTACACCAAATAAAATCATGAATCACTGGTTAAGTGAAGTACGTCCCTTAACACTCTGTATATTATTGCAGCCATCAAGCATAGAATAGCAAATCCACATTAACTAAAAGCTGATTTGAAAGTAAAACAACATCTTTGTTTCACATTATCCATCAATAATAATTATAATTTATACCTTGATCGTTAAGCCCACAGTTCTACTGGCGTACAAAGCATGGGATGATGAGTTGGTACCGCTAACATAAACGAATTAAGATATTACACAAAGACTTAATGACATGTTTCCTAAGAGGAGGCACGAAGTTACTCAATTATTTAATTAATCTTACTCTTCTCATTTGCTCTGGAAGCTAAGAAGTCGTGCTGAAAGTGGCTGCAATATTCACGGAAACAAATATATTAAGATAATTTCTTAAATAAAATGAACGCTTTTGTTTTATGCAGTAATTTATTTAAATTTATTCACCAAACCGGTTTCGCTTGACTTAAGCTTCATCATTTTGACTGTTACTGCGATAAAGCTTAAGGGGTTACATGGGTCTGAAGAAATTGAAAAAAATTTTTTTTACCCTTTTATCTAATGTACAATATGTCTAAAATATTATCTTAAAGTTTTAAGTTAATCGGAGTAAAAGTCTAGAAAAGATAGCGTTTGCGAATCCCCCGCCCCGTTGGGAAGACCTTGAAACTTGAAACTTCAATCGCGTTTATATCGAAACTCCATTTTTGAAGTCCGTAGACAAGATTTCTCAGAAACCAATCCACCGATCTCTTTGAAATTTGGACCAGTCCCTGAACGAAGGATTATTATTTTTTTCGACCAAATAATTTTAAAAAGGCAGTCCGTAGTGTAAATTGTACCAAAAAATAATTATTTTACATACAATACAATACATAGTTTAGAAACATTTTATACTTATCTACTAATAGAACGAAATTGATTTTTAACTTCAGATGAATCCATCATGAGTTATCGTGCCTACCACGAGGACACTTTTTAGGGGTCTCCGGAAAAAGGCCCCACCAGCAAAATTTTCCAAATTTTTTTATGAGAATTTTTTTCAATATTGTTGAGAATTTGTTCTTTTATGCGCTCGACACTTCGTTCTCAATAATTCATATATTAAATATTTTTTAAATTGGGAAAATATCCTTTTTTCTTTGCTACGAAACCCATGTAACCCCCTTAGGCGAAGCGAAACCGGTAAAAAAAATGTGTGGTTGAATTTAGGAAAGTGATTGCTTTCAACGAAAACGTAAGTTATTTTCTTTTGATATTTTGTATACAAAGATCATTTTATGACATACCTCAATAATTGCGGCTGCCATAGTCTCATTAACCGGTTAGTAGGGAGCAGTTAGGACTCTATTCACATTTTTAAAATTACATCTGCTGACAAGACTGCTTTCAGCAAGTCGGGGTTTAGTCAATACTACTACGTTCATTGTAGAAGACGTACGTAGAACAGGAAGACCGCGATTGTACGACTTTCAAACCATCGTGACTTGTGCGCGTGCAGTTCCAATGCAAACTTCCGACACGACAGGGCGTCAGAAGAAAAAGGAGATATCGGTACGAACCATATTGTCACCATGCAAATATCTAAAAACGGCAGAATATCTACAGCATTGTTAATAACGTGGATATTCTCCATGCATTCATCCCTCCTGCTGCGGTGTAAGACGATGAGTCGAAGTCAGAGGGTCTCACCCAAACCGGCCTCTCTGGTGGGCAGGCGCATCCACCGCCAAGACTTCACTTTTTGAACCCGGAAACTCATGCTAAGTCACCAAACGTAGCGAACCGTATCGAACACTACCTATGGCAGAGGTCTTGGTTATCCAATAAATGGTTTCCATGGCGGCGGTACCCATATCCCCTTCCAAATTGAAAAATACCTCTGTGTGTACCTACATAAGATAAACTGAATGTGATAAATGATAAACTTCACCCGCCATAACACAGGGTCATCCCTAGCATGGAGGGTGAAATATCACAAAAAACTATATGTACTTTCGATAACTCATTGTAATATTTCGATAACTCATTTCGATAACTCATGACCTCCGTAGTCCAGTGGCTAAGACTCTTGACTCACATTCCGGAGGTCGCGGGTTCGAACCCGGCATGCGCAAATAAATTTTATTTGATTAATTTGTGTTATTTCACAATTAATTCATTTAAAATAATATATAGTATATTTGCGGCATGTTCCAGAGTGGAAGATACTATTAGTATCGCCCTGGTGTAAGACCACCATTCAGAATTGAAACGTTGCTTGAAAATGGCTTTAGCCGTGTTTAGTGACCAGATCTGAATAGCCAGGTACTTCCCAATCTTCCTCTTCCCCACCTCCTTCCCCTCCCCACTAGCTTCAGCCTCACAACATACCCCAATTGGGGATGCCATAGTCTCACTGGCTCCAGACGGGAGCAGTTGAGATTCTTGTGCGGTATTCACTGTAAAAAAAAAAAAAAAAAAATTATATAAATAAATAAATAAAAATTAATTCAATTATCTTACGACAAATTGTAATAGCTTACAATAATTGCTTCCGGCATTTTGAACTTCAACGGGATTTGAACCCACAACCTGCAGATCAAAGGCTAAAGCTTGCAAACACCATCATGATTGTTGCGTTCGGTTTAATTATATATGACTAATAAATCATTAACATCATTGAATATACGTGTATTTTAATTCACAATCCCAGATAACATCTTTGTGCAATAAATTAAAGTGGATTGTAGTAATATACCTATACAGTATAGTAATGTACCTATTTACTTATTCACACCAAACGCGACAAATACGTTTTACCATCATACTTTTATGAATCTCCTGTGGTTACACCTGACTTTGCCGGAGTTTCAATACTATTAATTTCGAAATCTATTTTATATGAAACAACGGATACGACTTTTTTTCTGTTAAGAGCGTTTAACCAGCCAGCGGACGAAAATCCACATTTCGTCGAAAGTTGTTCTTCCGATCGTGCAGGGCGGTTACAATGAGAAAGATTAATTATTCTCCGTACCAGCTTTTTAAAATTATAACTCAATATCGAATTTATTTCAATCCAAATTAGCTTTAATTTATACCTTCATCCAAAAATGCTGAAAGGCGTGATGATAAAACTATTAAAATAGTGTACTTTTTGTAGTTATTTTTTGATTATAAGTATTTATCATTTTTCAATAATATCTAAATTTAATAAGAATGTTAAAAAATCTGAAATATATTAGTTTGTAAGTGCGCAAATAAATACACAAATGGACCAATTTTCGTCAAGAAACACATGTACGTACATATTTTTTAATGATTTTATTGAAACTAAAATTAAAATTCTAATACATTACTCTGCTAGATAATGTATTGATTTATTTAACTGCATGATTACATTATTTGAAATGGGTGTGGTATAATACAAAAACTTTTTTGAAAATTTAACAAATCTGCCAACGACCTATGGAATAACCTTATTATACTAAAAATTTTAAAAAAATTCTAAAAATTTATTACATAACTTCACTAGATAAAAGAACAATCTTTCGAAATCCATTTATAATTTTTTGTAGAAAAGAGTCAATACATCTAAAAACTTTTTTGAAAATGACGTATTTCCGGCTTTCTCTGGTAATGCCCTCTTAAATATCTGGACTCTGTAGCACTTGATTGGAAAAAAATGCGTTTATCTAGAAATTCCAGAAAATGAACAATATGCAATTTTCGTTTGATTATAAAAGATAATCTTCTTTTTAAAAATTCTGCCGCATGAAATTACCACAATTGTTCGAAATTTTTTTGTAATCATTTTGAATATTTTCCGCCCACGTTCTAAAAATCATACCTATGAATTTTAATATGGAGACATACAAACTAATTGTAGTTCTATATAGCCAATGAATTCACCAAACTTTTGTTAATTATCACATTTTCATAAGATTTATAAAAAAATATATATAAAATCGTAAAGTTTTACATCATTACTTACAAATAAGGGAAAATTTGCCAAAATTTTCAGAAAAACAATCCGGAGTATTTTAAAAAGTGCCGTATTGTAGCAAAAAGCGCTCCAGTGGAGGATGAGATTTGTTTCCATCAAACTGGTTTTTCAGAATTCAGCGTGGAGTGAATGTGTTTAATACGTCAAAAATACCCAATTAAATCACATAGCCTCAAATCAGAGAGGTTTTGGTCTGCCCTAATGATATTATTCTTAACACTACAAAAAGAAAATTAACTCTAGGTGGAAAATTTTCGCTTTGCGCCATCTGATCCTATTTTCATCATAACTTACGTGTTTTTTGCAAAATTATTAAAAATATAAGTTTCACATAAACTACTACTTAAAAATAAAAAAAGACAGTTTTAGTAGGACACAAACGTTAAGAGAATACAAATAAAGAAACAAACGAGGATAAAAAGATATGGACGATTAAAAATACTGAGAAAAGAAAAGGAAATAAAAATAGTAACCTTGTAACATGCAAAGAAAATTATTATCTAGTATTTTCACTTAAAAAAATATATTATTTTCAAGCTTTACTCTAAATTTTTTTTGAATATACCTATTGTTTGTTTTGTTTTGTGCATATCTAGTGGCGAATTATAAGCGTAGTGTGTAGGCAATGTAGTTTGTTATCCCATATTTTGTAGTGCGTGTTTGAGGAACGCCGATTTTATTGTTATTTCGAGTATTTTGGTTGTGGATGCCTTGATTGCAAAGTGCCTTAATGTTAGTGTGTGTTGATTATTGAGTAATTTGTAGGAGATAGATTTCATGTTTAGGATGGATTGTGATATATAATCTACCATATGTGTGGTTCGCAGAATAGCTAGTTATATTCAGAGAAATTATTTGTATCCTTTAGGATGCGTTGGCGTTCAACAGGTTATAGCAGGAATTGAAATTGCTATCCTAAAATAAACCATGGTGCTTGCAATGAAAATATTGAGGTATTACATTGAATACGTTCGTACCTGTGTATAATCGTATGTTATGTAACAAAGCTTGTATAGTATATTGTACATGTGTGCTGACTATTAACGCGGTATGGTAATTGCCTTTGAACAAATAGAATCGCATCACTAATTGATTTAATTGGTAGAGAATAATAAATAACATTGTTACGTTGCCACGCGCCTAGTGTTAGCAATTCCGACTAAAAGGCCAGACACTCTCGGCTAAATTGGTTGAAATATTATATTTTTTCATATATTTTTATTGACTTTTTGTTATTACTAATGTAAAACATCACCACAACAATATGATCACTCGATCAAAATGATGCAGATTAATGAAGCACGTAACAAATAAACATTATATTTATAATATAATAATACAGGTATTAAATATATCCTTTAAAGTCCTTATCACTTGTAACGAAGCTTCCAATTACAAAAAATCAGATATAAATGATGTTAAACAAGCCCGTTCCTGTTCGGGACGGTTTAGATCAATCGAATATGTTGACTTGGAACTATGATCGTCGTTGAGTCGGCTCAGATATCTATGGATAAATGTGAGGATGTGAGAAATATCTACGGTTTATTTATGGTCAAATGTCTAATCCGCCAACTTCGTATTCGCCGGAATTTACATGTCACCCTATGTGATTCCCTACGTTTACTATTTTTCAGGGGTGCCCAGGTTCATGGTGTGACGTTTGTCTTGGTCTTGGTCTAGGGAGACTCTTTGTCTCATTTGTTCTCGTACCTTTTCCATCCCAGAACCTTTCTACTTCCTTTCCCTAAAGAGATCCTCCACACAGCATCCCCAGAGATGACATCGGCCCAGGTCAAAGGAAATTATTTTCCTCAGGGCCTTTTCTGTGGGTTGTAGAGCTAGATGGCGAGAGAGGCGTTGCTAGATAGCTGGCCTTTTTACAGGCGGCATTGTTGCAGGTACTGTAAATTATATACGTAGGTATTACACATTATTAGATATGCCCTGAAGGTATTCGTTGTAATTCTGTGAGCAATTTTGTTTGAATTCATTTTTTTAATATTTAAAAAAAAAATGGCGCCTAACATTATAGGTGTTGCATCAGGGAATAAATACTACCACAAAACAATTTTACACTTTATTTTTGTCTTTATATTTGAGGGCGTTAGGCCAATCTTCTAAAACTCGTATGTTAACGTCACTGTGACATTAATGTAAGTGCGTGATTTTTATATGAAACTTCAGGCAGAAGGTGTCTACTTTAGTATTATAATGTATGTCAATCGCTTTTCTGCCGATGAATCCTAAACAGATGACCATCTGACATCTATGAATCTAGGCCAATTAGTGGATTCTATTAAAAGCCACTACGGTATAACTATAGCCTCAACATTTTTCTTTTTAAATAAAATTAAAGGTTTAAATCTCTTTATCTTGTACCCACCCATATTAAAATAACATTGTCACAATTGATTGATACAGTCAATGAATTTATTAAGCGGAAACATTGTGTTGGAAAGGCATTAATTTATTTTATTTGATTTTTCCAAAAAAATTTCTAGGCAATAAATATAATGTCAATGACATTTGCTCTGTAGATGTCTAGAATCAAAAAGCACTTGGAAGCTCTTTAAAAAAATTACTTTCTCCAATTTGCCAATCACATAAATTTAGACACAGATCTTAAGGATGTGCCTGATTATCGTAATTAATGATAAAATCGGTAAAACTTAACGTAACATTCCTTACAAGCCTGTGTGAAATAGTTATCCCACCTTCTTATTTCTGCCTCTGCTGTATCGTCTACCTGACATAAGTCTATCATAATTTATTAATTTATACAGTTTTATCATGCCTATCAACTTAAACACCATATTAGAAGAAGTAGTAATAATTAGTACTCGAGCAATTCAGTGGGTATACCTACACAATCTTTCACATGTCGGAATCGAAAGAAAATTCAATATTTCATTCTTAATACACACCTATTTAGAATATGACAGCACCTATCAAATATGTACAACAAAGATATCGAAATTAAATCCAGTTGATGAAAATTTAATAAATAAATAATATATTTTAATGATCGTAGTTCCAGAGACAAAGATAATCTCAGAATTCATAATCACACTAATGAGAGATCTTAATACAGAAACATGTAAGAGTCACAGAAACATACGTGAGACCACCATACAGAAACATATGAGACTACCATACAGAAAAATACAAAAAACTACCACCACACAGAAATATAAGAAGGACTACCATACAGAAACATTCGAGAAACTATGTAAAACACAGAAACGTTTGTGAGACTATACCACAGAAACATATGAGAGATGACCATAAACTCTCGTATGAGAGACTACACTACAGAAACACATGAGAAGCCAAATTCATACAGAAACATAACAGACCACGTACGATAAACACATATGAGACCACGATACAGAAACATCTGATATACCAAATTCGTACAGAAAAATAATGAGAGACCATAATACAAACCATATGAGAGACCACATACATACAAAAACATATGAGAGACCACATTCACACGGAAACATGTGAGAGACTACCATATAGACACACATGAGAGACTACCATTCTTAAACATGTGAGAGACTACCATACAGAAAAATATGAGAAACTACCATACTGAAACATATATGAGACTATGAAATGCCACCATACAGAAAATTTAAAAGGCTGTGTTAGTATAGTCTGCTTTCTAACCTATTCTTCCACATCTCCTTCGCCATGCATATCCTTCAAGATTTCTTAAATCAGGAACGGCTTCCGGCGGGGCGCGCGCGCGTAGGAATTCCAACGGCTCGGGGTATTTGTCACTCTTGCACGGTGTCACAAAAAATAAGACCGATGGCAGAAGCGCAAGTGCCGTCAAATTTGAATTTACATTTTTCAACATCTTGAGAGATGCATTGCATAAAAAATTAACCGCGAACCGTATAAAAATCGACATAATTGCCTTAAGGTTCGAGCATAATTTCAAGACCGTGACATTATTTGTCTGGCGGGTATTTCGACATTTCTTTCGGTTTTCAATAAATTCGGGTGTAGTTTTGCAAGCGAATCCGATTGTTTTATTCGCAAAGCGGCGCGCGGCGAGGTTGTGTAACTCGTGTTGTGAATGCTTACAATGGTTCCGTGCCCAGTTTACTAATCCACAATTATCAGACACTTGTCCGAGTTTTCAGCGCATCCAAAGTGTTGAAGTGCTACGGATATTCAACTCTTATCTTAGTAACAGCATCTCTGTTACACCATCTATACGTCAGGGATCTGTTAGAGTGAAGATCTTCAGTGTAAAATTGAACATAATGTTGTCTGGAGCAGCGAAAGGTTTAAAGAAAATAAAGTTAATAAAGTAGATATTGAGAAAAACGTCGTACTTCTGATGCAGAAATCTATTTTCCGAAACAGCAAGAACGCTTGAACGACGTATTTTTTCTATTTGTAATAACTAGGACAATTGAATACATTTCTATGGAGATCACATTTAAAATACAGAACAAGAACAAACGATTTTTGTAACACACTTTTCAAGACAAAAATGTGATAGTTTAGTGTATATGCTTTTTTTGCTTTGATCGTGAAATACATTGATTATTATGATTATAGGAATCGAACGTTGTTATGGTTTTAGCCATTTAGCCAAAAGGTGATTAATAAGCAAATCTTAAAAACTGTTTCTTTCCAATCATTTATTATTTCCCCGTATACCTTTTTTCTACTCAACTTCTTCAGCGGAACAATCTTCTTAAATTTTCAGATTTTTTTCTCTGGCTTCGGACAAAATTGAGTTTTTTTCAGTGTTACAAAAAATGTATGAGTCAATCATGTCCATCGACATTCCAATCACATACATAGCTTGTAAATAGTTTTTTGTAATATCTCAATTCGGTAAGCAAATAAATCCGTCGACAAATATTTTTCCTGTAATTGAACGTGCTACAAGTACACACCAAAATTATTACGTAACGTAAAACGTAAAAACCTACCGTGTGTTGTATAATAACAGTTCAATCAGTAAGCAATAAGGTTGTTTTTTCGCCTATTCATTTGGAACAAACGTCAATATTTTATGGTCAATTCATCACCATTATCGTTAGACCACAGAATCTCTCACTGAGTTAGCGAATGTTTCTTGAAAACTATTAAATAAATTTTGAGTACGAAACAATAAATTCGATGAGAGTGTAATAATTATCAATACATGTATACTACGAGAATGACAATAGAGAACTCCAGTCCAATTTTTTTTAACGAATAATGACCTTCTAACTTAAGTAACTGATTTTTTATAGTTAAAATAATTGTCAAAGTTTAAATTTTTCAAGACCCCCCGAAAACCACCGTATGTATGGTGAATCGTGTGACGTAATCACTCCTGAAACATTAGTATAGGATCGGGCAATCAGCTGATCTACTGCCGCCATTTTGAATTCCGTTGTTCGAAGTATTCTCCCTAGAAGTAGCATTACTATTTTTTTGTGCAGTAGTTTTTGAATATTTTCAATAATACAGATAAACTAATAAGAAATACCTTTATTTTTGAAATATTATTTAGGCCAAAATAATGTTTCAATAAACACAACAACTAAATCTCTATAAACAGTATGTAAATAAACGAATAAATTAATACGATGGCTTGTGTCATATCATACATTCTCATACAATGACTTTACGGTGACGTCACGAAACGTCGAACAGTGACGTTACCTTGACGTTACGACCCGATTAAAAATGGACTGTTTAATATTTTGTTTGGAACTCTGCGTTTAATATTATTAAATAAAACTTATATTTTCAGAATCAGCGTTTATTGGTCTATATGAACATACTTATTTAAAGCCAGAATATTTTTCACAGGAGTTCCTTATTTTAAATATTTACTCAAATTATTGAAATATTTGGAGATGTTCAATGTTTCTATCAATTACCAACAGCGGAATCACCAACCGGCGAATTGGTCGAATCTCCATGGAAAACCTATCCCAGGCTTCTCCATGCAAGCTTGTATTACTTGAAGTAATTATTATCAAAATCGTCGAAAGTAACAAAGTATGGGGATGGAAGAATTGATCGGTTTTGATCTTTATTTTACTTTCTCCGCAATTGTCTAGTGATTACCCACAGACATAACTAGCCATCGGCTTTTTCAAATCAGATTGATTGAAATCGCTACAAGCTCATACACATTTCTCATCGTTACATCTTTCAATACTCCTGGATGTACCTACATTGGCGCGCGTACTGTGAGTTTTTTAATAGAGTTTCCAGAGCATCAAGATTTCTCTTCATTGTTTCTAAGGACAAAATATTTTCGAAGTACATTTTTTCCACAAAATTTATGTAAATTTAAAAAAAAAAAAAATTTTTTACATTACATCTACCACAGGAGGCCCTAAGGAAAAAAAATCCCTCAGGGCGTATGTCATCTTTGGGGATGCTGTGTGGAGGTTTTTTTTTAGGGAAAAGAAAGACAGGAAGTTCTCAGAAGGAAAAAGTTATGAGGGTTGAGAAGGAATTTGGGTTTAATGTGTCCAGAAGTGACGGGCGTATGTATCCAAGCCTACCACTGCGGTGCAGGGCGATGAGTCAAGAGAATCCAACGGGATAGGTGAAGATGTCTCCTAGTCCAACTCAACCAGTCTCCCCCAATAAGCAAATGATACCTACCTTACATAACTTTATAATTGAAAAGAAAAATATTGATAAAAATAAAGCTTCTATTGAAAAATCGAAAGAAAAGTTATTGCACCCCACTGAATAAATTACCCAGCATTTCCAATGTCCACTGCAACAAATCCTCCAATATTACTTATTGCAGTCCACCGGCGTTGTTTGTATTCAGTTTTTAACTTCTCCTTTCACTTCTTCGTAATGAGTTTCCGCATTTCCAACAGACAACAACTTCCTCTGCACTAATGCTCCCTTTGGGCGAGCGCATCAAACGTCCAAATCTATTTTTATTTTACTTCGGCAATTATAATTAAGACTTCGTGTTGTAATAACGGCGGTAAATAGATTTTTGTAATATTTGTTTTCAGCTACGCAGAAATGGTAGTTATATTAAATTGAATAACATCTGCACAAAGAAATTTAAAAAGTTGGGTCTTGACGGCCTCCGTGGTTGATAGCCTTACCCGACTAGCAATCCGAAGGCCGCGGGGTCAAATCCCGGCGTGCGCAAGTAAATTTCATTTAATTAAGTTGGGATTTCACATATTTAAAAAAAATATTTTCTGTGTTCCAGAGTGAAAGATAATATAATTTTTTTTTTTTTAAATAATTTTATTTATCTTAAAAAATGGAACATGTTACAGTGTTACTTTTCCTCCATTAAAAGCATTTGCTTGTGGATAAGATAAATGATAAATGGTTTTAGCCATGTTTAGTGACCAGATTGGTTTAGCCTGGTACTTCCCCACCTTGCTCCTCCCCATCTCCTTCCCCTCTCCACTACCTCCAGCCTCACAACACATAAGAATGGCAAAGTCTCACTGGGACCAGATGGTTTGACTCTTCTGCGGTATTCGCATAAAAAGGTCATATGCAATTAATGTTTTTTTTTTATTCTGGCAATAACAACCAGAAATCATATGAAAAAGATATTGTTTATTGTGGTGAACGTATGTCTTGCAATATGAAAGAAATATGCGTGTATGAGTGAGACAGCATGAGGAACATATAAAAGGGTGTGATTGCAGTCCATTGTCCTCTTTACCTTCAGACTTCCTACGAAGCACCACTGTACATCATCTCGCAATAAACGTAACTAGACTACCTACGTTTTATTATTGCAATCTCACCCTGTACTGAGATCATCACTATCTGAGGAATCTGGATCCACCACAAGGAGTCCAAAAGTAATGTTAATAACCGGCCACGGTCATTACGTTTGGCGCAGCCGGTAGGATACTCCCTCCAAGTATTGTATCATATCCAAAAGTAAATAGGTTTATTATTAATGCCGATAAAAAAAAAAAGTGAAAACTTTTTTTTTTTAATCTGATTTCTCAAATCTCACGAGTAAAAGTAACGTTGGCGATTTTTAAAAAAGGTGTAAATTCAAAATTACATATATAAATCAGTTTTCTAAATTTTCGCAATACTTCGAAAGATACTAGCGTTTAATATATTCAAAAAATCTAATTTGATCTTTCTTCAAAATACAGTCTATTAAATGTAGAACAATTTATTAAATTACGTTTCTTATCCAAATGATATTCTTTTACTTGAGCGAAGCTGAAAGTATAATATATTTTCTCTGACTGTAAGAAAATAATAGTTACGTTATTTACCTATTTACTCCAGGAAACACAATTATTAGAATTATAAAAGGTATCCTCGGACCAAGTATTTCCGAACTTAAAAAACACCTGTTTGGAATATTCGAAGAAAACCATTCTTCAGGTTATAAAAAACGATGAATTTAATTGCCTGTACTCAAAGAATAGCGTTCAACTATTTAGGTTAATTACTTTTGTAACGCTTCATTCTAGAACAAAACGATTCATTAGAATGCTTAGTAATTATTGAACAAATATACGGCGAATATTCGTTGAATATAATACGAAAGTATGCAAATTAAAAACAAACTGAAACGTTCATATTATATTGCTATTATTCGTATAATAATAATATACTAGATAAGAAATAAAACAACAACACGATCTTCTGGGTTCGTTCAACTGAGATTCACGAAGCCTTCTAATGTGATTATTATATAAAATGTTTTTGCTCTATTTCCGGTGTTAAGAAAATTACGTGTAATACATTTTTTGCAATCGGAAGAAAGTATAACAGAAGGCAATATGTAGGCTCATTACCCATGTTGCATAAGGATAATTGAGGTACAGAAGGAGGAGTAAAAGATTGATGGTTGATTTGGGTGGTTAGACGATGCAGGTGTAATTTAACACATTATGGTAGATCAGTATAGAAGATCAAGCAAAACAGACTAGATGAAATTTTTAACATCGATGCAAAACTATTTATATGCAATACTTATTTAATTTTTAAGTTTTTCGCTTTTGTATTCAATAATATTATCATCGATTCATGATAAAGGATTGTAATTATTGTTACACGTGACAACTGTTTCTCCTTCTAATGGCTGGTTTAGACAGTGCGAGCTAGTGTGCGAGTTAGTCTGCGGAGTAACTGCACGGCAGTAACTCACACTGTTTGGACGTAAACTACGAGACTCGTACGTGCGAGTTGGACAGTAGCTCGCATCCGAGTTACTTCAACATTTTTGTTTTCACTCGCATGCTCACCCGGCAGCAACTCGCACATGGCAGCAGCTCGGTCGTCACTCGCATCGTTTGGACGCGTTCGGCAGTAGCTCGCCAGTGCCAGCCGGACAATTGTGAGCGGAAGCTGTGTTTTTTGTGTACTGCACCTACGAGCGTTTTGCGAATTCAAAATTAATATGGTCTTCTGATAATAATATATCATTCATAAAAGTCTACAAAGAACAAGCCTATAGAATTGTTTCGATAAAAAATACAGAAATAGAGATATGAGAAAGTATCTTTGGAACACATTGCTAAAGAAATGCATCAAGATAATACCAACAAAGTAACTGTAACCTTTTCTTTCACTGTTTTTTTTAAGGTTTTCATGGGCATTTTCCAATTCTTGACATAATATTATTGTCATGGACCATATCACAGTTTTGTAATTAAAGCACGTTCACCCGACATCGCGACAACTCGCAAGACTGTGAGTGTGCAGCAGCTACTTCGTGTCGTGTGGACAGCTAAGGCGAACCGAGCTACTGGCGTACGAGTAGACAAGCCGAGTAGCTATCCACTGGCTAAGCAGCAGCTCGCACTATGACAACCAGCCATAAGAACGAGTACATTACCTAATATAAACTGTCACTACACAGCAGAATTTTTTTATAAACATTTTTTTTGTGAATTGAATTATAAAATTATTGAATATACAGAGTGTAAAAGCATGTACCCGAAGGAGTTTAACCAGCGATTTCTGAGCATATTTGAAGCAATAAATGTAAATTTTTTTTTTTTTTTTTTGAAGAAAACTTCTTCTAAAAGGTTGTTACTTTGTGATGTCATTATTTATTTATTAAAAGAAAATAACTTAGTTTACATCACTTTATTTTTTATATTTTATACTATCAACAAATAAATGTAGATCCAATTTTGCTGTCCTATAATATTTTTTTATAAATCAATTAAAATTGTTCTTCCGTGACACTAAGTAGTCGGGTAGAGCCTAGCGGTTCGCGTGATAAGCACTGCGTCTCGTTCCAGCAGTACGATAACACATGTAATACTTTTTTTAATGTTCTTCTTTAAAACCATATATTTTACCTTTAACTTTCTGTGTCCTCGGCTAGCCAGCTTCTCAGGGGTGAGTTGTCAACCCAAACACCATTGTTTTTTTAATCAGGTTCTCATAAAGAAAAACAACATGTGATAATAGAGTAGATGTATTGAAACATAATAATCAACAGTACATGGTAATGTGAAAACCCTACCTAATTTGGCTCTATGGTTAATTATGAGATAATACGGAACGGGCATTCGGGGTATGTTACTTGGTAGATCTTGAAGGTGTGGTGTCCGGCGTCGTCCCGACGACGGGGGGGCCGTTGCCACAGGCTCCAGCCTAGGCAACGAAGGTGGCTGGATCGGCGTTTGAAGGCGTGGTGTTCCGGGTGCTGTCCATCCATGCGCAGTAGGTCCAATGAGGGTCCTCGACCCGGGGTACAGCGGGCGGAGTCAGTCTGGTCTTTTAGGGGCAGACTGCACTGGGCGGGCGGAGCCTTAATGGATCGTGGCTCGCTTCGATTGTCGTCTTCGGATCGACAAGGTAAAAAACGTTACGGCACTTATCATGGCGTGAAGGAACCGGCGGTGGTTAACATTTGCCGCGGTTTACACAATTGAACGGTTCGAGCGAGATCAATTACGTCGTTCGGTTGTTGTATGAAATTTATTAGGCACGGTACTTGTTATGGCACGATGAGGTTCTTTACGTGAACGGTGAAGTGTGTTTGGCGTAACCACTTAAAATCGGCGAGCTACCGGCAGCCACTTCTAGCCGAAGCCACTCGTAATGCTTGGGCCGCGATCCAGCTGAGACTGCCCGCGTGTTGTCGCGTTCCAATATTTAAAATGTCCCTTTGGGTGTCCGGGGTGGGGGGTGTAGGGCATCCGGCTGCTTGTAAATAGGTAGATGATCAGCTTATTGCTGCGTGGCTCGTCAGTATCTGGACATTTTGTTTTGACGTGATCGAGTCCCTTCGACGGTCTTGGGGGAGTAGGGGCGAGGGGTATCCTGCTAGCGCGGCGGTTAGGTATCTTGACATTCTGTTTCGGCGTGATCGAGTTCCTTCGACGGTCTTGGGGAAGTAGGGGCGAGGGGTATCCTGTTGGCGCGGCGGGTAGGTATCTTGACAGTGTGAGACACATTACACACACAAAACAACGCGCGTATCTCGCGATCCCGTCACGACGTGTTGTAGGAGTGTGATCAGTGGCGACGTGTGATTGAATTTTTTTTATTTATAATGGGAAAAAAATCATCGGACAGCGAAATGATAACTACTTTTACTACCCCATATGTGCACAGGAATTCTTCGGGTACGTGCTGTTTCAACCAGAATAAAAGAAAATCCTAAAATTGTAGAGTTCTATAAAATTAAACCTGATAACAAAATACTCTTTTTTTAACTAGTTTACTTACTATAACTTTGAACTTTTCAACTGAATACCTCATTACTCATTACGCAAATACTGTCGTTTATCCAACACTTTTTTTAAGACACTGTGGATTAAGAAGATTTAATATTTTATTTGACGTGAGGTTTTTCCCTAAACAAAATTGAAGTGAGCTACAAACCCAAGGTAATTAATTAGCCTGCTGGAATTACTTAAATATTTAGAAATTCGACAATCTAAAACGACTTATCAACAAATGTTATTAATATAATTGATAAAAATCCTTGTAGACCACCCCTCTCCCCCTCCCCCATATGTTATGTATATAAACCGTAGACTAAGAATTATTTGTACCAGTCAAGAAAATGAAATTAAGTGGAATAAAGTTTTATATTTGTTTTATTATAATATATCACCGATACAATCTGCTGAGGTTTCAATTAGATGACACTCTTTTCCCGCACTTTACTCGTAGTTATAAGTTTTACAACTTTTGTTTTGTTTGCAGAATGATTGAGGAAGTCGTTGAGGTAAATTATACCACTCGTCGGGGAATGAGGGGTTGAATTACGAAAAATGTCTGATGTTCCGGTGAATGGCATAAGTACGCACTTCTGTTTTCCACCACAGTTCCTGTATTTATGTACTGGGTATCCTGTTTCACTTTGTCATTCCGCTTTGCGAAATACGAGTAAGAGATTAATACCTCATAATTGTTAAATGTATACATAAAGACATAATATCTGACCGGTCAGTGGTTGAGTGGGCATAGCGCTTGGGTCCCACCTGAGCGTCGCGTGTTCGATTCCTCGGCTGGCTAAGTCCTCCATCACAACACAAGCAATATTTTCGGCTTTCTGTGGTGGTAGTAGGAGATTTTCAAACGTTGCTGGGTTATTCGTAACCCGGGAATGTTTATCTTTCTTTAAAAAAAAATCTCTCCTTTGCGAAGTTTTGCGTCGAGAAAAGGAGGAAAATTTCAAGGGTGGATCTAATAAACATGTTCTGTAATTGGCCAGTTGAAATTAAAAGATATGACGATACCAGATTTTCCAAATGAAAAACAAATTACCTATGTTTTTTTTTCTATTTTTGTTGAAGTGTACTCCATCTCATAAAAAACAAATATTTTACACGTTTAACTAGCTGATTTATAATTGAACTAGCAGACCCGGCGACACGTTGCTGTGGCTAACGAAACACAACGCCATTACCCAATCCTTATAAAATCCACACCACCCGCTTGCCAGTTGCCGGCTACCCGCTGCCTGAATTGAATATTTGAATTTATCGGCTTTTCTCTACTATAATAAGCATGTATTATACATATAAACTAATTAACTCGCCACTAATTATACAATGCTTGCAATGCAACACTGGATATTTGAAAAGGGAAAATCAAATACCTACTTACTCTAGGACATCTATTTTCCAATTTCTTCCGTACTTTCAATTTCAAAAGTGACTATAGTACGGCCCGCCAGCCGTTTTAAATCGCACAAAAATATGTTTTCTTTGAATTTCTCGGCTTTTCTCTAATATAATTTACATGTATGATACATATAAACATTCCTCTTCAATCACTCCATCTATTGGTGAAAACCGTATGAAAATCCGTTGCGTAGTTTAAAAGATTAACGCGCACATACATTTTGAGCGACTTCATTAATTTTATACTATGTAATGATGATAACAAAATCAGTATTAGTTATACTTTCACTCCATTTTAATGTATTCTAGTTATATATTATCTTAAATACCTGTAAATTTGTGCATATATGATGATGTATATACACGCATACATATTTTACAAATCTTTTTTTTGGCTGAATACCTCACAAGAGTCCCAACTGCTCCCGTTTGGAGCCAGTGACACTATGGGGTATGTTGTAAGGCTGGAGGTATGTAAGTTGGGAGGAGAAGAAGATGGGGGAGAGGAAGGTGGGGAAGTATCTTGCTGTTCAGATCTAGTCACGAAATACGAAGCCATTTCAAGCAACGTTTCAATTCTGAAGGTGATATTACACCTGGGCGATACTGAAAGAATCGTCCACCCATGCCACCAATACCTATACCTTATATAATTTTAAATTATTAAATTGTGCAAACACAAATGAATCAAATAAATAAAATGAGATTTGAAACCGCGACCTCCGGATCGGTAGTAGATAGCCTTGCCCCTCAACCACGGAGGACGTCAATCTTATGTATAAATATGCTCCGTCTATTTTCTATATAGTGGTTTCTCGATATATGTGCGCTTTAATGTTGTAATTAATATTTGCAGGTGCTTATAGTTTGTAATGCACAATAAATAAAAATATAAAAAGGAAGAAGTGAGTTACTAGACAGAGACGTGTGACAATCTATCCTCTCTGCCTACCTATGCTTAGTTATTGAGGAAGGTACCAGTTAAGCAAGTCATGCATTAAAATGAAGTAAGTTGAGATTAAATACAAAATCTTATTTAATATCATCAAAGCGAAGGCGTCTTAAAGAAGATGCCACTTCAGTATATCAGGCACTAACGACCGTTCTGTGTGAAAGATTAACATTAACTCGCAGTTTCACCCATAGTTGATCAAGACTATTGCTAAAGATAAATCGCCGAGCATGAACATGCACTTCTCTCGTCTACTAAGTGGGAAACGTGAGCCGTCTTCTTCTTCATTATATTTTCTAGCTCACACTAAAATATTATATTTAATCGGGTTGCGAAACCACGCATTGTAATCCCCACGAGTAATCTCCTTACCGCTGTTGACAATACGTGGTACTTGAATAATCGTGATATTCGTTGCCTAACTCGCATTGACTCCTCTTTAGGACAAGCGATCACAAATCTTGAATAAATGAATATACATATTTATGCATTTCGTATAAAAGGGTGTAACAAATGTTAGAAAACGATAAATTTCCATACAATCGGATTGTTACGAATACTTAGGTAAATATTATTTGCCAGATTAATTGAAGTCGGAGAAGAATAGAATAGAAATCTAAACATCTACGAATGTTGACAAACATTATAGTAGTTTTATTTAGTGACAAGAAAAAATGTCTTCAACATTAACAGTGTACTATTATTTTGACGGCTTGAATTTCTGTAGTAACATGTTAACTATTTAATAAACCTTTAAATAATTTTCACCTAAATAAAAACAATTGTCATTGCTTATTATTTTTTAATTTATAAACTAACATTTAGACAAGATTTTTATGCATAGCACAAAGGGTTACAATTATTATAAGCAATAATTAGCGAGGGATTTAACACTAACAATGTCTCTCTCACAAAAATAAAGTTGGTTGTTTTCAGGCGGAAAAAATATAATAAGCAGTATTTGTTGAATGAAACACTAGTATATATTGAATTATTTGGCGGGTATTTGATAGCCGCCATAGCTCAGTGGTCAAGAGCAGCTGACCGGCAATCAGAAGGACATGGGTTCAAGTCCCGTTGGCGGCAAGTAGATGAGTGTTTCAGGCTGATAATTATTGCTTATAATAATTGTCATTGCATTTCGATAGGAAGGTTAATGCCAAGAGATTTTAGGCACTCAACTTATAACAAGTTATATTGAAAAAGTGAATTTAACAGCACAGTCTTAAAATGTTCATATATTTTTTCTTTTCACTAACTCTAAATTATTCGGTTATCATCATATAATACAGTTCGGTACAAATTATGCCGAACTGCACCGGGAACCATTTATTGGATAACCAACATACCTGCCATAGGTCACCCCAAGTGGTTTGCTGCGTTTGGTGATTTTGCATGTTGCCTGGGTTCATGGGGTGAGGATTATCTTGGTCTTGCCGGCGAATGGATTTACTCACCTACTGCGTGGCGGGTCGGATGCTTGAGGAACACTTAACTGCAGCGGGAGGGATGGATTCATACATCTGCCACTCCAGGATACGTTCACCCCCAGATTCCAATCCATCCCTCACACCTTTCCATCCCAGATCTTCCTCTCCCTTCTTTTCCCAAAAAGACCCTCCACACGGCATCATACAGCATAAAAAACAAAATAGATCTTTCAACATGCCACTCTGAAATGATCAATAATGTATTTAAATAACATTTTGTGGAAAAATAACGGATAATTGTCTGCGAAATATAGCATTAATAATTAAATGAACTAAAGGAAAATGGTAAATATTGAAGAAATAATAGAAATTTTGACTGAATTTGTTACAGCCTAGTTACGATTACGACCATATAATTGTATTTATTGCTAAAATTGATGACTGAATCATAAAACCAAGTTGTCTCAAATTTAACAATACAAAGCTTGACGTGTTTTTACGACGATTATTTTTTGTGATTTGGAGTTGGCATCTTTTTGTAGGTGCACTTAGAATAAAACCATGCAAATATTTTTCAAAATCTTTCATCTGCCATAATACGATGGAATATTACTGATCTTTCGACCTCTAGACTGTCTGTTTTTTGTTGTTTACGATTGGAAATCTTTAAATCTCTGCTTTTTGATCATTTTACAAAGGTTTTATTGAAGTAAATACAAAACAATAAAATATCCACTTTACACGCTGCATTCCCTAGAATTATCCGTGGAATATCAGTTGGGTAAAATGGTCACTTAGATTCCTATCGTGTAGTGTAAACAAATATTGATATATTATATTATTAAATTATGGCGATCTTATCATAAGAACGCATTGGTAGAACAGGTGAGGAAAAGTTTATTATGCCGATCGGGATTTTGAAAAACACAGGTTTTTTCGGCGTAACATATGTACATTTTTCAAATATGATTAACAATTGTTAAATATTTTTAACAATGGACTTAATTTTTTTAGATCCCCGTTTTAGTTGATTTTCACGATACACAGATATGAGCTTAAAATACTGGAAAATATTATTAGTTCTCTTTAAAATTGTGATAAACATTAAAAAAAATATGCTTTTTATTACATAGCTTAAATTTCCTCACCAAACACAAGAATTTAACTTTTTACGGTGAGGAATGCTATTACGACCTTTTGTTGAAGAAGAAAATAATAATCTGAATGAAAATATGAAAGAGAATAAGACAAAAAAAAGAATAAGATAGTGGTCGTTATTATCTTCTTGTTCAATGATATATTATATTGACGGGAATAACCTTCAAAAGTTATAAAAAAGAGTTTTTATTATAAAAAATTAAATTTACTTTTCACTATGAACGTGTAATAATCATCGTATATTTATTGCAAAAAAAAATTATTAAAGAATATGAGCATATATTTGACGGCCTCCGTGGTCGAGGGATAAGGCTCTCGACTAGCAATCCGAAGGTGGAAGATACTCTCAGTAGTATCACTATTCAAAATCTAAACTTTGCTTGAAATGGCCTTAGCCGTGTTTGGTAGCCAGAACTGAATAGCCAGGTACTTCCCCACCTTCCTCTGTCCCAGCTTCTTCCCCTACCTACTACCTTCAGCCTCAGAACATATCCCAATTGGGGATGCCGTAATCTCACTGAATTCGGTCGGGAGCAGTTCGGACTCTTGTGTGGTACTCACGTAAAAAAATAATAAAAAAATATTCATTTAAAACAATACGAAGCCCATCATCTTAGTTTTACAAATGTTAACTTATGGAAGGTCATTGTGACTGTGCGGTATGGTGCGTGAAATTATATTGATGAACATTGATTTTTTAATTTGAATGAGTGGGTTAAGTGTACCCACCTTGAGTTCATGCATTTGCAATATTTCGACAGTCGAGGGTCAAATACAGTCATAACATGCGTCTAGCTTAGCGGTGCATCAAACCCACGCCTTACAAATACTAATAATGTAGGTAGTTGATACATACAAGGTTAAAATGAGTTGATAGCCTACAGGAAGGTGCTTAAAACTTCTATAGCCCTTGCGATGCGTTCGTAAAAAGTTATGGCTACTTAAACAGCAATAATTATTACCAGGTTCAAGCATAAACGGGAAGATAAAATTAAAATAGTAATTTTCTGAAAATGTTTTAAAAATACATTGAAATTAAGTAGTTAGCAGGAACTGGTATAATGTTAGTACCTACTATGCAATATGCATATAACTCTACGTTATGGTCTCCCTTTTACAACGTTCATTCAGACAACACTGAAAAGATTCAACGGAAGTTTTCTAAGGTTTATACTAAACATTGATTACAATTACCTCCTAGATAAAATGTCTCTATTGAAACTTTCAGAAAGAAAAATAAGCAACAGATTTAATACTATTACATAAAATACTGCATTACAAAATTGACTGTCCTGAATTACTCCAATTTACCAATATCCGTGTTCACAAAAAATCATGTCGACATTTATTACCCTTTTACTTCAATAACACCAGAACACTAGCTTATCAAAATTCACAGTTTCGGAAATAAATATTCTAATCTAGGTGATATATTTCATCTTAAAAGTAATCAGTTTCAATGATGTATATTCTATCACTTTTATACTTATATATGTATATTATACATAATTTCTGCAATTTTTGTTTATATTGAATGTGTGAGACTTCTTATCATTTTTACATAACATATATTTTTATTTTATTATTTGCTTTGTTGTTACATTGTATTGTGTATTTTCTTTTCTCAACTATAATGTAAAAGCCCATCAGGGCGTGTAAAAAGTAAATAAATAAATACTGTTTTTGTCGGTTCAAATAAGTGTACATATGTTTTAATGGTGTTGAAAAGATCGAGAGAACAGAAATATTGGGATGAATGAGCACATCGATAGCAAGCCATTTTGAATCAGTCTATTGAATCTGATTTGTAGTCGATTAAGTACCTCAAATCGATTCTGAAATTTTCAATCAGCTCTTGAACGGCAAGCAGTTACAAATTTTATTTAATCTGTTGATATTTTAATGTAACACCGTGCTAAAAATGTATGTTTAACACGTTAAAAACAATGCTATAGCTGTGTATTCTTCAAAATCTGTTTTTGGTAAAACGTTTTGGATGTTTACATCATCTTTTGACAACCGTATATTGGCGTCTAGGTGAAAAAATGTAAGCAGGTAAATAAAATTCTAGCACCAATGAATTATAGAGTATCTTGCGCAGTTGATATAAACGTATACTCCGGTGATGTTGTCACTCTGTTTAAGATGGATTTTTTAAAACATTTTTGCTGCAATTAATAGAAAAATATTATTCGCCAATAGACATACACGGAAAAAAATATTCGACACATTTTTCTGCACACTTTTAATAAAATATTGTAAGCAAAACTTACAAGAACGTATTTTTAGTCAAATAATGAATATTTTAAAATTTGTATTTTTAGTCCTACAAAATGAAAGCAATTTGTGTTTTACAATGTTCAATGTTCTCCACGTGCGTAAGGTCTATTGACCTTTAAAACTAGCATCAGGCCATCAACGATGGCAATTATTATTGCATTTGATTTTATTTTATTTTACAGTCACACGAACTAAAAATATCTTTCACTGCAACAATAATGTCAATAACCAATTAGCTTACGATCTCCATTATACCACCCGTACACAGTTTAGATAACCAATATCTACTGAGAAGTAGTAGGTAGATATTTTAAAAGCACCGAAAGAACTTACAATAAAGCATTTGATAAATTTCTTTAAAACAATTTAAATCAGATTATGTTATATGTTTTTTTTTATGTGAATACCTACCTCACAATCATCCCAGCTGCTCCCGTTTGGAGCCAATGAGACTATGGCAATGTTTTAAAAAAGCCTTCAGCCTCACAACGTGCTCCAATTTGGGTATGTTGTGAGACTGAAGCTGGTGGGGAAGGGAAGGAGATGGGGAACAGAAAAGATGGGGAAGTACCTAGCTATTCAGATCTGGTCACCAAACACGGCAAAAGCCATTTCAAGCAACGTTTCAATTCTGAACGGTGGACTTACATCAGGCCGACACTGAAAGTATCTTCCACTCCGGAACCTGCTGTAAATACACTCTATACTATTTTAAATTAATTAATTGTGAAATAACACAAATTCGATCCTACGACCTTCGGATTGCTAACTAAGAGTCTCACCCTTAGATAAGAGAAACAAAGGTTTCTATTATCTGTGGTCTCACCCATCGACCACGGAAGCCGTCATGTTTACACTATACAATTGTTTTGTAATAAAAATTGTTTTATTCTATATTTACACTGATCCCCAGATTCCTACCTACTACCCTTTTCCTTCCCAGAACTTCCTTTCCTAAAAATGCTCTCCATACAGCGTCCTCAAAGATGACATAGGCCCTGAGGGGAATTCTTTACCTCGGGGCCTCCTGTGTGGAGCTGATGTAAAAAAAAGACATTTGTCCTTTTTGTACCGCAAATAAATAAATATTATGCAATAATCCTTACCTACCGACGCACCAACATAGCTTTAAGATTCTAGGAAAATTTTCCTAATTCCTCATGACACCACTGAAATTATGGAGACCATTACTTCAAGAAATATAGCCTCTATTTAGATCTTCTGCCGCACATCATGAGCTATTCCTTATACCGTACACGTATTATAATGACGTACAACTTACTTTGACACAGAAACTGTGTTCAGTTAGTACAAGCATCTCATTTGTAATGATGACACGACTTGCAGCTTGCAAGTAGTCGCCGTGTTCTATTTTACAAGAAAATGTTAAGCGTTCAATTACCAGTATGTTCATTTTTTAGGTTAAGTGCCTTTGAAGTGAACAATAAAATCGCCATCATTACATAATTTCGCTTTAACGACTTCCGAATTTTTCCATGTAGAAAATCTTCGTTGTCTCCGCAATGGCACTTAAGATATTATTTATTGGTTTCATAAATAATTTTAATATTATTCATATTGTTTATAGAAATGTCTTGTTTACCTTAAAAGAGGAACTTGGGAAAGAAACTCCCCGTGTTCTACTATGAACTATTAGAACTGATTTATTTCAGTCCGACTTAATGCAATAATGCATTTTTTTAAATACTCTTTTAACACTAGTTCCAAGTACCCCCAATTTTCATCCATAACTGGAAGTGATTGTGATGAAAATTTCACCAAATATTTACACGGCACGAAAAACAGAGTTTTCTTTAACAACCATTACGATGTACAGAAAATAAATTAATTCTAATAAATAATGTTTTGTTTAATCCAATGAACAATATGAACAATATCATAAAAGTGTTAAATAAATAAAAAAATGTGATTGGTTTTTAATCGTATTAAACTTGTATGATTTAAAGTTTGAATGAAAGGTTTGCAATTTTCCTTGAACATACTTTTAGAAACAGTTTTTTCCACAAACCTTTCGATGTTTTTAAATAATATTATTTTCATTTTTCAAATTTAACTTTAAATTTAATAGTATACTTTTATAAACCGAGCTGAGATTTTTTTGTCACAAGCAAATGGCATTGGCGAATGGCAATTTGAGGTGAACAATGCCAGTAGTAATTATTATTTCAGCAACGCCCAGTCTCAATGAAACACCAATGATCTAGGATTTTTTTTACTTTAAAATTAAACCAGTAAACTCATGTGACCCTGTTATCAAACAGAAGAAAGAACATAGTTACTTTCCTTTTTTAATTTTCGGGGCTATTGTTACTGACGTGACTATTTAATTCAATTTGTTTAATATCATACAACTGATTTTTTGAGTTTCATTCTGATTGTACAGCACTCTTTGTTATTTTGTTGGGATACATTGGGGAGTTGTTCCAAAAACCTTTTCTGACTTCGACAAATAAATTTCTTAGAGGTGATTATTATACCATTATGTAACAAATTGTTTGGATTGTAATAACAAAAGAGATAATAATATCATTACAATTTCCACAGTTTGATAGAATATTTGAAATCACACTTTTATACAATGCAATGCACTTTTATATAATGCAAGTAAAGAAACACAAATGTTTGAGACTGTTTTAAAAATAACATTAAGATAATAAAATTAATTAAATTCTTACGATTAAGGTGCCCGCTTTTTTAAAAACCTTTTTCAAAAGTAAAAACAAAAACAAAAAAATCAGACGATTTTACCATCAAACATTTTATCTAGATTTCCAAAATAGGTACGCATAGGATATACTTGGTCGAAGTACGCATATCATCAGTCCATACTTTATATCGTATTTTTGGATAGGTACCACCATGGAATAATCGTACTTATTTGTGAGATATTAAAAAAAAAATCAATTTTTTTTTAAGTAAAACTTCTTTACGCACGCTGGACTTGGGGAGTAAGCTGGCGAATGCGTGACGAGAACGTTACAAAAAGCGAGGCAAACGCTTCGTATGTTACTGTGAGGGCAAGAGAGAGAGGTGCAAGCACACATTTTCTTTCTCTCCTTCTCTCATAGCCAGTTACGTTAAACAGTGCAGGCCTATTGTCTGTATCACACTGAAGGAGCAAGAGAGAGCAGTGCGCGCACACATTTTCTTTCTCTCTTCCTATCATATAGATGGAGCAGAAGTTTTACTTAAAGCACACTCATTTTTTTCTTACAATATGCCTTTGAAAAAATGTATAATATTATGATTTGAGTTGAAGATTTCCTTAATTAATAAGTCATACAACGTCTTAATTAATGAGTCATAAATATCTAAACATTTTTCTATTATGTGTCGAAATTTCTAGATATACATATCAAAATCTGAAAGTAAAAATGATAAATCATATCATTGTGCTTTGTTTGCGTTCAAACATCGATCTTTTTAAATTGCAAAAAATGAAAGGTGACACTGAGTTTACAAGTATTGTAGTTCTCGGATGGAAAATAACCTTACACGGAGTAGAACGGATAGAGCTTGAGTGGAAGGTTGACCTTTATAATAGAAAGCCAGGTAACCCGCCCATCTAAATAACACAGAATTTCGTCATGTGATTCTGGATGCAATGCTGTCTTCCTAATGTATGCAGGAATGTCTTCAGAACTAAGATGATAAAAGTTATGATTCAAGAAATATTATGATTTTTTTTAAATGTATTTTTCCTTGCCTGTTGAGCCACAACGCGGCGTTCCCACATTAATAAAAATTATGAGGCAACTGTAAAGCACACAAAAAAATGTCAAGGTTCTTTGGGAATCATTGTGATAGTCAGACGATGGCATGTGCAGGTACACTTTGGGTAAAAGGTTATGCTGAAGGAAGTGAAAAAGAGTAGCGGAAGAAGGAGGGCGAGTAGTGCATGTCTATATTCATAGCTTTTCCTTAACTAACAAACTAACCGTTTCTCCGCAGAGGTAGGCAGAGAGGATGGAAAGCACACAACTCAGTCAAGGCGCACACTCCGTGCATCATTGGCATTCATTTATCGTCTCAAACTCACTCTTCTGTTATTTTGACTCTTCTTCACAAGGCAAGTATTTGGTTCACTTGATCGTGCCATGTCTTTCTCTGACGTCCTCTACTTCTTCCACCATTCACAATTTCTTTCAAATAAATTTATTCTCTTTACCCTCTTTTATTCGTGCATTCACTCTACCTACCCAAATCATCTAAGCGTCCCTTTCTTAATCACTGGTTACGCTTATATCAGCCTTACATTCTAAGCGAATTTCTACATTTGTCACATGATCATCTGGAGGTACTTGGTTTTACACGTATACGCCTCAGGGACCTCATATCTAAAGCATTCAGCCTACTTTCATTAATCCTCGGCTGATTCCATGCTTCGCTGCAATACCTCAAGGTAGATCCAATAACCAGTATCATTTGGGCTGCTACATTTTTGTTAAAGCTATCTGAGTTCAGTCCTCCAACAATACAGAAAAATGTATTATTTAATAGCTTCCACTCTAATTCTTAATCTTATCTAACTCTTAATTATTATGGACCTCACCAGGAGATTCTGAGAACCATGGAATGAGGTGCAACTGTAGTGTGTTCTAGTTTGTTATCTTATTCCGTATCATATCAAAAGACAAGGAGCTCACCCTTCGTTATGGCAGTTATATATATTTTTTTGTTAAGTTCGACAATTTGGGAGGCGGGTGTGGATACCGCGTCCTAGGAACCATTTATTGGATAACCAACACCACTAACATAGGTCACAGTTTGATAACTCCTGAATATGCTGACCAGCATATTCCACCTCTCATTCCTTTTTCCTCCACAGAAGTTTCTCGCCTTTCTTTTTCTTAAAAATACCCTCCTCGCAGCTCCCCTAAGATGAAATAGGCCTCGAGGAAAATTAAAATAATGGAAAAAATGTATGTGCATTCGTAAATATTACAGAAATAAATAAATAATTTAAGAATATATGCAATAGTCATAATTCATGTTTTTTAGCAATCGAACACTTAAACTCTGGGTGAGTAAAATAAACAAGACGTACGTTCACCATTATTTCCAAATTATAACATTAAGTCGGTATATAAACACACTTAAATGTGTGTATTGAAATAAAAATCAGCAGGCAAATAAATTATTATCTGTTGAATATCATTAAAAGTTTGCTGTCATTCTTTCAAACAACTCTTCCACTTATTTTTCATCGCCTATTACATACAATAGTCATCTTGCACCAACATCATGCTCATACAAATCGTGATCGGATTCATACTTCATCATACGTACATTATTTTAATGTTTGTATGGCGGAAGCCATGAACGGTGAACACCATGGGATTGGAATGATTGCTGTGTGGGTGTCTGCTTACCTACACAGTTAGCTGTAGGCTTGCATTTGCATCCCACAGTAGACCGGGACACTTGGCATAGTTTGATAGGAACAATTAAATTTCACGTGTATTCAAGGAGTGAATTTAAAACTGAAAATGATTAGATACAGTTAAATATATAAAACTATTAAATATATAGTGATATAGTTAAATGGTTGCAATGTCAAAAAAATTGAAAGATTTAGATACCTCGCCAGTATTCTCACGGAGACTCTTGACCCAGATGTAGAGGTTAGGTGCAGAATTGAAGCAGCAAGAACTGCGTTCATTAAAATGAAATCCCTCTTCTGCAATGACAATATCAGCTTAAAACTAAGGCAGAGAATGCTAAAATGTTATGTGTGGTCGGTCTTGCTGTATGGATGTGAAACATGGACCTTGAAAGTAAATACCATGAACAGGTTAGAGGATTTTGAAACGTGGCTTCACCGGAGAATGTTCAAGGTCCCATGGACCGACATGATCACCAACACAGAAATTCTCAGGCGGGCTAGAGTAGATAGAGAACTGCTTACTTTAATAAAAATCCGGAAAATATCGTATCTGGGTCATATACTTCGAGGGGAGAAGTATCACTTGCTCCATTTAATACTGAAAGGCAAGATAGAGGGTCGCCGAGGTCGCCTGGTAGGAGACAAATGTCTTGGCTGCGAAATAACGAGAGTGGACCGGTATTAGAAGTGTGGAGGAGCTATTCCGGGCAGCGCACGACAGAGAGACATTTTCAAGAGTGATCGCCAACGTCGGGGGGACCTGATACAGCACACAAAGAAGAAGAAGAATGATTAGATGGTTTACTCGGTAATAAGCATCTTTAGAATACAAAACTTTATGTAAATACTGTTTCTATCGCCTGGGGTTAGTGAGAGCACGGCATCCCCAAGTGGGTATGTTGTGGGGCTGAATGTTAGTGGGAGAGGAAGGATTAAAAGGAGTAAGAGGATGGTATTCAGATCTGGTCAACAAACACGGCTAAAATTATTCCAAGCCACTTTTTTAATGAGAGTATTTTCCACCAGAACGTCCCGCAGTATACTATTTTTTTTTTTTGTTTGTGAATAAATTGTGAAACATTGCAAAACATTCATATAAAATTTACTTTCAAGCATCGTAACCATTAAAAACTGCTAAAGAATACAAACAGAACTTACAAAAAGCATTTCAAATACTTTTTTAAAATGGTTATTAGTTTTCATTCTGTTTCCAAAATTGTAAATTTAACTTCATTTAAATAGTATGTTTCCTCTGTATAATTGCTTCGTAATCCATTTTTACGAAAAATAAGTTTTATTCTGCATTTGTAGGTACTTTTACTGTAAGTTAAGATTACGGGTAAATAATTCTTTAAATTTCCACATATAGCAAACACTTTGTGGGAATGCATATATGTATGATAAACAAAGTTATATCATTGTGTTTATTATAAATAATTATTCATTTTACTTAAAGCTTTAAAAATAATTATTAAAGTTATAAATAGTTTATGTGCATTGCATATTTTCCTTTTACATATTATTTCTTCTTATTAACTTACTTAACATAATTATAATTGGTAAATAGCAAATGTACGCAGATCGTTGTTATGAACAGAAGTCGAAAACGCCATGGGAAATATAGCTCCATCAGGTGAATTCGGATAAACAGAAGAAATTTTATGGATAAGGACGAAGCAGGGAATCTGTACTAAAACTGAAAATGTGTGTAAATCTCCCTATTATTATTGGGAAATGGTACTTCGTTGAACCGTTAGTGGGTCCACCATCAATAATTTCTTAATATATTAAACAAAAACAGACTACAAATTTCAAGATAAAGATCTGCAGGCTTCGACCAAGTATACGTCAATGCCTGCAGGTATTTGATTGATCTGAAATACGATTTTTTTTTTCTCAAGGACACTCTTTGAAGAATCTGTAGTAATAAGAGAATTAAACAATGACAACCGCCTTAATAAATCAAAAAAATATATTGCAATCAAAACTCCATGACCGATATTTTCTAGCGGCAGGTGGCAACACGAATTCATCTGACAAAAACATTAATTATTTTGTAAATATCCGGCAGTAATTGATTGCATGACCCTGTGATTGGAAAACAGTGGGATGAAACAATAGGCGAAGAGATTGATAACTTTATCTTAATATCATTTGTTTGGAAGAAATGAAAATATGCACTAAAAACCTTGAAGTATGTACTAATTCATTTCCGTTTTCTCTAAAATAAAAATCCACCGTATGCAACAATAGGTTTTTCGATATTTTCCGCTTTTCGATAATTCGATGTTGCCCGCTTCGTGAGGCCCGCGGTAAAATATAAAATAATAAAAAGTAAATAAAAAATAAAAAAAAATTGCTGTAAAGAATATTCAACATTTTCAGTTCTGTTTTGCAAAAAGGGTTTAGCGGAAAAAATCAGTTATTCTTCAAAGTTTTGAATTAGCCGCTCAAAAAATTATATTTTTCTTACGACAAATTTTTGTGTTACGACCTTATATTAGGTGTAGAATAAATTTCACAGTTGGAGATCGACAACAAGATTGGAAGAGATCGACAAAAATTAAAGGTACCAATGGCCGAGTTGATGGGGCTCTTTCCCTGTAACACAAGAGATTCTGGGTTCGAATCCCAGTTGTGATCGTAACATTTTTATTTTTCCGTTTCTTTTCGGTTTCATTTATTAGTATTATCTTCTTCTTCAATTGTTATAATTAAATTATGATGGTGTGCTAGATAGTAAACGGTAGATAAGTATTGGATGTTGCTGAAGTTATTTACTCACATCTATCAATGCTCTTGCCAATGGACAAGTCCTTTTCACATCTAAAACGAATGTGCATCGACAGCCAATAAATAGGTTTGAGATCGAAGTATATAATTACAGGGGCAAATCTGTCTAAGGCAGTCAACTCATTACGTTGACCTGTCGTTTGTCCATATACTCATAATGAAGTGTATGCGCGTATCTTGACATGCAATTATGTTCATAAAAGGACACGCCATAATCTCTTATGCTTTGTGTTTATTGGCAGTTTTGCTTTGCCGTTAATGAATGGAGTCGTAGTTCCTTGGTGCATCGAAATTTCACAACAATGGTAATAAGTCATTGTTGTGAGAATTTTTTTTTTTTTTTTTTTTTTTTTTTTTTTTTTTTTTTTTTTTTTTTTTTTTTTTTTTTTTTTTTTTTTTTTTTTTTTTTTTTTACAGTGAATACCGCACAAGAATCTCAACTGCTCCCGTCTGGAGCCAGTGAGACTATGGCATCCCCAATTGGGGTATGTTGTGAGGCTGAAGGGTAGTGGGGAGGGGAAGGAGGTGGGGAAGAGGAAGGTTGGGAAGTACGTGGCTATTCAGATCTGGTCACCAAACACGGCTAAAGCCATTCTCAAGCAACGTTTCAATTCTGAATGGTGGTCTTACACCAGGGCGATACTAATAGTATCTTCCACTCTGGAACATGCCGCAAATAT
The DNA here is from genome assembly GCA_917880885.1 of Limnephilus marmoratus. NCBI lineage: Eukaryota > Metazoa > Arthropoda > Insecta > Trichoptera > Limnephilidae > Limnephilus > Limnephilus marmoratus. The sequence goes on from OU862921.1 coordinate 27,267,364, forward strand.
ACTATATATTATTTTAAATGAATTACTTGTGAAATAACACAAATTAATCAAATAAAATTTATTTGCGCATGCCGGGTTCGAACCCGCGACCTCCGGAATGTGAGTCAAGAGTCTTAGCCAGTGGACTACGGAGGTCGTCAAAAAATGAGAGAATCCTGTAAGGAGGACATGACAAATTATCGAGGAAGCGTTGAGAGAGCTAGTCATCACGTTTAACAGAATGAAAACTGCGCGATGCAATCGACACGATTTGTTAGGAAAATTTTGCAAACATTTAACGGTTATCATTATTTTATTACTCGCTTTTGCCCCCGACTTTGCTCGCATAGTATTAGGGAGGTTTCCACTCCACCTCCTCTACCTTCCCTATCCCCACTCCACCACCTCCCCCCATACCCGTTACATTCATTTTTCAAACAGCTCGCGTGCCACCTGTTGCAATTTTTTTAATACAAATTTCTCTGAGCTATAGCCTATATGTTATTATGATATATCCTATGAGCTATATTTTTCTAAAGTTTCATTAAAATCCATTTAGTAGTTTTTGCGTGAAAGAGTAACAAACATACATACATCCATACACACTTTCGCCTTTATAATATTAGTAGGATTATGTGTAGGGCCTTCGCTCATGGGCCCGAGAAACCAAAAACTCAACTCATTTCACGGCGTAGCTCTACTTTACAATTCGGTAATTATATTAGTTTGCTTAACAAAAATGTAATTCATGAATAATTATCAATTATCAACCTTATTATATAATAATAATTTAACGACCTATTGAACAAAATCGATATTTTCCTGTTCTAACATATCGAAAATTACCTACTCGAAAACTTGACAGGTTGTAAGGCGTAATCGTGGCAACCAGACCTGTCAACCCGGCAACTGAAATGCGACTACCACTGCAACTAGCACTGCGAGTCACCGCGTTGCCCTTGACAATTATTGGACTTTAAGAGGAATATAAACGCTAGAAATATTACGATTCTCATGCCTGCCAAATGAAAATCTAGCGTCTTATTTGCACGAGGCAAGTAAGCGAAAAAGTGTTTTTTATTTATTTTGTGCATAATTTTATAAGAACGAAAAAAGTTAGAACACAGAAAACCTTAAAAATAGTCTTAGCCATAAAGGGGTATTTTTTAAAAATTGTTATTTTTATTACTTCATAGTTAAGTCATCAGAAAACACTTTTTTAAAGTGGTTTACGCTTATATTTTTTGTTATGTAAATAATAATTTTATTGTAATTCCGACACATATAAAAGCTAGTAAAAGCTTCAGATTATCCCTAGCATATTTTTTTTATGTTCACACTGTAGGCCGATTCGTCGTAAAGATTAATCTAAATAGTATCTAAATAGGATTTCATGTACACAGGGAATGAAATTCGCAATTTGCTTTCCAGTAGATATCGATTAAGTTGGCAACTGATTTTTTTAGTTGCCCCAAGAGCGGATCGACTCCTTTTTTGGAAATTTTCTAACCGTGGAATTTAAAAAAATAAACTTAATATTTTGTTATTACTGATACAAATGACTTTCTACAGATTTTATCACATTATCTTTATAACCAGAAATTACAAAAATGACAATAAGAATCATTTTAAATGTATATTAACATTTCATAACCCCGAAATCAACATTATTGAACGTTTATAAAATTGATAAATTTGGTTCAGAAATTGGGAAATAGCGTCTCACAAAAGTCGGTCAGGATGCTACGGAAAATTAAATTGGTTAAGGATTTGCAATATTGGTTTTCTCTTGGCTACGTGTAAATCAAAGTTAATGATTTTGTTAAGTGACGTTAACGAGAAATAATTATGCTACGGTAAAACCAGCGCTCCAGTAAATCTCAACAAATGTGCCCTGATGATGGACGATGTAACCGAAATGATTTATTAGACCAAATAACATCTTACAAACTCAGTAGTGAAACTCTGGTATTTGCATGTTTAACTTCGAGTTGAAGAAATATCATTGGGCTGCACACAGCTCGCCCAGTGGAGAATAGTTTCCCTCGGAGCCAATGCCACTTTTTGGAAAGAAAGGAGGAGAGGAAGTTCAGGGAAGAAAAGGGGTGTGAGGCGTGGGTAAGAATCTAAAGGTCAGTGAATCCAAGAGTGACGGAAGTATGAATCCATCCCTCCCACTCCGGTACAAGGCGATGGGTCGAGACAGTCCTACTGGAGAGGTCAAATGATCTCCATCAACCGATCCGGCCCAAATTACGTAGTAAGTGGACAGACGCATCCGCCGTCAAGACCTAGACAAACCTAATTAACAAACCTCAGGTGTGTGAGGGGAGGGTAAGAATCTAAGGGACAGTGGATCCAAGAGTGACTGAAGTATGAATTTATCCCTCCCACAGCGATGGGTCGAGAAAGTCCTACTGGAGAGGTCAAACGATCTCCCTCAACCGATTCGGCCCGTCACACAGTAAGTGGGCAGACGCATCCGCCGTCAAGACCTAGATAAACCTCATGAAGCCAAGCCACAAAAACTTTGCGAAACACTCGTGGTGACCTAAAGGTTAAATGTTTCCAGGACGGCGGTACCCTTACGCGCCTCCCAAATTGAAGCAATGTTAAAAAAATTATTTTTTATATACCTTTTTACTAATAGAACTGTCAATTTTAGTGTCGTATATAAAATTGCTTCTATAGCAAATTGATCCTTGCGATCTGCACAATTTGAATTAGAATTCCATCCATATGATTATAGACCATATTGTATGACAGTATTCGATGTTTATTCATCAGTTCTCAAGCAATGAGGTATTGTTTATAATTTATCAAACACGATTCCATTAAATCAAAAGCCATTACTAGATACTTCATTAAATACAACGACGCAAATAAACAGATATTTATTTATTTATTTATTTATTTCTATGTATTACAGTATTTACCTTTAACATTTTTACATAATAGATAAATTTTGAAAACATTTTTACATAATATATTTTGCAATTTTATTATGTTGGGTGTAAGGTAGGTTTGTGAAGGTGAAACTGTGAATAGGTATTGCTGTATGTTTCGTGAATATTTATATTAAACCTTAAGTTTTTTTGGGCGCCTTTGATATTGATGTGATAATTATTTAGATAGAGGTATGCGGGTTGCACATAATACAAGCAAAAAAATATGACCTCATAAGGTTCGCTTTGTAAAATTATACGTTAGATTATTTATTACAATAGATCCACCCGACAAAGAGGCAATACATTTATATTCACAGTGACGTGCTAGAAGGAAGAGGCCGAACTAAAACTAAAGTGGAATTAATCTTAAATATACCTATATAAAAACGCCGTGTCACGGTGTTTGTGGTCGCACTCCTCCGAAACGGCTTAACGGATTTTTATAAATTTTGTATGTATATTTGGTAGGTATGAGAATAGGTTTAAAAGTATACTTCATACCGCTAGGTGATTAGGGTGTCCCTATCCAGAATTAAAAAAAAAAAATTGACAATTTTTTTTTTTTTAATTTTTTTTTATTTGGAATCAAAAAATACCTATAACCCCAAATATTCACCCTCCTTCCCCCGCCCTCCCATTTTTTGATCGCGATTTTAGTATTTTTGAACTGTCTTTCGTATTTCACACAGAACGAAATTATTTACGTCGTTTAAACGAAAGTTCGATCCGCCTCATCGAACTTTCGTTCACACATGCGCAAGACATTCACAAGAAGCGTCACGCGTCGCGTCATTTTGATATTTCATTCGACATCATTTTCTCGCGTAGGCCAACCATCAATCTGATTTGTGTTGGCTAGAGACGTACTAACAAAAAATATCGTACACTCAATTGCTCTTCGAAATTAATAATGAGTTTCTTTTTTTATTTTCCTACTTTAGAATAAAAAATTGTATTACTTTTTTTTACTTAACATTTAATTTTTAATAGGTCAAACAATGAATATGTCCGTTACTTTAATGAAATACATTGAATTGAGAAAATGAATGGTTGGTGTTTTTTTTGTTTTTATCGGCGGTCATCGTCTACAGCGTTCCATTCCTCTTTCTGTCCCATCCCATCCCCACATACTTGCAATACATTCGTTATTTTTTATTTAACAACCAAAATATTCACTAGAAATAAATTATTTGACAGAACAACATTTTCCGGGTCAGCTAGTATATTAATATAATATTGTTTAATCTTTGCAATGATACATATTGTGAATATTTGGTAGGGTACTATAATAAACACTATACGAGATTTGAACTGATTTTTTTATTTACACTTTTAGTTTAAACATGACAGATGCTTTAAAATGCTCCAAATTACACTTGGGGGCCGGTTACCCATTGAAGCGCTAGAAAGGCGGTAGAACATTGTGTGTTATTAGTTATTAGAATATTTACAGGAAAAAGTCTTGGAACGGTCTCGTGGGAACCGGTCTTTTTATAATAATGACAAACACATATCGACAAGGAGGCGTCTACTAATATCTACAGGAATTCCAAAAACTGAACAAGTCGGACTAATATCTATGAGAACCAAAGTGAGGACGAATATCTACAGCTCAAACTGCTGACTAATATCTATGACAACCAAAGTGTGGACGAATATCTACAGCACTGGCAGAGGTTGGATTTGCAATTATGTATAGCATATTGGAATAACATAATATTGCGTATGCAGTTTAAAAAACTAAATTTATGTATGTATGTATGCAAAAATCCCTAATATCGAACTATTGGACACATTTAGCTGATTATTAAGGATGTGGGTTTTTGTTTTAACAGCTTTCTTTATTTCGAATGCTTCTAAATTATTTAGTCTGTTACCATGACCAGTTAGGTTAGGTTAGGTTAGGTTGTGGTGCCGTGTATTTCTAAATAAATAAATATCTTTGCATTATGACATCCATGTTTGTTCAACAAATTATTGTCCCCGTAAACAGCAAAATACGTAATGTTACGCAAAAACCTTATGTAGGTACGTACTTTAAACGTTTAAGCCTTTACGTAATTGGTAATTACGAAATTGAAGTAATTTATGCTTTTCCGTACAACCTCTTGCTCAGCTGCCCTATGTAGATATTAGTCCAACCTACGCTCCATAGATATTAGTTACCACTGGGACCGTCATAGATATTCGTCCGACCTTAGCTCTGTAGATTAGTCCTCACTCTGAAGTTCATAGATATCAGTCCATCGTATGAGCTGTAGATATTCGTCCGACATACAGGCTGTAGATATTAATATCTGGAGTATTAACAAGGCATATCACCAGAAGTGCCATCTGGATGCTCAACAGAACCCTGCATTATCGACGTGTAGCCTTGCAGTAAATAAACCTATTAGGACAGATATAGGGCAGTAATCGTACAATCTCAATTTATACATAAATACAAATTAAACATAATTTTTTTTTCTTCATGTATCTAAATCACTTAAACTTAGCAATACCTGGGATTGTATAATGTTTGCACTTTAAATAAATCATTGATATGAACCAATCAAGGAAGTAATGCAAATGATAATCGTCTTTTATTATTCAAAGGCCTCTGGATTACATTTGTTGAGCACCTTGGTGGCTTGACATTGATTAATTAATATTAAATATCAATCGATAAAGGGTGGGACTTAAATGTAAAGAAAGAAAATTAAAAACAACCGAAAAATCGAAGCATCGCTAAAATCAGTGATGAAATCTCATGGCTAACTACTTTAAAAATATATATTTTTGCCGTCGTCTGTACAGTATAAATACATGCGAACTAAGTTGCCACCCGTTGTAAAGCGGGTTAAGATTGGAACTGTAGGAGGGGATTTATTAATGCGGCTGTATGATTATATGAAGGAGGAAAAACAGATGCCGGTTTCGTTTTTTTTACACAGGAAAATAATTTCCCTCAGGGCCTATGACATCTTAGGGGATGCTGTGTGGAGGGTCTTTTTAAGGAGGGGAAGGAAATTCTGTGAAGGAAATAGGTATGAGGGTTGGGTAGGAATCTGGGGGTCTGTGTGTCCAGGAGCGACATCCCTCCAACCCTCCCTCCAACTCGATGGGTCGAGAGAGTCCGGCTGGAAAGGTGAAAAGGTATCCCTTAACCAGTCTCTCTCGATCCGGCCCGCCAAGCAGCAGGTGGGAATCCGACGCTAAGACATTGATAAAAATCACCCCACAAACTCCAACTGCGAATGGTGTTACGGTCGTGTTCGTCGAGTTTCACTCACGTGCACCATGGATTAAGAGCGGTTAACCAGCCAGCGGATGAAAATCCATATTTCGTCGAAAGTTGTTCTTACGATCGTGAAGGGCGGTTACAATGAGAAAGATTAATTATTCTCCGTACCAGCTTTTTTAAATTATAACTCAATATCGAATTTATTTCAATTCAAATTAGCTTTAATTTATACCTTCATCCAAAAATGCTGAAAGGCGTGATGATAAAACTATTAAAATAATGTACTTTTTGTAGTTATTTTTTTATTATAAGTATTTATCATTTTTCAATTATGTCTAAATTTAATAAGAATGTTAAAAAAAATCTGAAATATATTAGTTTGTAAGTGCGCAAATAAATACACAAACGAACCAATTTTCGCCAAGAAACATATGTACGTACATATTTTTTAATGATTTAATTGAAACTAAAATTAAAATTTTAAAACATACGTTTGCTAGATAATGTATTGATTTATTTTACTGCATGATTTTATTATTTGAAATGGGTGTGGTATAATACAAAAACTTTTTTTGAAAATTGAACAAATCTGCCAACGACCTATGGAATAACCTTATTATACTAAAAATTAAAAAAAATTCTCAAAATTTATTACATATGAATGCTAGATAAAAGATCAATCTTTCGAAATTCATTTATAATTTTTTGTGGAAAAGAGTCAATACGTCTAAAAACTTTTTTGAAAATGACGTATTTCCGGTTTTCTCTGGTAATGCCCTCTTAATGCTATAGCTTCTCAGAGCTGGCCTCATTAAAACACCGGTAGAACAGACTCTGCCTATGTTGCGTCTGTCCATTAAAGACGCCAATCGATCGTTATGAACGGATTGTCAATCAGATGGACCGTCCTCCATTGCCCAGAAACAAGTAGGTCTGAAAAATTGTGAGGCTCAAGCCCAGAGCTGAAACCCAAATCAATTGTTGGGCATATTTGAGTTTTGTGCAGGGTTAGCAGTTGCAACTTTACCCAATAAAATATTAAATGTCATATAAAAATGTACTATAAACAAACCCCGGTTAGACCCCTGATTTAGCAAATTCGTGTAATACGGAATATCGACGAGTCTTTGGCGCATGGTGAGCCTGGCGTAGGCAACTTTAAAATCGTTTTATATATTTTTTAAGATTATCTCCATACAGGTCAAAATTTTACATAATGCAGAAATATAATATTTATCAGAACAAATAGTAAATATCAGTAGGTACAATAAATACTTTTCATGTTACATTATACTTACATTATCGTAAAAATTTGCATAAAGAAGTTCAACAGTGCATAATTTTATTAATTTATCTTTTTACTCCCGTTAAATGCAACATAAACGAGAAATAAAGACCAAATATTGAAATGACTTATGAAGCTACGAAATATCTAATTAACTCAGAAATGCACGTAAGTGCATTTAAATTTTTAGTTGAAATAATCAACAAGAATTCAAATCATGAAAAAGGCCAGGTAATACAAGTGTTACCTACGGATAAAAATTCCACGTGTTTTCGAAACAAGTTTATAAGCAGTATATACGGGCGCATTTTATTTAATTTTGTCTCAAGTCTCAAGCGATTCGTTTTAACTCCTGCAGTTTTACGATGCAAACTGCTTAACTCAAGTTCAGCGGAGATCATAATTTTGCATTTCCCAACAAATAAACGCGTACTTGCTTCTCGTATTACCCATAATTGCATGTAGGCAATTATTAAACACAGTGCGATCATAAAACGAACACTGTGAACGATCTAAAAGCTCTCATTACGTTATTAACTTTGAAATTTCTCTTTAAGGGCCCTTTCTCCCATCTAAAAGCCAGTTTGTACGAGTTCATTATCAGTAATGTTTTGCTGCAGAAATATATGGCAACTTAAAAGATTCCTCGAAAAGTCAAAAATAATCATTTTTGCTTCTGAGAAAGTAACTGACGCGGCGCGACTCGGAGAAAAATGGATGACATGCAAAGCAATACATTTCTTCTTCTTCTGGTGCTCTCTCTCTTATCTAAGGTTGGCTATCATCATGATAAACTTGACTCTGTGGACTGTAGCATGAAATAATTTACTAAATCTACACTCGCGTGTTGCTGTCAGTGCATCATAATAGCATTGAAGAAGAAAATAACACTAATAATCTAAACGAAAAATGAAAGAGAACAAGACACAGTACAGTAAAAGGATAACGGTGGCAACCGGGTCATTATAATCAGTGGCGGCCGCTGCCTTGAGAATGTGGTGGTTCACTTTTTTTTTTACATGAATACCACACAAGAGTCTAAACGGCTCCCGTCTGGAGCCAGTGGGACTATGGCATCCCCAATTGGGGTATGTTGTGAGGCTAAAGGTAGAGGGGAGGGGAAGGAGATAGGGAAGAGGAAGGTGGGGATAGTACCTGGCTATTCAGATGTGGTCACCAAACACGGCTAACGCCATTTCAAGCAACGTTTCAATTTTGAATGGTGGTCTTACACCAGGGCGATACTGAGAGTATCTTCCACTCTGGAACGTGCCGCAAATATACTATATATAATTTTAAATGAATCAATTGTGAAATAACACAAATTAATCAAATAAAAGTTATTTGCCACGCCGGGATTCAATCCCGCGACCTTCGTAATGCTAGTCAAGAGCCTTACCGCTGGACTATGCCGGCCGTCAGACAATCTGTAGGTATCTACTTGTGACAAAAAATTATTAATTAGGAATTTTCAATAATTAATTTATTTTCAAACAAACTGTTATTTCGTCTTATATATTCAACGCTGGTTGCACTCATTTTTGTAATAAAATTAAATATTAATATATTAGGTTATTGGTATTTAATATACTCAATATAAAAAAAAAAAACAAAACAATGACAATTATCACGTCACTTCAAGCGCGAGCCGCTAGACTGCGCTAGACGCAAACTGATCTATGTATGATCTTCGCCGAAATTCGATTGTATTCGTGTCACCTCGGGTCATGGTTCGGGTCAATGATTGACCGCCAATCCGTAAACTTCGGCAAGGATCGGAATATCTTGGGTGGGTGGCACACCACTTGAAGCCAAATTCTGATACAAATAGCGAAATCCACGCTCTTTCGATGTTTTAAATATTTCATACAAAAATATGATTTCGTTCGTTTGCAAACCGAATGCACACCGATACGGCTGATACGAGGGCGCTCGGCGGCCGCGCTATGGGAGATTAAAAGCATTCTCCCTGATAATATTCGTAGCATTATATTGGTAACTAATATTTTGAAATGATTAAATGATAGATTCTATAGATTTAAATTAGAGATTTTATAGTCTTCAGTAAGTAAATAAAGTAATTTTAGACATTATAATTTGCCAGTGCTGCACACAAACACACTGTGCGACCAGCCGCCCTTGATTATAATAGCTGCTGAGTCATGTAAGATTCGAAACCATGACGTTCTGCGTGTTTCTTTGGAACGTCTTCCAGCAATTCCATATTGAGATAGATAGACATCGTGATTTATTTTTGGATATTATGCTGTCACCTTCTACAGCCAAAGTTTCGCACAGCGTTACAGTGTCCACCATCCGGGCAGAAGTGTAATCCAAACTGACACTAACTAGGGGGTACCCGGGTTCATGGGGTGAGGTTTGTCTAGGTCTTGTAGGCAGATGACCGGGACACACTGAAACCCAGATTCCTAAATTATTTTCCTCAGGGTCTCCTGAGTGGAGCTCATGTAAAAAAAACGCTGTCCGAAACATTGGCTAAAGAACGTAACACGGCATAATACCTCCGAAATAAATTACGATACTACTTTTTTGGTCGTGAAAATCTCAAATCATATCGGGCAATTAGTTGCTTTTCACAACGTCAAAAAGATATTTGAGAATTTTATTTTCGAATTAAGTATGACTTCTCATATTTTTGCCAATCCATCAAGAATCTACGTACGTTTGATCGTATGGCTAAAACACGACAAAAATGAGTTTATGAAAAGAAAAGTTTTTGATTTTTTTAATTCATATTTGTTGCAGAGAAAATGTTATAGGTTTTACTGTTAATGGTTTCGGCACCTGCTCTGAGATTCGTATTCGGTAGTCAGCTACTAGAAAATAATAAATTATTATTTACCTTCTATGATGTATTCATAAATAACATGTAATAACATAATCAGTAATATAAGTTGTTAATACGAATACCAGTTCGCGTTTCACCGAGTTGCGTAGGAATAGCGAGAAAGTGTTAAAAAAATGTTACTGATGTGTTTATGTTTAAAACTACACATAATTATTACGTACCGACCATTCAGGTAAGTCTTGTTAATACGTACGAATGTCTATTCCATAGCGATTAACAAAAACAACTAAAGCTTAAAATACGACTAATTAATGTTTGAACAATCATTAAAACATCCCGTCATTACAATGGTTTACGTGAAAAGTGATCTTGGTGATTGATCAATTTTTATGAAGTGCCATCTTTCCATTTAGAAAAATCGAGTTGAGAAGAACATACCGTACTTGGAGAAGAAAGTCCCACCAGTGAAAGTAAAAACCAGATTTGACCACCAGTTTTGAGTATGAGGTCTATTAAAACAGACACAAGAGCAGAACACGTTTTTTACATACACTTGCGCTTTAAATATCTAATATCTAATGAAAGTGCCTTTCTGTGCATGGGCAGTTATGATGTCTTGTATATCAAAGATGGCGTGCGAATTTATAATACCAATATCTGTCTACCGTACCTACCTGTAATATAGTATGAAACATCTGCACGTTGAACGTGATTAAGTGAGATCTAAATATCATTTATCAATAAAACGATGTTTCGCAATTGGCGTTTGTGTAAAAAAGGTCAGGAATATATAAATCACATGTTATTGAGAGCTAATTATAACATGATGTTTAGATATCTGAGGGCGGAATGATTCACGAGTTCGATCCTTATTTAGCACAAAAATCTTTTAGCCGATTTCACCCACATTAAGGTTGGAAAGTTTATTCATCATATTATTTAATGTCATTTAAAAATACTATAAATATTTTTAGATATTGCGAAATTGAGATATATTAAATTTCACTTAATTTAAATTAAAATCAGAAAAACGAAAACCATAGTAAAATGATTGAAAAGGTAGATATTTTCATAAGCATGTACAACTTTTGGATTATAATTTTTTTCTGTTTCACATTAAACTTCTTTAACTTTGAAGCTTGCGTAAATGCCTTTCAGCGAGAATGATTTTTCTTGAATATGTCGTTCATATATACGAAAAAAATTGCATGGTGATAATTTATTATAAAATGAAGTTTATAATGCGTGTTTTCAGAATAAAATAAATTATTAAAAAAGAAAAAATATTTAATTTAATTTTTTTTAAACTTTATGAATAAAATCTCAAATTATAATATTTAATTAAATGAAGACAATATTAGTGAAACTCAATCGAAAATCTGGAGACAGAAAAATCAGAAAAAGTGTCCCAGCGGAGCCAATATCCTTTTCTGATTTTTCTGTCTCCAGATTTTCGATTGAGTTTCGCTAATATTGTCTTCATTTAATTGAAATTTTTTTTTTTCAATAATTTTAAAAAATCGTTAAAATATCATGGTGTGCTCTTGATAAGTAGTAATGTATAAAATAGAACTGAAATTATGATCATTACTTATTTCTCCGTGCAACACAGGTTTGGTATTCCAATTTGCCCAATTTAGGCCTGTAATTCCATAAAAATTTGTGATTTCGAATTTTTAATGCGATGCAGTTCTACGATTTCAGGCGAGTGTAAGTGGGACGGGAAGCTGGACGGTTGGGCTAAATGGAACGTTTGTTTCCTTTCAAATTTGCACCAAAGGCACTTCTAGTGTTGTATCCTTTATTCAATGATTTGACCAAATGACCAATGCCTAGGAGGTGTATTTCAAAAGTTTCGTTGTAGATAGAAAAGTCAATTTAGCCTGGATTTGGTGTGAAATATTAACATTTTAGTTTTTACCCCAATGCTGGAATAAAGTCTAATTAAGATGTAGTTATTGTAAGTTAAAGCGAATATCAAGACTTTTAACCCGTTTTACAATGTTGTACATGGACACAATTCACTTAAAATTCTAATTTAAAATATTTTTTATATAGTTTTTTGATCGCAAAATACATAAGTGGTGAAAGGGGATTAAACAATAAACATTTCAATATTTTAAAAGAGTCGTGTTTTATTAGAATTAAATCATTTTTTTATTAATTAAAAAGAGTAAGTAAAAGAAGTGCGGTAATTTTCTTTTGACCGCCGAGGTCACGCTAACTTTGTGGTAACGCCCGATTAGCACCACATGATTACAAGCAGGAGGTGAATAGAATTTTACTTTCACGATTTGAGTATAATAAAATTGTCAACAGTATTGCCTCTTGTCTCCGTGATTGCTCTACACAGCGTGACTTTACTGAGAGATATTAGAATCATATTTTTTAAACCTTCGCAGATGTTTGAAAGCGAGGTAGTACATAATGGAAGTTATGTTTCCAGCTGAAAAGAGTTGTGTTAACATGAAAAAGTCCAAAAGTTAAAAAAAGGATTCAGAAATCATTACCATTTGAGAGTTTTTACTTCTCCAGAAGAAAATTTTTGATTCTAATTAACATTTTTTGAATAGTTGACTTGTGGTTAGAGAATACAATCCCGAGCATATTTTTATATCCCGGGATTACAGGATTTCTGATGCGTAATCCCGGGATCACGGTACTATTCCGGGATCAGGAAATGTGGTTACCAATTGGACTTAAATAAAATAAAAACATAGATAGATAGTTCTTAAACATTATTTATTAATATTGTTTGTTACACAAGACAACTTATATTGAAATAAAGGACAAAAATAATTTTAAAAACTACTTAGAGTTTCTGAAATTTTTTCCTTAATGAGTTTTGATAACTCATGGGAATGCAACTTTGTATGTTTAATTTAAATAAAAAAAGAAACAGAAATATCAAAGCATCCAGTATTTGACTTCCAAGCCTGATTCTTAATTTATTATCGACAGAAGCAGTAGCTGAGAATGTTCAGCTGTAGCTGAGAAGGTTCTTCACTAAGTGAAGAACCCGACAAGTCTTGTCGGAGGAATGGTTAATAGATATTTGTAAGACAATTCTAAATGGAATCCCCGGACTCCCACATTTCACGCCTTATTGCACGCGAATGCAAACTAGACCTGATTGTGGCAATCTCGAAAATCCCGAGATTAGCCAAAGTGCAGTCCTGGTATTTTCGAGATCGAAAATGGGCCGGGATCCCGGGGTTGTATTCTCTACTTGTGGTATAAAATCAATGAAGCAAATAAATGAGGGACATTTTTAGACATTAGGTACTATGAACTCCTGTACAGGTTGTCACACAGGCACCCAAAGGTACCTGTACTACACACCTTGAGTAGGTACAAAATTATTACTTACGTTATAATTGGAGTACAAAAAGTAGACGTCTTTTTCTGTCCGACGGTATTTTTTTCCAAAAATTATTTTCCAAACACACTGTGGAGAGCAATATTGGTGACAACCGCCATAACACCTTGCCACTGATCCCACTACTACACTTCGCGTGTTGTAGTGGGATCAGTGTTTCGTGTATTACCGTGCTGCTGCTGGAAGGAGACGGAGTGCTTATCAAGTTTAGGCTAGGCCGCTAGGCTATACCCGACTGCTCAGTTGCGACATGTGATGGAAAAATATTTTTTATTGTTTTAAATTTTTTTTAAATCATCATTGAGCAAAATGACATTTTTTACACCATATTTTCTACTAAGTATGCTCAGGAATCGGTGGTTGAACCTCCGGGTACGTTCTGTTACACCCTGTATAGGTACACTGTCATTCTAAAAATATGGTCAGATCGTTATGTTTGCAAAAACTTACATTATAATGGCTCCATAAAAAATGCTCTATTTTTAACGATACATGTTGGAATCTGAAAAAAATATATTATATTTCAATTGAGACGGATGCTAAAAAATATGACAATAGATACATAATTCTAGCTAGACCCAAATTCTATCGATATAATAAATTAAAATCGTAACTACTTCCTCAAACTGATTCGTTTCTGATGTGTTCCCCAATACAAAAAATATTATAACTTTCCGAGTTTACTTTGCGGTGTCATATTCCAAGCGCCATTCCTTACGAGTTCGCCTCCCGCCGGTGATTGGAAAGTGACCGGCTCAGTAATATTATAAGCCACACGATAAAACCCGTTCGTGAATAAGCCTGAATTAGCATATTTTCTGCTACTACTTCAAGTAGGAAAACAACGCACAACCTTGAGCAGTGACTAGCACATTGCACTTAACCGTCAATTGCCCCATTGGGGTTATTTAAATTCATCGTAAACAGTGCAGAATTATTAAAATGGTGACAATTAATAGAAAATTTTAACATAAACTTATGACAGTCTGGCGTTATAAGAAATATGAAAATATGGTAATATTGTAATAGTTGGGTATAGTGTTGTGAGATAGTTGATACAGACGCGACTTGTTGTGACATTTAGATGCAACTTGACTTGCATTAAGCCGGGAATACACATGACAGTAGCTGGCACACTTGCATGCAAGCTCCTTGCACATGCCAGCTACTGTCATGTGTATCGCTAACTTGCATGCCTGTAACTGCCATGCAAGTAGATAGCACAACATTTGATTTTTAGGCAACTACTGGCATGCAACAAGAGGGAGGGGACGCGGGGGGCTACGAAACTGGCATGTGTGAACGTCGCGACAGGTACGGGCATGCCAGTAGCTGACTTGTTGTCACCGTGGGCACACGTTTTGGTTTGTTTTTTGTATTCACCATGTCACGATGGGGAGATGAGAAAACAATACAATTTATTAATTTGTATGGGGGATTCGAATGTCTTTGGAACCCCAATAATTCTCTTTATAAAAATAAAATAGACCGTGACAATGCCTACGCAAAAATTCAAGAGGAATTTAACGATCTTAACGGAATTTAATTTATCTTTCTTTTTTATTTTATCCGTAATTTTTCCTAATAATTCATCAAACTTTTCTGGCAGCATTCTGAAATGGTTTCTGTAACCATCTATATTTTCTTGTCGCATTTCTGTAAGCAGACAACTACTTGCTCCAAAATGTTCCCTTCTGCTTATCCAATCTTTCACGCAAATCCGTCTTCTTTTGCTCTTCTTTTTTCTCTCATTACATTAGACACACATTGTACTGCCAATTGCAATACGATGATATTTAATTCACTTCGAATGTTTTCCATTGCTAAAAAGCTTGAGAACTGAGTGACTTGAGACACTTACTGTCTCGTGACTAGCTTAGGGAACGTACCCATACTACGTGACACGTTTAGGGGGGGGGGGGGGTCTTCAAAATGTCACGCTCCATACAAATGAGCGGCGGGTTGCTTAGGATTTTGGTCACCGGGGGGGGGGGGGTTAAAAATTGCAAAAAGTTGGTCACGTAGTATGGGTACGTTCCCTTATGTATACGTCTTACAATTACAAGTTACAGGCAAGCAAGGACGCAAATTGCATGCAAATTAGTGCCAGTAACTTGTACATGCCATTAACAGGCATGCAAGCTACTGTCCCATTTTACAGGCACGTGTATTCTCGCACTTGTTAACATTATCGAGGAATTTTTGCATCAGAAAAGTTTTTTTTAAGGGAAATTTTCGTGTGGAATATCTAAGAAAAAAGAGGATAGAGTAAATTACAAAAAAGAGATGTAATACAAGTAAATTACAGACATGAAAAAAGTGCGAAATTAGTAAAAGAGCCACAGTAAATAGAATATGTGAATGTACCTTTACGATAGTCTGGCGTTATTAAAATATTTACGAGTGTGCATCAGAAGTTAATAGGCGTGACTCGTTGTGTCATTTAGTTGGAACTTGAGTTATATTTTTTGTTAACGTTATTATTAAGGAATTTTTGCATTCAAATTTTGAAGCGAAAACTTCTTTAGCGCCGTCGTGATTTGAAACTCGATGAAACGAAAAAGCGACATTAAAAAGGGACAATCACATACATCTATAGGAGTTGGTTTACGAGAGACAGAATAATTGGTTTTCTCTTTAAGTGGTACTTCGTAGCCTCTCCACTCTCCAGTTTTCTGAAGATTTCACTTCTACCGCATGTGAACTGCACCCTTGTATTTTTTAAAGGACATTTTCATGTGAAATAACTTGGAAAGAACATGAAAGAGACATAATTAAGGCATACGTATAATAAATATCCTTTGAAATCAATTTTTACACAGCAATAGAACATACTGTTCTAGAAAATAAACGAAAACGTATAGGAAAATATTTTAGTCGTAATCTTACCAAATTTCAAAAAAATGTGTTACTTATAGATTGATAACTTTTGCGTGTACTAATTTAGTACAGGTAAGTATTCATTTTAGATTTACAGGTGAAAAAAAGAGATATTTTCGAAAAGGCGAAAAGTTTGCCACATTTAAAAACTAGTGCAATTTCTGTATTTAGATCCTAAGGCTCCATGTTGCTCCAAAATAACAATGCTATTATTGTTCATTACGATTACATTAGAGCATAATTTAAAGCTTACATCAAACATAAATTATTTCTTGTTTTCTCAGGAGTACCTCAGGGCTCTAATTTAGAACCACTCCTCTTTTCGATTTTTATTAATGATATAACGTAAATTATTCTGCATTCCAGGTCACTTCTTTTCGCTGATGATCTAAAACTTTTCTTGGAAATACAAACTTTAGAGGACCGCATTCGACTCCAATCGGACATTGATAGAATTGTTGACTGGAGTAAACAGAATCAGATTGAATTCAATATCTCTAAATGTTTCATTCTTTCTTTCACTAGAGCGTATCATATCTGGTTTTACCGGTATACTATGAGGGCTCTAAATTTAAAATGTATCTCCACTATGAAAGATCTTGGTATTTTGTTTGATAGTAGGTTAAATTTTCATGCTCATATCTTAATGACGTGTAGTACTTCACTGAGAATGTTGGGTTTTGTCCTACGCACTGCAAGAAATTTCAGAGATACCCGGGTTCTCACAGTACTATACAATGCTTTGGTTAGGAGTAGACTTGAGAGAAGGTCGGTGGTTCGGAGCCCACACCAAGTGAAGTATTCCCTCGTGTTGAAGAAGGTTCAGAAGAAATTTCTGAGATTTCATTACCTGTGGAGGTATGGCTACTACCATACCCACTTTCTCTTGGGCATGCTTGGTATGAACCGTCTACGGGTCAGAAGGGATGTGCTCATTGTAACATATTTCTTCAGACTGATTCGTGGAATGTTCGAAAACTCGGCAATCATGGAGAGCATTAGTTTCTATGTTCCCGATGGTTATCTCCGTCACCGACAGCATAGACTGTTTTATCTCCCGGCGTGCAGAACTAACTTGCCAATGGTTATGCCAGTCGGGAGAGCAGTCTTGTTATTAAATAGAATCACTTCGAATATCGAAATGTTTAACATCAATGAAGCACAATTCAGACGACAAGCTTTGTTGCTGTAAGTATGACCGTGCTTCTTTGGAGTATGAATTGCTTAAATCTGTTTGAATCTTAATACTGCATCTCTTTTAAAACCCTTCGGAATTTTAAATTTTGTAATATTTAAAAAATGAATAAATTGAATTGAATAACAGTCAAATTTGGGAGGCGGGTATGGGTACCGCCGCCCTGGAAACCATTTATTACCCCAAGTGGTTTTTGGTGACTTGTCATGGGTGCCCGGGTTCATGGGGTGAGGTTTGTCTAGGTCGTGGCGGCGAATGCGTTTGTTCTTCTACTGCGTGGCGGGCCGGAGAGACTGGTTGAGGGAGACCAAACCTAGACTTCTCTAACAGGACTCTCTCGACCCCATCGCCTTGCACTGCAGTGGGAGAGATGGAATCATTCACTCCTAAACTTCACCTCCTGATTCCTACCCACCTCTCATACCCTTTTCCTTCCCAGAACTTCTTCTCCTTCTTTTTCATAAAAATATTCTACCTACACCATCCCCAAAGATGACATAGGCCCTGATGGAATTTATATGTATTATCATAAGTACTTAAAAGTCGTCAATGATGAACGATGTAAGATGCTAAAGTCAGTGCGTTGTCTGCCTTCCATCATATATGTCTGGTAATCTATTTATGCTAAGAATTGAAATTAACAAGCAATGGGAAAACCATCAAAAATGATATCCATTGAAGTCGGGCTGAACTCGTACCTCGAAATGTTGTGGCGTTCTATCTTCTGGGTGATGTTTAAAAAATAACATTTATGGTATTATATGTTTATGTAAATAAGTTGTATTGAAGTTGTCTCCATCGCAAGCGAAAGATATTCACAGAAGACGAAGTGTTTGCATATATGAAACGTTCGTACAGTATTATTACCTACCTAGCTCAGAAGAGAGCACTTTTTTGTTGTATTGGTACGAAAAAAGTAGAATGTGAAATTTTTTAACCTGCACTCGTAATAATATTTTTCAATATCCTGACCTAAACAGGTTTTAAGTCAGTTTTTAGGTAGGTGCTGAATATTTATTTTTAAACTTGAATTATGCAGTTGCGGTGTTGTGTAGGAAGGTACCATATATTTAAACAGTAGCTAAACTACAATTACATAATAATTTTAAATACACAAATAGATCCCCGCAAGGAGTAAGTACCCAAGTGTATAATACATTTTAATTTGTAAACCAGCTTTTGATTTAAATGTAGGTTAGTGGTTCCAATACAAAAAAACGGGTCAAAACAAGTTCTGTTATTTCTTTGTCTGTTTTATAACAGTCACGGGTAGACACTAGATTAGTAGGTTTGTCACGTATCAAATTCCAATGTTCCTTTATTCAAATTAAAAAAAAATCTTTTAATACATAACCAAGTTTGCATTATTTAAATTTGAAAATGAACTCTTGCTCGATATTATAATCGTACATAGATATTATTTCATAGGCACATGAGTTGTGTATTATTCTTAATATACTCGTATTTTGTGTTAAATTATTGTTTCGTGCGTTAATAATTATATTTCGAAGGTCTTTTTCTGTATTTATAAGAACACATTAAAAAATCAACACGAAATTAACGTAGATTTCGAATGTGTTTTAAGGCGTTAACTGGTATTCAAATGCCGCATGCTTTATCTTGAACTGAAACTAAAATACGTACCATTATACGCATTGTTTAAACAGTGATTACGATTCTGACCCAAATAAATTATATTTCTGATAGATATTACGATGAAGGTGCGTGCCTATATGGTTATATTATTATTGTTTCCTCACCGGATAAATATTTCTATAATCCAATCCTACACCTTCAATATAGTGCACATTCAGCAAACTGGATTAAACCAAGGTTTTTTAAGCGTCTGAAAGGATTGGCTGCAGTGACGTATCAACCACCTAAGCAGGTTGGGCACTCTGGGCAGCCGCCGGAAGGGCTGGGTTTGAATTGTATAAAGACTTTCATTCTCATTTAAAATGGCTGGCAAAGCTATTTTGTTAGAAAATACTTGGAAACCATCCGCCAATGAAATTGAGAAGATATATGAGGACGATTAATAGGAATGGCAGCGCGATCTTTCTTATACAAAACTTGAATTTTGATTTGAGGCCAAAATACAGAACCAAACTGAATAATTATGTTATTTTAAAAAAAATTCACAAATATCACCAAGAGGTGTCTCTTAAGGAGAAGAAGATGGAGAGATGTGTAATTATGAATGTTAGATGAGCACGCTAATATTTAAAGCGATAAAATCGATGCGAAAATTGTGAAAATGTTTTATAAAACACGACTCGTTTAAAATAGAGCAAAAATCTCGCGGGCATTATCTTAAACAGCATTAAAAGAAACACTGTGAATTTTTTCATACATATAACTTGTAAAATAACTGAAACAAACGTGTTATTAATAATTTTTGGAGCATACTTTGCGATTTTTTACGATAATTTGAAGTAACGATCATTAAGTACGTAGATATCAAATAATTATGGGGTGATATTGGAAGGGAGAGAAGAGTATGAAGGTACCTGCATAACTTATCGAAGTAAACGATTGATAAAATGTTTTGCTGGAAACACGACATGAGTGGGTTGGGTTATATTGCGTTGGGTTAGGTTAGGTTAGTTGTAGGTGAGTCCGGTTTGAAAGCTTGTCTCAGGGTTCGGGAGGCTGTGGAATGTAAACGGATCAGATAAAGATATTATTCATTGCTTTTCGTTCAGCGCTTTGTCAACGCTGAATAGCTAAAGAACAAAACTATATAACATTATTTCTTTTCTCTACGGCCTCGCGAGAATTCCAACTGCCCGCAGCTATTAAGACATGGGACCTCCAATGAAAGAAAAAGCAGTATGGAAGGAGAAAGGATACAAAAGGAACACAATGTTTGGACGAAACATCACATTGAACGCAGGGAAAACAATTTCAAGGGAAGCCTAAATAATTTTAAAATCGCAATCTAAGAAATAAGGTCGTTCTTGGAGGAAGAGATAGCAGAAAGGACAACGAACAAACCTAGCTATTAAAATCTTGTCAACTTGTGTCAACTTGTCAAATCTTGTAACATAGCAACCTAAACCCTTTTCAATTCTGGGTGTCATTTAAAGAAAACTCTTTAATTTATTGTGAATTATCAAACAGTACCGTAAATCACACTTCGACTTGACTTACGATGATGAAATAATAGAACTGCCCAGATTGTGAAGTCAAATTAGCTCAAAGTATTAAACCTTTTAAGGTCCAGAAATGTTTCAATATTAGGCTTAAAAAAATTCGCATTTATTGAAAATGAACACGTTGGTCATATTATCACAGAGCGAATGGTCATGCAAAATGTAAATATAAATGGCCAATGATTTATTCACGCACTTTCCCGATGTTTTTATAATCATTTTGATAAATTGGCACACCATTCAATAGGTACACTTTTGATAATTTTGAGTGGTCTAATGTAAATAAAATGATTTTCTTTGCACCATATTATTGCGACTGTTGGATAAATCCATCAAACCGCACGCTGCTTGTCAAATAACGTTCCAACATCTTGTAATAAACAATATTTTGCGAAATTACATTATACTTTAGTTTAGCAGTTCTAGGGAGCCGACAAATTATTAATGGCCGCTGAAATCAACTGAAAGTGGAATTTCATGCTATCAAATTACGGTCACTTGGACAAACGTGCCTTGGACGTGAAACGTAGGTACCTGCCTACTTACTACCTACCCGTAGTGCATGCTTCAAGAGATAAGAAGGTTGTACAAATGCCGAGGACAACCGAATAATCATGATACGGGACGAGATAATTAGTGTTATAATATTATTATCATGCGTTTCATTTTATGTGATTTCCATCATATGAATAATAGCTAAGTGTAATAATTTTATTATGTTTTTCATAACATATTATTAAATGTTATGACTTGTGTCATGAAACAATGTCCTTGGTAACTTCGTATCAGAGAGTCATCAGTAGGCATAATATATAGGTAAATATAAAAATATAAAATTTTCGTTTGCTTGAAATGTCGCATTTTTTATGCTTTATTTACATAAGCTCTACACAGGAGGCCCTGAAAAAAAAATCCTTCCGGAACTATATCATCTTTGGGGATGCTGTGTGGAGGGTCTTGTTATAAAAAGGAAGGAGAGAAAGTTCTGACAAGAAAAAAGGTATGAGGGATGGGTAGAAATCTGTGGGTAAACATAAATATGCAGGAGTGACGGATGACAAAATCCATCCCTCCCACTGTGGTGCAAGACTCACTCGACTGCAAAGGTCGAGAGTCAGATCCGGGCCGCCACGCAGTAGGTGGGCAAACGCATCCGCCGCCAAGACCGAGATAACAAACCTCACCCCATGAACTCGGGAACCCCTGCTAACGTAGCGAACCACCTATGAAGACCAATGGCAAGGATGTTGGTGTAAAATAAATGGTTCCGCGAACGGCGGTACCCATACCCGCCTCCCAAATAGAAAATGCTGTTTTAATGCGTTGGTCGGTTAGAAATAGGGTAAGAGAAGGCTATTAATACCTGACGCTGTTAATCTAATTAAAGCAATCTTCTATAATAAGTGGTGGTATATTATCACGACGATTTTTCGTGGCACTGTTACTGTACACGAAACGAATGTACCATTCCCGCCAAGTACCTACTCCTACCCAGGATAGTGCGTAGGTACCATAGACATCAGAATGAATAGACCAGAAGATACAGATGAGAGGTAAAACCAAACTATGGGGGGGCGAAGAGAGGAAAGATACTGTGATTCGTTAAAAAATCAATCTGACAGTATATAGGCATCTCGCATTATAATATCACCATTTAGTTCTTAAAAGCAAAATCTGCTTAGAATGAATAGACCTTTTTACATGGGAGCGCGAATTGCTTGCCACGTTAATAACATATTTGCTAAGGCCAAATGCTTGCCCCGAAAACATTCGCCCCGATTCACATAGCAATATTTTGTTGCCGTGTTTAGTTAAGACACTTTTAGAAATGTTTCATAATTTACTTACCCCTGTAACCAGCGACGAGGATACTGGAGAACCGCCCAGATTCGCTATGTCTATATAATATGTACCTATAATGTATAGCGCCAGCTGCCGTTTTTGGCGTGTTATTTCGTAAAACGTATGGACGTTAGTTCCGCGCTGGTCACTACAAGAATGATGACGTCACATATTTTAGATTCAAGCGTGGCTCTCTCCCTTCCCCATGGAGCGAGCTGGCGCAAAGGCGGAGCTATAGCCGGTTCCATGGGGAAGGGGAAATAATTCGTTTTAATCACTTAGGGCAGGTCCAGATATATTCATATGTCCGTGGTAGGTACTGAATTTTTAGGACTTGGAACACGTCCTTTTTTGTTGTTGTAAGTTGAGAAGAGGTTGAAGCTTAATCAATTAGTAAATATGGTAACCATGGAACCTTACAGGAATGAATATCATATTTAAAAAATTATTATAACCAATTAGGTGCAAATTTAATTTTCTGCATGTTTTTATTGGAACCTGCAATACCTTGGTCCAAAACCAATGTTGAAGCTCGTCAAAAATCATTCAAAATTCACAACCTCCTTCAGATTCTTGACTCCACTAAGTGCCCTTTGAAAGTGTTTATTGCTAAATTTTCACTTCAAATGAGAAACAGCTTTGAATTGCGTTATATTAAGACCTTCTATTATAATCATAATAATATAAAAGACTCGCCACTTGACTCTCTTAACCGCAGGAAATTAATTATGATTTTACAGTCAGATTTTAGTTTTATGTAAACTTTTTATATAGCTTGCAACACTTACTACTTCTGTCAGCTTATTTTTTGATTAATTGCGCGAACTAAGGCATTCTCATATAGGAAGATAGTAGATACCTCTTACATTTTTCAGTCGTGAGGAAGAGTTAGGTTTGCAATAAAAATTAAACTGTTCATTGGATCAAAAATAAATAAAAATAAATTCATTGGATCGATGATTTATGTACATAACATTACTACCATCATCCACTGAAGTTCACTAAAGCGATAAAACCACGGAAATGTGTTGTGAGCATGTCCGTGTGCCTAAATAAACTAAAAAATTTCCTTCTTCTGGTGAAATTGATAAAATGTTCAGATACCGAAATTCTTTCTTGAACTAAAAATCAGTTGCAGAAAGAAACCTGCCTGGAGGGAAATGTCGTATGCAAATTGCGACATCGGTTTTATTTTAAATTAGTGTAAATCGCATTTATATTTTAGTGGCATTTTAGATTTTTTTTTTTAAGGTGCCGGTAACCCGGGCGTTTATTTACATCAATAGATATTTACATGTACGTGCGCTACCCGACTCACTAGACAATATCTGTTCTGAGCCGGGTAGCAGTATATATAATTACATATATCATAAAGATTAATGCAAAAAGATACAAAAAATCATATTAAAAAAATACAAAGTACAAAAGAAAAACTTAAATAATAAAATTACAAAGTACAAAAGAAAAACATAAATAAAAATACAAAAGATAACCTACATATTATAATCTAAATATAAAAAAATTACAAACATATATAAAGTAATTGAACATATTCAGTATGAAAGTTCTTTTTTTTTAAATTTTAATATATATTTAAATAACACTATACAACGTAAAAAAATGAACACGTTCAGTTTGCAAGTAACTTGTTAACGCAATTCCTTTTTTTATTCAATAACCACGTTATTACGTTTTCTATTGGTTTGAGTTATGTGTTGTGTTTCTTTTAAGAAATTGGTTTTAACTTTAGTAGATACCTACCTGCTAATATTTATTCTTCAATTTATTTATACTATACTTATATAAAAAATATGTTGATGTGTAATTAGAAATTTTAGACAGCAATAGTTATGTAAATTACAAAATACCTATCAGAGTTTACCAATCGATTTTTTTTTGGGAGTGAGTTCAAACATTTCTTATTTTCATCTCTGTGGTAGCGATTTTCTAAAATAATCAGTCATTTTATCGAATTTGAACTGTTTTTTTTATTCAACATATAAATTATTAAAGTAACATATTTAAATTATTCACTAAACTGGCCCCATTTACTATAGCGAGAATAAAAAATATAAATGTAATGTGTAGGAATAATGTAAATAAAGCTTTCATTTTCTAACGATAAATAATTTACTTCTCTGTGTGTTCGGTAATTTTATCGTTTGTATCTATGTATGTTAAGGAACTCATTGGGTGTGACGTCAGCATCCACATCTGAAGGCTAACTCAGTTAATCAGCGCGTGCAACCCACCGAGCGTGCTATTACATTACGCCCTTTAGTCCTGCTAACAAAATATGCGCACTTTGTTAAAAAAAAACAAGCTCTCTATGGCCAAAAATACAACAAAGGTAATAGAACAATGACATTTTTACAAAAAAATCTGGAACTTTTTTATAGGCGAGGAAAACTAGATTCCCACTGCCGAAATGTTAGCTAATCTGTTGGTATCGAGATTGGAATAAATTCGGAAAAAGTACATAAATTTAATTAACAAAATTCTTTAAAATTAAAATAACTGGGTTATTAACTAGTTTAAATAATCGAATGGTAAGCTTTACGGTTATAATAATCTAATCACAAGCGTCTGCTTCTATAATCAAATTCTAAAAATCAGTGAAAACTTATTATGTAATTTATTTGTATCCAAAATTGTTATACTTTGTAAACTGATTATTTAATAAATAAAAAATAAGATAATAAAATGAAATATTTTCACAACTTTTTCTATCATGAACTGAATATTTGCACGGTCGCAACACCATTTCCATCATGAGCTATGATTTTATTTATTTATTTAGTAACTATATAATATTTTTTATATTTTTATATGAAACATGTTAGTTAGATGTATATATGTATAAAATAGAAAATATATTCGAAGTCCTCCTCACTAGGAGATCCTGTGCTGAGGGGGACTATGCTTTGGATAAGTTTTTCAGCGACTTCTATGGTTTAACTTGTTTGGATAAGGTTTTCCAGAAACTTCTATGATGTTTTAAATATACTAGTAAGGTCATTTTCCGGTAGTTCCTTCAGCCAACATTTAATGTCCTTAATGTAGCTGTTTTTTGTTTTAATTTGTTTGATACTAAGTGGGAGTTTGTTATATAACTTTACTGCTAAAAATTCAGAAAATGATGCTTTTTTATTTTCGTTTTTGTGTCGAAAAATAAGAATTATCGCTTTATTGTGAAGTGATGTTAAATAAAGTTTTTTGACTTTTTAATAAAAATAAAATAAATCCACCACAAAGTGAAATCCTTTCAAAAGAAGTTTTCCTCAAAAACTTTAAAAAAAATCGCTTTTTCTCTTTATTTTTAATTACCCAATAAGAAAAGGTTCCGAAAAGCCATTCGGTAATAACTGCTAGCAAATATTTTTAATTTAAAACTATTAAATTTGATCATTCTCACGTTAATAAATCTTTCCTGTTTGATAATAACCCTTTTTATCACATCGTAAAATATAAAAACAGTCGCCTTCCTGATTTAGGTACTTGAAAGGTCGATTGCTGAGGTTGGTATTCCACTATCAAATATCGGATTTCTCAGACAATTCTGTCTTATTGTTTGTCCTTGATGGCTTATCCCTTACACCTACGCCTATTTTAAGCTACTAACATGATTAAATAATACATTGCATCGGTTCGTAAGTGTAGAGAATGACAGCGATTTCATTTTACAGCCATAAAGTAATTTTGTATAAGGGTATCCCTGAGATCTGAGCGCTTGCGGGCCAGACGCCAGAATAAACTCGTAGGCAATTTCATTCCCTTCCTTGCGCCCTTTTGGGTCGTTCGTCGCTTTTCGCTGTCATACTCGCCATTTTCCTTCAAATCCTTCTGAATCGAACTTTTGTCGTGTCATGCTTTGTATCCAACATTCAATAAACGTGGAGTCCGGAACCTCAACCTGTGTATTAATTTATCTTCATACCTTGGCTACATTAGTAAGTACGATCCTACCAAATAAAGTCATTTGCCAAATTGGTGAACCCGACGTATACACATGGATAATGGCGGACAACCAGCAGCGAGCGACCATCATGGCGCAGGGAAGGAAATCCTGAGGTATCATATCCCGGTGAGTTACCTTTCAATTTTAACTAAAATAACAGTGCATCTTTTGCTCTTATTGCTTTTCACTAGGGAGACCTCAGTAAAACTTTAAATATAATATGCATCGCATATTCCGTCATATATTTCGATAATGACGGCCTAAACAGTGCATGGGTTTTCAAGCAAAGTATTATTATTCTAAAACAAATATTTTTTAAATGTAATTAATAATTAATCATTCAATCATATCAAACATATCTTGATTTTTTACTATATACCCACATGGATTATGTAAATCAATCTTCCGATAACAGGATTTTAAAGTCAAAATATTGTAACCTTTACGACCTTTCAAATAAATACTATGATCTCTCATAAATTATCAAACCAACTAATCATTATTTCTTTTCGTTTCTTCAAAAAAGAATTAAACTGCGTTGTACCATCTATTTCAGGGGAACAAACTGACATTTCGTGACCGAAGTACTTAAGGCGGAAACACAACGCGGCAGGTCCGGTAAATTCTACGCCGGGACGGATTCCAGCGCTGCAAGCCCGAAACTGCCGATTTCATCAGAGCGGCAGGCAGAGAAAACACTTATCACAGAATTCAACGCTTGTGGAAACCATCGCTACAGACACGTAAATTAAAAAAAAGTTCATCATTAATTTTATTTCAGCATTTTTAAATTATGTTACATTGTTTGATGGGTTGATTTCTACCCAAAATGTTGCAATTCAGCACATGTTCTCTTTAAGAAATTTTTAGAACTTGTGTGAATACATGTGAAATTATACCTACCTACAATCCATAATAATGCTACCTATTTGCACATTTCTGTTCAAGTATACTATTGAAATTCAGTAATATTTTAACATTTCTTGGAACTACGAATATTTTACAGATTATTTTACAAATGATATTTGTAAATTAAGTCCTACAGACAGTACATTCTAATTTTAAACTTTGCTGAACGCTTTCTATGTAACAATCGATGGAATCTAGTACAAAATATTGTTAATTTTTTAACAATTTTGCCAAAAATTTTAAATAATTTTTTTTTCACATATGATTCATTTCTTGCAATATTTTTCTTGCCATACGCTTTCTGCCATATTTGCCAATTTTGAATGTAATGCGAAATGACCACTTCTGACGAAGACTTCCACTTCGAACAAATCTTCGGAACAAATTCAACGGCAGAAGCCAAGAAAAAAACACAATCAACCATGGAATCTACCAGCTCTAATAACTCTGATCAAGCGATACACCACGTTTCAGTAAAGCTCCCCCCTTGCTGGAAGGAGAATATTCAACTTTGGATAGTCCAAGTAGAGGCTCAGTTTGCGAATTCACGTATTAAAGATGACTTCACCAAATATAACATCATCGTCGCAGCCTTAGATTCGCAAACTCTACAAAGCGTGAGTGACATAGTCACGAAACCACCAATAACGGACAAATATACTACCCTCAAGACCGCGCTTATTGATCGTCTGCAGGATTCTGCGGAGAAGCGTCTAACTCGCTTGCTTACTGGAATCCAACTTGAAGACCGGAAACCAACCGAACTCTTAAGGCACATGTTAGAACTAGCTGGTCCAGCTTTAGCGGAGAGCGCAATAGTTCGTACATTATGGTTGCAGCGCCTACCGCAACATGTGCAGGCAATATTATCAGCACTCACGGAAAATAATGTGAGCCAACTGGCGTCCACGGCTGACAAAATATTAGATGTTTACCAATCATCAGATTGTAGTGTCGTCGACCGCAATAATAAACCATGCACATCAAGATCGGAATCCACGGAAACTTCAATATTACTCCAACTTCAACAACAAATTTCCGCACTAACCCGTGAAGTATCTCAATTGAAGCTTACTCAGACAAACCAATCTTCAAACTTTCGAGGAAAACGAAATCAAAGTCCTCGTAGGAACTACTCGTATCAAAATTCGACACAGAGGAACTTCACAAGCAGACCTAGGTCTCGGTCTCGTGATAAATCTCCAAATAGAAACAATAATGGCATCTGCAGTTTCCACAGAAGATTCGGGGAAAAAGCATACAGGTGTTTGCAACCATGTTCATTTACCAAGAAAAACTCGGAAAACGACAACGGAACCTCACAGTAGGGACATGTGAGATTCCCAGCAAAACTTGTCGTCTCTTCGTATATGACCAACAAACTAGGCAAAAATTCCTTGTCGACACGGGCGCCGATATTTCAGTCCTCCCAAGAAACCAGTCTTATAACAAGAATAATGTCACTTCTGACAACTGCCCCACTACCCTGTATGGAGCGAATGGAAATCCAATCAAAACGTATGGTACAAGGACCGTCGAGCTTAATTTTGGCCTTCGACGAGCATTAAAATGGCGATTCATTGTCGCTGATGTTTCAAGACCCATACTAGGAGCTGATTTTCTTCACAATTTTAACTTAACAGTGGATCTCAAGAAAGCAACCATTGCAGACCAATCTACAGGATTATTAATCAGGGGAATAACCTACAAAGGACCAACTTCTGGAATCTCTACTATTTCTACTGTACAAAAATATAGGGACATCCTGAATAAATACCCGAACTTAACAAGGCCTAACATGAAAATCCCTGATAAAAAAAGACACACTGTAACACATTGTATAGAGACCAAGGGACCTCCTGTTACTGAGCGTGCTCGTAGACTCGCACCAGCTCTACTTGAAGCAGCCAAAAAGGAATTTAAATACCTTATGGAGCAAGGGATTTGCAGGCCATCAAAGAGTAATTGGGCCAGCCCCTTGCACATGGTTAGAAAACCGAATGGCGAATGGCGTCCATGTGGGGACTATCGCCGCTTGAACGCCCAGACAATTCCGGACAAATATCCCATACCGCAACTGAATGATTTTGCACATAAATTATCTGACGCTACTATATTTAGCACCATAGATATGTCTCGCGCTTATCACCAAATACCGGTGGAAGCGGCCGATATACCGAAGACTGCGATCATCACCCCGTTTGGCCTATTCGAATTTACGTCTATGCAATTCGGGCTATCAAACGCAGCACAAAGCTTTCAAAGATTTATGCATTCTGTAACAAGGGACCTGGATTTTTGCTTCGTTTACCTGGATGACATCCTCATCGCTTCCAAAAACGAAGAAGAGCACAAAAGGCATCTAGATTTACTACTAAAACGTCTCGCCGAATATGATCTGGTTATAAATATAAATAAGTGCAAATTTGGTGTACACACAGTGAACTTCTTGGGTCACACGATCACCCAAAAAGGAATGTCACCTATCAAGGAAAAGGTATCAGCAGTCACAGAGTTCCCATTACCTAAAACAGCGAAAGACTTACGACGCTTTTTAGGAATGTTAAATTATTATCGCAGATTCCTGCCCAATTCCATAAACATACAGACTAAGTTATTCAACTGTATAAATGGTTACAAAAAGAATGACAAAAGGATACTCACATGGAATCAAGAACTCACAGAAGCATTCGAGAATTGTAAGCAGCAATTAGCAAATGCAGCTTTACTTGCGTACCCAATCCCGACAGCAAGAATTTCAATAATGGTTGACGCTAGTGATATAGCTATGGGAGCAACACTACAGCAACTCAACAACAATTCTTGGGAACCCCTGGGATTCTTCTCGAAAAAATTTACACCCGCACAGCGGAAGTACAGCACCTTTGACCGTGAACTTACTGGCGTTTACGAAGCTGTAAAGTATTTCAGGAACCACATTGAAGGTCGAAATTTTTCAATCTATACTGACCACAAGCCACTCACCTTTGCCTTTAGCAAAAAGCGAGCCTCTAGCTCTCCACGTCAAGAAAGACAGTTGGATTTTATTGCTCAATTCTCCACTGACATCAGGCATGTTTCTGGATCACAGAACGTAGTAGCAGACGCACTATCTCGAATCGATGAGATTAATTGTCCTACTGAAATTGACTACAGGCAGATGGGAATAGTGCAGTGTCAAACTGACGAAATTAGTAAGGCAAAAGATGACACCACCCTCGCCTTACGTCAAATGGTGATACCTGGCACAGATGCTTCAGTTTGGTGTGACATCTCCACAGGCCATGTCAGACCTTTCGTTCCAGCCTGCATGCGAGACCAAGTGATTGAAAGCGTCCATAATGTTTGCCATCCAGGCATCCTCGGAACAACTAACACTATAAAACAAAGATTTGTTTGGCCCAACATGGCGACAGATATAAAAAACTTCGTCAAGCACTGTATTGCGTGCCAAAAAGCCAAAGTCACCAAACATACGGTAGCGCCACCAGCAACTTATGTTTTGCCTGAAGATCGTTTCCGACATGTCCATATCGACATAGTGGGCCCTCTTCCAGCTTGCAACGAGTACCGATACCTGTTAACCATGATCGACAGATTTACTCGCTGGCCCGAAGCTATACCTTTAAAAGACATGTCAGCGGAAACCGTCGCTACTGCCCTTACGACTCACTGGATTGCTCGTCACGGGACCCCGTTGACCATCACAACAGACCAAGGAAGACAGTTTGAGAGTTTTTTATTTAGGAAATTGACTGAGAAGTTTGGAATCGAGCATACAAGAACTACCGCATATCACCCGCAAGCCAATGGTATGATCGAAAGATGGCATCGCACATTAAAAGCTAGCCTCATAGCAAGCGGAGAACCAAACTGGTTAGAGAATCTCCCTCTTATCCTACTCGGTTTGAGATCGACAGTTCGGGACGATTTAAAATGTTCACCAGCCGAACTCACATACGGTAGAACTCTCAGGTTACCTTGTGATTTCTTCACTGAGACTCCAAGGGAAGAACCTGACACTTATGTTGGACGTCTACAAAGAAAATTTGATGGCATAAAATCAACTCCTGCAAGTGCTCATGGTACAAGAAAAATCTTTATACACAAAGATCTGCCTACTTCTACCCATGTATTCCTCAGAACAGATGGAGGAAGAAGATCGCTCCAAAACCCTTACGAAGGACCATATAAAGTCGAAGAACGCGATGAAAAAACATTCGTCATCAGCGTAAATGGGAAACCGAAGCGTGTCTCGATAGATCGCCTAAAGCCCGCTTTTATACCAGTAGAAGACAACGTACCTATTTCTACATCTGTCCAGGAACCACTCCCAGAAAATATAACAAGAACAAGATCCGGTCGAAGGGTGCATTTCCCTGACAGATACCAATCAGTACGCAAATAAATGGCACTAAGGCAGTATAAATTCTTTCCAATATAAAGGCAATATAAATTCTTTTCAATATAAATTCTTTCTCTCATTTATATTCTTACAAATCCATATCAAATCTAAAATGATTTATACAAAACAGATTTATAAAAAATAAGTATAAAACACATAGAAAAACTCATTAGAATTCCAAAAAGCATATATTTTTTTAAAAAATTACTGAACAAATATACTAAAGTCTACAAATTTTGATAAAATTTTGAGCTCTATATTAGTACTATTATAATTCGTGTAACTAATGAAAAATTTTTCATTCTTCAACCATGTAAATAACATGTAGCTAGTTTTAAGTCAACTTTACAATCGTATATTACACGATAAAACATCTATGTATAAGAAATCATTTAACGTTACGCTAAGATAAGCGTTCTCTTAGTAGGTTTTACAATAACAAAACCAAACATAATATATCATACTTTAATATAGCACATATCGTTTATATCATTCTATAATGCAACATGTACTTAAGATAACTTTTAAATATAACTATAACATAATGTATGTAATATTGATCATGTTAACAAAATAACACACATTGATGTATCCATTCATGAATAACTTATCCAAGTTTCAAACCACCCCGCTAGACGCGTTTACTTTCACATGTATCTTTAGTAACTTTTAACTAACTTTGATTACGTTTTGCGTATTTTTATAATATTATGGAATTTAACCATGTTCAGTCGAATGTTTGATGACATCCACATATCCGAATGAACATGTTGTTGAGATTTTAACATTTAAATCATACAATAATTTTTATACCATTTCTTTTAATGAAATGTAATTGCTTATAACAATATGATTATTTTTTATCCATATCCTATCAAGCGTACATGTCCCTCGCCTGATAGAATGTGTTGATAAAATTTTTTTTTTAAACTATAAATTACTCCTTAAGTGTTTACAAAGGTATTAGCAAATACACATCAAGTTCATTTATAAAAACCAGTATAAAATTATATAAACTACACTTGTAAACAATTGATGAGATATTATCACTATAAAAATGATAGATTAAGGATTTCATACCTCATGTTCATAGAAAACGAATATGTTGTACATTTTATAATATCTACTACTTTCCAAATCTGAAATATTTGATTCGTTTAAGATCAAACATTCTAAACCTGTATTATATAATAAATAGTTTTAGCCATGTACTTTATCATATTCCAGTAATAGAGTATTTACTTTATATGAATAATAAGCTATAGTTATTCTAACACTGTTATATTATCGGAACATAATATGTCTTATATTTACCACAAATTACCTGAAAGGGTGATTTGAATTAAAGCATAAGTGCGTGACACTCCTTGCTCCAAACAAAAAACGTTTGTTGACGCAGTAACTTTTAAGTATTTTCTCTCTAAACTAATAATTTTATTTGTTAATAATACACAATTGAAGTATTGTGAGGTATTTTTAATATGTATATTAATTTTAAGTGATACTAGTCGCAAACATCCTGTACATATGCTCCAAACATAAAGTTTGTAGATGCAATTCATTGATTATATACATAGTCAATCTAGTTGGAGCATACTCCTAGAAATAACATTATGTTTATAGCTTCAAATTCAAAATCCATGTTAAAATACTATATTTATAATGTTACACACATATTTCACAATCAAGTAAGTTTTTAAATTTAGCTTTAAAAGTTAG
The DNA here is from genome assembly GCA_917880885.1 of Limnephilus marmoratus. Taxonomy (NCBI): domain Eukaryota; kingdom Metazoa; phylum Arthropoda; class Insecta; order Trichoptera; family Limnephilidae; genus Limnephilus; species Limnephilus marmoratus. The sequence continues at coordinate 27,301,050 of OU862921.1, forward strand.
GTGACATACAATGTTGCATTTTTAATCTAATCCAGAAGTCAGCATGTTTCGTGTGGTGGGTGGTCCCACACAGAATAAACCAAGTTTATATAATGTATGTCAAATCACTTTTGAAACTGTTTATATTAAAATACAGAATCACTCTTCCTTCTATTTACGACTGTAAAATCTAATTTAAGTAATCATATCTAATGCATTTCAAAAAATATAATAACATATTGTTAAATTAAAAGCAGATTATTATTCGACACTACTCACAATACCAACATGTGATGTTTTTTCATTATATTTTCTGGAACGCATTGAAACCAATAAACTATTTTTACATTTATTTTTTATGTCGTTTTTCAAACTGGGAGGAAGGTATGTAGAGAATGACAGCGATTTCATTTTACAGCCATAAAGTAATTTTGTATAAGGGTATCCCTGAGATCTGAGCGCTTGCGGGCCAGACGCCAGAATAAACTCGTAGGCAATTTCATTCCCTTCCTTGCGCCCTTTTGGGTCGTTCGTCGCTTTTCGCTGTCATACTCGCCATTTTCCTTCAAATCCTTCTGAATCGAACTTTTGTCGTGTCATGCTTTGTATCCAACATTCAATAAACGTGGAGTCCGGAACCTCAACCTGTGTATTAATTTATCTTCATACCTTGGCTACATTAGTAAGTACGATCCTACCTACATTTGTCCACGTAAGTACATTTGCCAAAGTAAGTATACATCCTAGTTTAAAGAGACAATTTGATTAAGTATACCGGAAAAACATGTCTTCTAATCTTCAATAAAAAGTATTTACCCACCGTTTTGCCATATAAATTGTAACGCATAACAGAAAGCAAGTATTTTTTTTTGTCTTCTCAAATGTTTATTTTTAATACAGTTTGAAATATACCATCCTCAATTAGTATAATTATCGATATACTAAGCTCTTTTCACAATAAATCGATATTTTTATAGATATAAGTTCCCCTTAACCAAACTAAAAAAAAACTCTATTTGTTTTACTTCTGAGTCTACAATATTTTTATTTTTATAGATTTTACAATATTTTGTTTATAAGATTGCTTTATTACATACTAGCTTTTTCCCGCGGCTTCGCTCGCATGGTATTAGGGGGGTTCCCACTCCACCTACTCCCCCTCCCCCCCCCTCCTCCCCTCACCACCACTCCCCTCCCGCATTTATTGAAGTACTCGCCTAATAATTTGATCGAATAAAGAATTACAGATATCTTACTAATCGTGCCACCTTTTGCAATTTTTTAAATACTTATTTCATAATGCCAGAGCTCTGAGCTACAGCCTATATGTTATTCTGATGTATGAGCTATAAATATTATTGTAAAGTTTCATTAAAATTCATTCAGTAGTTTTTGCGTGAAAGGTAACAAACATACATACATCCACACGTACATCTATACATCCATACATACATCGATACGAACTTTCGCCTTTATAATATTAGTAGGATGGACCATTTGGTGACCGGCCAACTCTGAATGAAACCAACTCAGAACCACCTCTGAAAGGTCATTAAGGGTGATGATAAAAAAATATTTAAAAAAATTGTTAAATAGGTTAAGTTAGGTTAGGGTTACCGGCTATTTTAAAATTATTTTTTATAGTTGGCATAATGGCATGGAACCGGGCCATGTACCTCTTGCTGTTTGGCTTTACTTTATTTGCAGAATCACCGAAATTTTTACTATTTTTATTTTATCATTCTATCTCTTAAGGGGTCCTCGATGTGACCTTATTCCCTCCCTTCCATCAATCAACACATGATTCTCCAGGCTACGAGCTCTCACTAGGCAAACTGAATAAAACGCTTCAGGCGAGTAGCAGAGAGGCTTGTCAACAATAAATTGTACATCTGACCTCAGTTGTCAAGGGAATCCTCCGCAATAACATCACATTTGATCAACAAATTTTGATCAGCTGATGGGTGACGGTGGCCTTTTTTTTCCATAACAAACCATCTCCGGAACTTTATTACGCATATATAACTTTATCAAAAAGATTAGGACTTATGTAGATAAACCAAGGAACTCCCTCAAGGTTGTCTATATCGATATCCGCAAACAAATATTTCACTTACGAAAAATTTCAATACGGTGTTCGAAAATTCCACGCTCTCCGCTGCTGGACAATACGAGTATGTTGTTGAAACATAAGTCGAGATAGCGTAGAAGTATCTAAAGAAAAGTATTAAGGGCCTTACTAATAAAGTGTTTTAAATTTTACACAACTGGTAAACAACCATCATTGCAAGGTAAAACATTTGTTAGAAAAGGGGTCAGTGTACATTAGAGTTTTGTGGTTTTAATCCGAATTTAAACCGGATAGTGTAGATTTAATAAATACTATCTAAGTTTCATCAATCTTGGAATGAAACTATTGATCTGTATAAAAAAAATCCATGCCGCCCGCCCGGTGGCCGCAACTTCTTTCTTCTTTATATGTAAATTAGCAGACCCGGCAGCGTATTTACAATCCCTACCGCGTTTCAGTCGCTTTAAATTTTCAATATCCAAATTTAAATATTTAGAAATAAAATTATTAATTTCTAATATACACAAAGGAAAGATTATTTTATTTAGATTTTAGAAAAATTTTTGTTTTTGCAAAGTGATAAAAAATTATCAATATAGAGGTATATTTAAAATGTAAATTGTCGTTACCGCGACTGAATCGGTATAGGTTTTGTAAATATGCGACCCGGCAACACGTTGCTGTGGCTAACGAAACATAACGCCATTACCCAACTTTTATAAAATCCACACCACCCGCTGCCAGCTGCCCGCTGCCTGAACTGAATATTTGAATTTATCGGCTTTTCTCTACTTAATAAACATTTATTATACATATAAACCTTCCTCTTGAATCACTCTATCTATTGATGAAAACCGTATAAAAATCCGTTGCGTAGTTTAACAGATCTATGCGCACATACATTTTGAGGGACTTCATTTTATACTATGTAATGATAATGATGATGGAAAGAGAAATATTTATTTTATTTATTTAACGACCAGAATTGGTAGTACAATTTTAATTTTCAAACTTAAGAAAGAAATAATAAAAATAAAATTACGCCAGATAAAAAATGCTAAAAAGTCATAAAAATGCAAGAAGCAAAAACTGAAAAATGCAGCATTTGATAAGTTTACAAAAATACAAGATACGTTTAGAAATAGTGTTGAAATAAGTATTGTTCATGACCACATAACTCACCAATATTAAATAAGTCAACAAGTAATAAATATTTATGTAACTTCTGTAATGAAGGGAGCGCGTAAAGAACACTTACTGTCTTATTATATACTATAAATATGATGTACGAAAACAGTATGCAACATAGTTGTGAATTATGAATACTTGGAGCAGGTGGATGATTTTGTGTATCTGGGTAGTATGTTTACGAGGGATGGGAAGGCTGATAGAGATATTGAAAGAAGGGTGAATGCCGGTTACTCCATTAATGGTGGACTAAATGCCGTTGGCGCTAATAAAAAACTGTCAAAATGCGAAGCTAGCAGTTCACAATGGAGTCCAAATACAACAAGTAATAAATATTTATGTAACTTCTGTAATGAAGGGAGCGCGTAAAGAACACTTACTGTCTTATTATATACTATAAATATGATGTACGAAAACAGTATGCAACATAGTTGTGAATTATGAATACTTGGAGCAGGTGGATGATTTTGTGTATCGGGTAGTATGTTTACGAGAGATGGGAAGGCTGATAGAGATATTGAAAGAAGGGTGAATGCCGGTTACTCCATTAATGGTGGACTAAATGTCGTTGGCGCTAATAAAAAACTGTCAAAATGCGAAGCTAGCAGTTCACAATGGAGTCCTGGTGTATGACACCCTGATGTATGGCAGTGAGGCGAGGTACTGGCAGATGAAGGATGAAAGTAAACTGAATGCTGTTGAAATGAGATCCCTGAGACGTATGTGTGGTAAAACAATGTATGATCGTGTAAGAAATGTGGATATCCGAGATAAGAATGTAAGGCTGATGTAAGCATAATGATTAAGATTAAGAAAAGGACCCTCAGATGGTTTGGGCATGTAGAGCGAATGAACGAAGAAAGTAGTGTAAGAAGAATATACGATGCGAATGTGAATGATAGAAGAAGTCGGGGACGCCCGAGGAAGATATAGCACGATCAAGTGAATCAGATTCTTGAGTCGGGCCATGTCAAAAGTCAGAATAATAGAAGAGAATGTATGAGACGATGTATGAATGTGAGTGAGTCAAAGAGTGTGTGCCAAGACCGAGATGTTTGGCGGTCCATCCTCTCTGCCTACCCCTGCGGGGAAACGGCGTGATGGTTAGTTAGTTAGTTAGTACCAGAAGAAGGAAAATTTTAGTTTAATTAGTTAGTTTTTTTTATAAATAAGATCAATCACAATACTAAACAATATCCGGTTTTCCAAAATATAAAATACTGTAACATAGAGCACAAACATCCATAAAATGTGCAATATATTGCGAGTTGCAAGCTACGAACAACAACAAGAAATACTATTACTTCGATCGTATCGAAAGCCTTCCGAATCAACGTAAAAAGCTTTTGAGTTATTACGCAAAGCGGAGGCATCAGACATACAACATAACTCACAAAGTGGGCGCATTACATAGCCGGCCGAATTGCTGGTGTGAAAGTTCTTTTGTTATTTTAATAAGCAGCGATAACTTACTGCTGACAGCCGACATATTTGTATCTATGGAAAGAATATAGGAATAATGATTTATAGAAGCTTTGTAACGCGCATGTTTTATGTAAGTGTTAGAATTTCTATTCTTTTCCCCTGAGTACCAACAGCCTGTAGTTTTGTGTTCGAAGAAAGATCAAATGTCAGGTGTCTATTTCTGCGGACTTCGAGCAAGTAGCTTCAGTGACCGAATGAAGAGCGGTATGATCACTATACCAAATCCACAAATATGTAAGAGACATTATACAATATTTAATTCCAGGTATCACGACTTTCGAGATTTCAGCTTGACAGAGAATCTAGCTACTGAGGTTAACAGCCGGCTATTGGGAACTATTCCGACCGCAAACTTTTTCGTGATTTCGACCAACGTCAAAGGATTGATTAACGGCCTCCGTAGTCGAGGGGTAAGGCTCTCGAGGTCTTAGAGTTCGCGAGTTCATGTCCCGGCTTTTTATTAATTTGTATTGTTTCACAACTTGGCCATTAAAAATAATATGTCGTAGGTATATTTGCAGCTGTTCCAGAGTAGAAGATACTCTCAGAATCGCTCTGGAATAAGACCACCTTTCACAATCGAAAGTTGCTTGAAATCGGTATTGGGTGGCCAGATCGGATTAGCCAGGTACTTCCCACTTTTCTCTTCCCTTCCTCACTATCTTCAGCCTCAGAACATACCGCAATTGGGGATACCATTGTCTCACTGGCTCTAGACGATTAGGAGCAGTTGGGACTATTGTGCGGTATACACATTAAAAATAAATAAAAAAACCTTCAGAAAATTGGCATTAGAAACATGACCGAAACAGTAAAAAAATGTGTTATTTTAAAATACACCTAATTTTCAATAATGTTTTTTATGACAACGATAGGAGTTTTGAAGTTAAGTTGGTTGACATTTCTTTTGCTTTACGAGTTTTCGAGAAATTCGAGTTCATGGATGGTGTTTTATAATTCCTTCTGTCAGCGCACTTACCGAACACTTTACCGGTTTTCATATCTGTTGCCAAATACATTTACAAAAGGTTTATATTATAGTCTCGTACACTCACATTTAAATTATTTGATTGAAATCTGGGGAAACGCATATGAAACACACATAAATGAATTACAGGTAATACAAAACAAGGTGATCAAAAAACTGTTTCAGTACAAGCCCAGAACATCCACAAAAAAATTATATATGAAGACAAAACTCTTAACATTAAGAAAACTACATGAATACAATAAATATCTCCTTATATACAAAATAAATAATAAACTCTTGCATATGAACACAGAATTCATTAAATAATACCAAGTACACAAACACTTTACACGACAACACGATAACATACATTTAAATACCATCCATATTAACGATGGTAAACAATCCATTGGTTACAAGGGGAGCAACTTATTTAATTGCCGCCCAAATAAACGAAAAAAAGCTAGTTAAATTTAAAAAAATATATTATATATTCTGAATAAACAAAGCAATGAAATAGAATAGCGCTGTATTGTACATTTAGTTTAGTTTAATGTATTTAATTGTTCCTAGTTAAACAGTGAAAATATAATTTTCTTTTTACTGAAATTAAAAAAAAGATAATAAAAGACAATAGAAAGAAATTCCGAAGGAGTATTTTGAAAATACGATCTACATGTTGATGACATGTTTCTGTCACAATGACATTACTAAATTGACAATAATGTTGGTCAACATTCGTAAACGTTTAGATTTCTCTCCTATTCTTTTCCGACTACAATTAATCTAGCTAATAATATTTACCTAAGCATTCGTAACATTCCGATTGTATGGAAATCTACTAGTTGATTGGTGTCACAACAAATGATTAGCCTCCAATGACTATGCGGAGGAATGCTCTAGGTTTATATTAAATGGAGGTTTTGATATCCTGCGTTCTTGTTTGTTCAAGTATTGACACTTGTATTATAATATTGCAGTATAGATACCAAGTTACAGAAAGGTAGCGTAATTTTTATTAGTTGTTCAGACAGAATATTGTGATTCTGGTATCCAGCTAAAAGCTTGGCATCTGAACAGAACTATCCACGTTTTTTTGTAGAAGATATTTTAATTATAATTATATTACCCAGTATATATTATTATTTAAAAAAAATCGAACTGTCGGCAGATAAGATAATAAATATCGATCGTGTCAAAATGTTGGGCACGCCTTTGGCGTGTTCTCAGCTGCATGTATACAGATGCAGAAGAGATCAATGACGGTATTTCTTCGGTGAGCAACCCATTTTTTATTTTTTATTTGAATACCTCACAAGAGTGCCAGCTGCTCCCGTCTGGAGCCAGGGAGACTATGGCATCCCTTATGTTGTGAGACTGAATGTACTGGGGAGGGGAAGCTCATGGAAGAGGGCGGTGGGGAAGTACCTGGCTATTCAAATCTGGTCACCAAACACGGCTAAAGCCATTTCAAACAACGCTTTAATTCTGAATGGTGGTCTTACACTAGGGTAATACTTTGTTTCACTTTGGAACGTTCTGTAAAATCTATATACAGGGTGTTAAGGGACGTACTTGACTTACTTTAACCAGTGATTCCTGACATTATTTGGAGTAAAAAATGTAAATGAAATTTTAGTCTCCGGTGACTTTTTTCGACGACTTTTTTTTTTCAAAAAATTTTTCTTCAAAATCAAAAAAAAAAAATTTCTTCCACATGTCGTCACTGGTCACTCAGCCGGGTGTCCGACGAACCCCTTACGCCTCCAACTGTTCAACAACTACCATTTTTTATGTTTTTGTAGAAAAAAAAAATGAAAAATGTCGCCGGAGATCAAAATTTCATTTACATTTTTTACTACAAATAATGTCAGGAATCACTGGTTAAAGTAAGTCAAGTACGTCCATTAACACCCTGTATACAAAAATCTCGTGTCACGGTGTTTGTGGTCGCACTCCTCCGAAACGGTTCGACCGATTTTTACGAAATTTTCTATGTATATTTGGTAGGTTGATGAGAATGTCCCTATCCAGAAATTTTTTTGTACTTTTTGACTATTTTTTTTTGTCATTGAAAATTACCTACAACCCCAAATATTCACCCTCCTACCCCCACCCTCCAATTTTTTAATCGCGACCATCCCATTTTTTAATCGCGATTTTAGTATTTTTGTAAGAACAAATTTAACCGTCGTTCATATTTCAAACAGAACGAAATTATTTATGTTGTTGAATGACAGATCAATTCATCCACACATGCGCAAGTCATTCACGAGAAGCGTCGCGTCATTTTGACATTTCATTCGGCATTTGTTATGTATCACAACGCAGTGCGTGCAAAATTTAACTTTTAATGATCAAACAATCAATACGTCCGTTACTTGAATGTAATACATTAAATTGAGAAAATGAACGGTTGGTGTTCATTTGTTTTTATCGGCGGTCATCGTCTACAGCGCTCCATTCCTCTTTCTATCATAGATCCCATCCCCACACACTTACAATACTTTCGTTATTTTTTATTTAACAACGAAAATATTCACTAAAAATAAGTCATTTGGCAAACAACGTTTGTCGGATCAACTAGTATATAATATATAATTTTAAAATTAATTAATTATGAAAAAACAAAAAATTAATTATATAAAATTTATTTGACCATGCCGGGATTCGATCTCGCGACTTTCGGATTGGGAATCAAGAGACTTTCTCCTCGACCTAGCCGGCCGTCAATTGAAATATCTGTTGAACTAATCCAGAATTTTCACGCGATGTCTTTGTTCTAATGACTACAGTCATGCCAATTATTAGGGGAATCGGATTGCCAAAAGCTTTCTCAGAAGTGCAGAGCCACCAATCTTAGCAATGGGGTGCACATTATGACCCAAGATCATAAATATCATTTTCAAAAAATACAACAGCAATGTTTCACTTCTAGCCAAAATACATATTTTTTTAATAACCCTCACCAAACTGTTTCCTTTTTTGATCTGATACCGGCAACACCATTATAAATCTTGATATTGAATCATGTCGCAGTTTGATATTATCCAAATCGTAAAAATATTGAAAACAACGCAGGGTTCGACCTTTACCTCTGTAAGGGTATACCAATAAACAAGGCACTGATCTTTGGAGTCAAGAAACGTGAGTTCAAAAAAACCTGCGCGCAAAGGTATGCGGAATGCAGATGGCTTATGTTAATTTAATTTCCCGATATCGATACCTTCGATAAATGAACCAGCTTTATTACATGAAGATCTCAATTCTGTAATTTGACTCCACATTAAAGAGGCCTTTTAAAGTTAAAATTGTAAAAATTTTCGTAAAAAAATGGACAGACCGTTTTATTTTTCAGAGAAAACTCATATTAAGTCCTAATAGTTGATAAATATATTGCATTGTGATAGATTTCTGATACGTACGATGTTTTTTGCAGCAATAGCTCAATTCATGAAATTTTGAAATGGGGCCGAAAAATAAGTGATCTTATATGAAGGATAATAACGTTCCCAACCTTACCACTATTATAGAAAATACATAAGTAATATTATTCTGTGTATTTCCTCTATCACCTTACCCAGAACAAGTTAGGTAATTTACCTCGCTATGTTTTACCTTAATCACACAATCGACATCCTCCATCACAATACAAGCAACATTTTCGGCTTTCTGTGGTGATGGTAGGAGATTTTCAAACGTTGTTGGGTTATTCGTAACCCGGGAATGTTTGTCTTTCTTTAAAAAAAAATGGACCCTTTATGAAAATGGAATACGATACGCGATGTTAACCTTGTATTGATATATCAACGATATATCGATATATCTGACGACCTTGTATTGATATATCTGACGACCTCCGTAGTCCAGTGGCTAAGACTCTCTTGACTCACATTCCGGAGGTCGCGGGTTCGAAACAGGCATGCGCAAATAAATTTTATTTGATTAATTTGTGTTATTTCACAATTAATTCATTTAAAATAATATATAGTATATTTGCGGCATGTTCCAGAGTGGAAGATACTATTAGTATCGCCCTGGTGTAAGACCACCATTCAGAATTGAAACGTTGCTTGAAAATGGCTTTAGCCGTGTTTAGTGACCAGATCTGAATAGCCAGGTACTTCCCAACCTTCCTCTTCCCCACCTCCTTCCCCTCCCCACTTCCTTCAGCCTCACAACATACCCCAATTGGGGATGCCATAGTCTCACTGGCTCCAGACGGGAGCAGTTGAGATTCTTGTGCGGTATTCACTGTAAAAAAAAAAAAAAATCAACGCCTTTTTAAACATATGTGGTGCAAATACTTTTTTAATGTGAAAACCGCACAAGAGTCTCAACTGTTCCCAACCGTCTGGAGCCAGTGAGACCATGGCATCTCCAAGTGTAGTATATGCTGTGAGGCTGAGGGTAGATGAAGAAAATGGGAAAGAGGAAGGTGAAGAAGTACCTGGCTATTTAGGTCTGATAACCAAACACGGCTAAAGCCAATCCAAAATACTTAGGTAACGTTTAATTCTGAATGGTAGTCTTCCACTCTGGAACGTGTCACAATTAAATTATATGTTATTTTTGATTATTTAATTGTGGAACAAAATTAATTACAAAAAATTTACTTTCACACCGGATTTGAAACCGCGACTCCCAGATTGCTAGTCAAGAGTCTGACCCCTCAACCACGGAAGCCGTCATGTCAATATTACGAGTAGATAGGTACGTCAAAATAAAAAGTATGTAAATTTTTAGTGACCGACCGAAGATTCGATTTCAGTTACGGTTTCGCAAGTTTCGGCAAAAAAATCTAGTTTCGGCATCAGTTTCGGTTTCGGCAACTTCGTCGTGCGTCGTTCAAATGGCTTCGGGTGAGTTCGTGGCTCGTTTGTGTTAATGTTTGTGTTAATAATTCATTTTTCAAACACTTCAATTATTGTTATTTTATTTCATTTAAAACGAGTTAACTGTCTGCATTAGTGTAAAAAATAAGCAAAATTTCAGTAAAAAATAGATTTTTAAAACATCAAAAAAAGTTTCGGTTTCGGTAGAAAGTCCTGTTTCGGTCTGACACTAAAAAAATTAGTAAAAACTTCGTCATCTACTTAATAAAAATGCATTATCTACATTGAGAAATAAAATTGACATTTTGAAAGCATGTTAAAGGGTAACTTTGTTGGCGCTACCATTGATTTGAGTTTTATTGGCAAATAGGTATAAACACACAAAATTAAGAAACGAAAATAAAAGAGATTCCGTGTTTCGTTTTATTTATATTTATACTGTCAAAACATAAAGTAATAAAAGTAAGATAAGTTTTGAGATTTTCACGGCCAAAATCATTTTCGTTATTTGTTTTTGGGGTATTGTGCCGTGTTGCGCTACCTACTTCTTTAGCCAACGTTTCGGACATCGTTGCAGTGTCCATCATCAGGGCAGATCCGGCAGATCCGGTAGATGTGTCACACATCTACCGGATCTGCCGGATCTGCCCTGATGATGGACACTGCAACGATGTCCGAAACGTTGGCTAAAGAAGTAGGTAGCGCAACACGGCACAATACCCCAAAAACAAATAACGAAAATAATAAAAGTAAGTATAAAAATCTACAACCTTTAAACTTTAAAGGTTGTAGCTTAAAAAAGCTAGAATTGAACTTGTGTTCAGTGTTGTCGCTTGTAGAGTCAGAGAAAGTATGCAGGAAGTTAATAATCGAGTGTGAGGTCAGATGAAGAAACAGTTATAATTTATTGTAAGTTTATGAATTCCTCGTCGCATTATACCACCACACGTTCATTACTCAGAGAATATTATGAAGGTAGATCACTGACGTTGGAAATAAAATTCCTCTCATGGCTTGTCGGTACGGCAGGTGTCTGTGCTAATGAATTGGAGAGATGAGCTTTTGGAAAGACGTTTTTTTTATGTCTAGCAAGTAATTACTCATCAAACAACTTTTGTTTTGTGGTTATCTCAGTAGACACCATACTAAATAATAATAATAAATTTATATAGCGCAGTTTCGGGGAGCTTAACCTCAAGGATGGATAACTGTCGGTCCGTTTGAAAGATTCTCCTATTTTTACAAACGGAGTGCAATCTTTAGAACATATAGGAGTCAAATGGAAATGCTGTCCTTATTCCACCGGTATTTCAATTGAAGGTGCTCTAAAGAACTAGCGTTATTTTACCCCTTTGCACCGGTGCGTAGTCTTCCTACATTTGTACCTACATGATGAAGGATCGTTTTTAGGACTCGTTCTGGAGTTTAACAGCTCGGCTGTGGAACGATTTTCCGGCCTCCGTGTTTCTTCCCTCCTCCCCAAAAATGTCATTGGAAATGGGGGGAAATTATTTATTTTATTTTTGTGGAGTTAATGTAAAAAAATGTGCGCTTTATACAAATAACCTTTCCTTTTTTACGTTAAACCTACTGAGGAAAATATTTTTTTCCTGGGCCAACGTCATCTTTGTAGATAATGTGGGGAGTAACCTAACCTAACCCAATATATTGAGAAAATAACACAGCAATGCGAATTTGAAAATTAAAACCATGATTTTAAATAGTCTTTATCAATTGTTTACTAGAATGCTGACTAGTTCCTTCGAATGTTTTTTTATTTTATTATTGTTTCTCGCGGGTCACATTGAAGGTTAATAGTTCTTCAAACCTAAAATACCTGCCCGTAAAAAAAAAACAATGAAGTGACCAGAAAAGGTTTTTGTAAAAGCATTTAATCATTTTTTAAAGTCATTATTTGCTCTTTCAATGAAACATGCTTGTTGTACGGTTCTAAAACGTCTCACAAAACCCGACTTGAGATCCAAATCGCGGGTTATATTTACATTTTTAAAGCTGTGTTGAATTCTTAGTAGCCTCTCAAAGCGGCATTAAAATATACACACATTGCTTAAGTTGAACCCTGACAATAATATTTGAACTCGTGTCACCGTAAATAATAAATAAAAACATTCAAACGTTTAACTCTTTCATCAGCGGGGTCGTAACGTGAAACAATTATTAACTACAAAGGCTGCAGTTATGTAACTGAGCAAATCGTAACACCGTCCATTAGCATACGAATAGAAGCAATTCTAAGACTATGTGACATGGTTACGCTGAATTGTGTACAGACTTCTGCCTTCGATGAATGTATTAGCTACATTTCGTAGATGGCTCATGCCCTCTAACCCCGATCTTCCTTTATGACCGCTTATTCTATCTCTTGATCTAACGTTTCACTTTCACCTCTTTGCGGACAGACGACGATTATCTAACATCTTCTCTAACATCTATGAATATAGAACCGGTCTGTGGAATGATCACATCGAATGAAATGCTTTCTTTGAATCTGTGCTATGTTCAGTTGTGATTTCTTCACATGTATGGGTAAGCTATGCTGTTTTTTAACAGCAAATTGGAGGAATGACAAAAATATGAAAATTGTAATAAGAACCTATTTTAGTTGTAATAAGAACAGCTTTTTGTCGGATGTAAGCGTAGTGAAAAGAAATAAAAAATAATAATGTTCGTTGTAAAATAAAATTAAGTTCGGCAAGAATTTTGGTTTTTTATTAACGTGACAGCTGTTTCTGCGTTCAAAGCCACTGACAAACAATCGAACAGCACACATTTGAAAAAAAAATCTTTTAAAAAGGAGTGTAATATTTGTCATACATAAAAGATTCAAATCTCTTTATGGAAAAAAAAGATGACAGAGAGCAATAAACATAGATTTCGAAATTTGTAATAAATGTAAATTAAGGTCTATAGATCTTTCTTTACAATCCTTGTTTACATTTTTCCAAGGTCACCTTTTAAATAATACCTTTTTTTTAATTACACATACTAATTGATTATATTTATAAAGGATTTAGGTATCATTTGTTATACAACTTTTATTTACGTTCAATTGTTGACGTAATTACGTGTCCTACCGTAACACGGGTATTTAATCGTAGCAATTAGATGAACATTAAACGGACTGGTAAATAAGCAAGATCCTTGGTCGAAATAACATTGTTCTCTTCCGATGAGTTATAAAACGGTGTGTTGCAAGGTTGAGGAACAATCCACTTAAAAACATGTCAATGGCCTTGGAGATGCCATCAAAGAATTTCAATTAGACTACGATTTGGTTAAAATTTACGGCTTATCTTATACGGAAAGATCAATTCAATTAATTAATAGTTTACCTAATCTAAGAGTCAAACAGAAATAATTGAAAGACTATAAAAAGAAAGGCAAATTGTGTATTTAATAGCAGAATCAAGCTCTATTACTGTAATAAAAAAAATTGTGAATTAAAAGTTGCTGAAATCGTTCATCGAAAACGCTGCTAGCATTGGCGCTACTTGCGGCCAACGCTAAACCCAAAACCTGGAAAGGACATGCAATAAACAAGCCGGCGGCTAGCTCTGCACAGCCGGCGCGAGCAAGGTCCCTCTTAAACCCAGGGCGAGTGTCTGTGGTTCGCTTGTTAATTCCTACTCTCCTTCCTTTCCTCAAAATCTCCAGGTCTCCTTCCTCAATCAGAACACAGTTGTTATGCACGAAAAAGGGTTTTATTCAATTAAAGGTGAACAGGGTTCTACAAAAGGCCAGCATCGGCACTACACATATGAGTATTTGGCTATCTCTAATTAATTCTATCATAACGGGGGAGCTTCTCTCAACTCTCTCTACACGTGTTTAGTGAATTTAAATGTCAGTTCTTAGCACACAGAGGGGTAGCAAGGTTCATTGGTACTCACAAGCAGGAGATAGGCGGTCGGCAGACAGGATTCTGGGTAGGCGTAAGCCTCTTTAAGCACAATACACAATTAAAGTAAAACATCGTGAGCGTTTACGGAGAGCGCCTAGCGCGAATCACGGGGAACACAGTTATTCTGCCGAAGGCCGGCGAATGCCGGCGAAGGAATGGGGACGGGGAGCCGCTCGGCGCTTGGCACGGGCGCCGCGCGGTGCGGGGAGAGGGGCGGAGGGCCTGTGCAAGGGGTCAATTCGCTATTAGCTCGCACGGGAAACAATTCCGTAACGTAACACTTCCCCCCTCGCCGCAAAAAAGGCGACGTGGTAATGGAGCAGTAGGGCTAAGAAATCCTCTTACCCTTCTAGCACTTGTGCCAAAAAAAAAAATATCCAAGAGAAAGGGGGGAGAGAGAGAGAGAGAGAAAAAGAAAAAGTTGCTAGCTACAAAATAGTAGAAACAAAAACAAAAGAGAAAAAAAACATGGTGAACAAAGAATTATACATGAATGTACATGAAAGAGCATACATAAATATAAACAAGGACCTGCTGGAGAAAGGTACAAGGGTTATGCAGTGATAGAAAAAAAATGACTCTAAATTGTATCATTGGTCTGTGAGCTAAGTTTGCGTAGCGTGGTTTGCGTAGGATGTTTGGGGTGTTTGAACGTTGCACTGAAGTTATAAGGTTACTTTGTCACAGTAACCTGGCCCGTTTGAGATTACACTCAAGGAACACTAGGGCCTTAAAGAAAACACGAAGAAGAGAACGCAGGATGAGGCTTCTTGGTGGTGGAGAGGGTTCTACCTGTCACAGAGGTCAAAAAGGTAGCTGCTTCCGGATCCTGTGGGTGGGCCAGTATGACGTCATTGAGGTACTGGAGAGTGGAATTGTAATTGGTGGTTGGTCCTTTATAGAGGAGGTGGTTTGTGTGCATGACAGCCGTTGTTGTGATGGTGGTTGGTACACTGGTTTGTATACAGTGGGATTGTTGGATGAACAATTGTTGGTATTGTTATTTGCGCAAGGGCACAGGAGCATTGGCATGATGGCAACAGAGCAATTTGCAAGGTGCAGCTGGAACATTTGCAAGATGCAGCAGGAACATTTGTACAATGGCAACAGGAACATTTGCGAGATGCCGCAGGAACATTTGTACAATGGCAACAGGAACATTTGCGAGATGCCGCAGGAACATTTATACAATGGCAACAGGAACATTTGCGAGATGCCGCAGGAACATTTGCACGATGGCAACAGGAACATTTGCAAGGTGCCGCAGGAACATTTGTACAATGGCAACAGGAACATTTGCGAGATGCCGCAGGAACATTTGCACGATGGCAACAGGAACATTTGCAAGGTGCCGCAGGAACATTTGTACAATGGCAACAGGAACATGAACCAACTTAGAGCTGACGTGCTCGGGTTTGTTTGAGTGATGGTTTTGTGATGATACAATTCGCAACTACACGCACGACTCACACTAGGTTATGTTAGGTGTGGTCGGGTGCTTTTGGTACGTAGGGTTTGAAGGCATGGGACCTCCGTGACGGTAGTGAAGGCAGCATGAAGAGAGGCGCAGGTGTAGATAGGGTGAAGAGCTGCTGGTCTTCTTATTAATCCGGCGAAAAATTATTATTAGAACAAAATTCTTGAAGTTTACCTGCCTGGTAGACCAATGATGAAAAGGTTTGGAGAGAAACAAGGTGTGCATATTGAGAAAGATTGGATTTGTTTGACGTGTAGAGAGAGAGAGAGACGGAGAGAGAGTTAACTAAGTGTAACTACAGACTTATACATATTACAAAGGTACGTATTCAAGGAAGGTTCTGTTTAACCCATTTAGTTTTTTTTAAACTAAATACATTTCCAAGAACACGTAGGTAAGGGTTTGTACGTATGACAAAATGCCCCCTTTCGAAAGAAGTTGGTCTTCCATGACCTATGCTCACGTCTATACGGTAGCATTTTTTCTACTTTCGAAGAACAAAAACATTGAGTACAAATAAGTTATAAAATTGGGAAAGGAGTAGGAAGTTGAAAGGATCCGTGTATGAAGGTTGTCCCATTTGACAAACGAAACGCCAAGTGCGTAGCGCATATATCCCCATTCACGGATAATTTCGAGGAAGGGAAAGGGTGACAATTGGGAACATTTGAACGAAGAAAACTGCTGAGGACTCGGCTATTTCCGAAATTCGACCTCTGAGTGGAAGGTGAAACAAGGTCTACAGCAGTTATCCTGGCACATTACAATACCATTTGGTAGTGTAGGACAAAAGGAATACACTGACATAAAAAATTTCTGATAACAGAAAATAAAAGGCGCGTGATCTACACTTGGTAGGTCACACAAACATGGGGGTAGATATTATTTCGTTCGCACGACTCATGGTGAGTATTGTAACGTCTTCACGTCTCATGTACAGGTATGAACGATTTACAACAGATTTGCCCAGTATTGAAAGACAGTAGCCCAATTACGTTCGAAAATGTGGGTCCCCATTCAATACAGACGGCGGGTTAAGCGGTTCTCATGCCAAAGGACACACGACCAACTTAGTAACATTTAGTTATGAGTATAAAGTAATTATAACGAGCTTCTCGTATCATGGCGGATGTTTTGAGGATCTCTCCTATGATGGTAGATATTGTCACGTTTTCACGTCTCACGTGACAGGAATGAACGATTTACAACAAATTTTGCCCAGTATTGAAAGACAGTAGCCCAATTACGTTCGAAAATGTGGGTCCCCATTCAATACAGACGGCGGTTTGCAATGATGTAATTAATACGGCACTGCTGTAGCTTAATAATTTCATATTAGCATACGTTACAAGACTTGCCAAAAGGCGATAAACACAAATTTTATTGAAGATCTGGCCAAGATTTTAAACTTCAAACAAGAATAATGGTACAATAAAGGACAAAAGAAACTGATGTCATGATAAAATATTGTACCTCATAATGAAGTTGTATATGTACAAAGAACAATGTTAATGAAGGGACGAAACGTATTGTCACTTTTATAACAAATATTTTTCTCAGAATCCGACAAAATACGATTCTGGAAAAAAATAGAGCAATTGGGTTGAGCGCCATTCTAATTTTTGGAAAAAGAAGAAAAACCACAAGTAGCAACAAGGTTGCCCTTGAATTGTTTCGAATCCAGCGAATGTGACCTGATAGGTGTGTACATTTGGTGTATTCGAAACGATCCCCAATATACAACATTACTATGAATGTGTTAGGATGGGGTGAAGAGGAAAAAGAAAAAAGAAAAAACGGGAGGATTTCCTATTATAACGGAAATCGTCGCGACATTCTTACAATATGGTGCTGTGACCATAGTAGTGAGCTGCGGCAATGGTCTGACACCAATGGTTATTATACAGACTTGCACTTATGATTTTATATTTACAACATTAGGGTAGGGACGTACTGGTACGGCAAAAACCCGACACAAAACAATTAAAAAAGGTGATATGACAAGATGAGGCGATGAGGTGAGAAAAAAAAACGCGCGGATGCTGCAAGAATTGTGAAAAGGAAAGCGACGTCTTGGAGCAGGAGTTTTCCGGAACCGTTGATGGTAGGAGGAAAAGGAGGCCCTTTCCCGAAGTGATCAATTTCAGGAAGAGGATGCATACAAGTATGAAAACGGTGCCCCAAGAGGTGCTCTTGTGGTACAGCAGGCAAGGCACGCAGGATGTACAAGAACATATAAAATTATGCAAAAAGAAAAAGAATGTACAGGAGTTAGGCTACCGTTGACATTAATGTGCCTTCGGGTGTAAGGATTACCTTACGAATGCCCATATGGGTGATTATTTACATTTAATATTTACATGTAACTCACGTCACTTATGACAAGAGTTTTGCCAATTTGATAACGCCTGAGTACTTGATGTGATGGAATTTACTGATTCCGTCACAGTAAGGCATTTTGGATTTATTCCTAGGAGAAATCTTTCTATTTCTCAGGGCCTGTAGTAGTTTTTCCTTTCTTGAAGTGAAAATGTGCGGGATTATACCCAGCGTGACTTGAGGAACTTCCATGGTGTATAGGATTGTGTTAGAGTGACCTTATGTTGGAAAAAGTGAGAACTAGACTCGCAATTGGAAAGAAATTGGGCAGAGATTGACCACTGGGGACGTATTTTTACAAAAAGTTTTTGAAAAAAAACGCGTTTTTTTATAAGTGTTTGGTTTATTTGAAAATTTGGGCAGGGGTTTGCCTCAAAAAAACGTGATTTTGTGAAAAAATCCAGATGTTTTGGAAATTTGTTGAAAATTTTTTCAAAGTCCAAAAACGAGAAAAATTTGGGCAGCGGTTTCCCTTAAAAAACGTGATTTTGTGAAAAAATCCAGATGTTTTGGAAATTTGTTGAAAATTTTTCAAAGTCCAAAAACGAGAAAAATTTGTGCAGGGGTTTGCCTCAAAAAACGTGATTTTGTGAAAAAATCCAGATGTTTTGGAAATTTGTTGAAAATTTTTCAAAGTCCAAAAACGAGAAAAATTTGGGCAGCGGTTTCCCTTAAAAAACGTGATTTTTTGAAAAAATCCAGATGTTTTAGAAATTTGTTGAAAAATTTTCAAAGTCCATAAACGAGAAAAATTGGGCAGCGGTTTCCCTTAAAAAACGTGATTTTGTGAAAAAATCCAGATGTTTTGGAAATTTGTTGAAAATTTTCAAAGTCCGGATATGAAAATTTCACGGGCCGGGATTCACCTTAATGAAACACGTTTTTAGAATTTATTCCGATGGTTTTGAAAAATGTTTGCAAATTTGCAAAAGTCCGGAAATAAAAAACGGAAACGAGGTTCGCCTTAAACGAACATGTTTTTAGAATATTTCCATTTCCTTTCCAAAGGGGGGTTCTTCAGAAAAGGAAAGAAATATTTTTTCTTTTATACAAGTTTTCGTGGAAGTATTTGTTTGAAAATTCAACAATATCTTGGGGAATCGTTTCTTTATTTACGTGGCTAAACTGTAGCCTGATTTGAGCATCACCAATTATTGGTATTTATCCGCCGACTTCCTTTTGTCATAACAAGTTATATGCAGAAATGTGCATACGTAATGTAATGCCTGACTCGAGGAATCGACGTCAACGCGAACCGAACGTCTTTCAAATTATGTCGTCTGTTTCTTACGAAAGAAAAAAAAGCTAAATGATGAAACAGGCGGCAAAATTAGAAAAATGCTCAATTGTCAAAAGGTAGAAAGAATTTAATCCACTTGTTTCCCTTAAGCTGCAAAATATGCCGTTATATATACAGGCCAGTATTTTGCGAAATAGTCCCCTATTCGCAGAATATGTCCATATCAAATACAGACCAGCACACTGCGGAATAAGTTTATTAATAAAAACTGGTTAATTAACTTTCGGGAAACGAAGCGGGTAATTGGTTTATCATATACAGGATTTTAATTGTTGAATAACTTTGTTTTAAATATTTGTGTACATTTCCACTATTAATCTTGTATTTGAAACTAGCAAATTTAGTCGGTCGACACTTGTAAACACTATATTATTCACGACGGCAACTTTCTTGGTTGAGCACTTTACGTAGGAATACCGGTGATAATGTTTTGTCGAGTGACGACTCGAAAATGAAGGAATCGTGCCCGTGATAATTTAAATTGCAATTCGAAGTTACAATCGCGCCGGGGTTCTTGATGGAAATGCTAGACAAATTGGGAGTAACAAGACAAAACATTATACATTATAAAGTTTAAACAATTGCTGATTGAAGAACGAGACTGTGGGACCGTGAAGAGGGAGGAAAAAAAATGCCACACGTCGGGCGACAGTGCTAGCATTAAAACGCAAAAAAAAGCACCACGTTGGGCCCAGTGCTAGCATTGGCGCTACTTGCGGCCAACGCTAAACCCAAAACCTGGAAAGGACATGCAATAAACAAGCCGGCGGCTAGCTCTGCACAGCCGGCGCGAGCAAGGTCCCTCTTAAACCCAGGGCGAGTGTCTGTGGTTCGCTTGTTAATTCCTACTCTCCTTCCTTTCCTCAAAATCTCCAGGTCTCCTTCCTCAATCAGAACACAGTTGTTATGCACGAAAAAGGGTTTTATTCAATTAAAGGTGAACAGGGTTCTACAAAAGGCCAGCATCGGCACTACACACATGAGTATTTGGCTATCTCTAATTAATTCTATCATAACGGGGGAGCTTCTCTCAACTCTCTCTACACGTGTTTAGTGAATTTAAATGTCAGTTCTTAGCACACAGAGGGGTAGCAAGGTTCATTGGTACTCACAAGCAGGAGATAGGCGGTCGGCAGACAGGATTCTGGGTAGGCGTAAGCCTCTTTAAGCACAATACACAATTAAAGTAAAACATCGTGAGCGTTTACGGAGAGCGCCTAGCGCGAATCACGGGGAACACAGTTATTCTGCCGAAGGCCGGCGAAGTAGAAGTGGGTCGTTCCGGCCGGAACGAATCCGATGATTCCGAGTCCGAATGCGTTTGATTCGCTCCGAGTCCGCAAAATGTAATGAATCGATTCCGGAGTCACTCGAACACGGGCGAGGTTGAGGCGGAAGGAGGTGTGCGGCGCGGGCCGGGCGGCTGCGGCGTTGATAGTGATAGTAAGTACAGAGTTGTACAGAGTACAGGAATCATCTACGGGAGGAGGTGCGCGGCGCGGGCCGGGCGGGGTTTTGTCACCCTCTCACTCGGGAACGAGTGACAGAGCGAGAATACAGGACCCATTCACCGGATGAGGTGTGTGGCACGAGCGGGGCGGTGTCATATTGCTCTAGCGGGGCGCGATGACAGCGTGTAGCATGAAAACATCTTTCGAAAAGAAATAGCATTATCTCTTAGTCAAAAGATAGCAAGGAGCATTGCTTTTTACTTTTTGTCAGTCATCACGGAGCAAATTTGCCTTCCCGCAAGTTCGCGCCGGTGATGCTCTGGTGAATTACTAGTTTTATGAAGAACGTAAAATATCTAACTACCTAACTAACCATCACGCCGTTTCTCCGCAGGGGTAGGCAGAGAGGAATGCCAAACAACTCGATCTTGGCACACACTCTTTGCCTCACTCACATTCATACATCGTCTCAAACATACTCTTCTTTTATTCTGACTTTTGACATGGCCCGACTCAAGTATCTGATTCACTTGATCTTGCCATGTCTTCCCCGGGCGTCCCCAACTTCTTCCACCATTCACATTTTGCCATATATTCTTATTACACTACTTTCTTCGTTCATTCGCTCTACTAGCGCAAACCATCTGAGGGTCCCCTTCTTAATCTTACTCATTATGCTTACATCAGCCTTACATTCTTTACGGATCTCCACATTTCTCTCACGATCATACATAGTTTCACCACATATACGCCTCAGGGATCTCATTTCAACAGCATTCAGTTTACTTTCATCCTTCCTCTGCCAGTTCCATGGCTCACTGCTATAGGACTCCATTGTTCCTAAGTTTCAAATTTAACGTAAATGTCTTAACACGGTTCTCATAAAGCCGACAAAGATATCACTCATCTCAAACACATTATTATTAGCTATATAAAGATAAGACTTCTCGCTCGCAATAAACAATAACATGTTAATGTACACACGCCCGCCCAACTCCGTAACGTTCCACGATTCCACCGAGTACGGCGAGTCCAGCTGAATCAACTCTCGGCGTTGAATCAGTAGGAGTCAAATTGAGTTTGGTTCCGGCCGATTCAACGACTCCAGCGGACCGCCACAGTGAGTTTGGTTCGGCGAGACCGGCGGAATCAACGCTCGGCATTGAATCAGCAGGAGCCAAACTGAGTTTGGTTCCGGCCGATTCAACGACTCCGGCGGAGCGCCACAATGAGTTTGATTCGGCGAGTCCGGTGGAATCGCCGGAATCAAAGGAGCGAGTCCAGTGAATCGAGTCCACTCCTTTGAATATGGGTCCGGAATTGATTCCGTAAAATGAGTGAATCGACCCACTTCTACGGCGAAGGAATGGGGACGGGGAGCCGCTCGGCGCTTGGCACGGGCGCCGCGCGGTGCGGGGAGAGGGGCGGAGGGCCTGTGCAAGGGGTCAATTCGCTATTAGCTCGCACGGGAAACAATTCCGTAACGTAACAACGCGCAGCAAATATTTGTTAAAAAAAAACACACCACTAAAGCACTTTTTTCGTATCATAAATCAGGTCAAAGACCTCAAATTACGAACCACGTGTTTAAAATGGGCGTTTTGTAGCAATTTAAAACTAATAAATTTAGTTTTAAAAAAATAGAAACTTTATGAAAAAAGTTTGTAAAAATACAGTTTTCGTATTTTCTGAAAAATTACTAAAATACTGAATTAACGGGCAGCATTCAATAATACAAACTTTACACTCTTCTAACGCAAGAATGACTATGAACAATTTATTCGTAAATTGGAATATAGGTAACTACTTACTTAGGAAAATGTTTAAGGTTTTCAAAACGTTTTGAAAGTAAGTTTTAAGTTCTATACTCCTAGCAAGTAAATGGAAAAAAATCGGGCATGTAGATATTCGGAGAATATGGCACTAACAAGTGAATCGTAGATAAAAATAATAATTAATATTTTTTGACGAGTTAAAGTATTTTACCAAAAAATGTAGACATAATTTGTCTCGACGCCACCTAGTGGAAGATTTAGCACTTACAAGACCTTTCTCATATAAAATAAAGTTGGTTGTATGCAGGTGGAAAAATGTAATAAGCAGTAATTGCTGAATGAAACACTTGTATATATTTAATTATTTGGAGGGCAGGAGAAAAGCCAACGTAGCTCAGTGGATAAGAACAGTTGATCGGAAATCAGAAGGACGCGGGTTCGAGTCCCGTCGGCGGCATGTATCTTTTCTCGGGAGATTTTTTCAATGTAGATAAGTATTTAAGGATAATAATTATTACTTATAATAATTATTTGTAACCTATGTAACAGACGTTGTATAAATGTGAATGAAGGAAAGAGTGCGTGTCATGTCCGCGTTCCTTCTCGAAAAAAACGCGATGGTTACATAAATGCTAGTGCAATGAAAAAGCTTAAGAAAGGGATATATAGACGTTATATATACATGGACTGATAAAGATGCGACAGGAATGAATGAACTGAAAATTAATGAAGTCCGAATGATAGGCGCCCTGCGAAGATGTGATTAATCAATTAATTTATAAGGGAATTAAAATAGAAGAAAATTACTTTAAAAAAATGGCACGCGTCTGTCGTTCATTGTGCAGCTTTACTGAATTAAACCTATGACAAATTGACAAAATTATTGTAAGCTCTGTCGCAACTTCCGTACAAAAACGGAACCACTTTGATAGTTAAAAAACAAAACTTAAGTCGTTATTGTTGTTCACTACGCTCTGTTCTAAGTGATTTTTCACGTAAAACATGGTCCCACGATTATCTTATTCACTCAGAAAAAACTCAACACTGCACTATTACTGAATACGTGAATAGTTAAAGAATGAGAGACAATGTAAAAGGGTAATGTTTCAATTAATCTTTAGAGACAGGAATATATTTTACATCACCGCAAAATTTTGATTGTGTTATTACAATAATAAATAATTGTCATTATACGTTGTTCATTTCATGTGTCTCTATAATGAATGTATTTTAATAACCCAGGTACGCCCATACGTGATTTGCAGGTCTAGAAATGTTACATCGTCGTGTAAACAAGCTTATGGCTCCGAGCGGTTAACAAAATTTTCGTATGTAATTACCGCACTAACAAATTAAATAACTTCCAGTTTAACACTACCAATAACAACACAATTTGATACATTTTTTAACATCTTATGGAACAAACGAAAGTGCTTCTTGTACTATTTTGTTGATTATTTTTTTTGTTTGTTAAAGAATTTTTGTTTTCTTCAAAATATAAACATAATTGACAACAGAATAATAACATTTATAACAGGGTGTCCGGGGGTAAAGTGTATTAAATTCGGGAGGTGATTCTACATGATGGTAGGAGTAAAAAAGATTAACAACTTTTTCCGAAATTCCAACATTTTTTTTCCCATACAAAAAGACGTTCCTACTAAAAATCCTTAGTGTGAGGTACGATCTCACTTGCTGTGAGCCTGCCGGGCGCCCGACACGATTGTGATTGGCCCGTATCGTAACAGCTGAAAATAATAAATCTGGCCGTACACGCGTACACGCCGGACTAATTTTATCTTTTTATCTCAAAACTACCCCTAAAAGTTGGAATTTCGAAAAAAGTTATTTTTCTTTTTTACTTGTACTATCATGTAGAATCACCTCCCGAAGTTATTGCACTTTACCCCCGGACACCCTGTATAATTCAATAAACATTTCGTGTGTACAAATATTTTTTAAAAGAGGTTACCCCCATAAAATGCTATGCTTGTGTGTATGCGAGGAAGCTGTTATTTATTTAGCTATTAAGATTTTTTATTACTGTTGTTTTTATTGTGTGATTTTAATTTTTGATGAACGATTTTTTTTTTAAATTTCAATATTTTGTATAAAGATTTTCGGGATTTACTGAAATGTTGATGCGCCGCATCCACATTTCTTCATTAAAAAAATTAAAATTTTGAAAAAAAAAATTTTTGTTAGTCATAAAAACATCAATAATGTCGTATTATTCAATCTTAGCACTCTAGCTCACTAAAAACTCACGGACCGCCACTGATATATACATCCACAGCCCAAAATATGAAATAGGCTCTGAGGGAAATTATTATTCGCATGGGCCCCCTGTGTGGGGTGGTTAACGTAAAGAAAATAAAGGTTTTGAAATATCACCACCAACTGGTTAGTAGCGTGACAAATTAAAAAAAATAATAATATTTTCATTTTTATCCCTTTTTCAAGTCGGTTGTTGTGAGTTCAATTTTATTCAAGATTAGTCCCCTATCATTTCACAAGCTTCATTTTCCTAATATAATGATGGAAGTCGGAGGTGGTTTTTCAATTATCTAAGTCCATTTAAAAACCGTAAATGATGTATTTCTTAATAAAAAAACTCTTTGCTCCAGGTATTATCACTTTATTTTGAGGATTTTTGATAAAACAAACAAAAAATATGTTAATCTACCAATAATGCCTATAATAAATACAAATTGAGCGGTTCATCTGCAAAACTCTTCCAATGGTTTTACAACTTAATTGATTTTATAAAGATTTTTTTATAATTATTTCTTTAACGCTTATTTCAGCCCTTCACCGCCCACTATTTACCATCAACCCCCCTGGATCTCACCAACGCAAGGGCCCACCACCTCCTAAGGAGGAGTACGGTACAGCTCCCGTTGGGAACCACTGGTCTAAGTCTAACCAACAGAAATACAATTCTTGTTGGTAAGTAACATTAGAGATACCAATGATAATTTTTAAAAAGTCATCAGATTCTAACACTGCAGTGTTAGAATCTAACACTGCAGATCTAACACTGATTCTAACACTGCAGTGTTAGAATCTGATCCGTCTTCCTTAACAGGTCAATCTACGTTTGCACATAAACCACGTACGTAGAAAATGCATTCATTTCCTTAACAGAGACCAGGGGGCCTAGTCACTAATTTTTGTAAACCTCCGTTTCATGAAGTTACGGGTTTAGCTACGTCACATACCCGTATTTTGACAGATTCGCCAACTTAAATAACAACAACAACGGGTATGTGACGTAGCTAAACCCGTAACTTCATGAAACGGAGGTTTACAAAAATTAGTGACTAGGCCCACAGGGAAATTAAGTTAACGTTTATTTGTACATAATGATACTTGGATGAGAGAAGTTCCGAGTGCTTTGTTCTTAAATGGTTCGGTCATATAGAAACTAGGACATACTCGTAGTATGAGTAGATACCAACTTACTAAAAATAAATTGTTCAATGCAATTTAGGAAGAGTTCATACAAACTTCATCCATAAAAGTATCATACTATTAGCGTGCGTGTCATTTTACCGTTGGTGTAGGTGCGCATTGGAGAGATGCGGTTACACATTCAAAATGATTGGTACATTTTGATGAACATGCCTATTTAGTTAACCGACATTTCAAATCTCATGAACAGTGTGAGCTAAAATGCTTTGGCTTAGTAGAAGTTCCAAATACGAGGGCTGTCCTTAAAATAAGGTCTCCAAGCTGCGGTCGTGAGGAACGATTGTACGTGCAATCCTACAATACTGGGGTGTAACCTGGTTTCACCTTACCAAAATGCTACCTTGTTGCACAATTATGATGCTTAGTCTCAGCGTGGCAGCCGTTCGCGATGGAGCTTCTACTCGCCGCACCCGCCAGGTGTGAGTTATTTTCTGTAATTCGTTTTTAAACTTTGCTTCGGCGAATCTGAATGACGCCACTGGGATTGTTCCTTTATCGCTCCATCGCGAACGGCTGCCATGCCGAGACTAAGTGTCGTAGAGAGTGTAGTGAGAGAGTGAGTGGGGATTTGGCATAGGGAAACCAGGCTACACGCCAGTGGTGCCGAATCTCGCGTAAAATTGATCTGCAGGCATGCTAGGGAATGATAGAAGTTACGGAAAGTTATCATATCTATCCTTATCGATCGACCGTGCTAGGGGGCCTGGAGAGGCCTCCCTTAACCAATCTCTCCCGATCCGGCCCACCACGTAGTGGGTGGGTAGGCTGCCGAAAATAAAAAATATTGCCTTACGAAATAGTTAGTATAATACAAAAAAGTTATATTTACTTACTACAAAGCTTCCATCTTGACACGAAAACAATAAAACTACCTACCTTGTGACACAATTTGAATGGGCAAAAAGTGTCTCGACTGCAATCAGTGAGCCATCACATCCTATTTAACACGAGACAAAGAATAATGCCTATTATCCAACCACTGAGAATGCAATAAATACGTCAACAAAAGCCTACAGAGAAGTTCTACTAAGATCGTGTACGAGTTTAAGAATTAAAACAACGATGAAAATGTTATATACAACACTTGTTTCATTGCCAAACTAACTTCACGTCTAACAAACTTGTCATATATTTTTAAATTAGGTTCTATACCCTAAGCTAAGCATTAACATTGCATTGATTCATTCGGTTTTGACGGCCTCCGTGGTCGAGGGGAAAGGTTTTGAATAAAGGTTTCGACTAGAGAACCCGAGGTCGCGGGTTCAAATCGCTGTAAATTTTATTTGATTGATTTGTGTTTTCACAATTTAATCATTTAAAAACAATATAAGGTATGTTTGTGGCACTTTCCAGGGTGGAAAATACTCTCAGTATCGCTCTGGCGTAAGACCACCATTCAGAATTGATACGTTGCTTTAAATGGCTAAAGCCTTGATTGGGAACTAGATCTTAATAGGCAGGTACTTGCCCACTTTCCTCTTTCCCATCTTCTTCCCTCCTCACTTAACTTCAGCTTCAGCTTCACAACACATCTAAATTCGGGATGCTAGAGTCTCACTCGCTCCAGACAGTTGATAGCAGTTGGGACTCTTGTGCGGTAGTCATATAAAAAAGGTACCCAATATGACCGTGAACGATGAGACTGCCGTCACCGGACTATCGAACACTCTGAATTGAAATCACCATTTTTTTTTCAAAATTACAAAATTTTTCATGCTTTTGTATAAACTGAGTCAATACCGAGGGTGACGAGTTTGTCACTAGCAACTAATAAAACACAGCCTCCGAAATTCTTCATCGTTTTTTATCTACATCCAGCGCCATTGTAGGTTCAAAATCATTAGTCAATCTACGTTAAGACTTCCGATACAAAATTATTCACGTTTTTTTGGCTGACCTTGTTACGTTCAGGCCGAGGTGAAAGAATTCCGAAGTAACGCGCTCAGTTGAGTTGTTAGACTGGCAAGTGGAAAATTCACAGAAAATTATTTATTTTGATCCTTATATATTATGTAACTATATGAACAGATTAGATCTAAATCGTATTTTAAAACTGTAATTTTAGTTCTTATTTCAAAAAAGTTTTGTTCTTTTAACGAGTTTGTCAAAAAAGTTTGGTGATAAAACATTTTCAACTTCGGTAAAAGATGTAGGTACTTTAATAATGTTAGACATGCTTGTTATTTTTGCAGCTTCCATTTCCATGTCATTCGGTAGTAAGTTAGGTTAGGTAGGTTCGTTTGAAAATATAACGTGTTGGTAGGTAGTTGCCAAAAATTTCAAAGTTCCCCTTCCCAACATTTTTCATTTGGACAATACTTCAAGAATATTCAAGCACCGCGAAATATAGAAAATTATTATCAATACAGTCCCCCTGCTATCCGTTAGTTAAACATTGATTCACTAAATAGCGAAGAATTCAGTCGCAAAGTGGCTAAAGTGTGAACGCCAGAAAAACGTATGGAGTCAGCGCTAAGTTAAAACCGCGAAAATTGCAATAAAGTCTATCACCAAATTTATGAAAACGAAGAGTACCTATAATTCCTAAAATTGCGACAAAGTCTATCACCAAATTGATGAAGACGAAAACAAATAGTTCCTAAAATTGCAAAAAAGTCTAACACCAAATTGATGAAGACGAAGGTGTATAGTTCCTAAAATTTCAACAATCTATCACAAATTGATGAATACGAAGACGTGTAGTTTTTGACTCGTATTCTACTAGTTCTCGACTTTAGTATTTTTATTTTCCAATTTAAGGTTTCTATGTAAAGATTTTTGATTCGTTTATTATCTATATCGTTTATTTGTGTAGAGTATTTTATAAGCATTGCATACATTAATAATGCTATGAACTTGTTTTATTGAAACTAATTTAATATTTTTTTTTTTTTATTGAAAATTTTTGATACAACACATATAATAGATACATGAAATAATGAAAAGTATATAAAAAAAACTTAAATAAAAAATAAAATAATAAATGTATGAAAAAAAAAAATCCCACAAAGGCAATGCCTGTGCGTGGGTAGATATAATATTGATTTTTTACTTTAATTTTTATTTCTATGGTTATAGTGAATATTTTAAGTATACATAAATTAGGGATTTTAAAAAAGTAACTGAATAAATGGATTTAAAAACTACAACATAATAAGAGTCCGCACTGTTATTATCGTATTTGTAAGTTTTGTAAGAATAGATGTTACAAGTGCAATTTAAAAACATAAAAAAACCAAAAAAAAAAATAGCAAACAATATTATATATCTTCTCTAAAAGCTGTCTAATGATAGATATACTTAACGCTTTATTTATACTTATAAGAAAAAAAAATATCTGTTTCGGTGTTTTTAGCCACATTTTGGTATATTTTTTATAAGATTGAAGATTTTGACATATGTTCTCTTTAAATTACTTACATACTTACGACGTGACGCGGGAACAAAACGCTATAATTCAGGAACTCAATGTACAAATTATTATTACAGATTTTTAAATAACTTGATATAAAGTAACAATACAACCCAATGAATAGAAACGCACTGGCGGTTTGTATGGATATAGAACAAATATTCATCTCAAATGTGATTTAAGATTTTCATGGCCATAAGTATTATGTTGTTGATTTGCTGGTTACTGAACCACGTTGAGCTTCTTTCTTCTTCCCCAACTAAATTGTAGAACAGCCTTGCAGTGACATCATCAGTGACATCTGCCCCAATGATGGGTACTGCAAACACAATGTCGATTGTTTATGTTATCATTGTAGCGATGCGAAGAAAGTCACTCTCATAACCTCTCAATTCAATATCAAATTTTGCATGAAAGGTCTATAGATATTATTTGAAGAAAAATCTCACGTTCAAGACTGTATAGAAAAAAAATGGTTATTGATTAGATTGTTTTTATTACATAGGGATTTCCAGATATCTTGGAAATAATAACCCTTTCGAACCGTGAGTTTTAGTGCAATATAAGTGTAATAGAAAATATTAAAATTTCAGATTTCCCCCCTGCCAGAACGAATAAAAACGAATAGTTTTAAACTTTTTTCATTGGATTTTAGCTACAGTCGAGTGGGTAGACAGGCAAGTGGAAAATTTTAACCAAGTATTTTATTTTGCTCGTATGGGACCATTCATAAATTACGTCACATGAATTTCATGATTTTTTTATCCCCCCGTCCCTGTCACACATCGTCACATTTCTGAGACTCCCTCCCCCCAGTGTGACGTCAAATATTTTGCAATTTTACATCTACAAATAAGGAGGCTTACATTAATTACGTTAGCACTTTTTCTTCCAATCTCGACCCCCCCCCCTTGGTTAGATAAATTTGGGCCACTTCGTATATTCTTTTCAAGTAAAGTGAGATTTTGCTCCCCCCCCCCCCAATTTTGGAGCTCACGTAATGAATGTATGCCCCCAAATCAAAACAGTAGTTCAAATTTTTTTGAGCTGATGACCCCCCCATACCCCTCCTCACACAATGTTTCACTTATCTACTCCCCTTTCTCCCCTTAAGGTGGACATAATTTATGGATGATCCCTAATATGTGTAATAATATTGTTAAACTCAATTTATTTTGAACTCTAAATTTAGATCTTATTTACGGTATTTATTTATCCATCTTTTTTAAAAGTATAATGCCTTTTTCCGAGCGGTGTGTTTTTATTGCTAACTTTTTTTTTAATTAATAAAGAAAATACATCGTGCACAGTTATTAGACATTTTGGGTGAAACACGCCCGTAGAGCTTTAATGTTTTTTTAACTGTAAGCGGCAATAACTTTTTAAGTACCATATTGAAAAAAAACTAGACGAAATTTTTCTAATAATCTTCGAGATATTATCTGGCATCAAATATACTTTATCACTGCCGATGGTCTGGAAAGGTTAATAGACGTTGATTGTTATGATTGGGTATATAAGCGCACATTGATATACAAATTACGATAAAAAATGGCTTTACAAAGTGTACGATAAGTTAATAAGATTGAGGTAACAAATATTGCGAGGAAAAAATTAAAATAACATGAGTAATACAAAAAAGAATATTTAAAATTGATAAAAGATAAGTATTTTTTACCGACAGCAATAATGTTAGCCGTTTAAATGCATTCTCATTGAATACAAATAATATTTCAAAGCGGTATTTTCGGTTGGTTACGGCGACTTAGCAGGGGTGCCCGGGTTCACGGAGTGAGGTATGATTTTGACGGCGAATAAGTCTGCCTACCAACTGCATGGCAGGCCGGATCGGGGGAGACTGGTTGATGGAGAGTTTTTAACCTCGAACACTGACCCTCAGATTCCTACCCACCCCTCATACCTTTTTCCTTCCCTGAACTTCCTTTCCTCTCAAAAAAGGCGACGGCCGGCGTAGTGCAGCGGTAAGGCGCTTGACTCGTATTCTGAAGGTCGAGGGATCGAATCCCGGTGTGGAAAATAAATTTTATTTGATTAATTTGTGTATTTCACAATTTATTCATCTAAAATAATATATAGTATATTTGTGGCACGTTCCAGAGTGGAAGGTACTCTCAGTATCGCCCTGGTGTAAGACCACCATTCAGAATTGAAACGTTGCTTGAAATGGCTTAGCCGTGATTGGTGACCAGATCTGAATAGCCAGGTACTTTCCCACCTTCCTCTTCCCTATGTCCTTCCCCTCTCCACTACCTTCAGCCTCACAACATACCCCAACTGGGGATGCAATAGCCCCACTGGCTCCAGACGGGAGCTGTTGGGACTCTTGTGCGGTATTCATGTAAAAAAAAGACTCTCTCTCTCCCCACATGATCGCCCATCCCAAGAAGACATAGACCGGGGTACACAGCATAAGATACTGTATTTTTATAAGTCGAATGTACCAACCCAATATATATATATATAGAAGATATTTTCAGTACTACCCTGGTGAAAGACCACCGTTCAGAATCTAAACGTTGCTTGAAATTGTTTTATCCCTGTTTGCTAACAATGTCCTTGAATAGCCGGCTAATTCCCCACCTTCGTCTCTCCTATCCTTTCCATCCCCACAACCTTCAGCCTCACAAAATACCCCAATTGGGGATACCATAGTCTCACTGGCGCCGGATGTTTGGGAGCAGCTGAGACTCTCGTACGGTATTCACATAAAAAGTATTAAAAAATCTAATAAAAATAAAAATAAATGTTTCAACGTGATGGATGGTCTGATTTTATATGTATCCAAAAATAATTCGGTACATTTTACTAAATATATTTTGTAAAGATGTGAATAAGGTTCAGGTTAATATTATGAAATCGTACAATTAAGAATAACATCACCGCTGAACAGATCAATTCGTCAACGTATTTAATTGTTTTACCCGGATACCGACATAATAAAAAGCACAACTGTTCCGAAAAAAGTTAATTGTTGCAGTGTTTTATACTCGCCTAAAGTAATCCGTCTAACTTCTAACATAATGTAATCTGTAAAACTAGAAACTCATTTCTTAATTAGTTTTTCAAAGAATCTTAACAAAATTTAGACACTATCGAAAATAAACTTCATTGACAGTTTTTTTCGAATTTCAGAAATTCTAACTAATATTAGAAATCTATCCCATATTAACCCTTACCAATCACATGGCCCGCACTACGAGGCTTACCCCTTTTCGTATGAACGATTACATGTCTCGCACTCCGCGACAAGAAGTGAATGAATTTTCTGAGAGAATTTGTTATCCAGAATCGGGTGATCTTCTAGGGAATGCAAATTAACATTGTATTAGTGACAAGGTTTTCGAAAAGACCTGCCATTTAATTCTGTTTTCATATATTTATATTAAAAATACATCTTTCTAATTCTACGCCGGTTGCTTGCAGTGAATTTATTGAACCCACAATATCGTGTCGTGATCCCAGTGATTTGAACCACTCGATTGCAAACTGGTCATATTGACTTATTTTCATTGTGTTCTTTTTTGCGCCTAAATGTTCTGAATAAAATTTCAAAACTCAGTCTTCAATGGATATCAATTTACAATTAAATATTCATAAAGAGCTTTTTTGTCTGATCATTGAAAAATTACTATTCCAGTTAGAAAATATGCTTGAATGAAAGTTTTTAAAGAATACCGTTTTAAACGTAAAAAGTTTATTATAATTTAAAATTATCTAAGCATTTACTGAAGTTCTTTTGGTTACTTCATCTAAATAAAAATTCTAGAAAAAAAAATATTGTAAACAATCAAATTATTTCTGAACATTACCATAACCTTTTTAAATTGCGGCACATAAAATACATCACGAAAATAATATTTGAAACAACAACAAAAAAATTTTAACCTATGTTCTTTGATTTTATGATACTTATATTTTTCAGTTTCAGTGCCGGCAACCCGGGCGTTTATTTAGTTTCATGGTTATTTACATTGTTTTCTTTTCTTTTACCCGCCTCACTAGACAAAGTCTGTTCCGAGGCGAGTAAATCACATATTATGTTTGTTCCAAAAGAAATGTGTGTATTTAAACATATATATATTTGTTTAAATACACACATTTCTTTTGGAACAAACATAATATGTGATTTACTCGCCTCGGAACAGACTTTGTCTAGTGAGGCGGGTAAAAGAAAAGATATATATATATATATATATATATATATATATATATATATATATGTAAAAAGATAAAAAAGATAAACTATATGTTGGTATATTAAATATTTACATACATACTTTGTTTTTTAGATAAAAGTAAATTAAAATTTTGTGACAGTTGAATATAGCGGTTACATAATAGAAGTAATAATTAATAATTAATCATAATAATTAATATTGCAAAATTGCAGTTTCTCGTATTTGTGTTATTTGAATATTATATAATTTCGTGGGAACTTGTATGAAATGTTATTTATTTAGAATATTTTGAATGTCTGTTCTTTCCTTTTCATTCAACCATATTACAAATCTTTTGAAAAGCCAATTCAAATTATTATTATTATTTATAGTATACATATTATTTTTTTACTTTATATGATTTCGTGTACACTCTTCGAACATTAAAGCCCTTTTTAAAGAGTTTTTTAGCATGGGACTTAGCGGCATTCAAACCGAGCACTTTTTGTAACAATTTTTTTTCAGTATATTGCTTACGCTTTGAGTAAACACCACATTTTTTCAATGCTTATCAAGTAAACGAGAAGTTGAATTGGGGATATGATGTAATAATGTTCGTTTCCTTAACATTTTTTCATCAAAATCATTGACGCACTATAATATTTTATTTGAATTTGTCAAAGCTGTAGTAAGCTTCGCACGTTTTGAAAACTAACCCCAGCGTCCACAGTTTTTAGTAGCAACCTAAGTTATAATAATTGGTATACCATAACTCCCATAAAATTCCAGAACAAAAGAAACAGGCAGCTAAAATACGCCATTCGTGAATATAGCTTAAAAGGTCTATGAACCGAGCAACCCAATTTTCAAACGCGTCTGTATAAATGTAAAGTATTGTATAATGTTGATTTTATCACAAGCAAGTACTTTTAATTTCCGTCAAAGCTTAGTAGGTGCTTATATATTCTAACTACAATTTACCTCATTTGTTGAATATAGCAAAACCATTATCAACGTTTCAATCCGTTTTCTCGTACCTATCGCCGATTCTATTTACATAACACTGGTCGCTTGTGGGTATCTTTTTTGTATGAAATAATAGTGGCAACGAAAAATCTAAATTCGTAATGTAAAGTACGTAAGCGTTTAACAGAGTGAGACGATCAATAAAATTGGTTAACATTTTACGGTAGTTAGCTGTGGCGGGTTTTATATGAATTCGACACGAGTTCTAACAGGGCTACGCGAATAATAATCATTGTACCAATATTTTAGTAATTTCTTTAATATTTGGCTTAACTTGCTTGACGAAAATGTGTAATTAGGTATTTTAAAAAATCTATTCAAAAAATTTGTAGAAAAAATAATAATGTTTTTTTATATTAGATATTATTTTTAAGTCTTCCACGACGTCCTTGTTTTAATACGAGACGTATTAAAACAAGGACGTCGTTGTCCAATTATTTTAATTTTGAGTAATACGCAAACAGTTCTTTTTTAGTTCTTTTTTCCGTACCATAACGCATAATTTTTGTTATTAATGGTATCTATAAGTTACACTTGTTGTAAATTTTGTTGCAATTAATTGCTAAATTATTAAGTTATTTTCAATTAATGAATTGATATTACCGTTTTTGTCCAGTGTTGGCCAGATTGGCCCAAAGAAATGACGGATTTGTTTTATACCTGCATTACCCTAAAGAAGATTGGTTGTTGCAGAACTAAATACATTTATTCAAACATGTTTGGGATACTGTCATTTGTGCTCCGAAAGCTTTGCAGCTGTCAATAGTATTTTAATTTCTCTATTCATCGCCAATCTAACTCATTTTAGACCAATGGTGCAGATTAACGACTTTTTTTTAACATGCATGGAGGAGTGTTAATAAAAAGATGTTCACTGATTTTTAACACGTCTCATATTTACCCGCAGTAAATATCGAAATTTAAAAATGTTGAAATTGTTCAAATTGCTTTTATATTTATAAATGTAAATTGTATTATTCCAAGCATTCCACAATACTGAATCAAATATTTACCCTTTGCAATTATCGAAATTTTATTATATTGTAAATGTACTATCCTCTTGTTTTAAACATATTATTGTGTTATTACCCCGCATTGAATCAATTAACAATTGAAAAATATCCTCCACAACACAGACCAACAATCCTTGAAAAAAGTTTGACATCCTATGACAAAATCAAACAGCATATAATTCATTTCTTATCTTGCTTTACCTCGTGGCTTGCTCAGCAGTTTCAGAGCACCTTATTTTTTCTAAACCTTTTTTTTTATTTTTGACGATTAAAAATCGATTATTTCCTCACATCAGCGTTTATTAAGTGGTCGTTTTTGCTGCTTCTTACAAAGGATGCTCTTCTTTATTGTTAATATTTGGCGACATACAAGGCAAATGAAAACTGTTGAAATGTTTTCCTCTTTTTTCGCGCTTTATTAGTTTATAATGAACGCTCTTCTCGTATACCCTTTAAAAACACTACATTTGTTACACTATTATTTGTTTTATACATATATATAAAAAAATATTTATATATATGTACAAATGTGATTTTTTCTTATTTTCTGTTAATTATCTATTTTTTTTTTATATATTTAAAAAAATATTATTTTTTGTTTGCTAAATTGTTGCGTTTATCCGCCTTTTAACTCGAGCTCTGCTCTTAAAAAGGGTGTAAAGCGTATTTATTAAATGTATTTTAATAGAAAACTTTATTTAATGTATGTAAACATGTAATTGATACTATTTTATTAAATAAATAAAAAAATTAAAAAATTTGTCATGACAAGGAGTTCGGTTAATATTGATCTCTAGAAAGAGAAAAGTGAGCTATAATATTTTGCTTTTAAAACAAGTCACATGTGAGTAACATAAAGATAAACAATATGCTAATGTATAAGAATACTCACAGCAAATAAGTGTTACCACTTAGACTCTATGATGGGTGAAAATCACTGTACAATATAATGTACCTACACGTACTTACATAAATAATAAATATTATTTATCGCGCAGTATGAAAACCAATTTAAATAATTTAACAACAATTTAAAAATCATTATTATACGAAGATCTTATTGACAATCAACTACAACACGTGCCAATTCTGTAACAAGCTTGTCGACAAATATTTGCATTACATTAGAATCTACTATCTATAAACAGAGAAAATGTAATAAATTAGTAAAGGTTGGCTTGCCAACTTTAGAAACCGAAAGTGATGTACAGCCATCTAATAGATTCATTTAGAGTGGATTAACTACGGCTTAAATAATGATGGCCTCCGTGGTCGATGGATAAGGCTCTCGTCTTGCTAT
Source organism: Limnephilus marmoratus (assembly GCA_917880885.1). NCBI lineage: Eukaryota > Metazoa > Arthropoda > Insecta > Trichoptera > Limnephilidae > Limnephilus > Limnephilus marmoratus. Next base: position 27,338,285 of record OU862921.1, read on the forward strand.
CCGGAGGTCGCGGGTTCAAATCCCGGAGTGCGCAAGTAAATTTTGTTTGATCACAATTTAATATAAGCTTTATTTGCAACACGTTCCAGAGTAGAAGATACTCTCAGTATTGCTCTGGTGTAAGACCACCATTCAGAAATGAAACTTTGCTTGAAATGGCTTCGTGTTCGGTGACTGCATCTGAAAAGCCATATATTTTTCAACTTTCCTCTTCCCCATCTATCTATTTTTAAAAATAACTTAAAGAGTTTAATCTCAAATTGTAATATTCAATCATTGACGACAATAATTAACATCTCTCGAAGAAAAAATGTGCAACAGAAAACAAATGTGATCGAATCTTTTTCTGTATCAAATTTTTCGTTTAAGAGTCGTTAATATTGTCTACAATGTTAAAAATACTTTTAGATTCGTTGAACAGTCAGAACTATCTTTAGGGCTGAGTAAACTGCATTACTCGACAATGGACAAGCGGAGAAGTTTTTTCGCTTGTCAATGCAATACAAAACTATTTATTTATTTATTCTTTTAATAAGCATTTAGAATTTATGACTTATTCAAATTAAACCATTCATACTATGTACTATAATCATACAAAATTTGTCATTTTTCATCATGATATCTAATTATGAATGTATCTGCTTTCCATGCATAAATTAACTTCAAACTAAAGTAAATTTCAGTCATTTATATATTATTGTTGTTTGTTTAATTTATTAATTAATCACTAGCGTGAGTAATAAATACCTCGTACAAATTATCCTAGTCGTATCATTACATACCTCTTTATAAATTATGTTATCCTAGGCTATAAATTGTTTTACGTACACACCTTAATTCTACACGTAAAGTATTGATTTTGAGTTTAATTTTAATTAAGGAAATCGCCAGTACCTCATATCACCTTCAAATAGTTTAAAATAGCTAGTGTTCGTTTCAATCCAAAGTCCGAATTGTATACTGAATAATTGAGGGCCAAATAGTCGTGATGGAACCAAATAACAACAGTTTTACGCCCATTTGAAATGAATATACTAATAATAATAAATACCTAAGTATTAATTTATTTATGAGTGTTCGAATTCTTGAACAATTTCCACGGCAACCTGTAATAAGAGCTTTGAATAAAGGGTAACTCATCACTAACCTTTTGCATTATGAAGCCCTGTTCCCACATTTTCCTTTGACACTGGGCTGGACACTACAAACACAGAGCACCATACCAACAAAAATGTCACGAAAAACTTCTTCGAGCAGTGCATTTTCACTCAAATCCTGCAATAAGCACTAAACTGACACGAACGAGTGCAATATTTAAAAGAGAACCAAACCAAATTCACTTTCAAGCTATCATTACAACGATTGAAGAAAAATGTCAAAATACTTCAACGTTAATTTTGATTTTGAAATCGCTTGGATTGGATTTGCCGCCGTTTTGTTTGCAGCAACTGGTCTAGCAGTTAGTTCGTTTATCGAGTAATTGTAGTTTAAGTAAGGCTTCGTATGCGGGCACGATAGTGTCGTTAGCCTTTCGCGTTCAGGCTTCTACTGATCGCGCGAGGCCACTTTCTACATGTTTTATGTTATGCTCTCGGACGGACAGCAGCAAATAGCGGGCATTGTGGCCTGCTGCACTTCGACACAGCTGTTTTCTTATCCCGAAAGACGTGGATTATCAATGTTCGAGACAGTCGATTGTGAGAAATGCAATGCCATGCAGTTTTGACACTGTTCTACGCGAACGAGTTTTCGAGACGCCCAATCTATCAGTATTAGGTTTACAATTTAATGATAGTTAATCAATCGTGTTATCACTGGAGACGCTTTAAATCCATATTTTGAAGTAGAACAAAATATTGAGAATTTGATTAAGATTTGAATGATAATGCACGTTGAAATATTAAATTAGTCTTCTGCATAAATACGCATACTAATATATTTTTAATAAAAGTTTTTTAATTTTTAATAAAAAATTCTTTTAAATCATTTGTGTATTGGAGAAAGAGATTACAACGCAGTACTCGGTGAGCCCCGCATTCTGAATTTCTACCGATTTATAACATATTTCTCTCACAACTTTAAGTTTTTAAGCTCGTAAAAAATATATGTTATGTTTGACGATACTACACATTCGCCAAGCCGAAACGATAGTTACATGGAATTCCCTCGATAAAAAAATTATAATTATGCTCCGAAAATATTTTAAAATAATTTACTTTAGACATTTATTTGTCGAGAGATGTTTGCTCTATCTATCTATCTATCTATCTATCAATCTATCTTCTATCTATCTATATCTATCTATCTATCTATATAAATAAAAATGAATCGCCGAAATGTATGTACGCGCATAACTTCCGATCGACTGCACCAAATTGGATAATTCTTTTTTTTTGTGTTCGTTATTGTCAGGACAAGGTTTGTATGAACTACTGGTGAGCTCTGGCATTATGAATTTTGTATTAAAAAATTGCAATAGGTGGCACGCGAGCTGTTTGAAAACTGAATGTACCGGGACTGAATGTATGGAATGCGGGAGGAAGGTAGGGAACCTGTAAGGGGGAGGGGAGTGGGGTTCACGGGACGGGTGGAGGGGGGACGTGGAGTGTGGAGAGGGAAGTTGGAGGAGGCGGAGTGAAAACGCGAGAAGGGGAAGCGGACGCGGGAGAGGAAGGGGAGGTGGAAGGGGAACGGGACGAATGGGAAAGGACACGCAGGGAGAAAGAATTTCTTTATTAAATGGCATAGTAACGCATGCCGGGAACCAGCTAGTTTTAAATAAGTAAGGGTTTATTAAATATTTTCGCTTACGCCTAATAATTATAAATGATGTTTTGTTTATGTTCGCGCACTCCCTCTAACATTCGTAAAAAACATACATATCTCATTTTCAAACTATCTTCTTCTTCGTGAACGCTTACTGCAAAGTCTTAAGGTTAAACATCACGTACGTTATAATCTACGCATTCACAGGTGGCGCCAATTAAATTATTATTTCAGGTATTAGGTTTTAAATACTTTCTACACGTTTTGCTTTAAATTATTGAGGTGAATTACTTGTTTGCGCCCGTACATTTTTAATATAAATATAAATAAATAGTTTTGTCCATAAACAAACCCAAATCTTTCAAGAGAGGCTGAAAAATTCAATTTTGCATCGGTGACTCAATCCAATATTGTATTTTTCAGCGTTTCTCGGAAGATTTGGGTTTGTTTATGGACAAAACCATTTATTCATATTCATATTAAATATGAACGGGCGCAAACAATTAAATCACCTTAACAATTTAAAGCATAACGTGCAAAAAGTATTAAAAACCTAAAATAATTTAATTGGCGCCATCTGTGAATGCATAGATAGATGCTATCTCTGAAGAGCAACAAGTTAACCTTGGAGTTCCTCAAGGATCGGTCTTGGGACCACTACTTTTTATTAAATATATCAATGATATAGTGAAGTGCCTAAAGTACTGTTCCATCAAACTGTTTGCTGATGACACTTTTATATATCATAGCAAATAATATTGAAGATGCATTGTCAAAAATACAAAGTGAACTTCATGAAATATCTAAATGGTTATGCATAAATAAACTCAAATTAAATGTAACTAAAAGTAAATTCATGGTATTAGGGAAAAAACAAAATGGACTTATCACCCTAAATATAGACAATCAAACTATTGGAGAGGTAGAAGAAATTAAATATTTGGGAATCATAATCGATAATAAGTTAAAACTTAACTCTAGCTTTGAAATTCTAACTAAAAAAATTGCCAAAAAGATTAATTTCTTAAGTAGGATAAAGGGAAAATTAGACATTAAAACTAGGAAATTGGTCTATAACACAACTGTAGCATCCCATCTGAATTATTGCTCAAGTGTAATCTTTCTGAGCAATAAAACACAAATTAAAAAGATGGAAATAATTCAGAACAGAGGCTTGAGATCTATATTGTGCTGTAGCAGGTATACCAGGATAAAAACCATGCAACGCCAACTCAATATTTTAAGTGTGTGGCAAAGATTAGTTTTCAATACCCTAGTTTTTATTTATAAGTTAAAAAATAAAATGTTACCTGATTATATGATGAATAATGTTAGAATCAACAGTACAGTTCATTGTTATCCTACGAGAAACTGCAACGATTTTAGGCTTCCTAAAACAAATTTATCGGGAACACAAAATAATATTTATTATAAAGGTTTTAAAATGTTCAATGAACTCCCTGTAAATGTTAAGGAAGCTAAAAGTCTTGTGGATTATGTCTTAATGTTATAAAGTCCAAATTTTAGTCAGTAAGTAGTAAATAATATTGTAGTAGTCATAGAAAAGAAAACATTAGATATAAGATGTCAAATTTTATATCTAAATAAAATACACAATAAAAAAAAATAAAAAAATAGATTATATCGTACCTTAAGTTTAACCTTAAAGAAGCACATTTAAAATTTGTAGCTAATATATAATATGAGAATCATGAAGTGCAAATTGAAGTTAATAATTTCAAAATGATCGTCAAAGAAAAATAACTGCAAAAAATCGTACAAATATACCTATATGGAAAATGCAAAGAAAATATAAAGTTACAAACATTGGATTTTTAGCAACCGTGTTGTTTTATGCAGTAATATTATGAAACTGTGAAACAGAAGGATATTTATGAAACAAAAACTGAAAAAAGTATTTTTGCACTTATGGCTCTATTGCAGCACATGATCGATGTATGTAAGACACTGTTCGGTATTTGTAAGTGAACGTACTCGCATACTCGCACTTTTGTTTACATTCGTAGATGCGGTTTTTACACGCAATGCTTTTTACACAAGGTTCGCAAACAAATTAAATGAAGGTTAATGTTTTCTCTTTGTGTTTTTAGCTAATTCATAATATTTTCATTAACAAGAGCAATGAACGCATTCAAGTTAGTAATATCGACGGCAGAAAGGCTAATTGATAGAACCAGTATTTTTCGATTTCACTTTTTGATGCAAATTCACTTTAAAAAAAAACTGCATGGATCTGTACACTCGAGGTTTAGATAATTTTCATCATATATATATATATATATATACCTCGATGGAAATTGTATAAATCTCGAGGATACAGATCAACGAAGTTTTTTTTACAAGCGATTTTGTATCAAAAAGTGAAAATCGAAATTTTTTTCGATACAATTAGCTTTTCTGCCGTCTGTATGTAAAGATTGAACTATGCATGTAGGTACATCTCAAAATGGGTGTAGGTATAAAAAATAAATGGCATTCCATAAGTAAGTCTTTCATTATAAAGTTATTACTTTCAAAAACGTGTTGATATTTTATATAGTAAGTACTTACATAGTTGCCCAATAAAAATCACCAAAATTTTCTAACCTTTTACCAAGCATCCATTTGTAATTACGAGTATGTGCTATCAAAACGTGAGATAGAGTATGCAGACAGATATCTTTGAATATAAATATGAAGATATATATGACAATACAACACTTTAATTAACCTAACCTAACCTAACCTAATCATTTGAGTAAATAATCCCAATCAGCAAGTCTGCAACGTCGCGACGTGAAGTTGCAATTTAATTTTTTTTAATTAGTTAATTAGTAAAACCCAAATTGTAATATTTAATTGTTGGAGACAATTTAGCGACTCTCAGGCGAAATTTTGAAACAAATTAATTAGAAAAAGATTCGGTCCAATCTAGGAATTGAACCTGGGACCTTGGCCTCGCCGGAACAAGGGGGATAGGTTCGAAATAGCTCAATGGTTAGAGCAAGGCTAAGGCCTGGTTTCATTTTCTAAATACGGTCGAATTCTTTTATTTTATTTTATAAAGCGATTTGTCTCTACAAAATTGGACTTGTTAATAAAAATGTAATATTTAAACATTGTTTTATTTGTTGTCTCGTGGGATGAATAAAGTTTGAAATGTTTTTTTTTTTACTTTTTTCTCTTGACTTACGCGTCTTATAAAATTGATCTATTTGTTCTCCGATGGAAAATTACGTCAAAGTTGTTGCACTGAAACCACATAATTTTGAATAATTTATTAAAAAAAAACATTGTATTTAACAACGAATATTTATTATTTTTTACATCGACGGTTTCGCTTCGACCACGCTTCATCTGGATATAATAATAATAACTAAATGCTAAGACAGAGTTATCGGTTATATGAGTATTTCTCAAAAAAAGTGTACATTTTGGAAAAATAAAGTGTGCCTGGAAACAGTTAAAAAATTACACATGTTTTTAATTAATCACACAAAAAAAATATGAACCATTTTGTAGAATAAATATTAGGCTTTAAAATAACGAATAATAAACATTACAATCGTGTTAATTCGCAAATATATATATATATTTTAAAAAATAACGATTTTTACCTTCCATACAAAATAAAATTGCCACCCTACCTACTTCATGTGTTTATACTTCATAAAATGCGATAATAACGTTATAATATATGAACTTTTGTAAGTTTTGGGGTCTTAATTAAACGTAGTTTCTGCACAAAGTAATTTTTTATGGGGTTTCATAGTAAATTAATAATTTATGCACAAAAATGAAAATGAGACATAGTCATTTACTTTTTAGTTACTACTCTTTAGTTACATTTTATTTCTACTTCCACCGTAATTTCTGAACCCATTTGTTAAATTTTACAAGGGCAACACTAGCTTCTTTCTGGTTAGTTGTTGGTCTGACGTCTCCGCCATAACATTAATTGTTTAAATCAGTAACAACGTGTTTCTTTAGTGGGACTACAATTTCGTAACAGGAAATATTAAAGCCTTTTTTTCACAAAACGGTAAGTTTTTTTAATCATATTTTTGTAATACGTGCAGTATGAACATTGCTAAGCTTACATATTTACAGTTTTAAATTTTATCAAGCCATTGACTTTTTATAACCCCATTTTGTCTAATTCTTCTTACAATTTCGTAACTTTTATTATGAATTTCGTAACGTAACGAAAAAGTACAATATAAAGCTGAGTGTATACAGTTACAACCTGATTTTTATTTTATTTATTATAAAGACATAGTAATACAATATGACAGAAAAAATAAAAATATTTTATCGAAAAAAGAAGAGTCCCAATAAACTATTTTAAGTAGTTTGTCAATGGGTGCTTTTACTTTGAAGATATAAATAAACTTATTTTACTTTATTATGCAGTTAGAATTTTTTGTGTCAGAGTCTAATACAAATGATTTCTTTCGGCCAGCCAATTCTTCAACATAATATTTGTTTTACCATTTGTACATGTTTTAATTTCGGTAAGTAACATATTTAAGCAATTAGGTATCATGTGGTCCAGCGTTATTTTTCCATATTTGTTTAAATTCTCAGGTTAAGAATACTATATTGTAAGTGTGTCTGTAAGTATGTAAGTTGTCCCTTTCAAATTGAAAGCATTTTTATGAATTAGTGCCTCAAGCTTTTATAAAATCTTATTTAAATAAAAATATATATATTATTTACTCTTTTAATCCTGGCTATAGGATTAGTTTTTTAAGGAATTTTAGGAATTTTAGGAATGAAATGCCCCCAAAAACCAATGCCGGAAGGCAAAAAGCTTCTTAGAAGATTATTAGAAGATTGAATCAAATTAATTATTCATCCTAGACTTGCAGAAAAGTCAATAGATGTCGCGTAAAAATAAAATGGATAAAAAAAATTATCCAGACACTATCTAGATTGCATTTAGTTCGAGTTGAATCTTGCAATCATATTATGTAAAGATAAAGTTCTTAGTCGAAGTATGATACAATTAAAAGTGACCGAATTTCAAAGTGGGTTCCGTAGATCAATCGGTAGAGCTCTTGCCATGTAAGCAAAGGGTCCTGGGTTCGTGTCCCAGCGGAGCCAATATCTTTTCTGATTTTTCTGTCTCAGATTTTTGACTGAGTTTCGCTAATATTGTCTTCATTTAATTAAAGAATATTAGAAGTTTCTTAGAAGAAACTTTACCAAATGTATCCATGGCAGAAAAAGATAAGGTAAAAAAATTGCTAATTTTGCTAAATTTAATTACAGATTCTTTAAAGAGTTTAATAAAATAGATCCCAGAGAAAAGAAAGTACTAAAAAAGTAGCTACAAACCAAATTGTAAATAAACACAAATTAAAAATAGCTATTTCGATAGTGATTCAAATTAATAAATTTTTAAATGTTTTAACAGTGCCTGTTCTTTAATTTCTACAGATTAGTTGAATATTGTGTTAGGTACTTAAAATTGGGAAGCTGATAATTTTATTAAAAAAAACATTAATTAATACTCATTAATTATTATTTAAAACCCTTGCAATAGATACAACAAGTATTTGGGTCGTGAGTTTATTTATGTTTGTAGTAAAGTAATACAATAAATAAAAAAAAGTAAAGGATGATTACGTACATTTAAAAAAGACAATATTTTTTTTAAAAATATAAATAAATAAAAAATAAATAAAAATAAATTTAAAAAATTTGTTTTGTATATAACAAGCTTTATGTTTACTATTTAGTGACATCTTAGGACTATTTCGTAACAATATTTCGTAACAACCTTTTCGTTACGTACATTTATTTTGAGAAATACTCATATATAAGTTGATGGACAGGGGGAGAAAGAAGATTACAATAAGACAGCGACAAAGAAAATTTGAATTTTGAATTACTAATTTTTTTTATTTTGAAACAAATTTTGAGTTAGTTATATATTTCACTTTGAAACTTTACGGTCCTTGTGAGACATTTAATTTTTCAATGTATTTAAATTCCCACTACATCTTAGCTAAGTCTAATAATAAATAAGTAAAACAAAACAAAACCTTTTTCATTATTTGTTTTTGGGGTGTTCCGCTACCTTCGTCTTTAGCCAACGTTTCGTACATCGTTGCACTGTCCATCATCACGGCAGATCCAGCTGATCTGGTAGATGTGATGTAGACACATCAACCGGATCTGCCGGATCTGCCCCGATGATGGACACACTGCAACGATGTCCGAACCGTTGGCTAAAGAAGGAGGTAGCGCAACACGGCATAACACTCCAAAAACAAACAACGAAAATGCTTTTGGCCGTGAAAATCTTAAAACGTACCAAAACAAAACTTTACTGTAAGAGTGTGCCGAATTACAAAACATTTTCTCATTTTTCTAATTAGTAGGCAGATATTTGAAAACCGTACTAAAACACTATTTACTTAATTATTCTTGGCCTCTATTTTATTGATATTTCAAAGCTCCTTAGCGCTTGGTAGAAATGACTTCTGGGTTTGAAAATTGTTGAGTTGACCAAGAAATTCCGGCCTGAAGTCATTCATTTATCATAACGTCAGTTTTCCTCTTCGGGATATTGACATCCAACTATAGCATTCGATGGTTAGCATCTAAGTAGGCGAATACTTCAGGTTCCCACCCAGACGTTGTGGGTTCAATCCTCTGCTAGCTAAATCCTCCATCATTGGAGTAGGAGGAATTCAAACCATGTTAGATTTATCGTAACCCGGAATGTTTCTCTTTCTAATAAATAGATATACATATTTATGATGTTCTAAGCCAATCGATCGCAAAATGACAAATTACGACACTTTTGGCAATTCGTAGCACGTTCATTCGGCTAACAAGTGATTTGTTTAACCAAAGCAGTAATAACGAAATTGTACAATAATATTTTAGCTTTATATCGTTTCAAGGTTTTGCGAGTGGATATTGGAGGACTAGGTAAGTTGTTACTGTGTTCACGCTCGGCAATTATTTAACCACAACGTTTCAAAAATCTGTTGAAACCGTTGCGTTATTTTAAAGCACGTTGTTGTTCGAGTTTCAAATATTGTTCAGAAGGTAACACAGTTTTCTTGGAAAAAGAACAAAAAACGTATTACTATAATGATTATTTATACTTTGCTCTCACCGAAAAAAGTTGGTATGTACGGCAGTTAATACGACATGTCTGAAGACTGGTACGATAACTCAGTTGGTGCTATCCCATAAGGATATTTCATGTAGTGAATTTTTGTTATACACTAAATTTCTTTATTTTCTTTTTAAGACTCTATATTGGGAATTGCGACTGCTAAAACATCTACTTAACACTAAAAGGGGAAAAACACTACACGGAAAGGCTCTACTGGAAATTACATAATCTATAGATTTGTGCATAATTTGATTAAGGGAAACGGCTGCGCGAAGCGTTTCATACAAATCTTAATTTTGGATTTAAGGCTAAAAAACCCAACCAAACTGAAAAATTATTTAAAAAAATGTAATCTGTACTATGTATCTCGTACGGATATATGCTGCTTTGATTAATTATGTTTTAAATTTAAAAATACAGGCCATTAAAGATTTCAATTTTTCATGTTGGAAGCAATTTGGGCAATTAGGGGTCGTCCATTAATCACGTGGGGTTCGGAAAAAAATCACGAAATATCGTGAGGGGGGGGGGATGATGAGATATCACGTGTATTGACCGGTCAGTGGTTGAGTGGGCATTGCGCTTGGGTCCCACCCGGCGTCGCGTGTTCGATTCCTCGGCTGGCTAAGTCCTGCATCACAACACAAGCAACATTTTCGGCTTTCTGTGGTGGTAGTAGGAGATTTTTAAACATTGTTGGGTTATTCGTAACCCGGGAATGTTTGTCTTTCTTTGAAAAAAAAATTTTTTTACTTTGAATGCACGATAATATTCTGAAAATTTCAATTTACTTTGTACAAAAAAATACACGGGATTTTGAGTAAAGCGAGGGGGGGGGGGGGGGAGTCTAAAACCTCACCACATATCACCAGGGGAGGGGAGGAGGTTAAAAAGTTGCTAAAAAACATCGCGCGATTAATGAACGACCCCTTATATTTTAAATATTATTGTAAATGATAAATACTGTAAAATGTTATTTTTCTCTGTTATGCAATATGATGAAATATAAAATATAATTTAAAAAAACGCATTTTGTTTGGATGAATGACCTATTTATGTCGGAACACAAGTTTGTCGCATATAAATTAAAATTATTACAAAAAACGGATTTTTCACGATGTTATTTTATTTTTCATTGAATTAACACAGTAAATAAGTCAAGATAGATATAAATTTTATTTAATAATAATAATTAACTCACCAAAAATTCCAAAGTGGCCTCCAAAGTCAACAAAAAATGAATTCTTTAATTACCTATGTATAATAATATTTTAAAAAAATACCACACGTTCGTACTAGATATTTAAAATATATTTTGATTAAATAAAATTATTATTCAATATGGTTGGGTATTTTCGGCTAAAATTCAAAATTAAGTTTTGTATGAAAAAGGCCGCGCATCCGTTGCTCTTAAAATGATTCTACCATATAACCTGTTCTCTGACATATACATTTTTAACAATAACTTGATATAATGTATGTTTATTATTGATTATAATACTGTAAATGTACAACTTAACTAATATTACAAACGCTAAAGTATGTTTGTTTGTTTGTCCTTCTTTTAAGTCGCAACGGAGCGATCAATCGACAAGATTGTTTGAATGGGGATAATTGGAGGACTAGGAATTGACGTAGACTACTTTTTATCCTGGAAAAACATTTCATTCTTATGGGAAAATTCTTTGTACAGTATTTTCTCTCAAATACCACGCGAGCAAATCCGCGGGTAAAATCTAAAAAATAAATATGGTAGCCTTTCGATAAGCCTAGACCTCGTAATAACTAATAACATAGGCAATACTTTATTTAGTACGTATAAAGTAGAAATCTGTTTTTGCGATGAAGCAAAATTTCTTGAACGATATCTGTCTTTGAAAGTACACAACTTATTCTTTGTCTGAACTTTGACTGATTAATTTTAACCCCAAAATATCATTCTACCATGAGCTCCGACACTACTATGTATTGGCTAAGTGGCGAAATATAAGACGAGTTTTTTACGATGTTTTTCAATTATTGGTAACTTACAGATAACAAAAATATTTTCTAAAACTCGTAATTAATACGTAGGTATGCTTTATTGATTTCACTGCAATATCATGAAAATATGCAATTACACCGCGATGGCTAAAAAAGAAATAACTGGGCGGTGAATACACACACGCCACGTGTTTTATTGAAAATGAAATAATTACTCTTGCAAAGAAGAAGAATTTCTCTACAACGTATCTTATTATTGAATTCCAATAGAACAACAACAGTCACTCTCTGTAGCAGCTTCACGCAGCGTGCAGCGTTTTTAATATTGTGTCCTCGTGCAAAATCGTAACTTTTCCGTTTCTAGTAAAACTATGTTTATCTGTAGTGCCTGCCAGGTAGGTAGCTAAGTATGTTTCTGTACCTGTTTGAACATAATTATATAGAATCTGGATAGTATTATTTGTACACCTTTTACGTGATTTTTCACAAAAATGCGCTATATAAATTATCCAAATATAATTACAAGTGTGGTGAAACCATGTATGATCGTGTGAGAAATGTGGAGATTCCCAAAAAATGCAAGACTAAAAGGTTTGGGAGTGTAGAACGAATTAACGAAGAGAGGAGTGCAAGAAGCAAGATTCAATTTGGGAGGCGGGAATGGGTACCGCCGCTCCAGAAACCTTTATTGGATAACCAATACCTCTGCTATAGGTCACACCAAGTGGTTCGCTACGTTTGGTGATTTAGCAGGAGTGCCCGCGTTCATGGGGTGAGGTTTGTCTAGGTCTTGGAGGTGGATGACCAGTACACACTGAACCCCAGATTCCTACCCACCCCCTAAACCCTTTTCCTTCCCAGAACTCTCCTCTCCGTCCTTTCCTTTAAAAAACCCCCTGCACAGAATCCCCAAAGATGACATAGGCCATGAGGGAAATTATTTTCCTCAGAGCCTCCTGAGTGGAGCTCATGGGGTGAGGTTTGTCTAGGTCTTGGAGGTGGATGACCAGTACACACTGAACCCCAGATTCCTACCCTCCCCCTAAACCCTTTTCCTTCCCAGAATTCTCCTCTCCTTCCTTTCCTTAAAAAACCCTCCGCACAGCATCCCTAAAGATGACACAAGGCCCTGAGGGAAATAATTTTCGTAAAGTCCTCCTGTGTGGAGCTCATGTAAAAAAATAGAAGAATACCTACGTGACGAATATGAATGGTAGAAGAAGTCCGTGACGCCCGAGGAAAATATTGCATGATCAAGTGAACCAGTCACTTGAGTCGGGCCAGAGAGTCAGAATAACAGAGTTTGTATGTGAATGAGGCAAGTTTAATTATTTAAAATTTATTATTTTAATTGAAGATCGGGAGTTCGCGGGTTAGACACGGGTGCTGTGTCAGGAGTGAGTTTTTGAAAAAACCTTTACTGTTTCTGTCCAGTAGGTACCTACTCTAAATATGAAATTCGGAAGTGGGTACAAAATAAATCAACCAATCACATACAAATTAATATACAATAACATTAAAATGTGTGTGTTTCATCGACTCAGAAACTCCTAGACCGATTCCACTGAAAATATGTTCTTATTAGTGCCAGAAGAGTGAATGGAATAAGAAGTCGGGGATGCCCGAAGAAGTCTCAACGCATTATCTGAACACTGAAACGAGATAAGGAGTCGAATTTTTGTCGATGTAGCTAAATTGCTGTATATTTTAACAGTTATCATGTGAGTTTCATATTATTGCACGAAGTGAATGGTAGAAAAAGTTGGGGTCGCCCACGAAAACTTTTATCAAATAATTATTTGTTGTAAAATGAGACGTACGTGATGAAAGAGGAAAGGAGTGTAACGACAATGAGGTGGAAGAGAATGATAGAAGAAGTCGGGGACACTCGAGGATGACATGCCACCATCAAATGAATCATATGTAGGTACTTATACACGGAGAGAAAAGAATTTTTGCCCTAACAATAAAACATGCCTTATTGATAAAACATTAATTTAAGGATGTTTTATCGATTTGCCTTGATAACAGGTACATGTATCATGAATTCTTACAATTTCCTATCAAGGTATCCGTCCAAAATCATAATAATTGCAATTTATTCGGATTCTCTGTAATTTAATAGGCGGTGGAGAGAGAAAAAATGCGTCGGATCGTAATGTGGTGTGGGGGGGGGGGGGGGGGGTGAAAGGTTTAAGGTGAGTGGCAATTAATTTTTTTTTATGAGCACTGCACAAGAGTCCCCACTGCTCCCAACCGTATGGGGCCAGTGAGTCTATGGGTACGAACAGGTACAAAGCGGGTTTCGGTTTTCTGATTAGTCGGCGCATGGGCGGCCGACTGACGCAGGCGTGCTGGCAAGAATGTTTGTATGTCAACGTATCAGACCGAACATAGTTAAGGCAGGTTCAGATTTGTGTCCGCGCGAGGCGGCGCCGATAAGCTTTACCGGAATGAATTCTTAATTCCTGCTCGCCGGTGACGCCGGTCAGAATCTGATATCAAAATAAGCGACCTGTTAATTGCCGCTGTTTTCAATCAATCGCCAATCTCGGATAAAATAAATACATTCCATAGCACCAGAAATGTTATTGACAAGTGATGGAATGAAATCAACAAGATAAAATTTTGAAATAACCTCAAATGTCACAAGTGAATTCCTTTCAGGCACGTACTTAACATATTATCATGTTCTCCTGAGTTTTTTTTTTTCATATTTAAAGATACCAATTACCAAATACAATTGTTTTATTCCTTAATTTTAAGAAAGGATTCTCCAAGAGTAAATAATCGTCGTCTACGAACTCGACATTTCGTAAGAACTGACAGCTGCTGTCAGGCTACCGCGCAGGTAGCGCGAGTTTTATCCGCGTTCTGTTTGTCCACATCTCGGCGTCAACATCCGCCGGTGGAATAACTCCGTTAATCTGAAAACCGAAACCCGCTTTGTTTTTGTTCTTACCCTATGGCAGGGGTCGGCAGTTTGTTAAGTGAGAAGAGCCAAATTGTCACAGAAACAGGACAACAAAAGTACCAGAGAGCCGTATTATGTAATATACATATCGTCGCCTTAGTTCTTGTTTGCCCAATGGACCATTAAAAAATTTTGCAGGAGGAGAAGGTTTTCTTTCATTATTTCAATGAAACATTATGATAGGTGTTTGATAAAGCTATTTCCGTAGTAAAGGTAAAGGTCTCACAAGTTTAAATAATTCTTAATAAAGTGATTAACTATCATTTTTTATACTTTATTTTTAATTTTAAACTGGAGATTGATCAAAAACTAAAATGGTCTATTGAACAAATAAGAACTGAGGCGACGATATGTACAGGATATGGACAAAATCTATGCAAATAGCCGTTTTTTCCAACCCCTGGTCTATGGCATCTCCAATTGACATATAATGCTGTTGGCGCAAGATTGCTGGAAATCATATTCACCCCTTGCAGATCAACAAAAGGTAAAAAGCAATGCCTCTTAAAATCCATTGACTACGAGATAATGAACTTTCTTTTTGAACAATGTTTTAATCAACCTATTTTTATATATAAAAAAAACATATTATGTGCAGTGAGAATACACAAATAAATAAAATAAATGCCCCCCCCCCCCTTTCTAC
Organism: Limnephilus marmoratus; assembly: GCA_917880885.1. NCBI lineage: Eukaryota > Metazoa > Arthropoda > Insecta > Trichoptera > Limnephilidae > Limnephilus > Limnephilus marmoratus. The sequence continues at coordinate 27,353,792 of OU862921.1, forward strand.
GCCACTGTGTAGAGGGTCTAAAATGGAACTAAACTATGGAACAATTAATGATAATACCCTCTTGTTTTGAAATTCTTAAATGGTACATTTAGATCTTGTACGAATGTCAGAAATATTAATTTAATGCCAATACTTATTTGGGGTGAACTTTTTCTTGCACATGTAGAATAATTAAGCCCAGTTCTTCAAAATCGGTTTGAGAGACATGGAATAAATTGCCTAATCCAAATCGAGGTAGTACGGTCTACCTTGATATCTGTGTTTTCCATGCCCTGCTAAATCTACCTATGGCAGAAGTGTTGGTTATCCAATAAAGGTTCCCGGGGCGGCGGTACCCATTCTCGCCTCCCTAATTGTAATTTGGGAGGCGGGAATGGGTACCATCTACGCAATTATTTAGGTAATCTTCTAACGTCAAGTGTTCAAGCTTAGATAGGTCTTCACCACAGACTACCAGACAAAATGTGTGTGGCCACGCTCACTTAGCCCCAATGCTTCAACCACGTTTCAAACGGAACGGACACGGAAAACAAAAAAAAAACATGTAAGCAAATGTTTTCGAAATGTTTATGTTTGGTTTATGTCGGAGATCGGAGACCCGACTCTAGTAGATCTGTAAAACAATAAATATTATGTGTTCTATATATATGATATATTAATTTTCATCAAAATCCATACATTTCACAGTACATTCAGGCACTTCCGTTTCCGAAAAAACGTTTCTGCATTTCGAACTAGGGTACCTAAGTCAACGAGGGTTATATCAATAAAAATATTAATTTGTTAAAACGATTGTAGGTAGGTTATTATTTATAAAATCATGGATGACATTGAAATCTCGGGCGGGCAAATTTTTTTTTTTTTAAATTTGAAACATTTTCAAATTTGCAACGTTCCTACATACTAAAAATTTATTAAATAGGTACAGTTTGGCAATTAAGTGTAGATCGTTTTCTAGTTTTAAATGGCAACACCAAGATGGCTCATAAGACAAAGAATGTATGTTTTAAAAAAACACTTCTGGCAAAATGCATATTTCATAGGGTATATTATGTATTTTCAAAAAATTTGCACAAAAAACTGTAATTTAATAGAGGCAAAATAAAACAAACAAGTTTTAAGTGGGCGTTTATCTATATTTATAAAAATTTAGGTTCCGTATGTTTGCGTTCGCTAATCTCGGAAAGTAATCGATGGATTGTTTCAAATTTTTTACAGAACATTGCATTTTAGCAGAAGAGCATTTATAGATACTTTTTATTTGGAAGTTACAAAGGAAAAGAATAATTTTATGCGTTTTAAATTGACTCATAATTTGTCATAGTAAACCACGGAATGACAGTTCTAGACAGAATGACATTTTGCAGAAAAATGATTGTTAAATAAAATTCTATTTTTGAAAATCTTTAAGTTGATAAATTTATTTAAAGTATGTACTCCCCGAATAGTTTGAATCGAATCAAGAATTTTAGATATTTTAAATAGGTACCTATGTTAGATACCAAATTTAATATACATGAAAAATTGAAATTTGAATAAAATTGTAAAAGGTGGCACGCGGGCTGTTTAAAAACTGGATGTACTGGGATTGAATATATGGAACGCGGGAGGAGGGTTGGCGGGACGAGGGAGCGGTAAAGGGTGGAGGGAAGGCGGGGAAGGTGGAAGGCGAAGGCGAGAGGGGGGAGGGGAACCTGGGAGGGCGGAGGAGTTTGCGGGACGGAGGAAGGGCGGGGGGGAGTGGAGTGGGGAGAGGGAAGGTGGAGGTGACGGAGTGGGAACGCGAGAGGGGAAGAGGATGCAGGAGAAGAAGGGGAGGCGGAAGGGGAACGGGTCGAATGGGAAAGGACACTCAGGGAGAAACAATTTCTTTATTAAATGGCATAGCAACGCTTGAAATCACGTGATATTGTAAAAGCCTTTAAGGTCTGAATAAATAAATAATTTAAAAAAAATTATACTACTGCATAGTCACAGCAGATATTCAATTAAGCAATGTGTCTTCTTGGAAAATGCACAGTTGCTAGACAATTTTTGTTAACTCCTCTAATAATTAAAATCAGACAAAGCCACAGCGAAGCGTGGTCGGGTTCAGCTAGTTTCGATATAAAAACGTAGGTACTTAAATAATTTAAGTCTGTTAATTCAACACCCGACATGTAATTATTGTCTTTGTCCTCGTGTGATTCTACTTCTTCCGTATCTTCATCTTCATCTAAACGCAGTTCATCGATATCATCATATATAGTACTGCCTCGTTCATAATATTCTGCCTCAATTTTCATTTTGTTTGCAACAATTTTTCCAATCATCAGCACTTATGCTATTACATATTATTATGCCCATTTTCCGTTTTCCCGGTGTCTCAAATTTTCCATCTGCCTTTTCCCCTTCCTTGACGATTCGTCTTACCGTTGTTACAGATTTACCTGTGTGTGAAAAACATCATTAAAATTATTATTATAGAAGGTAGTTTTAAAAACACACACTAGATAATATTTACTTAGAAAGAAAAAAAGAGAAAACGAGAAAAAAGTGACTTTTCTACGAGTTTAAAGAAGTTGCATATTATTTTGTTTTTGAGTTATTCCCTTTTTCCTGTGGCCGCATATTAACTGTCAAATCGAAATGTCAAATTCGATTTTTTTAACATAACCTCAAATCAGATTGTAATGGTTATTATCGCTCGAAAATTTGCATAAATCTTGTAATACTAATGAAATTTATTAAACAAACTATACTACGTACCAGTCATTTCTGCAGTTCGTTTGTTAACATCTTCTAAATCAGACAGAATCTTCTTCGCGTGACACTCGGCTAGGCAGCGTTGAAAAACGCAAAATATAACCCTTCTTGCTTCACTATGTAATGGTTTATTCATTTTAATTAAATTCAGGCAAACAATGAATAAAAATATTATCAAATCAGCGATTTTCTACTCAGATTTAAGACAATACATCAACCGTAACATGCGATAACATGACGTGATAATGAAAACGTTTAGTTCCAATTTATTTAATTTCTACACTTTCTTGCCAAACTATACATTATAGGTGAGAGCAGACAGTGGCGGATACAGAAAAAACTCAAGGGTGGCGCTGAAGATATAAGAAAATTAAAAAGTAGACGATAGTGGAGAGAATACGAAGCACCGCACGATGAGGAGACCGACTATACTATCTCATTCTCTCGCAGGCTAAAACATTATAGATGTATGTGTTTGTCAAATCACAACGTACTAAAGAAGTTTTCACTTCAATAAGTAAATAAAAGATTGGCGGACCGCACATTTAAAACTTGACTTGCCACAGGGAGCAGTAGGGCTGCATTAAGCGATCAAGGGAATCAAATACTTGAGTCGGGCCATATTAAGGGTACCTTTACATGAAACGACGTATGAATGTGAATGAAGGGGGGTGGGGGGAGGGGGGGAACTTGGGAGGGGGGTTCGCGGGACGGGGGAAGGGGGGGAGTGGAGTGGGGAGGGAGAAACAATTTCTTTATTAAATGGTGTAGCAACGCATGCCGGGACCAGCTAGTTATTAATATTTATTGTGAAATTTTGCCGCCCCTTAAAAGTGCCCCCCCCCCCGATCAGATCAAGTTTCATTTTTACTTGCGCCCTACCTTTAATTACCTCTGCCCCATCTTAAATTCAACTCTGGCTACGGCCCTGCCCCCGGCGCCCCCATATGTATCCGCCACTGAGAGCATATGCCTTCCGCTTTCCTCTTCCGCTAAATATGGCACGGCCGGGGGTGTACTCGTAGGTACATAAACTACCTACGTGTGGGTAAAGATATTACAATTGTAACTTGTGTTGAAAAATTACGTCATTATTATTGCCCCTTCACTCAACTCTCCGAACAGAGAGTTGGATTTGATATAAAACAGGCATTCATAAAGCCTAATAATAATATGTAAGATAATGATAATTTTGTGAACAATAATTTCGGGTTAATTGAATTTATTTGCATTTTTGAATGTAGCTATTACTTTGTGGTTATCCATTATAGAATAATGAAATAATTTTACTTTGTATAAACCACTTATTTGATGTGCAAATCCGACCGGTTTCGGAACAAACGTTCCTTCGTCAGGGAAAGCTTATACTAATTTGACAGTTTCGAACAATGTTTTATTATGGTAGGGGTGGAGCTGTTGCTAGATAATAATGTAGATTGGGTAGGTAGTTATTAGTGTAGAGTGGGTGGGTAGGGGAACAAATCCATGATTGGGCTATATGACAATTTATTTACAATGTGAATCGCCAAACAAACCAGTAATCTAGAATCGCATGCATTTTCCGTTTGTACACGTGCAGTTAAAATAATATCGAGGATTTTGCAAAGAATCGCGGTGTAATCTGTTTTACAAAACTTCGGTGAGTGCCATCTTTCGATTTTCAATGAAAACTATGTAATATTAGCAAAACATCAACAAAACTTCGGTTCGTGCCATCTTTCGATTTTCAATGAAAACTACGTAATATAAGCAAAGCATCAAACCATTCCGATGATGAAAATAATATATTTTTGCAGTTCACTGCCGGTGTAATATTTAACCTTAGAATCAAACCCCATCATTGAAAAAAGCATCTTAGCTGGCACGCCTGCCATCTATGGATTTTTGACATAATATTTACGAGCTGTCTATTAACTTTTTATTTTAAAATGGGACGATTTGTTCCAAGGAAACGAATCATATTTATTAAATGTAGTTTTTAAGCAAAAAAAGAACAAATAATTCTGTCATCTCTCACTTTTTTAAACGACTTCGAAAAGGAGGAGGTTCTCAATTCGACAGTATTTTTTTTTTTATGTTTGTTACCTCAGAACTTTCGACTGGGTGAACCGATATTGATGATTCTTTTTTTATTAAAGAAACTGTAGAGAATGATTTCCAAAAACATGTCTGAAATTTTTTTTTAAATTCAGTTCTTGATTTTACCGCAAACATTATTAGAAAATTAGTAGAATACTCGTATAATGTACTATTTTATTTGTTTTATGTAGGGGGTTTCTGACCATCCTTCCAATAGTTTATCCATACACATAACGAATATTAATAAAAAAAAAACAAATAAATACTAGCAACAGGACCTAACCCGGCTAATTTATCCTATAAATATGTAGCCATTGTTCATAGGTTCAAGTACCGAATAGTAAAATCAGACTTTTTAAATAAATAAATCCTGTAGAATTAATCCAAAATATTCATTATGTGTATGGATAAGCTATTGGGAGGATGGTGAAAAACCCCCTTATTACACTTTCGTTTAGGACGAATAAAGTTTTATAAATTATTAAATAGTTATCATTCGGAAGTGTGAGAGTATTTTTGAATGTTTAGTTTGTCAAAATTGAAATGGTATTATTTCTGCATGATTTGAAATGATTTTTATTAAAGTGAAAATAATAATTTTGTATCTTGACTGATCAAAATGAAATAAAATAATAAATTTAAAAAAATGTTTCTTTATTTTTGCGTAGTGACACCTTTGAAATAATTCTAAAACTAAATTCATCGTGACACCAGGTAGAAGAAGATGCTAGGAAAATCGTGTTTTAGTAAAGCTACTGTACAATAGATCGCAGCTACGAAAACACAATTAAAAATTAATATTTTTTCCCATTTTTATTTAGTAAAAAAAAAAATTATTTAAAAAACACTTTGTCAAAGTTAATTTTTTCTGTGTAAGTTCCATTCTAGTTCAGAACGTGAAAAATAACTTTAAAAATTTAATAAAACAAATCGTTCAAATTTTGTGAAATAACCCACCCTTAATGTTCAGTACCTCGTTCGAAGTACACATAATCAAATACAAAAACCTATATTTTTTGTATATAGAAGAAATAAAGAAAAGTGCAATAGGAACATTATTAATCAATAACTCGAATCACCTCACATCGTCAGTCGGAACCTTGTCCAACCTTTCCATAGGGTCGATATTACAAATGTTTTGAGGTGGATATGTGATTTTTGTGTTCTGGCAATAATGGCAATACATTTACAATTTTGGAGGCGGGAATGGGTACCGCCGCCCCAGGAACCATTTATTGGATAACACTTACCATCGGCCACCCCAATCAATGTTTGATGACTTAGCAGGGGTGGCCGGGTGCATGGGGTGAGGTTTGCCTAGGTCTTGACGGCGGATAAGTCTGCCCAATTACTGCGTGGTGGGCCGGATCGGGAGAGACTGGATGAGAGAGATCCTTTGACCTCTCCAGTCGGACTCTCTCGACCCAACGCTTTGCAGCGCAGTTCGGGATGGATACATAGGTCCGTCACTCCTTGATACACTTATCCCAGATTCCTCCTTATATAACATATGCCATATGCCTAGTAAAACGGTTCGTCAGAAGGTACCTTACAATTGTAACAATTCAGGTACCAATGCATAAATAAACTGAGTAATGAACCGACTGCACAGTGCAGGGAATAAATATTACATGAATACGAGCCTATAAAAACATTGTTATTATATCTGTATGTCGATCTTGATAGCTTTGAAATGTTTATAAATTTTCAATATTTATCGAAATTTATATGAAAGTACATCCTATATTTTACTCTGTTTGTTGTTTTTAAGTTAAAATTTTTATTCTTGGTTCTTATTTTAATTGTTATATCTCTTTAATTCTTTGATTAATATCAAACGTATTTTTATTTTTATCATATGTAAAAGCCATAATTGGGCGTGTACAAATAAATAAATAAATAACCCTTTTCCTTCCCAGATCTTCCTCTCCTTCTTTTCCTTAAAAATCCTCAAAGATGAGATCGGCCCCGACGAAAATTATTTTCACCAAGGCCTCCCATGTGGAGCTTATATAAAACTAAAAAAGAATTGGTACTAATTTTGTGTATGCGACAATTTATGCCAACCCCCGCAACAGGATATGAAAATATTCTGCGTAAATTTTCTCTATTCCGAAATCGTGTTCTACTCAACAGTATGGCAAATTTACAGAAAATGGAATGAACTTGATAATCGTGTAAATTAGAAGGATTTTTGGATTCAAGAGGTAGTCGAATTTCTTCTTCGTTTTCTGCTACACTCTCCTATTTGAGGTTAGCTATCATCAGGACAAACTTCATTGTATCTTCCCAACTAGTGAGATATAAAAGATATAAATAAAAAAATTATTCTTATTAAATCCGAAATTTATAGGAAAATAAAATTAATTTTGGTGGAAAAGAGAAAAAATTCACGCAACTTTGATTACTAAAAATTGTTTTTTATCGGCCACTCGTAATCATAGTTTAACTCAAAATTACCTTTAAATGTATCTCTTCAGGTGACGGAAAGAGGAATTAGCATTTTAGTGGAAGGGAATTAGCGTATGAACGAACATCATTTTAATTTTATTGAAGCTAGATTTTGCGCAATATCTGAACTCCATAGACGCCCTCTGAATAACAGGTAGAGTGAACTTTGTAAAAAAGTTAGGACTTCAGAAAAGAAGAAGTGGTTGCATTGTTTTTTTTAAATAAAGCACCCTTTTGAAATTGAATCCATCGTTTTAATTGTTATGTTTAGTTACTAATTCCCCACCCAACGGACAAAGGTACGAGTATTTTAATACGTTATTATATGTTTTCATATGTTTTCTATGCAAGTTTTGTTAGAGAAGTGTTAATTTTTAGGTTGCGTAGACTTTTTATAGTTAAAATTCCTTTGTACATTGGGAAGGGATAAAGTTTAACAATGATCATACATCAGCGACGTCTTAAATTACTGGCGCCATCTTTGGCCTAATTGAATGAACTCGTTGATAATAATGATCACTATTTTTATAATCCATAATTGGTTTGAAACTTAACTTGAAAACTAAACAAACTTAAATACTTCCTTTTTTCCACAATTTCATTATTACATAATCAACGATTAAAGTTATTTTTTTCATCAAAATATACTGTATCCGGAAAATACACTAAGCGGGAATTTTTTTTCTATATCAGCTTTTCAATTTACATTACATTTTTAACTTTTTCCTTTTTTTGCATTTAGAGGGCTAAAAAAACGTTTGTAGCCCGGTCTACGTTTCAATGCACATAAAGCAGCTGATAGTAATCCCGTGACAACCGATATTTTTTTATCAAATTTGACCGAAAAAATTGCATCTTCTGACAGGATTTATTCAAATAGGAAGAGAGAAAGAAAATGTGCACGCGCACTGCTCTCTCTTGCTCCTACAGTGTGGTACAGATAATAGGCCTGCACTGTGTCTTAGATATACAAAACGTAACATCATCTCTTTCTATGTTCACTAACTTATATCTCCCTCTCAACTACCGATCGCATCGCTTTTCGTGACGCTCTCGTCTCGCATTCGCCAGCTTACACCCCAAGCGTGCGTAAAGAAGTTTTACTTCAAAAAGTAAAACATTTATGTATTTATTTGAGACACAAACAGGATATTTATAAAACATTTTTAATTATATATAAAACATTTTTATAATAAATTAAAATTCAAATATAAACCCCTAGTGTCAAACAAACACATCATGAAAAACAACGCAAGTATTATTTATACATAACTTGAAAACTTAAATACAAAATTGAAATACATAATAATATAAGTATATAATATTTATGAAGTATTTACTGAAAAGCAATAAAACAACTTTTTGTTTTAAAGTGCACAAATCGTGGAGATATTTTTTGAAACATGTTTACAAAAATATCTATGAAAGTGTGTATTTTAACAAGATCGTTGTATGGTCGCGACATTCTAGACATAGGATTAAAATTGATCGACGATTATAAATAAATAATATAATCTACTATTATAGAATAAAAATAAATAATCCACCATCTCCCTATCATTGTAGGAAGGTAGACATATAAGTTTTTTTTTTTTTTTTGTAACTTTAAGTGACCAGGGGGCCAAGTCTCTATCTTTTATTGTTTACTAACAGCCTGTTACTTAACATTAATTACGTCACAAAATTCCGCATTACGAAATAATAGAGACTACAAAAAATAGCGTTAAGGTCAAAATACGTGTTTGTGACGTAATTAATGTTAAGTAACAGGCTGTTAGTAAACAATAAAAGATAGAGACTTGGCCCCCAGCTCAGAAACGGGGCTCCATCGAAATCAGAGTTAAGTTAGGCTCTCAAAAATTGGGCTTACTGTACAGGGCCCGCATATACTTTGATAGTACTGCTATCCCTGTACAAATTGCAAGTGCGCCCCACGGTAGAATTTGGCAGCCACCTCTGGTCTGGAGCCTCAAAATACCTGAAAAATCCCAAGACTGTGCAGAAATGGGCGGTTTGTTTGATTGATTCTCTCACCTTAATGAACGGATTGCAATTATTAGAGGTATCAGGTTGGAATGCTGTCCTTGTTCTACCGGTATTTCAATGGAAGATGATCCGAGGAACTAGCTTCATTGATCCCCTCGGCACCAGTGCATAGCTGGAAAACACGCCAAATGCGAGCCTAACAAATGTAAATGGTTGACATTTGTCACATGAGAACGGGTCGCTTCTACGATTCATTCGCTTGGCTGTGGAACTACTTACCAGCCTCTGTGTTTCCTCCTTCCTACAACATGGGTCTCTTTAACCTCTAACCGGCTCATATGCGCGCAGCTTGTGCGCATGCGTGATAAAAATATTTCGAAATAAATGTGTTTGTCTGCGATTTTGACCCTTCTATGTACAGAATTTGTATGAAGAACACGGTCAGAATCGCTTGTGCCAACATTACCCCATAAGATTTCATTCACCTTACAACCCCAGAATATTTTTAAATGATTTTATCTATGGTTTAAGAATGTCAGATTTGCCGCAAATTTTAGCTGTCAAAGTTGATGCATGTTCCTCGACTAAAACATCGTAAAACCTATTAATTTACGTAATTAACGCAAGTAATGTTGTTTTGGTACATAGTTTATTGTTCTAGGAATGTGTTTCGGTCAATATAATATACGATAACTCAAAATTAATCCACAAAACATTCAATTCAAAATTCAAAATCGTGGTTTTTACGAAATTTCCGTATTTTTCCTGGAATTTGCCGGCCTTTGACAGGTTAAGACCCATGTTCACTCCTTCCTCTCCTCGAAAAGACGCCTCACACAGCATCTTCGAAGATGACATGGACCCTGAGGGAAATTATTTTCCTCAGGGCCTCCCGTGGGAGATATTGTAAAGAAAAAAAAATATGTAGGTTACCTGTATGAGGAGGTCCAGCACGGTGGCGGTGAGGACCTGCGTGTCGCAGCGCATGATGCAGCGCCGCACCGAGGAGTAGCTCATGTGCTTGAGGGCGCCACCGAGCAGGATGGAGATGTTCTGCGCCGCCTTGCCGTCCAATACCTTCAGGTTCTTTACTTTCTTCATGGTTCCCCGGCTGAAATTAAATGCAATATTTAGCATCCACCATCTCCCTATCATTGTAGGAAGGTAGACATATAAGTTTTTTTATTTATTTATTTTTTTTTTTTTTATTTTTTTTTTTTTTTTTATTATTATTTTATTTTATTTTTTTATTTTTTTTTATTAGTTTTTATTTACATATACATGTAATATAATCATGAGGATTTGCATTTTCAGGTTACAATCGGATTAAACTCAAATCATTAAATACTAACATGCAACATTGATTAGAAACAGTATAAACATATATATGTATATAATATATAACCTTTACAAGAGTGTAACTACTCGTGTGTAAAGGGAAGAGAAAATATATATATATATATATATATTTTTTTTTTTAATTAAAAAAATTAAATTAATTAAAATTAAAAATTAGAACACATTCATTATATTTACGTACTCACATAAATCAAAATTATTTACTATCTTAATATTTCCCCGGCGCGTGCGTAAAAATATTTACTTGGTATTTACCAGTATCGCCCCGGTGAAAGATCACCATTCAGATTCGTTGCTTAAAATTGCTGTGTTTGGTGACTAGATCTTAAGAGCCATCAGGTAACTCTCAACCACCCTTTTCCTTATATTCCTATTATGCCAACGCCCTTTACAGTACGTCCTAATTGACGGATTGATTCGGATCGATTGATTCGGATCGTCGTTTTATATAATTTTTTCATAAACCTAGAAAAATAGGTGATCAATCCCGTAAAACCTTTTACTCGACGGATTTTCCACTCACGGGTATTTTTCTAATCAGTCGTATGAAAATTTTTTTTGCTAAACAAATTTAGTTCTTCAAGTTAACATTATGTTAAAAAAATCAAATATTGTCCGACGGCGTTTTCTAAGGTACCTTCTTGAGACGTCTAGTTTTTTCCATTGAGAAAAATAAATCATCTATATATTACCAACAGCTTAGATACTTATATATCACTAGCAATCCGGAGGTCGTGGGTTCAAATCCCAACATGCGAAAGTTTATTTTATTTGATTAATTTATTTTATTTTACAATTTATTTTAGGTATTGGGTGGAAAACGATAATTTTCATGATCGCCCTGATGTAAGGCCGCCATTCGGAATTGAAACCTTTTGCTTGAAATGGCTAATGGTTTGGTGACCAGATCTGAATAGCCAGGCCTTCCGCTTCCCCCTTCTCCTCCCTCTCCCCACTACCTTCAGCCTCACAACATACCGCAATTGGAGATAGCGTGAATAATGGAATAATGAATGCATACCTTATTCCGACGGAGAAGATCTTGTTTTTATTTCTTTTTCTACGAATAACTCTTTTCACTTTTGTTTATTGTTACTTAGGATAGGTATATATGTCGGCGGCCGACCGTAAAATCAGGCAGATTCTGATGCGCCTAGCCACATCGTGAAGTGCCTGACGCGTATCATGATTTGCCTGATTTTTCGATCGGCCTGCGGCATATATACTCTATTGTTATTATTGTAAAAGACCCATGGGCGAACTCAAACAAATAAAAAATAAATATGTTTATTTCGTTTTCCATATAGAATAGTGTCTGTGGCCGGTAGGCGGCCGGCGGTCCACCTGACGGGCGGGGTGGATTTAATATTTATAAATATCATCAGTTTTATTGAGAGATTCATCGGCCAATAGCTAATTAGTCTAATTTTCAATCGATGATATTTATCATTTGGTTACGTTACCGACATTATATTGTAATATATATATCTAATATATAAAATTCTCGTGTCACGGTGTTTGTTACCATACTCCTCCGAAACGGCTGGACCAATTTTGATGAAATTTTGTGTGTTTATCTGGTAGGTCTGAGAATCGACCAACATCTATTTTTCATACCCCTAAAAGTAAAGGGTGTTCCACTCCGAAGAAAATTATTTTCCCCATACATTTTGTATGGAACGAATTCTCCTATTTTGAAAGAACTGCAGCAATATTGTAAGGGGTATAATATTAAACTGTGTACCGGGGGAGGGGGGAAAGGAACTCAGGAAGGGGGTTAGCGGGACGGGGGAAGGGGAGAAGTGGAGTGGGGAGAGGGAGAGGGAACGCGAGAGGGGAAAGTATACGCAGGGAGAAACAATTTAGATCAATTCAGCTAATAAGTTGACAACAGTTTTTGATTCTGAGGCGGAACGAAGTTCTCCGGTTCTCTTTATTTTGGTACATTATTAATTTACATTTTACAATATGACTGAATAATGTTGGCCTCACTGAGTGTTTCATTCTATAATATATTATTATGTAAAGTCAGTAATTATTGTTTTGTATGTTAAACGTACCTACATATATGTTTATTTTTTTATGTTATAAATTTTCGTAATTTTGTTTTTATTTGTTCTTTAATCCATTTTTTAATTTTGTGTCTGTATTTATTTTTGTTTTCCTCAACTTTTGTTTGAGTGAAAGACTGTTTTTAATGCATGGTATTTGTGGTGTCTTCGTTAAAGCTTGTGATTACCGCCGGGTTTTTATGTTTTCATTATACGCTTATCTAACTGGTCCGTTAGTGATATTTTGAATTTGTTGAATTTTGTCTTTTTGTTCAAAAATGTAGTTTAGTAGTGTTTTAACGCATAATTGGCGTATATTTAGTATATCAAAAGTGTTGAATATTTGATCTGGATAAGCCAGTCTATCTTTTTGTGTTAATACCTACTTTTAAGAAAGTTTTCTATGCGATTTCTATATGATCGATTGCTGAGTTTGTTGCTCCTCCCCAAGCAATGATTCAATTATACTTTATTATACAAAACACAATGCTAAAGTTGTGGAATGGTTTTATGAGAATGATGACTAAATTAATGGTAAGTAGTTTTTTGTGAAACAGTTTTCAGAGATATAACCAGCAGGCACTTTAATGTTGTTATTGTTAATTTTGTTTTATGTTTCCAATTGTCTTAAAACAGCATCTGTCGTTGGTCTATATGTCAAAGGGTTTAATGTGGGAGAAAAAACACAATATTTTTAAAAGGATAAAAAAATATATTTTCATATAATTTAGTACGGTGATTAAAGACCTCGTAATATAATAGTACACACGTCAACTCAATAAGTCTTAGGGATTATAAGGATATGATCAATTAAATAAATGCATAATAAATAAATCGATGATTTTTGTGAATAGTGAATGTAGATATACCTATCATAAGATCAACGACATTTGTTTTTAACTAAAGCACTTAAAATTACATTTGTTCAACAACAACCTATTCAAAAATACTAAACTCGTAACACATCACTAGTATTTTATTCTATAATAATTTAAGTTCAGTGGAAATAACACAGATTTCAGTAATACTAATTTCATTTCCTAAACATTACACTTTACTTCATAATACATTTGTTTCAAACATTATCAATTTCTTTGATAGATAAATGCAAGATTACAGAAAAATCGTTTTCATTTAATTAATCAACGTTTCAAAAGCTTTTACGAACAATTATTCAATTTTCCATAATAAATTTCATTTCGTTTATAAGGTTTCTCTTTGCTAAAATAGTCAATCTTGTAATGTTCTCAAATTTTTTCACGTTTCATTCAGTTGAAATGATTCTGCATTGAAGTATATTTCCTAACAAACCCTGTTTCAAAATTAAAATCTTTCCCGTTTTTAGCAAATTTGCATAAAGCAAGGTATTTAAATTATTCACATGTAAGCACAACGAATTCAAAGGAAAAATACAATTTATATAAAATAAACAGATCATCAATAAAATCAAAATTTTGGTAGGTATAATCAGTAAATCTCTTACAAACTTTGAATGTTTTTTATAAATCCCCTAACTGGCCTTTAATAACTAACATTTCATAAATTTTGCCTACTATCACTAGGTATATGTATATACACGAGAAGAATTTGCTAAAGCCATGCATTAAAATTAAACTGTATCAAATACAGTAATAAATTATTATCCCTACGAGCGACCAATACGATTTAATCGTAACTTTAAAAAACATACAATACAGAATGAAAGCCTTTTCTAATGCAACCTCTTTTTTCACATTTCCCACAGTTCTTCTATAATTTCACAACACACACATTGTCGGTTCACATTCCATCCACTCTCAGTACTTGCACCCTCTTTCAAAGCGTCAAAGCATATCGTCTATCAGCAACAATTTTATATCTCGTCCTCCATCAATAAATACTTATTTTTTAACTATTAACTAAATATTTAAAGGAACTTTTAGTTCAAGTCAATTGATGATTATATCATATTATGACATTGAAGCCACTCATAAATTAATTCTTCTCGTAGAAGATTTGCAGACTTAAGTACATCATTACATTAAACTAAGTTTGTTTAAAAGTTAATCTGCGAGTTCTTAATGCGAAAATATCACAGTATCAAATACCCAAAAGTTGCATAAATAAATAAAAATAGTCTAGATGATTTTAACCCATTTGCTTTTTAGCTGACTTAGGTGCCTTTGTGCCCTTGGTACTCCTAATTGGCCTCTTCTTGCCTTGCGCTGGACGGACGGGCCTCTTCCTGATGGTCCTAGTTGGCCTCTTCTGAGATTGGACTTCTTTTTGCACCTGGATCCAGTCTTGCAAGAAGTTCTTGTAGAGAGCGAACGTACTCATGTCGAGGGTCATGATGGCCGTGGTGTCGGGGTTCTTTGGCCAGTTGGAGCCTACCTTTGCAAAGTTCTGGGCGTTGCCAGGTGGCACCACGGCGTTAGTGGCGTTGATAAAAGTTTCCACCTCGCAGCTGAGGGCTCTGAGTTTAGCTCCCAAGACTTTGAGGATTGTAGATCTCTCGCTGATGCTGAAACTAGCGCTTTGTGTGCTGAAGGGTTTGATGGAGAGCTCGTGGAAAGCCTTTCCGAAGAATTTCAGCTTGCCTCGGAGATCTACCAGAATGTGCTCGATCTATAACAATAAAAAACACGAGTTAAAAATCAAGTCGATTATTTATTTTATACAATATTTCAAGCGTGGTTAGGTACACCAAAACAATCAATTTAGGATGGCTGAAGAATTTAAAAATAATGTTATCAAACAACGTCTATATTATACTAATAATTTAATTTTAAAAATGCGATTTCCACGAGACACTTATTTCATACGCCGAAGACAAATTACATTACAACTGTCCTTAAGTTTAATAAGAATCAGTATACCGATGCGATTGCGAGGCCTGTCCAATCATCGGGCTCGTTATCGAGCGGAGCTAAATATCAGTCAGCTTCGATCACAAAAGACGCCGAGCTCGTTATTTTTACATATAATTATTGTTAAGTTAATTACTGTGTGTAAAACATATAATTTCTCACACAGCATAAATTGCCCGCGCTGTCGGCACGGTGCGCAGTGCGCAGTGCTCCGTATTGACCGGTGTGGAATATCTCTAACTGTGGGTAATTTGTCGTTAATTGAACCATAACTGCCACTTGAGAACGTAAAACATGTGCTAAGAATTCAGGGAATGATATTCTGTTGAGAGTTGAAATTGTTGAAACGAAGCTCGGAATACAGACAGCTGTCATGTCGCACGCAGTCGCTAGTCGCAGAGACTGCAACACTCACACTCAACTACCAACACTGCAACCGCCATGAGACTTCGCAATGTCTTTTATGGTATTGTGAAATTGTACGTCTACAACAAAGGATCATATTTGCGTGTTAAAGTTGCGGCTCGTGCGAGAGTTGCATATTTACCTTAATACAATAGCGGCGAAAAGCTCGCGAATGATTAAGTACACGAGCAATAAAATCGTACTTCGTATAAATCACGTTCTGAAATACTAAAGAAAGGCTAATTAGGGATGCGAGAGGTTTTCGCAAGTATTCTGAGATGAAATTTAAATAAGATAACATCATAATCAAGACGCAGTTAAATGCTCATGCACTTGCGACTTGAAATACATTCACAGATGTTCATTTAAATGTTAAAATAAAATCAGTCGTGAACAATGCAGGCGTTCCTTGAACAAATCATTATACATCTGTTTCGGAGGCAGTCGTGGAATGCAACTGACTTCGTGTCTCTGATGTAATGATAATGTGCTGAACCACCAGCTAAAGCCACCAGCCACCAGCCACCCAATGGTTCATAGCACCCCGCACCCTGTATGGTGCGGGCATCTCTTTCTTACGATTGCGTGTTCAAGTTTCATTTCTCGCTGTGCGTTAGTATCTCTTTACATTAAGCTTTTTATTTTTACGGCAAAAAATTACAGTCGAAGACAATAAGTTTACAGGAATTTTACAATACGTTTTACAAATACAACTGGTAATAACTACTTTGAGTGAAAATCACGACTAAAAAGACTCAAGAAAATATTTTCTATTGAAAAGGTCGGTCGGATTACGTTATAATATCGAGCCAAAGCTTTTTATTTCTAAGTAAAAATTATACGCCAAATACGGACAATGCGTTGTTAGGTTTGTAGAGGTGATAATAATAAATTGATTGTTTATATATTTAATTTTTAAACCGTAGCTGTATTGGTTTTGAAAGATTTAATCCGAAAATTAGTTCCAATGGTATTTTTCTTATGAAAGATGGCAGTAAATAATGAAAATCTTATCCAATGGGTTTTATTGAGCGCGAACAGTTACAAAAAGAAAATGAAATAACCGGCAGTTGTCATCGGGAAAGGAATGATTTGTTTATTTTTAAATAGAGGCAACACGGGGTAATTGTTTGGCCGGAAGGGACGGAGCAGTGCCGAGAACATAATTGTATCAAATTAGACGAAGGAGCGTTCAAATTACCCGCTCACATTGCACTTTCAGGCGGTAGGGCGACACGCCACAGATCAACCACTTTAATTGGCACTTTTCCAGTAATGCAAAAACCTCAAAAAATATTTATTAAATGAATTATTAGAATTTGGTGTCCACTAAACATTAGATAATTTTGTAAAAAAATATTGGTTAAAAGAGTGCAATGTATAATTAATTGATGCTTACCATATCTTTCGGGCTAAGCGAAGCACCGTGTTTTGAATTTTTGAATTTTTTGAATTCTGCAAGCTGGTTCTTCGGAAGAAATTTATTTACGAAGTGTTTAGTCATGTTCATAGAATCTTTGTACTGGATCGAGATCTTCGATTTGTTCAGGTGGTTGAAGTCTCTGAGGGTGTCGCTTAGGTGGCGTTCTAGATGCTTTGGCACCTTCATGAAATTAGCGACCCCGGAATGGCGGAGCGGGGTAGACACGATGTTGCCCACCCCGCAAGGGTTGTCATCGTAGCTGGAGTGCGGCACGTGGGACTGCGGGGGGAAGTGCAGAACTTTAGGCGAGGGGGCAGCTCTTGCGCAGGTCATGACGGAACTCAGCAGCACGCAGGCGAATAAGATGTTAGTTAGTCTGATTGTGAATGAACCTGTGGAGAAGGAAATATATTTCATTAGTATCGAATCAATAAAATTATCCTTCCGCTCGGTTGTAACAAATCCACTTTTCTTGTAATGGAGGCAATGTTACAGAAAGAATGGTAACCACGGAATTGTCAGCAACATCTGTCCCACATTTCTATTAATTTTTATACATTATTGTCTGCTTATGTTAAACTTATAATATAAACAGAAAAACTTTGTGATGTGATTTTCGAAATTTTATTTTAAATTTTTAACCAGTGGCAATAGAATCTGCGCAAAATATTACGCTCATAGGTATGGGAGTCATAACGTAATAGCTTTCCTTTGACTATATGCAAAAGCGTTAAGAAATTTTAATTACAAAAAATATATTATGTTGGAAGATGTCTCTGCAAAATTAAATATTTATTTTAAATCTCATAATGATGTACAACATGATAACTGGCAATTTTTCTGCGTGAGGTTACGCGATAATAGCACCCCGACATCTTTCCGGGTGGTCCGTAATGAGATCTCCTTGCCTGGAAACTTTCATCTCTTTCTCTCGTCTGGGAGATTCACATAAAATTATTGAAGCGCTTTAACGGGAAGAAGACCTACACTTATTTGATTTGCTTATGTCTTCCCCAAAATAAATAATGTATCTTTAATATGATGTTATTTTTTATCTTTTAATGATGCAAGAAAAAAAAAATAACACATTGCAAATGCACTAATCAAAATTATTGCATTTGAAATCCTAACTTTCTACGTAATTTTTTTAAATTCAGTGGGTAATATTTATGTAAATATCCTTAACAAAGAAGGGTGACGAAAGGTCTTTTAAAGCTCAACAAAACACAAATCAATGAGCACAATTTTACGATATGCAAAGCGTTCGAACCAAGATCGTTAGGAGCTTTTGTGAGCTTTAACCTGGGGGCAAACGTTTAACGTTTACAGGAACTTAAGTCTTTCCATGAAGCTTTTTGAGTTTTTTTATTACAGAAGCTTTTAAAAATATCGTATTTGAAATATTTTTTAACAGTTATTGAATGAAGGTATTCATTTCACATCGCTTTCAATGTCAAAAGGGAAAACATGAGGTAAATAATTTGCAGATATTTTAACTACGTGCGTATAATTTTATTCATGTTAGAAAATATGGAACTATTTTCTACGTCGTAATAAATAATATTGGACATTAAAATGATCTTGAACCAAAGAGAGAGTATGAGATGACGAAACTAATAACAAACTTAATAATGTGAAAACATTATTGCGACGCATGACGCAAAAAATAATCTACTTTAATAAATATAACATTGTCAAATCTTAAATCACAGGAAAACGAATAAAATATTATACACACACCGCATGACGTTACATCCATGAAAAGTCGTAGGTGAAATTGTTCATAGTTTTTCATTAAATTACGAAGGCACTGTTGTTTCTGCACGTTTTGACATATTTCGATCAACGCGAAACAGCACGAGAAACTTTTAATCACATCAAAAGGAGCACAATTTAAAAAAAAATCGATTAATATTTTCGAAAACTTTGAATGTATCTGACTCATCGATCGCGATTTATTGGCCGTTTAAAGACGCGATCGTTTGGCGCGAAGTCCCACAGACAACTGGTTGCGAGAGGAGTAGTGCGGGCAGTCAGGCACTGTGTCTTGGACAGAGCTGAGGTTGTAGAGGGGGATATCCCCTCCCCTCCCACCCCAATGGGGTAACGCCTGTCCACTCAAATTGCCCGTACTTAATTATTCCAACGAGCGGTAAGCGCGAGACTTTTCATCGGATGAGGAAATAAAGCTTTGCTTCCTTTACCCCGAACTAAATCGTTCACCAAATATAGTGATTAAACAAACTAACTTTACAAATAATCACTACGTTTAGATGACTAATTATATGTGAAATATTAACTAATATGTTAATATGTGATTTCCATTGTATTCTATTGATGTGATCGGTGAAACAAGGTGTACTTTTAGTCCCGATAGAGTGAGAAGACAACATTTCTAGCGTACTTATTATTACCGATATGAAAAAATGGTGAGAAAGTGATGGATCCGCTACCAGCAATGACGACAGATCACTTTGGGAAATCCCGGTGTCAGATCACCAAGCGGACCGAGGTATGATCGAATTCTATTATAATAATGCAAGAGTCATTTTTAAAACTAGCACAGACTGATTTTAAACAGGTGTGAATTAATTATGATAATTTTTAATGTAAAAATATCAAGGGAATATAATATATTTTGTTTGAAGATTCAACAATGGTAGTCATAAAAAAACATAGAAGAAATTATTTTACAGATGATAATAAAATATGTTTCTAGATTGACAATGAAATGCTTCAATGTTTCATGATGCTAGACTATGATGTAAAAAAACTTGTATTGAGGTTGTTATTATGAATGGGTTCCCTTCGTTTAAAATAACCGCTGTGAAATCACAACATCGTAAATAACGCTGAAATGAACGTTAAGTGTTGAATTGTATGTTCCAACTTACAAAAGCTCACATTGAAAGCTCCAATGCGATCGAATTCTCTACAAATTTAATAATAATAATATGTACGAGTGCCATAAATTGGCAATGTCTGTTCTAGACACAAAGTGACAGAGAATTGCTATTAAGTATAAGAATCAAAGTATTTCTGAGGACAATTTAAAAGCCACAGCCTACGCTGATGCTCTGGACTGTAAATAAAATACAATTGTTTGACTATAAATTTAAACCAGTCTGGATGCGTGTTTTGTTTATCATTATATGTTGGCTTTAAAGTTTGTAAGGCTATGTCAGTTTGTATTGCTTGCTGAAGCATTGTAGGAAAGATTTCAAACAGCGAAACAGATATACTTTGTTATAGACTTGAAAGAAATGACAGACATGATGTTTTGTTTGTAAACCCGAGTTTACTTTTTGCTGCAATGCATAAAAAGGACTCACATTACTCATCTCGTGTGCAACACTGTGGGTGGAAAGCTTTTACGGCATTTATGAACCACTTGTCATAAACACCGTTGAAAAGTGCGTCAGGAACTAAATCACAAACATAATGTTCTTGCTATAAGTTGCAAAGTGTATTTTGTAACCATGTTTAAGGCATATGATTTACCATTTGAATTCTTTAACTATTATAAACAATTTAATGGAATTGAAGGCTACTCAGACGTTGAAGGGGGATATGTAAATGACAATCACATAAAATAATAAACACATAAAAGTACCCGGTTATGACACACAATTTCTGATGAATTAATGAAAGTAGACCCTTCTCAAACCAAATCTATTTGAAAAACAAATCCATAATGCGTAAACGTAAATGTTTTAAGTTATAATAAAAAATATCAAATCATCGATGGTGTTCAACATTGAAAAGAAAATATTCATTTGACAGTAGTTCTCACTACCAGCATGATAATAAGGATAATGATTTGTATTATTAATTTTGTAATTAATGAAGTTACAAGAATTTTATTATCATTGCTAATTGTTTGTGGTTAGGTGACTTCAGATATGATTTTATTTACCTAGCAATCCGAATAGTTAAAATACTTGTTAACTGACCACTTCCCAGAAATTGGTAACAATAATACTTGCTAAGTGAGACTCACACGTGAGTAATAATGCGGTAATTATAAAATAATAAGACATGTTTGTAGGTAAGTAATACGCTGAAGGATGTCATAAAAAACATTTTAATTGATCTTTGTTTTATGCTGAACAGTTTGTGGAAATAAATAAATTTTATACCGTAAACGTCAAACGTCAAAAATAAATTATTTTGTTTATCTTGTGAAGTTAGCTGTCAAAAGAGCTGTCAAATTGATTAAAATAACGCTACTTACAATTTTTGGCTGTCATCCTGGTGAATGTGGGAACATTAAACATATTGGGCTCCATTTCCAATCAATTAGCACCTCACTTGATACAACAAGAACAGCACCAAAAGATTTATTCTAAACTTCACTGAGTGACTCACTAAATTATTATTACACAATAATAATATAATTATTGATGAATGAATTATCAAATAATTATGCACAATTCTGTCACAGGAACTGTAAAAGGTTTCGATCTATATGGCGGATTCGCACGTGTCTCGCGGTCCTTTCGCTCGAAGGCTCGTCTCGAAATTAATTTGTCTAGCCGTGTCGCCATCTTATATATGTATAGCGCCAGATTGGTAGTCACTCACTGAGCGCTGCAAAAAATCCGTCCGTCGATAAGTGATACGGCGCCGGTGGAGGGGAGGGGCGGCCTAGGACGTAGTAATACGAGTTTCATTCATAATTCTTCCGGACGAGACTGGCGGGAGGAAGCGGGGCGGGGACCGGCAGAGCGGGCATGTCCGGATTTCCATGGCTTGCATATCTCCGTGACGCAACTACGTGAAGCATAAAGGCGCTATCTTAAATTAGTTCTACGGAAATGAAGGCTCGCTATTTGACGTGTCTTTTTTTCTCCACCTTTGACGTAAATTTGCCATTCATTCTCGAACCCGTGATTCCATGTATCGAATGTAAATCCAGGATCCTCAATTGACATTTTTATAACGGCGCTTTATGAGGGCTCGTCGATATCAGAATTTTATTAGTTTTTGCGAAAACATCCGTTATAGGGGCTCGGCGGGACTTTTTCGCCAATGACGTAGATTGGCTGCATCCATTATTATCTATGATCCATTTATTTAATCCGAATCCGGTTTACGGAAAATTTACATTCTTCATGACCAATTCAAATTGTTATTCTTTTTAATGTTGACGTACATACGTCGGTGAAATGAATTTCTACCACCCTTTATGATTGAATGATTTATTGAATTGGTATCAGAAATCCGGGTCAAATGAAATAATTATTAATCTGGACGTTTACAGGTGCGTTAAATTTTTTTACGGTGTCTCGAATATTATTTTTAAATCTCCTTTAAGTCCGTCTCGTTTGTACCTAAAACTGCTTTTATCTCACGCGTCATTTGCAATACATTTTAAATGACTCAATACATTTAGGATCAAGATGAAAGGTATGCTCTTACCTTATGTTTCACATCAAGATAATGTTTGTATGATGCATAAGGACATAGATTAGTGACAACGTGGTTAAAATAGCTTGCTTATCAAACATTGATTAATTATTTAAAACGGAATTTATTGTTCATTTACATTCGCATCCCTTTATCTTTGCAAAACGTATTACGCATAGATTAGAGAATAGTTATCACATTATTGACTGAAGTTGACCAACGTTTTTAGTTGTATTCCTCACAAGGCAGTTGAACTCCTAGTGTAGAGGACATTACATTCTATTTGGGTAAATTAAATTAACGTTTTTTTTAAATAACCATTATTTTTTCCCCAAGTACCTAACACAATCGTTTTACATTGTTTATTAGCAATTTTATATTTTTCCCGGCAAAGACCAATTTAAATTTAAAATTCGGTTTTAGTTTTTGTATTTGTGTAAAATAAAAAAATAAATATTATCTATTGTTTCTTTTATTAGGATTCAATAAAATCCAATTTGCAAAGTATATTAATTATCAGGAACGTAACATTTGAATTAATATTCCTAGAGGTTTTGAAACACTTATTTTAAAAATCGATGCACTAAAAAATTACCTCTTTTATTTAACTAATTTAACATTTGAATCATCACTATTTAAAAGATTATAAATAGAACTAGTTCTGAAAAATTTCAAATTATTCATAAACTTTTACTTGTTTTTAATTTAATGTAATTTTTTCGCCGTTTTCCCAAAATAATTTATTCGTAAATAAAATAAATAAATTATTATATCTGAATTATATTTAGGACTACCTACCTCTCCATTTATCTTTTATTAAGGGATTGTTTTAAAAAAATCATTAATTACGTAGATCATCTCGAGCTTTCATTAAATTTCTATGACTAAACATTTTCTAAAACATTTTTCAGTCATTTCTTCAGGTGTGTGTTTTTTTTTTCAATAAATCAATTATTTCGAATCGATAGTCATGCCCATAAAAGGCGACACACCTCGGATATAATATTTTGTTTATTTTACAACAGATGCAATACCTTACAGAAAAAATACAAGTCATTCCTACGTGAGCAACGAGAATTTATGTATTTCATGTTTGATTTGTACCGGGGAATACTGCAGGACTCGATTCGAGGAAGTCTACACACGTCACGGATCGAGGCCCTAAAAGATGTTTGTTTTTCCTTTCACACGTATCCAGTTTACGTCACTTATCAGATTAAAGGATAGACACGGCACCTAGTCGGTAATACAATCAAGCAGTCAATACAGTCAGGCTGTCAAACATCAGGCAGTTAGTCGCGTCGCAGGTTGACGCTAATAGTATTGATAACACTCACGTACGAGTGCCAATAGTCACATATTTATATATATCAATATTCACATCCAATCATATTACATGTCCAAAAGTTGGCTTGAATCTCAGAATACAAAATTTGCAAATATTTCAGTGTGAATTTTCAATGTCAAGACTAGTTTTTCACGTGTTATTTACATTCTGTGTTATGGAGCCCTGAATTTTTAAACTGTCCAAAAATATGGACTCAAGTTTTTCAGTATTTGTTGGTTGTTTGAGGGGATATTTAATAAAACTGCCGGTATACAAATTAGCCAAATACTGTTTACTAGTGCTGCTGTATCTGTGATTATAGATTATCACTGATTTTCGTATGTTATCCATAATTTACGGGATGTTAAGGTTGTGTGGAATTGCACTAACTTTCCGGCACTAACTAATTGCACTAAACTTAAAAAAAATCATGGTAAATTTTTGAGATCGCTGGCAATGGTTAATACGCGCATTTTTTTTTTGAAAAATCTTTTGATTCACCTTAATTACATTAAAAGACAACTATTTGCATTGGGGGAAGTGGAAAATATTTCATTCTAAATTTCGATTACGTAAAATTAAAATTAGCTTTCATTCTGTGAAACGAGACCGTCTATTTTCAAACATTATTTTCAAATGTCATTTTATGTTGGTATTCTTGTTACTGTACGAAAAGATACTAGAGCAAAGCGTAGCAGACTTCATGGGAATTCTAGGTTTGTGTAACATGGTTTGTGATACAAAAGAAAGTGCCCCTTTATAACGCCTACTCGCGTCAAGGCAAGAAAAACATCCCAGTTTTCAAGTAGTTTAGCGGCTACGCTAGGTTTGTGATTCAAAAGAAAGTGCCCCGTACCTTCAAAATCTTCTAGCCGTTCGTTATACATTCAAGTGTATCAGGAATACCAACATACCAAAGTGACAGCGAATGAACTAATAGATAATGGCGTACAATCTCACAAGACGAAAGCTAATTTTAATTTTACGTAATCGAAATTTAGAATGAAATATTTTCCACTTCACCCAATGCAAATAGTTTCCTTTTAATGTAATTAAGGTGAATCAAAAGGTTTTTTTTAAAGGGTGCATATTAACCGTTGCCAGCGATCTCCAAAAATTAATAAAATCATTTGAAAGCAAGATAGGAAGCATCCACTTGAAGAACTATTTTAAAAACTAATGGTCAACACAATTTAATCAACAAATATGTTTTAAGTGATAATATTGATAAGATAATTGGATAATTTTTTTTCGATATTTCTCACAAAATATAATTTTAATTTTTGTTCATATGAAACAGATACTTTAAAATTATAATTTTAATGTTTTTATTTCAAGGTGTAACAATCGTTACATCAATGGCGGATGAATAAAATTGATTGCTTAGCAGGAGGGTTATGTTTTTATTAAAGGTAATAGTTCTAATATGTATGAACTTACTTCTTAAGGGACAAAGTTATTTCCGACTATGTCCAAGACCAATAAGAAGATAATATATCGTAGGCTTATATGATTTTAGATTTTCAATGATGATTTGGCCAAAATACTT
Organism: Limnephilus marmoratus; assembly: GCA_917880885.1. Classification (NCBI taxonomy): domain Eukaryota; kingdom Metazoa; phylum Arthropoda; class Insecta; order Trichoptera; family Limnephilidae; genus Limnephilus; species Limnephilus marmoratus. The sequence goes on from OU862921.1 coordinate 27,379,425, forward strand.
GACCAAAAAAAATTATTATCTTTTCTATCAAATGGTGTAGCAAATGTGTAAAACGGATTTGTGCTACTTTGATACGTTTTTAGATTTTCAAGGCCCAAAGTATTTTCGTTATTTTTTTTGGGGTGTTATGCCGTGTTGCGCTACCTCCTTCTTTAGCGAACGTTTCGGACAGAGTTACAGTATCCATCACAGATTAGACATCTGTCCTCATGATGGACACTCTAACACCGTCCGAAAAGCTGGCTAAAGAAGGGGGTAGCGCAACACGGCACAGACACGGAAAAAAAAACAAATAACGAAAACATCGTAGGCTGCTTCTAACCAGGAGAAAAATGCACGAGCCGAACCATGAACTATGGGAAAGGAAATTCGTTCTTTATAATAATCCATTGTTTAAAAGGAGGGTGTATTTCAGAATATATGATTTTCTTAGATTGACGATACACATGATTTAAATTATTTTTTTTTTACAGTAAATACCGCACAAGAATCTCAACTGCTCCCGTCTGGAGCCAGTGAGACTATGGCATCCCCAATCGGGGTATGTGGTGAGGCTGAAGGTAGTGGGGAGGGGAAGGAGGTAGGGAAGAGGAAGGTTGGGAAGTACCTGGCTATTCAGATCTGGTCACTAAACACGGCTACAGCCATTTTCAAGCAACGTTTCAATTCTGAATGGTGGTCTTACACCAGGGCGATACTGATAGTATCTTCCACTCTGGAACATGCCGCAAATATACTATATATTATTTTAAATGAATTAATTGCGAAATAACACAAATTAATCAAATAAAATTTATTTGCGCATGCCGGGTTCGAACCCGCGACCTCCGGATTGTGAGTCAAGTGTCTTACCCACTGGACTACGTTCACGTTGTCACGTTGCGAGATGAAAATAATTGCATTTGCCTTATAATACTAAACTGTTAAAATTTCATGACGCCAGTTTAGAGAGTTATTGGTTTTTCAGAAACAAATCCTGTATATTCTGATTGAATCACACTCTTCGAACGGCATTGGTCTAAATAATTATAATTGTTGTGTGTCTAACCACTAAGTAAATACAAACAATAATAATATTATATTTTTGAATGTAGCTATAACTTTGTGGTTATCCATTATAGAAAAATGAAACATATCAACTTTGTATATAAACCACTTATATAATGAGTAAATCCGACCGGTTTCAGAACAAACGTTCCTTCTTCAGAACAAACGTGTACTAATTTGACAGTTTCGAAATATGGATGGGAACAATGTTTTATTATGGTAGGGGTGGAGCCGTTGCTAGTTATTAAAGTAGAGTGGGTGGGTAGGGGAACAAATCCATAATTGGGCTATAAGATAATATTTTTTGTTTGTTGAAAATAGATTCATTATTTTTAAGGGATTTTTTTAATTTCTTAGGCTTCTAAGTTATCTAAACGTTTTCCTTTATGATTAATATGAAGAATATTAATCCCTGTATTTTTTCAAAACTATGGTTATTTTCAATGATATGGTTAGCGAACTCAGAAAAATTATTATTATTAAGACACCTTAAATGTTCTTTGATTCTGATTTCAAAAATACGAGTTGTTTTTCCCTTAAAAATAATGAATCTATTATCAACAAACAAAAAATATTGTTATTATTTTTTAATTTATAAACTAACGTTTAGAAAAGATTTTTATGCATAGCACAAAGGGTAACAATTATTATAAGCAATAATTGTCAGCCTGAAACACTCATTTACATTGAAAAATCTTCCGAGAAAAGATACTTGCCGCCAACGGGACTTGAACACGTGTCAGTGTTAGTGTTAAATCCCTCGCTAGGTCGAGACAAATTATGTCTGCATTTATTGGGGAAATACTTAAACTTGTCGAATATTAATTATTATTTTTTAATTTATAAACTAACGTTTAGACAAGATTTTTATGCATAGCACAAAGGGTAACAATTATTATCTTAATATTAAAAAATATTGTCTTATAGCCCAATCATGGATTTGTTCCCCTACTCACCCACTCTACATTAATAACTAGCAACGGCTCCACCCCTACCATAATAAAACATTGTTCCCATCCATATTTCGAAACTGTCAAATTAGTATACTTTTGCCCTGAAGAAGGAACGTTTGTTCTGAAACCGGTTGGATTTACTCATTATATAAGTGGTTTATACAAAGTTGAATTGTTTCATTTTTCAATAATAATATTGACTAAATGCAATAAATCAAATATCGAAAATTAAATAAATGTCTAAATACAATTATAAAATACCTAGATTATGTCGAAAGATATCAAATAATTTATTATATTTATTTCTTGAAGTGTTCCCAGTTTGATTCGTTTTGGAGCAAGAATTTGGTTGCTAGGTAGATATCTATGTCATTTTCGAAGTTATCAATGATATATTATATTAACATATTATAGGCCTCGGTAAGTCGTTCCTTTTATTGAAAGGGAAATCTTTGAGTTATAATTCGGAGGGAGATAAGGCGGCTATTGATATCACATATAGAATCCGCTTATCAGGGAATCCCGAAGTAATTGATCTTGTTAAACAAGTGCGAATAGTTGTTTAAATATTATGTGAGTAAATAATAAAAGGTGTGTATAAAGGAAAGGGTTTTGAACAGTGTTTTTTTTAGTGAATATGATTTTTTTAGGACTTGACCACCGCTTACATTTGTATGAAAATCAATTAAAATATATATAAATGAAACAATTCAACTTTGTTCGAACCACATATAAAATGATTTAAAAAATAATGAATCTATTAATCAACAAACAAAAAATATTGTCTTATAGCCCAATGATGAATTTGTTCCCCTACCCACCGCCTCTACATGAATAACTAGCAACGGCTCCACCCCTGCCATAATAAAACATTGTTCCCATCCATATTTCGAAACTGTCAAATTAGTATACGCTTGCCCTGAAGAAGGAACGTTTGTTCTGAAACTGGTCGGATTTACTCATTATTCATTATATAAGTGGTTCAAACAAAGTTGAATGGTTTCATTTATCTATAATGGATAACCACAAAGTTATAGCTATATTAAAAATATAAAATATACAGGGTGTTAAGGGACGTACTTGACTTACATTAACCAGTGATTCCTGACATTGTTTGGAGTAAAAAATGTAAATGAAATTTTGGTCTCCGGTGACTTTAAATGTAAACGAGGCAAGGAATGTGTGCCAAGACTGGGATGTTTGGCGGTCCGTCCTCTCTGCCTACCCCTGCGGGGAAACGGCGTGATGGTTAGTTAGTTAGTTAGTTAGTCGATTTGGTCACTAAATACGATTTTTAACGATGAAAACCACTTTGAGGTATTTGTAAGGGTGTCGGAAAGCAGAGTATATATAAGAATATTGCTATGTTGATTGAACTAGGGCAATACTGAAAGTATCATCCATCATGATGGATAGCAGGTAAGTAGTCCAATTAATTGCAAAATTGTTTTATTATTGGGATTATTGGCATTAATAAGGCCACCTTTCGAAGCGCCGACTTCGAAGAAGTATTCAACGAAGAATTATTTTGCAATATTTCTTGGTATGAGACTATTGGTGATAAAACATTTGCTTCTCATATTTAAAAATGTTGGCGCACGTAGATAGTGTTAAGATTATAATATTAATCGATCGTGAAAATATCAAATTGTTTCAAATGATAGCTTTTAAGTGATGTAAGCATTATCGGCGTGATTGTAAAATTCACGTGAACTCAATCTATAAATTATCACATCATTAACACTTATCTAATAAATTACAGGGAATGCCTTTTCTTAGGAAATGAACGCCTGTCTATAGAAAATATGCATGCAAAACACATGGAAAATTGTTCTTTGAGGTCTATCAAACAAAATAATGTCTGTGACAAACATATCTGTTCACGTTAGAACAGGTTAGACCAAAGATATTGAAATATAAGTAGATGTGCTATTTGCTGTTTTTACTTTGCGGGACTGCGCTTCCTGGTGTCGCCGATATTGTTTACCAATTAACAAATAAACTAAAAGAACAAATAATTAACGAGTAAACCAAACGAACGTTAAACTAAATGAACGAATTCTTTCCTTATTCAAAATATATTGTTAACCAATATTAATGCACATTTTCAAAAAATCAACGAAATGAACAAATTCTTTTTGTATGAAAACTATGGTAATTAGTGCGTAGTCCGGCGACAGTTGCGCGGACACCATAGCATATCTCTTCTGTATTTGAATATCTTTGGGTTAGACCATAGGTTCTCAATTTTTCTGGAACCCTCCATTTTTTCACTTATGGAGGGGGGGGGGGGGATTTATGAATTTATTTGTTATACCTTTTTGTTTAGCAAGTAAAAAAGCAATACTTTTGTATTTTAAGTACCGGGTTGCTGCCTCCTTTCTTCTTATATTCATTATCTAGAGTCAATTCTTAATAATAATAATAATACACGTACCCATACTACGTGACCCACTTTTTGCAATTTTTATCCCCCCTCCCCCGGTGACTAAACAACCTAAGCCCCCCGCCGCTCATTGTGACCAAGCGTGGAATACAACGCTTGGTATTCCACGCTTTCACTGGTATTCCACACTTTCAAAATATTGAAGACCCCCCCCCCCTGAACGGGTCACGTAGTATGAGTACGTTCCCTAAGATGATATAAAATAAACAATACAATTATTCCTATCATCCAATGCCGAAATACTTTAAGGATGAAATTTTTTTTAATAGAGACGTTCATATTTACGAAACAAGAAATATAAACAGAGTTCGATTGCCACAAATAAAGAAATCAAAATCACAGAACTGCCTAATGTACAGAGGACTAAAGATGTATGATGAAATGCCTGAAAGTATGAAAAATGAAGAAAGAATGAATGTATTTAAAAAGAAATGTTATGCTTACTGTGAAAATATTTAAATTTATCAAATGAAATGTTACATTGTGCTTATTAGTTTATATTCATGTAGTATAAACTAACAAAAAAAATTTATGTAGGTGTGAGTGTAATAGAAACTTTTAGTCAATTTTCATCCACTACCGAAATGTGTAAATTTTCGTTCACGTGATAAAAATGATTACAATACATACAATAACAAAAACTAACCAATTTTAAAGTTTACTTTGCTTTATTAGTACGTGATTAGCGTGTAATTTTTGTCTTTTTTAGACCACTTTTTTTTACCTACCTACGCCCTCACTGTGCCATCTCAACGCCCCCTAATTTTCTGCCCCCCTGAAGTGTCAAACGCCCATAAAGGGGCGTTATCGTCCACGTTGAGCACCTTTGGGTTAGACCGTAATCTAGTTATAATGTATAATAATTATGTTTTGTACTTTTATGACATAAATTGTAATGTAATGTATCTACATAGTTCCATGTAAATATAGGAAATATGTTAACAAGAACGCACATAATTTAATATGAGCCGGTAGGTAAGTGTTAATAGATGCGTATTTCTTTCATATTATACTAAATTCAATGTTCTACTCGCATAATAACTACTGCTAGTTTTTATAGGTTTTATTATAATGTGCGCTGTTTAATATCCACAAAAATTTACGACGTAGTACCTATGTAGGTACTAAGGTAGTATGGTTATATTTCAATACATGGTTACGAATGTTATCGTTATATTATTACGGTAGTTTGGTCTCCATCTTGCAAAAATTCACATTAATAACATTGAGCGAATACAATAAAAATTTCGGCGTTTTACAAATTTTAAATTAAATATCCCACTAGAAGACTTAAATATAATTTATTATTAAATATTCTAAAAATACATGCACTAGGAGACAGACGTAAAATAAACGACTTAACATTTTTATTCAAAATACTTAAATCTAAATTTGACTGTTGCGAACTCTTGCAGCTCATAAACTTACGAATACCGACAGTAACTACACGACAAAATACACTATTCTACTGTAGAATTTATAAGCGGAACTACATTGCCCACTCTCCGATACAACGATACAAGTATTTTTGTACTTTTATGACTTGTGTGCTTTTTTATCTAATTTTATGTTTATTATTTCTTTATCTGTTTAAACATCATCTGTCATAAATTAATTGTACTACCAAACATGTAAAAGCCCTTTGGGCGTTAAATAAATAAAATAAATAAAAGTAGTTTACTGGGTCTTCCCCATGAAAGTTCATGGGATAGGATTCTTGATAAATCTGTTCCAATCTCCAAAGTGACAATAATTATTAAAATAACTAGCTGACCCGGCCACGCCTTTCCGGTGCTAACGAAACACAACGCCATCTACTGGATGGTACATTATTGCTTCCAATACTTCGATTGAAATAAACATTATTATTATTATTTATCGCTGCTCTGAGTACTGGACACAATCAGTTAAATGACAAAATCAAAACAAATCCGAGTTCATTTAGCCAGAGAATCTTTGAAGTTGAAATTAACCCACTTCCTCACATCCGATCGAGCTGAAACTTGGTAAATAGACTCGTGGTCGATGAAAATAATTTATACACACCTGAATTGGAAGCAACATATACATAATACTACAAACAAAATCCGAAAATCTATATACTTTTTCAAACAAACACGCAATTTCCTTAACCTAAAACTCTTAAAAACAGTATATTACTCATTGTGCCAATCTCACATCGAATACGGAATTCTAGCCTGGGGTAATGCATATTCCAATGCCCTTGATCCCATCATGAAAGCACAAAAACTAATCATAAAAATAATTCTTAAAATGCCGCTTACTACCAGCACTGATACTATCTTCAATTCCTTCAACGTTATGGACATAAAACAGCTCTACTCAAGATCCATATTACTTAATTTACACAAAAATAACAAAACACCATACAAAGCTACACAAACAGTACACAATACCCGAGCCAAAAACAACGAACTTCTCCAAACTCCTTTTTTCAAAACCACCTTCGGGCAAAGACACTCTAAATACATAGCTTGCAAACTATACAATACACTACCAACTACGATCAGACAAAGTGACTCCTTTACAAAATTCAAACAAGATATTAAAAAATGGATTATAAGTATTGGACGCCACACTATCACAAATATCTGTAAAATAAATCACACATAGACAGAAATAACTATTCACATACAACCTAACATATAAAATAAATGAAAATAATGGAATCCTGTCAAATTTAACCTATAAATAGATTAGGCAGAATTTATTTCATTACTCCATCTCCAACATTTATAAAATCACTCTCTTTAAAAGATTTACCACCCTTCCAATCACCCTTCTGTTTTAATTCTATTCATAATATGTATTTTACCTGAAATATCCTTGTAACTACTATATTAATTTATATACCTGTACGCCTGTCTCGACACAGGTATACCCTAGTGAGACAGGCATACAAATAAAACCATTGTAAATATATTTTATTATAGATAAATAAATTAAAAAAAAAAAAAAAAAAGTTTGGTGGCAATCATGAACACCCAAACGCGGACGTTACGCATTACTCTGAAATTAGATGACATTGCAGCAGTTCAATATTGGAGGCGGGTATGGGTAGCGCCGCCCCGATAACCACTTATAGGATAACCAACACCCCTACAGCGGGCCAGATCGGGAAAAACAGGTCGAGGGATCTCTCCTGGATGCATTAACTCTCAGATTCCTACCAACCCATCGGACCTTTTTCCTTCCCAAGACCTCCTCTCCTTCCTTTCGCTAAAAATACCCTCCACACAGCATCCCCAAAGATGACATAGGCCCTGAGGCATTTTTTCTGTGTGGAACTTGTGTAAAAAAAGTTAATATGCACTAGAAATGTCCATCTTATCAAATCGGGATTTGGCTCAGTTCATAGTATTGTTGACTTGCTACAGTGCCTGGGTAGCAAGGTTCAATCCTCATTCAAACAATTTTTTTCAAACAGTTAAAAGCATCTCAAAATAGATGAACAGAAAATGGACATATGAAATATATGTAGGTACAGTAGGGTCGATTACTAAAATTGTAGGTTAAGAAAGTTTGTATACATATCTAACAGAAGAGTTAAAAGTAAAATTGAAATAAATAAAAAATTTACATTTAAATTTATTTTAAAAAATTTACATTTCAATCATCCAACAAAAACACATATATTTTAAAAATGCTTTCAAAGTAAATCAAATTGTGGACACCCGGGGAAGACATGGCAAGATCAACTGAATCAGATACTTAAGTCGGACCATGTCAAAAATCATAATAATATAAGAAATGTATGAATGCGAATGAAGCTAGGAATATGTGCCAAGACCACGTTGTTCAGCGGTTCGTCCTCTCTTCTTAACGAAAAGGCGTGATGACTAGTTAGTTAGTTGTAAATACCTTCACAGCATCTGGTCGCACATCTTCCATAGATATTTCGGAAATCAGAAGCACTTCTCAGCGTTGTATTGATATTGCCCATGGTACTTAAATTATTTTGTTAACTATTTTCTTAACACTTGAACTATCGGAAATTGATGAGGGTGTGACGATGTCACTTCCCAGAAAGCTATTTAAATAAGAAATATCTTATCTTTACAATATTACTGACGATTGCCACTGCCTGTGATTAGAGGTCGGTGCAAGTAAACAAAGAATAATGGACTGGATCAAAAAGGACAAAAACTGGTTCCTAGTAAACATATATAACAAAAAATGTTACACAAGAATGCTCTAATGATAATCATGTTATATATGAAGTGATTATTTTTATTTTGATTGCGAATTGTGTAAATAAAAACAAACACGTATCGTAAAAATTTATCATTGTCGATTTTAAAGCGATTACTCGCTAAGTTAAAGTGGATTCTTTCTGTAACCATTTTTTATCTATGTTGATATTTTAAACCGAATTATTTATCCACATTCCTTAGATAAAATTTAAGGTTTGTTGATATTTTTGTTCTGTAATAATTAAGAAATTTATTTTATTTGGTTTTTCACTTTTGCCGAACTAGCCAATTGAATGTAATATTAAAACATTGATTAATAAATATTGCGCAATCGATACGACTTCGGAAGAGAAATTTCTGGACGGTTCTCGAGTTCAATAGATAAGAATTTACCTACGTATATGTATCTAGAACATTCTTCAGATTTATTGCAGGTGGGCGGGGAAAGGGTATATTGTTTTCGAGAACGAAAAAATATTATGAAATTTTTTTTTATGGGTCGTCATCGTAATTTTTGGCCACGGTCATCTGAAAAAATAAATCTACCAATCCTTTTCGTTTCGTAGTAATGTATATTTTTTAAATTGTATTATTTTTATAGCGCCGTTTTGGGATTTAATCACTTTACCACAAAAGTGTGCCATACAATGAAAACATTTAAAAATTAAGAAACAGATGTAAATCCAATACGATAGCTAATATCTAAACTTTATTTTTAACAAACATTTTTTTATCGTCTCTGCAAACTCCTTAGTCGAGGGTTAAGGCTGTAGCAATCCGAAGGTCATTTTTATTTGATTATATTATTTCACAATTTATTAATTAAAAATAATAAATAGTATATTTGTTGCATACTGCAGAGTGAAAGATACTCATTATTCATTCATATATTTTATTTCTACCATCATATAGAATCACTTCCTGAAGTTTGAGCATTTTAACCCCAGACTCTCTGTTTATGATTGTCAACGATACACATCGCCGTTTTCTGATAAAATCACACTTGTTAAAGTGGGTCGTGTTTTCCAAAAAAGCATGTTTTGAAAATAAATATGTGTGGGTTCATATAACTGTTTATCTAATCAACAGTTTTTTTTTATTTAAATATTTTTCCATAAAAGCAATACCATTTTTTGCATTGTGATACTACGATATATTTAATTTTTCCCGGAAACCATTGTGAGGCTGGTTAGGAATTACGTGGCTATTTGGGCCTGGGGCACTAAACAAACATGGCTAAAGGCAATCAACGGCGATTCTTTAATTAATTTTGTTTTTTACGGACGTTTCTTTCTACGCGCATACAATACAAATATTGTTAATGGATAGCAACCGTCGTAAAAGAACGCAATCTAAAGTTGTGAAATATCGCTTTCTTTCTTTCTACCGCCTTTTCAACTCAAACGCACCATTTGTGGCGACCTTTATTCCGAATATTTCGATCATGTTTTGAGGTCGATTATGCATAAATATTAAATTTAAAAAATCACCTAGTCTGGAAAATTCTATGATGTAATCTAATCTGGTTATCTTTAAAAAATTCTGACGTTAATATTGCGTATTAAATGTCCTTAATCTTACGGTATGTAAAATTAATAATTTGCATGTCAACCACGACACGTTATTATTTGTTTGACATTGCATTGTATTCAAGATAAAAAAGAAGTTCCCAATTTTCAGTGAAAAGAGATAATGAATAATATTATTATCAAGAGATTATAACTTGTCTGTAGAACAATTAGTTTAGATGTACTTAATCTGAAGCATTAATAACTAATAAAAAGTCCCGTTAAAACAAATTATTAAATGTTTAATAATAAGTTACGTTCAATTAATCTTTTAAGCGATGTGATCTACCTATGTAGGGGAAAATAATTTGCTATCTTACAATATTTATATTTTTGTTTTTGACAATTGTTTTTTTCCCCTTCAACAACGATATCAAAAACCCGCAAAGATAATTAGGCCTTGGATATTTTAATACCGATTTTGAATTATGGTGAGTATATATTGATCAAAGTATTTATGTCAAGTTAAACTTGATGTTTGTTACGTAGATATCACAAAATTAACGCAAATCTTTCAAGCTAGTCTAATAAATATAAAGAAAGATTTGAGTTTGTTTAGGAACAAAACTATTTATTCATATTCATATTGCGTATGTATGTCGTCGTCGTCATCGTCGTCGTCATCGTCGTCATCGTCATCGTCGTCGTCGTCGTCGTCGTCGTCATCGTCGTCGTCGTCGTCGTCGTCGTCGTCGTCGTCGTCGTCATCGTCGTCGTCGTCGTCGTCGTCGTCGTCGTCGTCGTCGTCGTCGTCATCGTCGTCGTCGTCGTAGTGGTTTTAAAAACAAAATATTTTTGTATCGAATTTAGAATGAATTATTATTAATTAATTCATCGATTTTTCGAGAACTGCATTGCCGAGTCCCAAACCAAAATCAAATTAGTTTCAATAAAAATATTGAAGAGAGCTAAAGAGCTTTTTTTTTCTTTTAATAATCGGAGACGGTTTACATATTTGTATATAGTTCCCGTGAGCACTTAGGACATAGACCCATTGTACTATCTCCCATTTTACCTCATTCCTTTAGTAACCCAGTCCCTTTTATAAAGTTCACCAGGATTGTCATTGGAAATGAAGCATATCTTCTGGTTCGACAATGTGTCTTCCCAGGTCTCATTTCATCTCTTCACTCCTCCTTGGTTCCCTGAAGGCCCCACGACGGAAGAGGGCTTCTTCTCTCCTCTCCACTCCTTAGTTCTCCGAAGGCTCCACGACGGAGAGTCCACATCTCCTTGGTTCCCTAAAGGCCCCACAAGGGAAGAGTCCACTTTACCTTGGTTCCCCGAGGGCCCCAGGAGGGAAGAGAACTTTATCTCTCCTCCTCACTCCTCCTTCGTTCACTAAAGGCCCCACAGAGGAAGAGTTCACCAAGATGGCCTCATTTCTCCTCTTCACTCCTACATGGTTCCTCGAAGGCCCCACATGGGAAGAGGACATCATCTCTCCACTTCACTCCTCCTTGGTTCCACAAAGGCCCCGCGCTAGATGGGTGCCCTTCCCCTTGGTTCCTCGAAGGCCCCACAAGGGAAGAGTTCATGGAGGTGGCCTAAGCTCATCTCTCCACAGTTTCTCCTCTTGGTTCCTCCTACGGCCCCAGGAAGGAAATCCACAGAGGTGGCCTCAGCACTCCTAGGTTCCCAAAAGGACCCTAGTTTTCGAATGGTCCAATTTTTTTGTCCCACGAGTTCCCAGGGAAATAGAAGGTCCACTCCAGTGGAGCCCTGAGTGCTGGAGTGAGGTCTAAATACTCCGAGATGCGACCTTGTTTCTCGGAGGCACCGTTCGTGACGCTGTTCCCCAGGACATTCAGCCTGAGCACGGTAGCTCACACCTTGGCTTGGGATGGCTGTTGCAGGTTTGTGTTTCCACTCCCTGAGCGATGGGTTCGCCACACTCCCTACGCTAATAAAGGAGCTTAGCTTTTATGGATGAAACAACAATGTAACTAACATAATTATTTTACGTAAATTTTATCACTGTTTCCGCTCCCCTGAAAAGTTGCGATTTGTCATGTACACCCTTATTGCTTGAAACAACTGATGTCACATATAATATATTGTCGTCATGTAATATAATGTATCTTAAATAAATTTGCCCTTTGACACTGTCTTTGACCAGAGTGATTCATGATTGCATTTCATTAAGCACTGTCCAACAGATCTTACATGACCACCCTCAAACCGAAAGGGATAGCTTTGCACAACGTGCACAAAATGAGCGTTATGTTTTTTTCGATGAAGTGTCGGTATCTTATTCACCTCCGAATCAGAATAAATGGAGTTTATGTGTCACTTTAACGCCTTCAGCCACCTCCACATTTCAACTATGTCTCTATACTCACTCCAAAGTTATCTGATCTTCGCCTACTTATTTCGGCGCCAGTGTGTTAAAATAGTTAGCGTAATTATGCCTTTTTCGGAAACACAATGTTGAATCATCTCTTAGAAGTGACGTAGTTTCAATTTGTGTCATTGTAATCCTAAAATTGAGGAAAAATCCAAAAATAACAAAAATGGACCAAAATCTATTTTTAGTTTATTCTGTAATATGGGAAAATGGAACATTTATTTACATATAGATAGGTACACTCAATAAATAAATCATCTTAACGGTCTTTCCAGCCAGCGGCCAAGAATCCAATTTTCGTCGAAAGATGTTCTTACGATCGTACAGGGCGGTTCTAATGAGAAAGGTTAATTATTCTGCGTACCAGCTTTGTAAAATTATAACTCACTTTCGATTTTATTTCATTAAAAATTTGCTTTAATTCATTCCTACATCCAAAAATGCTGAAAGGCGTGACGATAAAACTATTCAAATTATCTACTTTTTGTAATTATTTTTTTGATCATAAGTATTTATAATTTTTTAATAATGTCTAAGCAAAATAAATGTGTAAAAAATTTGAACTATATTAATTTGTAAGATCTTAAATAGATAAACAAAATATAATAAACTAAAACTTAAAATTTTGAAACGAGCTTTTACTAGATAACGTATTGATTTACAATAATGTATGATTACATGGTATGAAATATGTCTTGTAAAAGATTTTTCGTTTGAAAATTTAACAAATCTGCCAACGACCTATGGTGTAACTTTATTATACTAAAAATAAACATTTTTCCCAAAATTTAAAACATGCCTTTACTAGATAAAAGAACAATCTTTCGAAATCAATTTATAATTTTTGGTGGAAAAAAGAGTCATTACGTCTAAAATTGAATTTAAAAATGAGATATTTACGGTTTTATGTGTTATTCCCTCTTAAAAGAAAACTATATAAATTTATGATATATTTTATTAATGAGTATAAAGGGGGTTAACTTTACTGGGTAGAAGATGTAACTGATATGAACACCAAAAAACCTTTTAATGTTGCGAAGGTCAAACAAGTGTTGGGAATTATCTGTGCAGTTTTGCTTAGGTGGCTGATCGATCTTTCGGTCGAACGGTTTTTGAAGCATCTATTATTGTGACAATATGCGATTCATTAAAAAAAAATGACTGATTACATTTGTGTCAATACTGAAACAAAAGGTTCACGTAATTTTCCCAAAAACATTAGGAATCGTTTATTTATTTTTATTTATTTATATCTATATATTACAGTTTTTACCTTATTATAAACATTTTTAAATAATATATTTTGAATTTTTTTTTACAAATTACATGTTGGGTGTAAGGTAGGTTTAAGAAGGTGAAACTGTTGGTTGGTAATATTGTATGTTTCGTAAACACCTCACTAGGAGAACCTGTGCTGAGGTGTTTACGTGTTTATGATTATGTGTGACAAGTACAGGTATTTATGTGTTGTAGTAGAAAGTTAGTTTTTTATCTTCTTTTTTTTAAACATTTTAATGGTAATTGTGCATTGATTATTTAGAAGGAAAAAAATACATATAAGGTACATATGAATAGTTGGTAAATTTTTGAAAGACATGTTTATTTATTTTATAGTTTGGTTATGTTTGGTTAGGGATAAAAGTATTTTGTATAAAGTGAAAATCTTGATTTTTGATCCAGGCTGTGATATGTTTTTTGTGAACGTTTGTAGATGTGTTTGCGGTTAGTTGTTTCAGAGTAATAGGCATATAATTAAAAAGTTTGGTTTCATAACACTGAAAATGTCTTTGTCCGTGTGTGGTGTGTGTTATCGGTATGTTCAGGGTTAAGGACCTGGTTTTTATTATTGTTAAAAAAGAATTTCTTTATTAGATTTTTTTTACACATTAAAATTTTCAAACAATTATTTGTAAACTTTTTTGCATTTATTCCCCTTTACTGATGTAAAATAATTTTCTTACATTTTTTTTCAGTATTTACATGCAAAAATATTTGTGAATTATTCATCTGCTGTTTAACTTCAACACTACTCCGTGAGAAATTGTTGGAGCAGGCGAATTCTTTAGTTATTGTGTTAACTTGTTAATTATTAACGTTTTCTCTTAAATAAAAAATAACAAAACATAGGATATTAGAATGTGAACGAAGGAAGAACGTTCCAGCAATGAATCTAGATACAGTAGTACAGGCCAACTTTAATATCAACCTGACGTTGATCCGGAAACGGCACCCACCCACGCTTTTATCTGTCACACGTATGTTTTACACATCTTTTTCTTTCTTTCGCTTACGATCATCGTAAAGTGAGTGTACCCGTGCAAGAATGGATCTATCAAGTTCAAGTCGGCATTTAATTTGGCGCGTACTGCAACAAAATTAGCAAAGTAAATAATAGGTCTGAAAACATATTGTCAAAGAAAAGAGAAACATTTATATATTATGAGGATAAAATGAGTATCTCATATTATTAAGGCTAGATCATATTATTTAACCTTTCATGTGAATGAATTATGAATTGATGAAATCTAAAGGGTTACCCCATCAGATAGTTTCTGGTCACCTGCATGTAGTCTTTGGGTATTACACCACAGAATGCAATAATAGCGAGAGAAAACTACACGCGCGACGCGACATGAAGCAATCGAAGAAACTTAAATATTCATTCTAAGAAACCGCGCGTCCTAAAAAGAGAAGTTCCCGAATGCCAAATCGAACATCCTGCATTCTACACATTCCACATGATGTCATGGTTAGATATTTGATCGATAAAAGGGTTTGCTTTAGATGAACGTCTGGGTATTTCAAAAATGTTTTATTTTGCTGGCGTATTATGTAACAATAGGGCACAATATTAAGTGCTAGTCATTGGGTATGAAGTTTTTGAAGTGGAGACTTCTTTAACACCGTTGTGATTTGAAACTTGATTAAACGAAAAAGCGACACTAAAAAGAAGCAATCACGTAATGAAATAGAAAAAATCGGTCTCCTCTAGTACGGTGCTTCGTAACCTCCCCACTCTTGACTACCTAGTTTTCTGAAGGTTTCACTTCTACCACTTGTATTTTTGAAGTGAAACTTTTTTAGCACTGTTGTGATTTAAAACTCGATGAAACGGAAATGAGTTGCACTAAAAAGAGACAAACCTTACCTATGCACAGTATCTACGAAGCGTCGCGCTTGTCAAGCTGCGCGCATTGGCCGCTTTGATTATGAGCTCACTTTTCAAGACTAATATTGATTGAGATTGTGTGGGGGAATATTTCACGTCTGCCTCGTGTGAACTGCACTCGATTTTTCAAAATATTTTAATATTAACAACACGCAGAAGGCCTTGAGGGAAATAATTTCGCTCAGGGCCTATGTCATCTTAAGGGATGCCATGTGGAGGGTCGTTTTAAGGAATGAAAAATTTATGAGGTGTGGGTAGGTCTCTGGATGTCGTGTGTCCAGAAGAGACGGAATCCATCGCTCCCACTGGGGTGCAAGGTGATGAGTCGAAAGAGTCCAGCAGGAGAGGTCTAGGTTAGTAGTTTAGTAGGTGAGCAAACCATTCGCCGGAGAGACAAACCTCACCCATGAACCCGAGCACCCCAGCTAAGTCACCAAACGTAGCGAACCACTTGGGGTGACCTATGGCACCAGCAAACGAAATTATTATTTTGGTTTGATAATATCGTTACATGTTTGATTGCATTACTTCGTGTGACGTAAAGTGGCAAAAAATAGTCTCTCATCCCACGTGAATAGCCAAAGCCCACTTAATATGATAATCAAAATAGTTGCATACTGTTAATTACAGACTCGAGTGTAGGCGAGGTTATTTATTAATAAAGCGCGTATTGGCGAGATGAACATTTATTATAATAATGGCTATGAATACGTCCTATCTAATGTGCTGGCGGTTGGAAAAAGAGAGTGAGGAGAGGCCTGCATCTCCTTTTATATGCGGGATCACCTGTCTCGCTCTTGTATGGCCGGAAACAGGTGTGCCACCCTAAAACCTCTCTCACATCCTCCCCTACTTAAACGGGAGAATCCTGGCTACATAAGTGATACCTATAGCTACATATTTCATACAATATATTTTATATTTCATATTTAAAATTAACACATTACATTTAAAATTAACAAAACATTTGTTTTTGTTCTTTCTGTTTCCCTTCTGTCCATTTCTGTCCATTTCGACTGCGAAGTGCTGTCACCTGGGCCGAAGCCTTCCTTGCCATGGGTTAGACCTGAAACATGGAGAAACAGAATTAGAGACACTTCTATTACGTAACATACCGGAGAGATCTAATTCGTCCGTCGACAATTCCAACGTGTCAGACGCGAATTCCTGGTTATCTTCCTCCTGCCATGAAACATGCAATTCCTTTAGCTGGTCTAAATGTCTTTTCCACACCATATTAGACTTGTTAATTTTTATGAAATATATTTTACTACCTTTTTTATCCACAATAACCCCAGGGACCCATAACCTATTACCCTGAGATCTGAAATCTCTAGTCATTACTTTCTGACCTATATTAAAACCTGATTTAACTCTACCCTTATATTGTCTTTTCTGATTGTTTTGGCTCTGAGTAACCTTTTTTATTACTTTGTTTCGTCGAGTAGAACCTGAACTACCCGTTCTATCCTCAATTTTCCTTGGAATCAGAGAGTCAAATACTGTTCTAATTTTTCTACCCATTAATAATACAGATGGCTCACATCCTGTTGTTGCGTGAACTGTATTCCTATAGTCTGCTAAAAAGTTACCTAACTTTTCTTTATAATCTGAAGGAAATCCATTATGTTTACAAATTTTTTTTTAAGGAAATTTTTACAAGTCTTTACTGTAGCTTCAGCTTGCCCGTTGCTACTAGGGTGATTGACTGGACTAGTGATATGTTCTATCCCATTTTTCTTACAAAAATTTTCAAAATCCTCAGAACAAAAACACGTACCATTATCACTAACTAAAGTTGCAGGAAAACCAAATTGCGAAAATAATCTATGAAGTATTTCGATATTTTCTTTTGAAGACAGACTGTTTACTTCCAGACACTCAATCCACTTTGAAGAAGAGTCTACCACCACTAAAAAATTTTTGTTATACAAACTACCATGATCAATATGTACCCTGAACCATACTTCAGGTTCATATGGCCACACTGCTAAAGAACTCTTTTGTGATTCTGGTTTAATTTCTAAACAATCTCTACAATTTTCCGTTATTTTCTCCAAATCTTGATTAATTTTTGGCCACCAGACAAAGCTTTTTGCAATACCTTTAGTCTTAAAAACCCCTAAATGAGATCTATGTAACATCTTTAAAACCTCTTGTCTTAAAGACTCAGGTACAACAACCCTATGTTGATATAAAACACACCCATTTATCAAAGACAATTCTAACCTTTTTTCCCAAAAAATTCTAATAAAGTTACCACTTTGTGCCTTTTTTACTGATGCTGGCCAACCTTCGATAAGAAAATTTTTTACTTGACCTAACACATCATCTTTTTCGGTTTCGCTTTTTATCACGTCTAAAGACAAATTAAACCCATTATTCTCGAAATAATTAATGTAATCAGACTCTATCTCATCTTCACAGCTAACCTTTTCAATCGGACACCTGCTCAGAAAGTCTGAACAATTATTTTTCGATTTTACATATTCAATTTTAAAATTAAACGAACCTAACATAATAGCATATCTCTGTAACCTTGACGCGGCAATCTTAGGTACTTCTTTATTTTCACCTAAAATTCTCACTAACGGCTGATTATCCACAGCTAAAATAAATTCTCTGCCGTACAAATATTGATAAAACTTTTTAATTCCAAAAATAATTGCTGTTGCTTCAATATCTAGAATAGAATAATTCTTTTCCGCTTTAGATAAAGTTCTGCTTGCGAACCCAATCGGTCTTTCTACGCCATTTTGAAACCTATGAAGTAATGTTGCTGCTACCCCATTAAAACTACCATCTGTGACAAGTTTCACAGGTATATTTTCGTCAAAATGCGTTAAAATCCTATCCGAAGTTAATATTCTTTTAATTATCGCAAAACTATTTTCTTGTTCCGTACCCCATTGAAACTTAACATCTTTTTTAAGTAATTCGTATAATGGTGACAATATATTTGCCATATTTGGAATAAAATTACGATAATAACTAATCATACCTAATAAACTTCTTAAATTATTTAAATCACTAGGTGCTGGTGCATTTAAAATGGCTTCTTTATTCCGTTCACACGGTTGAATCCCTTGTTCACTTATTTTATAACCTAAAAACTCAATAACTTTTAAATTGAATTCACACTTGTCACTATTCACTGTTAGATTACAATGTTTCAACCTTTCTAACACGACACATACGTTTTTCTCTAAATCGTCTTCGTCTTCCCCTATCACGATAATATCATCCAAATAAAACGTCATGTTCTGTAATCCTGACAAACAATTTGCCATTGCCTTTGCAAATATAGCTGGCGCGGGAGATAACCCGTACACTAACCGCTTATACTGAAACAATCCTAAATGGGTATTGATTGTTGTAAAACGCCTACACTCCTTTTTTAAAACAAATTGACTATACGCCGATTTAAGATCGATTTTTGCAAAAACTTTCCCACCATTTACTTTCGTTAATAGCTCCTCTATCCTAGGTAATGGATATTTGTCAACTGATAACTGATTATTCACTGTCGATTTATAATCACCACATAATCTAATACTACCGTTTTTCTTAATTACTGGAACAATTGGACTTGCAAACTCACTAAACTGGACTTGTTCTATAATACCGTCTGACAGTAAACTATCTAACTCCCTTTCGACTTTTTCTTTCAAAGCGAACGGCATAACTCTGTGATTACGAAATATCGGAATAGCGGTCTCTTTTAAAGTTAAATTCACTTCGTACTTATTAAATTTTCCTAGTTTATCCGTAAAAACTTCCGGGAATTTTTTTACTAATCGCTGCTTCAAAGTATTCTGTTTTATACTGTTTACGATTCCGTTAATCCCGACGTTAAAAAGATTCATAAAATCACGCCCCACTATCGATAACGAAGCACTTGTGACAACAACAAATTTCAAATTGTGACACTGACCGTTAAATTCCACTTGTGGCGTAATTGTACCTACCACTTTCACGAGCGTATTGTCAAAACCCCGTAGACTAATGTCTTCGTGCACTAGCTTGATTCTACTGAATTTACTGAAATAACACTCCTTGGAAATTACGCAACAAGATGCTCCAGAATCTACCATGAATTTACTCTTGATCCCGTCTAGTGAAACTTCAATAAAAAATGGTTCGACACTATTAACTTCACCCAACTTTGTGTCCGACAACAAAGTATTCACACTCTTACGTGTTGAGGAACGCTTGCACTGTTTTGCGAGATGACCCTTCGTACTGCAAATTTTACATAAATAATTTTTATATCTACATTCCGTCGCGATGTGATTATTGTGACCACAAACGGTACAATTTTGTTTCACAGCGTTCGCTGGCGACTGTGACCGTGCCCTGTTGCTATGCCCGAAACGCTTCACGTCTCTGTCTTTCACACGCGAATTATTAAAAGAGAGTCGACCGGCCTTGAGCTGTACATTAGCGTAAACCGTATTATCAACTCGGGACTGCGCTTGAGTTGAAGCTACGAGGTCAATGCACTCGGCGACTTGTAAACATTTTTCGAACGAGTGTAATTCACCCTCGAGAAATAATTTTTCCCTTACCTTTCCTGGTTTACAACCCAAAACAAAGAAATCCCTTAAATTTACTGATAAACTATTCCCAAATTTGCAATTAGCAGAAAGAGACTTTAACCGCACTGCAAACTCACGGATTGATTCGTCATTTCTTTGTTTAGCACTGTAAAACTTAGATCTCTCTTCAAAAAAACATTTCGTTGAACAACAATACTCATCAAGTTTAGATATCAAATCTTCTAACTTAATATCTGTTACCTTTTTAGGAATGCACAAATTAACCAATAAGGAAAAACAATCATCTTTCAATGCATTCAGGAAAATAGCCCTTTTTTTATCATCCGATGCAAACTTTTCATCATTCACGAGGAGAAATTGTCCGAGGCGGACCTTGAAGATCTCCCAGTTCCCGTCACGCAAACTGAAGGACTCCAATCCTCGAAACTCCATGTTTCCAATGCCCAGAAGGTACACAAATAGAGAGAAAGAAAACAGAAAAAACAAAAACTTCCCAATGAGGCTTCTTCTTCTGCAGTCTGCTCCCTGGACCCTGCTCTGGAAACTGCTCCTTGACCCTTGGTGACTTGATGGCTCCTTCCAGACCCGTAACACAGTAACACCTGGTAACACCGATCCTTTGACCCTCGGTGCTGCTGCCACTTGACGCTCCTGGACCCTCCCGTGCTTCCCCCTTCCGAGAAGCTGGCTGGCTCCAGTGTCTTCTACTTCACTCCTTGCAGTGAAGTTTACTTGGATTCCGGTCCGGCCTTTTTTACCGACCCGAAAATAATATGTTACAACCGCTAATTTTTTGTGCCAAATTTTGCGCGTCGATTCTTTTTACGATTTCGTGAGCTGCCACTGTTATGTGCAGTCTTATCGTATTCCGTAGGCTGCGCCACTGTTAATTACAGACTCGAGTGTAGGCGAGGTTATTTATTAATAAAGCGCGTATTGGCGAGATGAACATTTATTATAATAATGGCTATGAATACGTCCTATCTAATGTGCTGGCGGTTGGAAAAAGAGAGTGAGGAGAGGCCTGCATCTCCTTTTATATGCGGGATCACCTGTCTCGCTCTTGTATGGCCGGAAACAGGTGTGCCACCCTAAAACCTCTCTCACTTATATAAATATACTTTACCTCACTATAGCGTCGGTTATGACACTTATACCATCCCAAACTAATAGGAAGAAAGCATATCACGATCGTTAACACACAACTGACAATATAATTAATAATTTGTGCGGAAAGCACAAAAATTAATTATGGTGACTTGATTAAATTAACATTTAAATAGTACAACAACATAAAGAATGTAATAGTATAAATGTAAAGTTAAATCTAAAAAAAGGTGAAAAGTGAGGAGTTAAGGTAATAAGTAGGTACTTAGTAAGTAAAAAGTATGATGAATAAAGTCTAAGTAAAAGAACAAAGTATACTAGTAAAAAGTTAAAATAACAAGTTAAAAGGTAGGAAATAATAAAGGTAGTAAAAAAAAATGTATACTTAAAAATTAAAAAAATAACTTATATCATTGATGTAGCTAAATTCCAAATTCCTGTAATATTCATAAATCTGTTTCTGAAAAAATAAGAAAAAATACAGATTTGGGAAATGAGATTAAAAGAATTTAGCATTCTCATTCTTCATTTACCGAGAATGCTAAATTCAATGCTAATTGTAAAAGTAAACGGTCAAATGCATAGAAATTTTTTAATTTCGATCGTTTACTTTTACAATTAGCATTGCATTTAGCATTCTCGATAAATGAAGAAACCCACCCTTAGACTATAAAATTATTACCGTTTGTCATTTCGGCTACTGGCATTATACCTAGGTCATATTAGACTTGTCAAAGAATTTGTATATAAAAACGCAAAAATCAGTCATTTTAAATTGAGGGATCAGTAGGATTTATAGGTCAAATTAGGAATTCCACAGAGCCGAACTCTCTGTTATGAAAATATCTGGAGTAGGTGAATTATTTTCCTGTTTGGTCTCCGGTAAGTTGACATGTTGTTTTTGTATCGTTTTGTATTTATAATACCTACTTATGTAGTGCAATTGCATAGCGTGGATTGACTAGATGATCATTTGGAGAAGTGTGTGAAAGGGTTTAGTTTTTTCTGTGGGTAAAATTTAGCCCGGACATTTAAATCTGGTGTGTAAAACATAACTTTAAAAAATTAATAAAAAGTACAAGAGTTATAAATACAAAAAGTAAGAAATGCCCGAAGAGGAGCCATAAAAAATAATTGTCTTACTGGCAAGTGCGTTTGCCCATCTGCTAACCTACTAAACTAGACCAGGTGGACTCTCGATTCATAACGTTGCACCGTAGTGGGAGGGATGGATTTTGTCACTCCTGGACACATCAACCCCCAGAGACTTACCCACCTCTCATACCTCTTTCTTCCCATAACTTCCTCTTCTCTGTTTCCTTAAAACGACCCTCCACACGGCATCCCCTAAAATGAAGTAGGCCCTGAGGGAGATTATTTTCCTCAGCCCTCCTGTGTGGAGTTAATGTAAAAAAATGTGAAATATTCCTCATTAGTAGGTGAACAGACGCATCCACAGCCATATTCCGGACAAACCTATGAACTCGGGCATAACTGCTAAGTCACCAATCGTAGCGAACCACTTGGAGTCCTGGGGCGGCGGTTACCCACTTCCAAATTGGGTATGTAGGAGTTTAGAGAATCTGAAAAATAAGATAAAACAATCAGTACTTACCTACTGTTTTGACACATGTGAAAAGTAAAGCATTTCATCGTAATGTTAATGACGGCCGGCGTAGTCCGGCGGTAAGGCTCTTGACTAGCACTCCGAAGGTCGCGGGATCGAATCCCGGCGTGGTAAGTAAATTTTATTTGAAAAATTTGTGTTATTTCACAATTTATTCATTTAAAATAATATATAGTATATTTGCGGCACGTTCCAGAGTGAAAGATACTCTCAGTATCGCCCTGGTGTAAGACCACCATTCAGAATTGAAACGTTGCTTGAAATGGCTTTAACCGTGTTTGGTGACCAGATCTGAATAGCCAGGTACTTCCCCACCTTCCTCTTCACTATCTCCTTCCCCTCCTCACTACCTTCAGCCTCACAACATACCCCAATTGGGGATGCCATAGTCCCACTGGCTCCAAACGAGAGCAGTTGGGACTCTTGTGCGGTATTCATGTAAAAAAAAAAATTCAAGTTCATACCTAAAACTAACCCACTGACCATCATCACCCAGTAGATCAAATCAAATCAAATCAAATCAAAAAATATTTATTGTAAAATAAAAATTACAAAAGGTGTAGCTTATGGGTAGACCCCATTTCTTCCAGCTAACCACATTTATTTAATTACAATGTTTATATAATATTATTTGTATTATTATTATTACAATGTTTATACAGATAAAATAACAATATACCAATGAAAAAATAAATAAAAAAATACAAATATATATACCAATAAAAATAGGCGTTTCATTTACGTGAGGTATTCACTCAACGTGTAGTGACATTTATTAACAAGGAAAGTGTTTAGTGACGATTTGAATTTGTGTGTATCTTGTATTTGTTTAATGTTATGTGGAAGGTTGTTATATACTTTAATGGCCATGTAGTATGGTCCTTTTTGGAATATTGTTTTGTTTGCTTTTGGCATACAATTATGGCAGTTCATTATCAGTAGATAATAAACTGCCATACAATTCTGTGCACACTCCTTGCTTCAACCACATTCATATATACTCTTCTGGTTAGTCTACTCTGGATATGACCTGACTCAAATATTTGATTCACTAGCTAAAGCAACAAGCGTGACTTTATAATATTATACAGGGTGTTAAGGGACGTTCTTGACTTACTTTAACCAGTGCTTCCTGACATTATTTGGAGTAAAAAATGTAAATGAAATTTTGGTCTCCGGTGACTTTTTTTGACAACTTTTTTTTTCTTCAAACAAAAAAAAATTCGTTAGCTGGGTGTCCGACGAAACCCTTACCCCGCCTCCTACAATTTTTTTTATGTTTTTGTAGAAAAAAAAAAAAACATAAAAAATGTCACCGGAGACCAAAAAAACATTTACTGTTTTTACTCCTTGTAATGTCAGGAATCACTGGTTAAAGTAAGTCAAGTACGTCCCTTAACACCCTGTATGTTTGTAATATTACGTTCGCTGATTTTCTCAGACAGTCTTAAATCCCAGAGTAAATCCAATAAAGGGAACTAAAAACATGACGTCTAGGAAAGTACAGATGTTTATCGAAATGGTGATGATAAAAAAGAACCTTATACTTTTTGGTTCAATTTGCAAACGTGCATGACTGGTAAGTTTGCGGTTTGGTTCTTAGAACGATATAGAGATATAGATCAAACATTTTAGTATGCAAGAAACCTCACAAAACGTAGTTCTTAAGAGTGTGAAAAAAATGTATACAATTTGTGGGTGTGTGCTTGAAAGTTCAGCCGAAATGAGACATCCCATTGTTTGTAATTTTTTTACGAATTAATTAGCATTTATATAAATAACTAGGTTCTTGGTTTTGAAAGAATCGTCATCAATGTCATTTGTCTGCGTGCCTGATTTCACGTGGTGTCTACGTGGACAGGTGGCCAATAGATTTCGTTTGATTCGTCATTCTTTGGATTAACCTCGCTAGATCCCGAGAATTGTTAGAGTGAACTTAAAGAGCTCAACGGAATCATGTCAGTACGCAGGTAACACCTTTTGTCTTTATTCGTAGAAGTTAAACTAGATCCTTCCTTCTAGCTTTTTCAGTTCCTGGTTAAGTATTCTGCCTAATATTTCGATGACATAAATGATTTTTTTTTGCAAGAATAGGCCACCGTGGTTGAGGGGTAAGGACTCTTGACTCCCAATTTCCAATCCAAAGGTCACGGGATCAAATAAATTTTATTTGTTTTTATTTTTAACTTTATGAGTAAAATCTCAAATTGTAATATTTAATTAAATGAAGACAATATTAGCGAATCTCAAACGAGAATCTACAGACCCTTTGCTTAAATGTAAGATTACGATTGATGTTCGCTAATATTGTCTTCATTTAATAAAAAAATTAAAATTTTATTACATTAATGTGTTATTATTTGACAATTAATTCATACAGGTAAAAATAAAATATTTGGTATATTGCGGCTTGTTCCAGAGTGAAAGTTACTCACAGTATCACCCACCAATTGAAACTTTTATTGCTTTCGTTGCTTGAAATGACTTTAGCCGTGTTTGGTGACCATATCTGAATAGTCAGGTTAATAATTGACATTCATACTTATAATAATTATACCTTTTTGAATCTACATTTTTAATAATTAAATTTTTATGAAATATATTTTATTATTATTGTTGTTGGTTTTCTTAGTAGTTTAGTATATTTTTATAATTGTTTTTCTATTATTTTTATTTTTAGTTTAAGTTTTCAGCATTTTTTTTAGTTGTGTTTTGATTTCTTTAAATTCTTATCTTTCCTAATAATTTATGAAAGAATTGTATTCATTGATACTTATTATAAAAAAAGCAAAAGAAGTTCCTACGAAATATAATGAATATACATATTCTGACTGTTAGGGAACGTACCCATACTACGTGACCAACTTTTACCAATTTTTAACCCCCCCCCCCCCCCCCCCCCCCCCGGTGGCGTATTTACAATCCCTACCGCGTTTCAGTCGCTCTAAATTTTCAATATCAAAATTTAAATATTTAGAAATAAAATTATTAATTTCTAATTTACACATTGGAAAGATTATTTTATCTGGATTTTAGAACAATTTTTGTTTTTGCAGTGTGTTAAAAAATAACCAATATAGAGGTATATTTAAAATGTAAATTGTCGTTACCGCGACTGAATCGGTATAGGTTTTGTAAATACGCCCCCGGGTGACTAAAAACCTAAGCCCCCCACCGCTCATTTGTACCAGCGTACATTCCCTTATGTATAAGTTGAACTGAACAAAGCTTGTAGATACTTTAAGGTAACTTCACGAGTCCTTACCCTGTAAAATATATTGCAAGAGCATGCCGTTTTTTGAGATTGATAGCAATGTTTTGTTTACTGCCTTTACAATTTTTCAGAGAATTCTTACTGACGATGCGCAGAACACATATTTTGTTATTCCCTCAATATTAACGTGCCATTGATTTGTTTTTTTTTTTTAATAATAGGTGGAAATATACAGGCTATTCAATAGTAAGGTACCGAATTATTGGCGTCATTGGTCACTTCGAAACTGGTGCAGAATCGAGATTGCCAATCGCGAGCAAACATTTGTTCACGGTTGTTATTTTCTTATACTCACCAATGGTTTGCTGGCTTTAGCGTTCCCTCCTTAATTCACCCCTTTTAGGTCATTCCATATGTAACATTTTGATTGAAATCCTGGCGCAAGTAAATTTTATTCAATCAAATTGGGTTGTTCAAAACTCAGCAGCGATCATCGCCTGTGGTATAATATCTTGTAATAAATAACTCTTCCGACCATTTTACATATCCTGTTTACGTATAACTACATGACAAAAAAGTCATGATCACATATATGGAGAAAAATAGCAAAAGATTTCAAATTCAATAAATCATACTTTTTATAACTTAACTATTATATTCATTAGGTGGCTTTATTAAACTAAAACAAATAATATTTACATCATATGTTTATAGCAATATTTTGTAACAAAAATATGATATAAATATTATTATCGTTGCAATGCCATTAAATAAATAAATTGATTCTCCCTGCATGTCCTTTCCCGTGCATTCCCGTTCACCTCCCGAGTCCCGTTGTCCTCCCGCTTTCCTCTTACGCGAACCCCACCTCCCCCGTTCCCCTCCCCCTCCTGACTTTCCTCCCTGCTGCTTAAATATATGAAATACACACATTTTCATTCATACAAATTTCATACAGAGCTTACCATTATATATAGCCTAACCTTCGTGGGCGTGCGCACAACATATCACCAAAGTTTCATCGCAGTCGAATGAACGGTATGGCAGCGAATAAACAAACAAATATTGATTTTTAAATACAAGATTTTTCAAGTAAAGGGCGATTCCGCTATAGACGTTTCTCGACCGTAATTTTTAAATCGCAGTATTTGTTACTTTTTTGGATATCAGTGCAAAGAAGAAGGTCAATATTTAATAACAAAAAAAATTTTTTGAATTTTACTTCATATTGAAATTTTTGGCGCGCTTGGAAACATCGGTATATAAACTGCAAAATCACACCGTGTAACACTGGCGCGAAACAGCTGTTACCGATAGTTTGAAGTTATATTTTACTGCAAAACGTGTAGTGACAATATTAGTTTATTCTTATGTGCCTAAAGATGTAAGTACTTGTTATTATTTTTTAAGCATCATTGACTACAAGAAGTCACTGTTAGCTTGTTGCACCCGCGATACAAAAGATATAAAAGTTTGTGTTTTTCACAGAAATAAAGTGCTAACGTTTTGAAACTTTGTAAAAGTAAGAAGAAATCACAGGCAAACTTGAATAAAACGTTTTTAAGAGTATAATGTTAGCTGAATTGAAATAAACGTTGACTCAAATTGGTTGCACCCGCGATTGTGTTTCAGAATCGCGGGTGCAACTCTTTGACAACTACCCTTATTGTGTGATTTATCATATATTTTATTGTTTTTTATGTCTTCAATAATAATATATGCTGTGTATTACTAGTGATTTATATTTAATAGGTTTGTTTATATTATATTTAGCTTTTTTATAGAAATTCTATGATTTGGCACGCAGTCTCTCTTAAAAACATCTTTTTTATATTAAAAAAAGCAGTTAAAAAAAGATGGTCACGTTGGATGATTAATAGGAAGGACTGAAAAATAAATCAGGCATTTAATCAAAACATTTCTTTTAATCTGAAAACGGCGATAGCATTTCCATGGCGCGAACCTCACTGTCTCCTCTCCAATGCATATTGGTTTTGAAATCTCCGAAAACTACCACTGAAACAGAAAGTGATTGGGATGATAACAATCTGGAACCTCTTACAAATTACAAAATATAAAAAGAAATTCTACAAAATAAGAAAAAAAACAAATTTTTGTTTTTGAAAAGGATTGATGGATGTAATACGTTCATAGAATTTTCGGCGAATTTTGACGTAACCGAAAATAAATAATTAACATAAATGACAAAGAAGTGTACTGATTAGTAATACGCATTGTTGGATTTCTTATTTCGTTCCTCTATCAGTGTTTATTGATGTTTATATACACTTAAACTAGACGAGTTGCACCTGCGATAATTTGATGTTGCACCCGCGATTGTTTGAAAAGCTAATAATTCATTGCTTGTTTTTGTTTTCTATATATTTGTTTATTTTTTTAGTTGATTAGTTTAACGCCTTACGAAATATCAAGGCAGAATATAATACGTGTATCACAATTAACAGACTTTTGTGTTTTTGTCTTATGATCTGGAAAGGGTGGGCCAAATTGGTTGCACCCGCGATCGCACTTTGAACCTCCCTCCTGACTATTTAAATATTTCAATAAAATTCTTATAAACTAATAAAAAGTAAACAACTTAAAATGTAGCTCTTCCAATAATAATTTCATTAAAAATGTTTTTCGTTTAATTATTAAGAAGCTTTATATGCGTCTAAATGTTGCACCCGCGATAATGGAATCACCCTAAAGGTTTTAATGTAGGGTTTTTGAATCCTTTTCGAAAATATTTTTAATTTCTGTTAGCCGGTTTCTGAGGAACTTAATTAGAGAAAAAAAATCAATGAAACCTTTCAGTACAAAACACAGAGTGCCAATATAATTAAAGTGTTATTCCCATTAATCTATCTATCTATCTTCTATCTTCTTCTTCTATCTTCTATCTTCTATATATATATATATATATATATAAATAAAAATGAATCGCCCAAATGTATGTACGCGCATAACTTCCGAACCACTGCACCAAATTGGATAATTCTTTTTTTTCTGTTTTCGTTATTGTCAAGACAAGGTTTGTATAAAACTACTGGTGTCTTCTGGAATTATGAAATTTGTATAAAAAAATTTCAATACGTGGCACGCGAGCTGTTTGAAAAATGAATGTACCGGGACTGAATGTGTGGAATGCGGGAGGGGGGAGGGGAACTCGGGAAGGTAGTTCGCGGGACGGTGGAGGGGGGAGTGGAGTGGGTAGAGGGAAAGTGAAGGAGACGGAGTGGGAATGCGAGAGGGGAAGGGGACGCGGGAGAGGAAGGGGAGGCGGAAAGGGAACGGGACGAATGGGAAAGGACACGCAGGGAGTAACAATTTTTTTATAAAATGGCATAGCAAGGCATGCCGGGAACCAGCTAGTAATATATATTATCTAATCTTTGTTTGATGAGGAAATTATCGGCCCATTCATCTGTTTTTTTTTAATCTAAATAATCGAAAAAATAATGAAATAATCTAAAAAAATCAGTTCAACCGAAGTTCATTCAACATTCCTTAAACTTATTGTTAACTAGTTTAAGATACATACACGATAACCGAGGTAAATAAAATTAATCCCCTATGACCGCTTGTTTTATAAATAATGTCGGTTTTCAAATCTTGATTGAAAACACTAAAAACTTCGATTCGAAAATATAAATAAAATCTATTATCTGACAGTGTGATTATTTATGCTATGATTTCATGAGTTTTCCTTGCGTTTTTTGCTTGCAATTTCTATGACACTATTTTCATATGACAGTATGATTTTAAAAATTAGGTTTGAAATGCTCACTTAAATGAAGCAAAAGAAAAGTCACATATTTTTTGTTGCTTATTCTTGAAATGTTTAAAACAAAACTATATTTTGAACAGTTTTGAATCTCTGCAAGCAATTAGTTTAACTATTGGTGCATTATTAATTACAAGGCAAAGTGAACCTTAAAGTCTTATAAAATACTTCGCGAAGCGGTCGATTTTCGCTAGATGTTTTGAAAGTGAAAACATTGAGGGCTGAAATATTACATAAATAATTTTTGACAAACAACAAAATGAAACATTTTTTCAGCAAACTTATAAAGGAAGGCGCAAAACTACCGATATGGATTGAATCTTATTACTCATTACAATAAGATTCAAAATAAAACGGTAGATTTGCGCCACCCTGTATTATAAATTCGTGATGAAAGAGAAAGGGGCTTTTTTGGCCCGGAGCACTGTATGCCATTATTTCAAAAATTGAAAAAAAAGGATTTCCGTCTATGTCCACTTACGGCCATTATAGGCCAATTTTTATCTTTATCTTCTTTATCTTTACTAAGTATAAAATGAAGTCGCTCACGCTGTATGTGCGTTTAGATCTTTTAAACTACGCAACGGATTTTCATGCGGTTTTCACCAATAGATAGAGTGATTCATGAGGAAGTTTTTTAGGTATATAATTTTTCAAGGTTTTGTGTAAATTTGATGAAATACATAATGTATCTGGCCAAGCGGCAGCGGGCAGCGTGGTGTGGATTTGATTTAACAAATGGCGTTGGTTATAAAGGTTTCGTTTGCCACAGCAATGTGTGGCTGGGTCTGCCAGTTGCTTCATAAAACTGAAATAATAACAAAACTTGAAAATTAACTTCAAATATTTGATGAATGGTTCAAATTCTTTTGAAAAAGCCCTTTCTTAATGTTTAATACATAATAAAACATTTCTAAGTACATTAACTTAGAGTATTAATGATTCATTTATCTTAATTGAAGAAATAGGTATATTTTGCTTAATTTTAAGTAGGTACAAATATAATATATCACATTTCTAAGTAAATTTAGAGTTTTAAGGATACATTAATATTAACTAACCCCTCAAGCAATTTGTCAGCTTTTGGGAACAACTCATGTAGGTCTCATAGAAATCGTTGTGTCTCCCTTACTATCATAATGAGAAATACGATCTAAACGGAGTTGGAAATATAAAACATCACGTTATAAATTGAAATCTAAAAATTAACCATAAAACAATAAAAAGTTCACCTTTATGAAACCAAATTTCGGATGGCAATTTAAAAAAAAATTGTGAAACTTTGGGAATGTTTTATTGCTTATTTTTACATGAATCGACAAAAAGGGTACTGAACGTTAACTGTGCTATTATATTTGTTTAATAAAATATGTGCGTTTTTATTTGTTCGTTATCAGGTTATTAGTATTTTTAGTTAGAAAAAATCTAAGTTGAGCTAACTCTAATTTTTTTTAATATTTGCAACAAAAAAGTAATATTTCAAAATCATATGTTTATTTCGAATTACTAAATTTGAAAGCATATTTTTGACCTTTTAAAAAATAGTTTTTCGGTTTCGGAAAACTTCAGAAATATTTCATTTTTATTGGATTTTTTTTTCATAAGAAGCAATTACTTTGGGGTCGTCCATTAATCACGTGATGTTTTTTTAGCAACTTTTCACCCCCCCCCCCCCCCCTGGTGACATGTGGTGAGGTTTTAGACTAACCCCCCCCTCCCCCCCCGAAATATTATCACGTAAAATAAATACACGTGATATCTCATTATACCCCCCCCCCCGTCGTGATATTTCGTGATTTTTTCCGAACCCCCCCCCCCTTTCGAGCATCACGTGATTAATGGACGACCCCTTTGTGGTTAAACATTGTATTATAAAAAATAAAACAAAGACTTTGTATTTAACCACGAATTTATTATTTTATATATCGACCGGTTTCGCTTGGACCAAGCTTCCTCAGGATATAATATTTTTTATTATGTTTAGATTTTATTGCAAAGGGGAAATATTTTGACCTTCTGGCAAAATATGTCCGATGCCCGATGAGGGGTTAAAGAAATGGGAATATTTTGCGTAATTATTAATTATAAATAAACGTTTAATACATGATATGTCCTAATGTACCTACCACGTAAAAAACAATAAATAAATAATAAAATGTAAAAAAAAATATGAACAGTTATATTAGATGTTTCGAGCAAACTTTGCAATATTAACATTTCAATTTAATATTGAATACAGCATCACATTATTAAGGGCGGGTCTTCATCGAATATCCAAATGACTGCCATCAGCCCGCTTGAATAAAATATTATATTATTATTGACACGTTTTATTGGAAGTAATGTGTTTATTTAGCTCCGGGATGCTCGTGGCATTTCCGTGGCATTTTCCACCCACATCGGTTCCACGAGAAAGTCGCGACGGAGACTCGAGTATAGTTATTATAATGATAAAACCAAAACAGCCAGGTAATCATGCACCGCTAATGAGTCTAAAGGTAACGCTGTCCGCCTGCGGTCCAAGCGAAATGCTCGGAAGAATTATACAAGTTATTATATCACCTGCGATGATTACTACGGAGGTTTTTGAAAATGCAGTTATAAAGTGAACCTTTACTTTCTTTATACATAAACAGGCTGGAACACAACAATAATACTCGTTTTAACTTTAATGAAGGACTAATTGTACCTAAGCATACAAATAAAAATGGACAAAGGAAGTTAAATTACATGACTCCGAGTTGTTTAAATATGTTACCCGCTGAAATTAAAAACTGTGCCCAAAATAAACAATTATTGAATTTACTGAAGAGGAATATAAACGCTAGAAATATTTCGGTTCTCATGCCTGCAAAATTTAAAATCGAGCGTCTTATTTGCACGGCAAATGCAAATTTTCTTACATTTGAGGCAAGTAAGCGAAAAAGTGGTTTTTATTTATATTGTGCATAATTTTATAAGAACGAAAAAAGTTAGAACGTAGACAACCTTAAAAATAGTCTTAGCCATAAAGGGGTATTTTTTTTAAATTGTTTTTTTTATTACTTCATAATTAAGTCATGAAAAAAATTTTTTTTTGTGGTTTACGCTTATAATTTTTGTTATGTAAATAATAATTTTATTGTAATTCTAATACATAGAAAAGCTAGTACACGCATCTATTTATACGTAGCATATTTTTTGATGTTCATACTGTAAGCCGATTCGTCGTAAAGATTAATCTAAATAGGATTTCACGTATAACTTCATCTGAAGACTTGGCTTACTGAAAGAATTAATTTGTAATGACTTATTCTTCTAAAGACTTTAAAATTGTTATTTATGATTTCATAATTTTTCTTTTCTTTATA
Organism: Limnephilus marmoratus; assembly: GCA_917880885.1. Classification (NCBI taxonomy): domain Eukaryota; kingdom Metazoa; phylum Arthropoda; class Insecta; order Trichoptera; family Limnephilidae; genus Limnephilus; species Limnephilus marmoratus. Next base: position 27,412,813 of record OU862921.1, read on the forward strand.
TTTCTGTAAAATTTTTAATTTTAATTTTATATAATTGTAAAAATGTAACTATTAATTCACCATAATAAGATATTTAAGGTAAAGAACCCGTTAGATAAACTGCTAAAAAGTATTTAATCGGGACTTATTTGTCTTATATTTGTAAAGTGCCTAAAACAAAAAAAAAAAAAATGTCTCCAGAGTTGTAAGTACTGGGGTCACAATGGCCAGTACTCTAGGATACTTACTGAAAGATTGTGATTCTTTTAATCACATTGACTGTTTATTGACATATCGTAATTTATAATAATATTTCGAAGGACAAGCGATCTTCCTGGCTGAAAGCCAGGTTTTATCTGCAGAGCTCCTGAACTACAATGACTCCGCACACTTACCTTCGGCATAATTTGAAAAACCAACCACTTTAAGGTAGGTTTTTCTAGATCATCTCGACCCTTTTCTACTGACTTATTTCCAGGGGTAGATATTTTCACAATCGCCCTAGTGAAATATCATTATTCATTATCGAAAGGTTGCTGGAAATAGCCTTATCCGTGCTTGATGAATAGTCTTGATAAATGAATAGTCAGGTTCCTTTCCGACTTACTCTTCCCCAACTGATTTTTCTTCCCTCTACCTCCAGCCTTTCAACATATCCCAATTATTGGGGATGACTTAGTCTCACTGACTCCAGATAGTAGGGACGATTTGATGTTCTTGTGCGATACTTGCATAAAAATAAATGATGAAAAACTTGAGTTATGAAAATTTATTTTAAAAGTTGCGTATTTTCAAATAATTTTTGGACACTGAGAAAAGATGTATTTTGTTTATTGGACTGATCTGATTCACATCAAATATTTAAAAACATATTTATTTATGTCTGCAAAGAGTCCCCGGCGATGCCCGGGCTTCACACAGAGTTTTCGAAATCAAGTGTAGACAGTGACCTTCCTCTTGTTTTGAAGTTCACAATAGCAAAATAATTTCATCAACCTCGGCATAAAACTGTAGATTTGAATACAAATCAAATCCACACCGCCCGCTTGTCAGCCCACTCGTCCACCACATACAGTCATTCTCCTCTATATATTATATATTTCAACCAATTTACCCAAAACTTGACAAATTATTTACCTAAACCTTCTTCATAAATCACTCTATCTATTGGTGAAACCCGCATGAAAATCCGTTCCGCAGTTTTTGAGTTTATCGCGAACAGACAGACAGACGCGGTTATATTATAATTTAATTTATAGGTAATATGTAGAGATATGTAGAGATGTTGAGATTTAATTCTACTTCTGTTTATCATCATCATCATCATTACTTAGTATAAAATGAAGTCGCTCAAAATGTATGTGCGCATAGATCTTTTAAACTACGCAACGGATTTTCATCAATAGATAGAGTGATTCAAGAGGAAGGTTTATATGTATAATACAAGCTCATTAGAAATGTTGGTTAGCAAAAAATAAGGACCGTATGGAAATTCAAATAACTTAAATATTGCACCCTTTTCTGGAAGAATGTATATTACGCAACGATTAATATATAATTGATAAACACAAGAATGTAAATCCTGGCCGAAGCCGGTAGTAAAACTTTAGGAGGGAATTACCAGACAAAACCGGAAATATGTCATTTTTAAATCAAATTTTAGACGTACATATTCACTCTTTTCCACAAAAAATTATAAATTGATTTCGAAAGACTGTTCTTTTATCTAGTAAAGCTATGTTTTAAATTGTGAGAAAATATGTTTATTTTTAGTACAATAAGAATTTACTGTAGGTCGTTGGCAGATTTGTTAAATTTTCAAAAAAAAAGTATTATATAACACACATTTCAAATCTATAATCATGCAGTAAAATAATTCAATAAATTATCTGGGAAAGCCATGTTTCAGAATTTTAATTTTAGTTTCAATAAAAACATTTTAAAAAAGATCCGCACACGTGTTTTGTAACGAAAATACTTCAGTTTGTCTATTTATTTACGGTCTTATAAAGTAATATATTTAAGATTTTTTTAACATTCGTATTTTGCTTAGACATTATTGAAAAATTAAAAATACTTATGATCGAAAAATAATTGCAAAAAGTACATCATTTTAATAGTTTTATCATCACGCCTTTCAGCAATTTTGAATGCAGGTATAAATTAAAGTAAATTTTGAATGAAATAAAATCGACATTGAGCTATTATTTAAAAAAGCTGGTACGAAGAATAACTAATCTTTCTCATTGGAAGCGTCCTGTACGATCGTAAAAACATCTTTCGACGAAATATGAATTCTTGGCCGCTGGCTTTAATAATGGCCTTTAAGGATATAATCCATGACTTCAATACATTCCTTTTAAACGGCTTTCTGTTTATTTAAAATTTATACTTGACTTCTTAAAAAACCGAGATTTTCTACTTCAATATGTTAATTAAGAGGTACAAAAAATTAGGGGAATCCATCTTTTGCCTGATAGTTACTAAGACAGACAAAAAGAATTCTACTCACTGCTCATGAAGGCTATATGAAAATGATATCATTGTTTTATTTTAGGACCAGTTGATACTATTTTCAAATATGTATGTATTAATTGAAGCTTTTTTAATCAAATATGTTCATGTGCAATAGAAACTGATGCGGAAATAAACCAGCATCCCGAGAGACAATTAAACCAAATGGTAAATCTCCAGACAACTACTAACACGTAAAATAATTTATTTTTTTAAGTATACTGCGTAGATACGTAGGTAAATAGTTTTAAAGCAGATATTAAATAGTATTAAAGTAGAATAAATTATAGATCATGGGTTGGTTATAATAATTATTTTGCCCCTGTCGCCATTTTCGCTATATCGGTCATTTGGAATTTTGGCTTTAAAGAAGTTAACTTTTTTAACCTAAGTTAACTTAAAAAAATATTTGGCACCAAAGCAAGAGTAGACATGTGATTTTGGTGGTGGGGTAGGGTACTAGATTTTTCTTTTTATAGTTTCTCTGATCTGTATTGTGTTAATATACTACAACTCTAAAATAGAGGAAATTTCAATAAGCATAGTGAAGAGTAAATTAAAATATAAACCTTGAGAGTAGATACTTACGCGTCTGCACATAGATCGCGTGGGAGCTTTTATAATGACGTAATTAAATTCATATCTCTTGTCCTATTAAAACACAATTTTATTACCCGCGTGGATTGATTGGTTGACTTATGCTGTCAAAGGTGCAGTGAGAATTGATTAAGTATCTCGCTTCAACGAAAACCTGTTCTTGAAAGCGAATGCATTGGATGCTACAATCACTGTTTAAATGGAAATATTTGATTTTCTTTTGCTGCCAAAAAAAGTGTTTGCAGTTATTAAAATTGGAGAATTTGAGTTGGTTGGACGAAAGCTTATTACCATTGTTATGTAAAATAGAGAAAAAAGTGCACTTGTACGAAAAAGAAAATTAGTAGTTTCGTCTGTACGTACATATGTTAAGTTTTTTGTCAAATAATGATTTTGTTTCAAGGGATATCTCCATGATTTCTGTACCTGAAAAACAGTAATAATTGTAATTGACACTAAGAATACTGTTATTTTAATATATCATTTATTAATATGTATAAATTTTTTTTTAAAGATGGACAAACATTCCCGGATTACGAATAACCCAACAATGTTTGAAAATCTCCTACTAGCACCACACTAAGCGGAACATGTTGCTTGTGTCGTGATGGAGGACTTAGCCAGCCGAGGAATCGAACACGACACGCGCGGGTGGGACCTAAACGCGATGCCTATTCAGCAACTGATCGATTTTTTTTTTGTTCAGTGATAAAGTACTGATATTGTTTTCATCTTCAAATATTGTCATTTGCTGCATCCTTTTCGAGTCACATTCTTTTTGAGTTTCTTTACCCGCTCGTAAAGTTGAGGGATACGTCACTCACGTTAATTATAATTATTTTTTGTAATCATGTTTAAACATCCACGTTAATTACAATATAGATTTTGTCATCACGCTTGAAGATTGTCTCGATTCTCAATTTTTGCAAGCGATTCACATGTTCAAACATTTATCTATTGTTAAACAAGCATTCGATACTAAATCTGTACTTTAAGACATTGTTTTTTTCTCTTCGCTTATTCTTTTTTTTATGAGTTCAAAATTGTAGTTATTAACTAAAGCTTCTACGAGGAATTCTATCGTAACACTTGTTTCATTCAATAAATAATATGTTTATATAATTAATCAATGTAATATGAAATTATGATATGAACTAAATTTGTCAATTTGAGTGGCCTAAAACAGGATCCATTCCTAGTTGGCTAGTCAAAGTTTCCACATATGTTTCATTGTATAATTTTATGCGAAATAACCACAGTAATAATATATAATAATAATAATAATTTTAATAATGCACCAGATTTAAATGTCCGGGTTAAATTTTCCCCAAAAAAAAAAAAAAAAGAAAAAAAAAAGGAAAAACTAAACCCTTTCACACACTTCCCCAAATGATCATCTAGTCAACCCACGCTATGCAATTGCACTATATAAGTATTATAAATACAAAATAATACAAGAACAACATGTCAACCTACTAGAGACCAAATGGGTAAAAAAAATATTATTATATTAAAAATATTATTATTATTATTATATTTGGTACATATTCCATGCAAACATTGTTGTGGCGGCGGACCCCAATACGGAGCGATTTTGCTTATACTTGAAATAAATAATATTATTAACAGTGCATGTATGGGCATATTGGCCCGTCATTACAGATTTGTTAAATTTTATATTTATGTTTTTGCTCTTGTGAATGTGCAAAAATGAATGCTGCAGACGCATTAGTCTAGCGACAATTACATTATACAATATATATTATAATATATTTTGTATTACCTACAAGTTTGTTCCATAAATGGCCAGTTTTTGTCTCAAATAAATAAATGTGTTCGCACGTGTTGTGCATCGTAAATGGATACGAACATTGTGATATAATATATATACTGATATCGATGGCTAAGTTGTTGAGGTAGGCTGTTAAATAATCTTAATAAACTAAACAAACACTTCTATGAAGCCTGACATGATCTCATGTAAGTGGAATACTGGTAAAATTATAATATACATACATTACGTAATAAATATGCTTTAAAAACCCAATAGCTATAAATCCTTCCAGGTAAACCAATGAATACAATATAGCACATCTTTGGTGACACATTCCTACGTATTCAAATAGAATGTGATACCCCCAATATCTAAATCCGGGCATAGTACTTTGAAGTTTTAAGCAGTTAAATCGGCGATCTTTTTTCATCTTGAATGAAATCACCAGGTTCTTCTAGTTAAAAACGTAGGAGGAAACTGTCTACGTCCCTGTTACTACAACTGAATGATTCATTTCAATCTCGTTTTACTAGAATGTTACACCACAATCACGCTATATGCAGATGTATATTAATATAATGTGAAGTCCAAAACGGTAGGGTTCACAGGTTTTATCAACAAACCCAAATTAAAATAACCTAAACCCAACTATCCTAGCTTTATAATCACCGCGCACTGTATTGTTGTGAATTTTTCAATATTTTTAAGAAGGTACCGTATAAGAGCCCCAACTGCTTTCAACCGTCTGGCGCTAGTGAGACTATGGCATCCTCAATTGGGGTATTTTGTAAGGCCGAAAGTCGCGGGGAGGGAAAGGAAATGGGGAAGAGTAACGTCGGGAAGTACCTGGCTATTCAGATCTGGTCACCAAAGCCTTTCAAAAGGTTAAAGTCATTTCAACGTTTCAATTCTGATTGTTAGTCTTACACTAATGTGATTGATACTTTTAGTATCTACCACTCTGGATCGTACCGCAAATATAATATTTATTATTTTACATTAATTAATAAAAAGAAAATTTACTTTCGCACGCCGGATTTTGAACCCGCACCCTCCAAATAGCTAGTCGAGAGCCTTATCCCACAGTGGATTATCAACCACTGAGGCCGGATACTCGGATTTACCCGTAAAACCAGTAAGTTTTTAAGTTTTTTTATTTATTTATTTATACTGCGTTTTTATGTTAACAAATATGTGAGAACAACCCAGTTATAAACACTCAGTTAATTATACAAATGAGATAAGGTAAAAATTTATATACAATCAATTAGCCAAAAAATACAATAATTAATTTTCGAACAGTTAAAATAAAAATTAGATAAAATAAAACAAAAAACAGTTAGACATGTAGACATATAGAATTTAAAAAAAATCAAAGTTTACTCAAATAACAATTAAAGAGAGACAAGATAAGAGACATAATTAGAGTCAAAAATGATACATAATAATTTAGCATATATTTTTCAGCAATCGCAAAGCATTTTTTGTGAATCCATATAAATTATCGACAAAAATATCTACTTCAGCACACTCTATATTATTATGCAGTTGACACATTTGGGTCAGAGGGCTAAAATAGGCGATATTGTTTAAATGTATTCAGGTGAAACATATTATGGCGTCTTAAGCAATGGGACAATGTTTCTGACTTAAACAATAATAAATTAATATTAATGCAACGAATTACTAGTACATCTTTGGCTATTCTTGAAATATACATAAACTATTATTATTATTCTCTGAAAGATAGAAAAACTATGCAAAATGAAGAAATTTTATGAAAAGAGGTACCTACTATTATATTCATATGTACATCAATATGGATTTGTCCCAGGTAAGTCCACGGAGCAAGCCATTATGACTGCGCTTGACTGGGTGAAGGTCTGCACAAAGAGATACGTAATCGGTATCTTCTTAGATATAACTGGTGCCTTCGATAATGCATGGTGGGAGATGATTTTAACTAAATTAAAGAATCGTAATTGTCCAAGAAAACTTTTTCAAATATCTTGCGATTATTTTAAAGATAGAAAAATTATAATTTCTTTTGGTGATTGCATCATTGAAAGAGATGTGGACATGGGTTGTCCCCAAGGTTCTCCCCTTGCACCGGATTTCTGGAATATTTTATTCGATGACTCCTCCAGGTTACCCTTACCTGAAGGCACTATTGCGATTGATTACGCAGACGACAAATTGTATTTGGTCTCTGGGGACAGTAGAAAAGAAGTTGAAAATAAAGCTGAAGAAGGTTTAAAATGATTCTTAACTGGGGAAGGGAAAACAGAGTGACTTTTGCTCCCCATAAGACCGTGGGTCTCCTTGTGAAAGGCTCCCTCAGTAGAGGTAGAAACCCTTTCATAAAAATGGGAGATTCTGCAATCCGTTTTGTAGAGAGTACTAAATATTTAGGCGTTACATTAGACAGATCGTCCTCGTTCTTGACTCACGTTAAAAGCGTTTCTAGTAAGGCCCAGGCTCTCTTCTTAAAACTGAGAAGAATCTCAACTGCTGAATGGGGTTTACGTTTCCCTGCGCTCCGTCTATTATACAGATGCGTATTTGTGGCACAAGTCTCATATGGTGCCTGTGTATGGGAACATCGACTCGGTAATTCACTTATTCATTCAGCGCTTAAGAGGGGCCAGCGAATCCCCTTACTGGCGCTTTCAGGAGCCTACAGAACAGTTTCATCGGATGCTTTGCCAATTTTGGCTGGCATTTTGCCAATTGATTTAGAAATTAGGGAAGTTTTGACAAAGAAGTGTCTGAAAAGAGGAAGACCTGTAAACCACCTTGGTATTGAATTAATACCTGGTGAAGCAGTGCCTCTCCATGAACTTCTAAAGATGATGAGAATAAAAACGCTGAGTGAATGGCAGATAAGATGGGATAGATCGAATATGGGAAGATGGACCTTCTCCTTCTTTCCATCAGTTAAAATCAGAATGGAAGGGGCATATCTTTTAATGGACCACCATATCACCCAATTGCTTTCTGGGCACGGGGAGTTTAGAGGTAGACTTCACAGACTGGCTCTATCATCCCATCCCAATTGCGCTTGTGGTGATACCGACCAAACAGCCGAGCACATTTTGTGGCACTGTGAGATTTTGACGGATACTCGAGACGAAATGATTGATGGTTTACAAGTTATTACGAGACCTGCTTGGAATACAGATCTCGTCTCGAATAAGGTGAACTTTGAGTGCCTGAGGAAATTCACGAAAGTTTGGGTTGAGAGATGGCCTGTTCTTAGAGTCGCTGAGTAGCTGTAAAACAACTTAGGTACCAGGTGTATTTTGCTTCTGAATTCACGGACACTCTTCATGATTCCTATACATTTACCGCTTGGATTTAATTGTTATGATTTATGTGTTTTGTGTTTCTGTAATATGTTATTTCTTTTATTTTATTAACATTTATTTTATTATATATTATGATTTATGTGTTATATTTTACATTTGCGTTATTACGTTATCTTGTTCACTATGTTTTAAAAAATGTATATAATTGCCTTGCGATTTGTTTTGTTAATAATGACTATACTACCTGTTAATTTATGCCATGTTCCTTGTTTTGTGTTGTTTGTCTTTAACTGTTTCAATGTTTTACTGGATGAACTGAACTCAATTTTTTTTTCCTATCCCCATACGGGGGTGTGCTGGACCTCGTCCCTGCTTCATCTTTAGTTACATTACTAATTTTGCAGATCCTTCTCAAATCATCTGCGCCTCCCCCAATGATATGTGCAGGCTTGAGGCTTGATCAGACGACCTTGACTGTCCTTTGTCCTGCCTCTGACTACCCAACGCTGAATTTTCTTTTAGTCTTCGGGTATTTTACCCCAAATATTCCCCAACACTCTTTGAGGCTTCACTGAGTGGTTGGCTAAGGGACACGGAAGCTAAGTGTAGTTTATGATCAGACCGAAAGCCATTCACATTTTTTGTTGGTACTTGCCAATTGATTTGAGATTTATTGTATTACTTATGTTCTCTATTTTATGCAGGTGCTTGCGGGTTTTTACAGATGCAATGCCGCCTCATGGAGCCTCATGAATGAGTTTTTCTTTTGCCCTGTTTAATTTATCTTTGTCTTACTAACCTATTTTTTGCATTTTGTTTTTCCTGTTAAGCACTTGCATACTGCTTACTAACAACGTATGCATGGACACTGGAGGTCTAGATTCGTTCAAAATAAATAAATGTAGCTTCGTTTAACAAAAAAAAAATTAGAATCTTGCGAGAGCCTTGAAGGAGTAACCATCAGTTACTTATACCAGGGCGGGTAAGAGGTGGATTACCTCCACTGTATACCTACTATAAAAATCATTGAAACGATTGAGAGTGAAATAGATTAAACACAAGTCGTCTTGAAATGATAGCGTATTTGTTAAAACCCCACCTCCTACAGTTATGTATGCATTTAGCAAGAGATTCGTCTTAAAGAGTTATTTCGTTCCGTATAAAGTTGTCGGTAGTTTAGGCACGTCTATATTTAGAAACAGATTAAGACACAACACATCCGTGAGGTTATTACTGTAAATTCACTTCTCATCTATTTCTGTCGAGGCTTTGTCCGAAGCGTGGGCGAGACCCAGTGGCATGCTTTTTCAATACGAGTATGTTAATGGCGATAAAATTGTGAATTATTTTATTCATCCACCTGATTCTCCCAATTAATATTCTCAATAGCTTACCTGCCTGCTTAGATGGACGTGCTAATTTTCACCGAACTATATTATTATGTAAGTTTATTCAAAACCCTGTATTGATTTTAATTTTTAAATATATTTATTTTTTTAGTAAAGATTATACAATATTTATTATACATTATTTATAAAATGTTTTAATTCCCCAACTAGGAGGATTCGTTTTAGGACAGTCATGTATATCAATTATGTTTGTTACAAATTTATTTGTACGAACGTGTTATTACTTTTTAAAATCATACATCATTTTTACAATGCTCGTGAACGAAATATTTTCCATTACATTTATTGATTTGTTAATTTATTTATTTATTAACGCCCTTTTTTACATTTGATTTTTTTTTTACATTAACTGCACATAGGATGCCCTGAGGAAAATAATTTCCCTCAGGGCCTATGTCATCTGGGATGCTGTGTGGAGGGTTTTTTTGAGGAGAGGAAGGAATGAACATTGATCTTGAAGAGACCCATGTTGTAGGAAGGAGGAAACACAGAAGCCGGCAAATCATTCCACAGCCGAGCTGTTGACCACAAGAACGAGTCGAAGAAACGACCTGTTCTCATATGACAAATGTCAACGGTGTACAAATGTGAGGCTAACTTTACTCTGGCTTCGATGGAGCCCCCATACCTGAGCTGGTCACTTAGAATGCTAAGAAATGTACAGTGTTTATTATACATAACTGAACTGCTTCAGTAACAATATTTTATATTTGTTTAAAGAAAAATTAAAGATGTCCACTGACTTGGTACAACTGTTTCCCTCCATTAGTATTCTGGGCAAAGAGGAATACATACGGTAGTTAGTCCCAGAATTTCTGCACTTAAATATATAATGACTTCTAGTTTTACGTAGTGGTATCCGGAAGCTCATTTAGAATTTTATGTAGAAATACCAAGTCAGTGAAAATTCTTCTGTCTGACAATTTGAGCACATTCAAATTATTTAACAGAGGGTTGTAGTTCAACGTAATTCCTGAAATACCCATTTTAAAATTAAGAAAACGGAAGAATTTGTTTTGTATTCTTTCAACAGCTTGTACATATGTAATTTTATAATGTGGGTTGCAGACAGGAGAATTGTACTCAAGTTTACTTCTTACATAGCAAAATATAGCAGTTTAATACACTTTACATTGTTAAAATTTTTAGTTATCCTAGTTATAAATCCCAATATTTTAAGCCCTTATTAGAGATTTCTGTTACGTGGTTAACAAATGAACGATTTGATTAAAAGTGATGCCTAAGTTTTTAATATAAGAGAATTTTTATCAATTCATGATCACTGGATTTTTTGTTCGAGAAAATCGAACTATTTGACATTTTGAGATATTTAAGTAAAGTCAATTTTCATTACACCAAATTAACAATTTGTTGATATTATCTTGAAGAATGTTGCAATGGTAAATATTTTGAATAATTCTAAAAAAATTGAGGTGCAGCAAAAAGTAAGATAGATACATATTAGGATTAGACATATTTAATATCAATCAGGAGAGATTTAAAAGAAAAACCTTTTGATTCTGGAAAGAATATCGACCCAATCTTCACCAACAAGATTTTTTTGTTTTAAATTTTGTTCTTTTTTATTTTCAAATCGTATTTTTTTGCAAATATTACATTCATAAGTTGCGCTAAGTATATTTTTTAATAATATTAATTAGAATACAGCAAACTCCTACCATTAGTATTGGCTCTGGTCTGAAATTTGTGGCACTTCAAACTTATTCTTCTTCTGGTCAAATAAAATATTTGTATCATTTATATTTAATAGCCTTACAAATCATATGAGGTCACCGCAACCATCGCTCATTTACTGGGGAGCTGAACCACTTGGATGCAGCCACGACAATGATGTGTGGCGAGGCTAATCGGTGGCGAAATAAGGCGAGGAGTGAGTGCACCCTCCCTTCAGTGAACATCGTGGCGGTACTGCAGAATCACGGTGGTTGCATAAGTTGCCTGTGTGCATTGTTGTAACACACCCTCAGCATCTCCCATTGCGCTGCTGGGATACGTACGTCTACGTATTCGAGGTAATCTGCTAATAGGTAATAAGTATCGCGAGAAAGACATGCAATGAGTAATAAGGTGTCTAGCGATACATAATGATAAAAATACTGGTATGAATAATTTTTCAACGATTAATATCTGGTTTGGGTACCTACTTATATGTAATCATTAAAATATTTATATTAGTAATACAGTACTAAAGCCCTCGGCGCCAGATAAAACAATTATTCCGTTATAATATGACACATTCATATCGGAAGTATTCGATAAGATGACACCTTACTAATCAGAAGAACGGATATCCTTCAATAATATCAAAGTTGCATGACTTGAACAATTATCGCTTATCGTCACCGGGCGCGTAATACCTCCAACGTGATTTTTTTTATACGAAAGTGAAAAAATAAATTTTGTAGCAGGAAAATAAGGGTCGACCTAAGAATAATATTTATTTATAGATAATATTAATTAAATGGAAATGTCTTCATTTTCCATCTAAAAATGCGTTTTTACTATTTTGTGCTTTAATAAAAATGTAATACTTAAGGTTACACGATTGTAAGACAAAATACTACGTTGGGCGTTAAATGTAAGACATAATAATACCATGTTGGGTGACAAAAATGTAACACAAATATCACGTTGGGGCACCAAATGTAAGACAGAAATTTTAACTTTATAAAAGACTAATATAATACTTGTAGTTATATGATATCTCTAATACTAAAATAAAAGAAAAAACAAACTAATTTAATTTTTTAAATTCCATCAAAAATCATAACATGAAATCTAATATCTTATTTAAATAAAATGTATTCAGGGAACTGTTGGTCTAAAATAAACTAAATGTGTAAGCTATTTGAAAAAAATAAAGTACGTCAGATAACGTGTAGTATTTAAAATAAAAAAAAAATAAATGATAACCCAATCCATTGTTTGGGTTATCATTTTTTTAATTGAATCAATACTGGACATATTTTTAATAAATGAAAAATACTATCTGGTAAATCAAGTATTCTAATATAGAGCTAAATAGAAACAATACGAAGTGAATTGCTCACAGCTCGGAGATCCGCCCAAGTAAAAGTTCCCAATTAAAACTTTTCCCATGGCCGAAAGTTTGCTTGCAGAAAATATCTTCAAGTCAACAAAATCATGCAGCATTCTCACAATTTAAATGTCTGGCTTTTCAAATAGGACGTAAAAATCAATTCGAGGTAATGAGTAGCAATCATCTTTATGAATCGGTACTACTTAATATTATAATTTCAAACTGTTACATCTAGTTAAATGTAAATTAAGTGTCCAGCGCCGATATTCTCTTTAGTATTTGTGTGATTTCTAACTGATAAAAAAATGTATCATGATTGACAATGCTTCGTAATTTGCATACCACTTGGCTATCAGATGGCGCCCGGCTTTGACGTAAGATACTGAGAAATGCCTCTGAACATTTAAGAATTCCATACAAAGTTCAACGTGAATAGATAACGAAATACTATTATCTTCTCGTACGGCAGTTGTTTACTTATCGAGGACATGCCCTTACATGGAGATATTTTCGTAATAATGGAAGGAGGAACCATATTATCAAAATTTTTTTTATTCACAAAAAGATACATAAATAACAATAAATTTTATACAATAATTAATAACATAATATATGTAGGTGATTAACCCCCATAAATAAGCAGGGCCTGTGTGTATGGGGGGTGTTATTATATTGGTTTAATTTTTTTTTTCAGTTCAAATTTTCGGTATAATTTTTAAGCTGATTTTACTGTTCACGTTTCTGATTTTTTCAGGTAGTGAATTAAAAAAATTGACTCCAAGATATTTATGATTTAATTGTCCTATTGTTTTTTTTTACATTTTGGAGTAGGAAGTATTGATGTTTGTCTAAGATTTCTGTTATTTTTGAAGAGTGCAACTTTATTTTGAATATTATCTTTATAAATTTGTAATGTTGCTTGATAAAAGTATAATGCACTTAATTTTCTGACCTTAAATTGTTTGAATAACAGTTCTGATGAATATGAGCAGGGTTTTTTTTTAAATTGCTTTTATTTTTAGTTTTTGTGATATGTAAATTGTTTGTGTTTGATTTGTATATGTACCGCCCCATCCTATAATGCCGGAGTGTATAATTGATTGACAGAAAGCGAAGTATGTGGTTCTAAGTAGTTTTTCATTAAAAATATCTCTTAATCATCTAAATATATATGTTAGTTTCCTTATTCTGTTATTCAGATTATTTATGTGTGGGGACCATTTTAAACGCTGGTCTATTATTATGCCCAGGTCTTGCTTTCTATGCTTGTACATAATGTATTGCATTTGTGTTTTCTGTATTTGTCACATATCCTTATAGTTCAAAGATGGCGGGCGCCAGTGACTGACATGATCTGTGCATTATTGTAGTAATTATTAGGTACCCTTATCTCCCTTTTACGAATGAAATATCATTGTGATGAATGCCATGACTTTATTAAGCTATCAATTAAAATTACCAGTTTTGATGGCCTCCGTAGTCGACAGGGAAGAGTCTCATCGTAGGTCTATTCACTTCGCTTCGTCTCTTGAGGCATGAAATCGCGACCACAAGGAAAGGCTTCACATGGATTTTTTTTTATTTTTACACGATTTGTGAAATAATTTACTATACATCTCTATTTGTATGTCTCCTCCATAGTTCAAATGGTATTATTTGTAGACCATTCTGTCGAAAATTATATCTCCGACAGAATAGAAATGATTTGCATTGAACTTAGAATTACTACAAGTTCTTAGTTCAAGCTTTATTTGTCATGAATTTTTCAACAGAAAATTTTGCAAGAAATTTTATTAGTTATTACTTATTACTAAATTCGATTATGAATGACAATTAAAATCAATTAATGTACAAAAAATATTAATTTATTATAATGATTTTCATCTAGGGTCCATTGAGGGAAAATTACATATATTAATCGCAGTAAAAACGTGTAGTCCTCAGAACATTCAAACATCAAATCAGGCATTGCATACAATTGCATCATTCCTTCGTCGTCCTCGAAACATTTATTCAATTCCATTTCCACTAACAGCTTTCTTTTATTATGTCTGTTTCCATGGCACCATTCAATTAACAATCCGTTTCACTTATCTTACTCTAACCTAATGGCATATTTTCTTGTATAAATTATACATTCATATAATAACATAGATATGTCATCAATGGTTTCGTATTTACGTTCATTTCCAGTTGTTTCACCAATCGAAATCACAAGAATGTTAACATAAATAATATTTAATTTCACAAATCTGCGCTACCAAATAATCGATTCTCTCAATTTAATTATTCTTTTGCAATACTAATAAAATATCATGTGACGCTCTAGGTCAGGCACGGCATACCCAACCTGCGGTCCAATTTAAGATTTTTTGCGGTACAAAATGAAGTTTTCAGCATTCTATGTTTTTTCTACGGATTTTGGTATTCGTACAAAAAAATCTTTCTCGTGAATTTATTACAATTATATTATATTTTGTGAAATTAGAACTTTCTTGTTATTAGACCTAGGAATCTCGATAAGGATTTTGATTTATTGCTTGAAAAGTGAGTGTTTATGGCCTGAAGGTATTCATATCATTATAAAATCTTAACCAATTTTCAAATCGAAAGAAATTTTCCTATCAGCATTTAGTGAGTCTAGTTATATGGAAATGATTAAGTCTTAATCTTAAACATGTAATTAAGTGGAAATTGCGAATTTACAAAAATTTTCTTCATTTACCGATATTATTAAATTTGTTATGAACTTGTCCAAAATCAGATTTTTCTTCGCCATTTACCTATTTTCGTAGACGAATCTAACGGTCAGCATTTCAACACATGTTGACTGCCCTCCACCCCCCCGTCGCATTAATTATAAGCTAATAACAATAACATAATATGTTGAATAAGTTCCTTGTTTTATTTTTTTTTTGCCCCTAAACGATTTGTGTTGGGCACCCCTGCTCTAGGTCATTCCAACAAATATGTAACTTAGATATCATTATACGTCACATGTCTTATACTACGTCACAATTTACGTCATAGATATTGCCAAACAGAATTAGGAATGGGCAGGTCACGCTGTAAGGAAAAAAAACCTGCTTTTGCAACACCCTACTACGCGGGATACCGAGCAGAAAAGGTCATCAAAAATATGGCAGCATATGTGGAGTAGCGATTTAAAACGATGCGAAGGGCTAATATATATAATATGGGAATAAATAAAGGAGTACTATTATACGCAGCAATAGGTAAGTAGTGTAAAACAAAGTAAAAACCCAACATTATTTTTCTATGTAATTAAATCATTACGACTGCCAATACGTCCATAAATTATCATATATCTTGGGTTTATTAATTTCTTCGCGACTTATTTCAATGTAAACATGATCGAAGTATTCACGTTTGTATTTTTAAGGTCTTTAAGAAGAAACCGCGAGCAAAAAGTGTATATTCTCTTATATAGCTAGGAATATAGGTAATAGGCAAAAAAATCGCTTGGCAAACAGCGTCTAGTAATGTAATAATTTAATATGTATAATGTAATATAGTAAACGCTCGATTTCAAGCGGTTTTATTTATTTTGAGAATAATTTTATAAGAAAGAAAAAAGTTAATCAAGGAAAACTGTCAAAGACAATTTTTACTGTAATATTACATATTTTTTAAGTTGTCTCTTATATGCATTTATATATACCTAATTAAAAAAACATTTCATTTTTTGGTAGTTTACGCTTATATTTTTTATAAAGTAATTAACAATTTTAATTCTACTCAAGCGAAACCGATTTTCTACCGATTTCTTACATATTTCCCTTAAACACGGTAAGTTTTAAACCTCTTAAAAAAATATATGTTATTCTTGAAGATAATATCTACATAGACATTGCCAGCGCCGAAACGCAAATTATATAAAATTCCCTCGATAGAAAAAAATCGCAAAGTATGCTCCAAAAATTTCTATAAACACGTTTGTTTCAGTTATTTTACGAGTTATATGTATGAAAAAAAATCACAGTGTTTCTTTAAATGCTGGTTAAGACAATGTTCGCAAGATTTTTGATCTATTTTAAACGAGTCGTGTTTTATTAAACATTTTCGCAATTTTCGCATCAATTTGTCGCTGTAAATGTTAGCGCTCTCCTCTAACATTCGTAATTTCGTATCTCTTCATCTTCTTCTTTTCGAGCCCGATTGCAGAGCCTTAACGATTAATCAAAAATAGTAATTTCATATTAAACTTCGCCTTTAGATTACTTGCTAATTTTTCTAGCTTAGTAAAGCATCTTTGGGGTGGTCGACCTATTTCACAATGATGACGCAATAAAAAGAAGCTATGATATATTTATTGTGAATTTAGGTGTTGTCGTGCAAATTTAAAGATCATAAATGAAATATAGGCAATCAAAGGGAAATGAGTCGCGATAGCTGAACAGAATAACAATGTGAAGATATCGAACAGGACTCGAAATGCCGCATAAAAGGTAGACTCAATTAACACCCACATAAATAATTTCTTCATTGTAACCGGCATGTCAACACGGCGTACCTATTCAATCAATTGTTCCGATAAAACAACGGTAAACTTACAACGTTATTATTTTACCTAAGTCAATTTTATTATTTTGTTATCGGTAGGATCAGTATACGTAGAAAAACATTAGTTGTGACGTGCTTCTAAAATCCTGGCCAATTTGCCTTGTAATTACATAGACGTAGACAATAAACTATAGGTACTTTACCTACTTATCACACGACTTGTGGGGAACTTATGAATGAAACTCGTTACATCATAATATGAACGTCTCAAGTCGTAACACATTTCAGTGAGGATGGGATTGGATTAGTATATTAGTAAAGTAAATAAACATTAAATCGCAAGTCATGCTTACCATATTGTATCCTCGGATATTATTCTTAACATAACGTTAGTGTGAGTCAGAAATTAGTAGTTTTCATACATTATTGTCAATGCGAGCCTTGACCTACATTGTCGGTAAAACTAGGTAGTGTTAACACATTCTTTTCTAGAACTTAAACAAACCAATTTCAGATTTTTAATTTCTTTTGTGTATACGCTACATAAGATCGCAGTGCCCTGATCTGGTGGATCTGTTGTCCCCTCGATTGGAGAATACGGGAAGGTGGAAATAAATTAAGGAATCGAAGGAAAAGTCAGATCGAGGATGGTTTCGAAATAACTTATCAGATCTTTCCAGCTTCTTCGATTCTAGTTCGTTTACATAACAAAGCATAAAAAAAGCATAAACAAAACATCTTGCCGGGTAAAAAGTAGGTACACAAAATATCCCTACACCATAATGCAAAATTATGCACGATTTTGATTTTACAAAGTTTGAAATTTTGAATCAAATTCTAGCATTATTAGAGATGCAAAAATGGCTACCGTGGAAATTGTACAGTCCTTGCATACCAGGTACAACCAAACGTATTTACAAAATCGCATATTTTCTAGGCATAAATTGGATGTGGGGTGAGGTGTGTCCAGTGTCCAGGTCTTGGCGGTGGATTCATCTGTATATCAATTGCGTGATTCAGAAGAGGCTGGTTGCGGAAGACCCTTTGACGTCTTCCGGGGGACTCTCTCGACCCATTGCCTTGCACCGCAGTGGTAGGGATGATTCATCATGTTACTCCTCTACCCTCCTGGGCACACTGACCCCCAGATTCCTACACACCTCTCTTACACTTTCCTTCCCAGAATTTCCCTCATCCCTTTCCTTAAAAAGACCTTCCAATCAGCATTCCCAAAAAAGACATGGTCTCTGAGGGAATATATTTTAGATCATTGATTTTATGTAGCAAAAATATACGCGTACTACTCTTTGAGTATAAATTATAATAAACCACTGTTTTAAAAAATGTTCTTGTTCTTATACAAATCACCGAAATAATACTACAATTGTTTTAACTTAAAGATTTGGGCAAATGGTGACTTCCATCCTTGAGCATCTGTGGGCAGAATAATTAAGCCAAACACAATTATAATTTAGTTCGCGTTTCTCCTTAACCGCAAAACTCCGATAACCTGACGACTTGCAAAACTCTTCCTTTATCTGGAAAAGGTAAAACGTATAATCATTTGACCGAGAATATATTTTCTGTGAAGTTCACAACACGCAATATTAATAATAAATAATTACATAACGCGCGATTCCATGGAACATAATTTATACAAGCAATGCAATTCTGTATTCCAAAGTCCACGCGTAAAACTTTCATCACATGCTTTTTTCTAAGGAATCGATGCGGTAAAATTCTGCAAGTCAGTTAGTTGCTTACGTTTTTTTAAGTACTTGGTCTAGACTTCTAAATTTCAGGCTACACTTTAGTTTCTCAAGGTATTAGTCATTGGGAACTCTTTCCGTTTTAAGTTTCGATGCAGACGTGATCGATTGTGTGTATTGAAACTTGCGTCAGCCAAAGAAATTTAGAATTTTGATACGTGCGCCCGGTCGAGTAACCTGCAAATGCAACTTGCATATTTAATATTATTATTATTCAGAATAAGATGTAGTTGATACGCCTACGAGAATCACGGTCGGCCTTTTTGGTGAAATTTGCATAAATGTATTATCGCTTGTAACAATATCACGGTCAATGAGAATACCATTAAATGGTGGTAATATTTTTGCTGAGATCCGGATCCGTGCCCACTAATAAAATGTTTTATAGTAAACTACCAAAACAAGGATTTTATGACATCGTTTAAACCTATGCCAACTAATTTAAAAAAAATAATATTGGAACATTTATTCGGCCTTCTATTATCACCTCAAGGACGCTTAACTTGGCTACGAAATAAATAAAAAACCATAGATTAAATTACTATAAAAATTCCTAAAAGCGCTCTATTTAGATGGGCATGGAAACCGGGGCCCTGGGAACCATTCATCGAAAAACTAACACCTCTGCCATTATGCAGGGTGTAACAGTACGTACCCGAAAGATTTTAGCCAGCGATCCCTGAGGATATTTGGAGCAAGAAAATATAGATGTCATTTGCTGTCCGGTGATATTTTTATATATTTTTCCATCACACTTCGCAACTGAGTAGTCGGTTATACCTAGCGGCGGTTCCCGTGATAACGTCCCGCGTCTCGTTCCAGCAGCACGGTAATGTACAAAACAGCGCGCGAATCACGTGATCCCGCCATATCTAAATTATTAAGACCTAAAATTATTATAATAGGCTTAAAAACTATTCTTTGATGTTGTTAATTATAATTCATAATTACCGATAGGTAGGTAAAGTTTGATTTTTGTACAATAATTCACGAGCTGTTAAATATCAATAAAAAAGTAATGGCAAACACATCACACGAAGAAAATAGTTATGAATCAGCTTAAAAATTTTGTTCTTTAAAAAATAAAGCTTGTTTGAAAAATTCCTTCCCATCGAATCATAGATACATGACGTAGATACAATCATAGACTAAATGCCATCTACATTTCTTTTGAATGCCATCTACATTCTACATTACTTTTGAACGCATCTATGTATTATGAAAAAAAATATATAGTTATTGTTTCCTAGTGCATGCACGTAATACGGCAAAACTTACATTTGACCCGACAGTTGTTCCCTGACAGTCCCCCCCTGAATTATATTTATTATAAAGTTACAATTTTTTTGAGCATTATTCACCAATTTCAAACCTAAAATAGGCTTAAAAATACCTTTAATAGTAAGTTGATTTGGATATCAAACGAATTTATTCAAGGGGGCGATTTGTACATAATATATATGGTTATAAGTGGTTTTATCCTTGATGCATTTGAATTAAAAAAATATTTTTTATACTTTTGTTATCCGGCGGTATATCCTCTCTGCACACCCTGCCGGGGATACCTAGTTATATTTTGTGAATGTCGGTATATCGTATTTTCCCTAAACCGACTACAGATTGTAGATATGTATCGTGGATTTAGATTTAACACAAAAGCATACGTTATCATTTTGGTATGTTTTTTTTTATTGTGACAGTGCATACGAGTATAATATTTTACAATAATCTAATATATAAAATTCTAGTGTCACGGTGTTTGTTACCATACTCCTCCGAAACGGCTGGACCAATTTTGATGAAATTTTGTGTGCTTATCTGGTAGGTCTGAGAATCGACCAACATCTATTTTTCATACCCCTAAAAGTAAAGGGTGTTCCACTCCGAAGAAAATTATTTTCCCCATACATTTTGTATGGAACGAATTCTCCTATTTTGAAAGAACTGAAGCAATATTGTAAGGGGTATAATATTGAACTGTGAACCGGGGGAGGGGGGAGGGGAGAAGTGGAGTGGGGAGAGGGAGAGGGAACGCGAGAGGGGAAAGGATACGCAGGGAGAAACAATTTAGATCAAGGTATGGTATGCGCAGGGAGAAACCATTTAGATCAATTCAGCTAATAAGTTGAAAACAGTTTTTGATTCTGAGACGGTACGAAGTTCGCCGGATCAGCTAGTATTATTATATAATCTCTTCCACTTTTCCAGAAATTTCAACATTCGCAACTTCCACACATCCGAGTACCCCCTGAATCACAGCATTAGTAGTTATTTGTTTCTGCGAACCATTTATTTTATAGGAAAATTTAACAGTGGTTTACATGACGAGTTTAAAAATAGTTCACACATTCGCAGAAGCTTTATTTGTCAAAAACACAGCATTCTTAACCACAAACAATTATTTACAGATTAACTACGATAATAGTAACCACATTCCATGAACCCTTTTATTTTACGAAAATAGTCTACATTTCCGTAGAAACTTCCACAAATTCCAATTTCCAACCAAACTGAATATTTTTTTCGGTCAAAAGTTATAGCAAGAAGGGATTTTAGCTATTTTATTTATTTGTTTTTGTTGCTGTGGCTAATAAAACACAACGTCGTCTACTGGATGGTTATCCAACCTTTATAACCACCGCCGTCTTTGAGTTTATAGCGAAGAGACAGACTTTTTTTTATAATACATAGAGATGGTGTGAAAGATTATAATAATGCTTGAGGTAACTAACGAATTTTAATAAGGATTAATACTGCCGTCTAAATTACTTTTCAATTACCGCAATGTACGTGACCATTTTTTTTAAAGATAGAATGGGTATAGTAAGCTATCCGTAAAAGATAGATATGTGCCTTCGCGGACCTTTTTGTAGATCTATAAAAGAGGAATATCCCACCATGCATTGTTTTGTTACATCTCAAAAGGATTAGGCAACGTTTTCGATGAAAGCTACCAGGCGGCTTTACTTTTTCCGACACTTCTAACAATTATCGTTATGTTTCAACTAATTTACAAAAATCCTTGACAAATTACACACCTAAACCTTCCTCACGAAACATTCTATCTATTGGTGAAAACCGCACGAAAATTCGTTCTGTAGTTTTAGAGTATATCGCGAACAGAAAGACAGACGACGCGGAGGACTTTAATTTATAATACGTAGAGATATAGAGAAGAGATGTAGAGATAGGTCATCACAGAATTAGATTTTTCATGACTTCAGGGGCAACTTTCGCAATTATTAATTATTGTTAATTGATGATAACTTCGAAGAATCTTAGGAGCGGTGCGAGAGGGAGAGGCATGGAGAATCCGCCACAATAATGAGCTCTATGATATTTACCAAGCTCCCAGACTCTCCACCCATTTAAGACTCCAAAGATTAAGATGGGCCGGACATGTGCACCGAATGCCAAGCACACGAGTACCGAAGAAGGTTCTGACAGGACACCCGGGAGGTAAACGAAAGGCGGGCAGACCTAGACTGAGATGGGAGGATGATGTCAGGAAGGATGCAAGAGGATTACTCCATGTTGCAGATTGGAAGAAGACGGCCGAGGACAGAGGGCGGTGGAGGCTTATTTTGAAGGAGGCCAAGGCTCGAAATGGGCTGTAGCGCCATTGAAGAAGAAGAAGATGATAATTGTTTTAAAAAAATGTACTAACCAATACGTAAATGAAATGAAATATTAAATAAAAATGAAAACATGGAGTTTTTATTTTGGTTTATTCTTTGTTTCTTATTTAATATGTCTATTTTTTACAATAAATATACAATTTTTACATGTTATACAGTGTTATAAAGGAAAATAAAAATAGACTTTCCTCATCATGAATATTCAAGACTCTTGCGTTTGGTAAGGGGATTCTAGCTTAGTTATATAAAATTATGAAAGTAAAAAATAAAATATTGCAATTAATAATAAAAGGACAAGTAAGAAAGACGCCTTTGAAGGGCTTAAATTTAAATTTTCCTCTAAAATCAGGAAAGATTGAGTATTTCAATGGCTTATATTTTATTGTTTAATATACAAATAAATAAATTATCGTGCTTCCCTGCTGTATATGTACTTGTTATACTTTTTGAAATAAAAAAAAAACAGTTTGATTAGATAATTTGGCCTCAAATCCAAAATTTAATTGTTTTATGAAAAGGACCGCGCAGCCCTTCCTCAGATCAACAATAGTTACAAAATTCTACGAACTCTTTTAAATTAGCGGAATATTTATATAACCGTGGCTTGAATAACTTGTATAAAAATAATTAATGCATAATAATCGTGTTTTTCCATGGTTACGTTACCGCGAGGAGGCACTATTCGTCACCCGTCACACCGTAGATTTTCTTTTCCCACCTTCGTAGTCCGTTAGCCGGCGCCAACGAAGCGAAGAGAATTATTTCTACCAGTGATGACGCGTGCTATCTGTGATACGTTGGTTGAACTGATGACATCACTCACGATATCAAGAACCTGCATCAGGTCTGTCCAATACATGGCCTGCTATTTTATGTAGTTGGCCTGTGGGTTAAGCGAGAAATAAATTTATATTTTTTAAATTTACTCCACTCCACACAGAAGGCCCCGACTAGCCCAGGCAACGAAGGAAAAATAGGGGAAATAATTCATGTAGAAGCCAATTTTGGCACAGTTGTAGGGGAAGGTGTCCTTAACAAAATACTAAAAGTACTGGGGGGTGGGGGTGGAGCTAAGGGGGAGGGGGGGGTTTAAAGGTCCCTTTTTTCAGTTTTTCGTTAATAACTCAAAAACTACTGCCTCTAGCGAAAAAGTGTTCAGGTACTAAATTATTTCCATCAAATTCTCTACAAAAAAGGTTCTATAAACTTTTTTGTTAGGATCAATGCTTAAGCAGATAGGGAGGGGGAAAAATGTAAAATTAAAAAAAAAACTGTTTTAATTTTTAAAAATGAAATGTTTGTCGGTAAAAATCAAACGCTTATTGTTAAAAAACCAAATAATTAATGCTTAGGGGTCGTCCATTAATCACGTGACTCTCGAAAGGGGGGGGGGGTTCGGAAAAAATCACCAAATATCACCGGGAGGGGGTGTGTAATGAGATATCACGTGTATTTATTTTTCGTGATAATATTCTGAAAATTTCAAAATACTTTGTACTAAAAAAAATACACGTGATTTTTGGGGGGGGGGTTAGTCTATAACCTCACCACATATCACCACGAAGGGGGGGGGGTTCAAAAGTTGCTAAAAAAACATCACGTGATTAATGGACGACCCCTTAGGGATGTACCTTGAACATTAAATTTCGTCGAAATCTAAACATTCATCGTCATCAATGCTGTCTTCGACGGGGGCTTCGTTCATACATGAGCCGAGGCAGCCGCAGGCACCGGAGCAGGCAATCCCTGCTTTGCGGCAACCGCAGCGCATCCCACACCCAGTCGTGCATCGGCAAAAGATCGTGTTCAAAATGGAGATGGGTGCCACAGGGTCGTTCGTGTTAACTGGGTTAAGGATCCCATCTTCTCCCTTGACCCAACCCCATTGGATGGGTAGTAGAGGGTTGCCTAGCCACTGTTGTATCTGTAAAAAAGTAATGAGACCAAGGTAAGCATTCATCACAAATTAATATTTGTAATAAGAAAGCAGTATTTAAAACTATATGCAACTGGATTTAATTACCTGTAGATATATTCTGAGCGAGTGTTGCTTTGAAGCTCCTCTGGTGGGAGGAAGAGTGGCCATGTCTGATTTGGGCTTCTTTGACGCTTTCAAAAATGCCGAGTACCGATGTTTGTTTAGGCTGTCTTAATGAGCAGGCGCTTTGTATACAGCCAAAAAAAGTTTCTCGCCAGCCTGTTCAATATTCTCAGGTGATGCTGAGGGATCAGAGAATATTGGTGAAATGTCTTGGGTGAGGCCAGGATTTTCTGTGAAGAGCTTTACATTTACATTCCCACTTTACACTTTCCATATATCGCCGAGGTGGTGTCGCATCCGGAGAAGCTATGGAGAAGGAGAATTGTTAATTATTTGTGCACCGAAAACAATTTGGTCTCCACATTCCCACGGCCCGGCTTCATGAAATATATATTGATTGATGGTGGTGCCAATCCAATGAGGAGAACTAACAAGTCCACATCCTCCGCAACTATTGCTACATTTGAATGTAGAGCAGCTTCATCCAACCCACACCTCACAATAGTGCTATCAGCATCCCCTGTAGCAACAGTTGTTTTAATCCCGGCTGCTGCCATTTTCTCGCTGAGCAAGTGAATCAACCTTGTTTTGTTTCTTTCGAGCGGAGCAGAAGCAAAGGAGGCTCACAAAAACTTCCGTTGACATCAACTTTCACGAAAAAACGACCATCACCATTCAACAAGAACATTTTCTTGCTAACAGCTTCCAATCGCTAAAACGATTCTCCTTCTCCATAGCTTCTCCGGATGCTACACCACCTCGGCGATATATGTAAATAGTAAAGTGGGAATCGCTAAGCTCTTCACAGAAAATCCTGGCCTCACCCAAGATATTTCACCAATATTCTCTGATCCCTCAGCATCACCTGAGAATATTGAACAGGCTGGCGAGAAACTTTTTTGGCTGTATACAAAGCGCCTGCTCATTAAGACAACCTAAACAAACATCGGTACTCGGCATTTTTGAAAGCGTCAATGAAGCCCAAATCAGACATGGCCACTCTTCCTCCCACCAGAGGAGCTTCAAAGCAACACTCGCTCAGCATATATCTACAGGTAATTAAATCCAGTTGCATATAGTTTTAAATACTGCTTTCTTATTACAAATATTAATTTGTGATGAATGCTTACCTTGGTCTCATTACTTTTTTACAGATACAACAGTGGCTAGGCAACCCTCTACTACCCATCCAATGGGGTTGGGTCAAGGGAGAAGATGGGATCCTTAACCCAGTTAACACGAACGACCCTGTGGCACCCATCTCCATTTTGAACACGATCTTTTGCCGATGCACGACTGGGTGTGGGATGCGCTGCGGTTGCCGCAAAGCAGGGATTGCCTGCTCCGGTGCCTGCGGCTGCCTCGGCTCATGTATGAACGAAGCCCCCGTCGAAGACAGCATTGATGACGATGAATGTTTAGATTTCGACGAAATTTAATGTTCAAGGTACATCCCTAAGGGGTCGTCCATTAATCACGTGATGTTTTTTTTAGCAACTTTTGAACCCCCCCCCCCCCCCCGTGGTGATATGTGGTGAGGTTTTAGACTAACCCCCCCCCCCCCAAAATCACGTGTATTTTTTTTAGTACAAAGTATTTTGAAATTTTCAGAATATTATCACGAAAAATAAATACACGTGATATCTCATTACACACCCCCTCCCGGTGATATTTGGTGATTTTTTCCGAACCCCCCCCCCCTTCGAGAGTCACGTGATTAATGGACGACCCCTAAGCATTAATTATTTGGTTTTTTAACAATAAGCGTTTGATTTTTACCGACAAACATTTCATTTTTAAAAATTAAAACAGTTTTTTTTTTAATTTTACATTTTTCCCCCTCCCTATCTGCTTAAGCATTGATCCTAACAAAAAAGTTTATAGAACCTTTTTTGTAGAGAATTTTATGGAAATAATTTAGTACCTGAACACTTTTTCGCTAGAAGCAGTAGTTTTTGAGTTATTAACGAAAAACTGAAAAAAGGGACCTTTAAACCCCCCCCTCCCCCTTAGCTCCACCCCCACCCCCCAGTACTTTTAGTATTTTGTTAAGGACACCTTCCCCTACAACTGTGCCAAAATTGGCTTCTACATGAATTATTTCCCCTATTTGCTATTTTTTGGTCTTCGTTGCCTGGGCTAGACGATAATAATTTCTATCTGTGCTGTATGGAGGGTCTTTTGTGGAGGGGAAGGAGTGACCAATGGTCTTGAAGATGGGGGAATCTATTTCTATCAAAAGGAGTTGTGGCTGTGGCTCCAAATCAGAGTTGGCTGCCAAATTCAACTGCGGGGCACACTTGCGATTTGTATGGGGTACTTACAAATTGTACGTACGCCCAGCTTCTGGAGAGGCTTGGCTTCGGTGGAGTCCTACTTTTCGAATTTGAGGAACTATGGATTCGAGGGTTTCGTGACAAAAGGAAATAGTAACAAAACAGAACGTTGAATAAAAGTATAGAAAAAAGTTCAAACTCTAACTTAACCTAAACCTAACCTAACATGTTGTATCTTATCGTCTTCTTTTTTATCGGGTTACCGGAATCAATATGTGCTCAATTTACGAGAACGTTTTCATATCAGTGCTTGTGGTAAAGTTACGAATAACCGTATCACGAGTAGGGTAGGTAGATATGAAAGATTGATCTTTGGAACAAGTACATGAGTTTGCAAATATGAAAAAAACGTTCACGAAAAACGATACGGTTTATGGGGACATTGTTATTACAGTAAATAATAGAAGAATAAATGTAGTATTTTTAATTCGTTTCCTCATTACCGAGGATCGTGACCCCTACTTCAATTTCCATGGTGGTTTTCCGTTCCTCCACTCCTGGTGGCATTGTGCTGCCTGGAGAGCTGCGGATACCAACTTACCGGACGCCAGTAATACTTGGTCACTCCAGCGCTTTGGCGACCTTCCTTTGCCTCTACTGTCTTCCGCTTTACCAGTGACCATGATTTTCTTCAAGTTGGATTCCTCAGTTTGACGATTGTGTGTCTGGGTGTCCATGGAATCCTGAGCATTTTTCTCTAGCACCACATTGTAAGTTTATCCACTTTCTTTCTCTTGTCCATAGTTTTATTTCCTATTTATTTTTTCTATTTCCACACCGTATAGAAATATGGGGAAAATCAACGCCCGGACGAGTAATCGCTATGAAAAAAGATTTTCAAAAGGCATAAGGTTAGTAGTGTACAAATTCAAAGTATGGCACACAGGTACGTAACTGGCTTACTAAGGATTAAATATGGTATAAATAATATGAAAATGTCATTAAAACGAAAAAAATGTATCATTAATACATCTTATGTCAAAAACGTTATGATTAGAATGATGATTTTCTTACCGGTGAGATTTTGTAATTTATTGCTAAGCCTAACAGCAGTAAGAATCTCCAAAATAATAATTCTAAAATTACGACCTGAGATCGAACATGCCTGTACCAGATAAAATGTAGGCGGTAGGTGACTACCTGCAAATACACCTAAAATAGACCAAACACGGTACTCGATATAGTCAATCATCAAGTCATAAGTAGAAACTTATCTAAGAGATGACTTGAAAAATTATCTGTCACTCAATTGCAGTTCTTTGGAATTTAAAATGTGCAATCCTTTCCGGTGTGTTGCAATTTTGTACTTTGAACAGGTGTGACTGCTCTACACTCTCGACGAGCTATCTTTAGATTTTAAATACATTTTTGATTTGATTTAATTTTAACGATTAGTACTCACATATGTGAGGTATCAATAGTTGATCCGGGTTGCAACCTGGCCTGTTGAAGAGCAGTCATTTTTAAAGAAGTCACTTTTTAAAATATTTTCCCTAAGGGGCTTTGTCTTCTTGATGCTGTGTGGAAGGGTCTGTTAAGGAGAGAAAGGTAGATCTATGAAAATATGTGGAATTTTAAATGTTGTAATGCATTGAGATTGTGTGTTACGTTCCCCACGAGTGATATTTGTACATATATCGGAACCACTCTCTTTTGATCAGGTACAATAAATTTCTCATTGTGGAATGAAACATAATACTATAAATAATAATTAGCCGCTTAACTCATAGAACTGCACTTCGTTATCGTTAATCGTTTTCAATTATCAGTCATAAGTCACCATGAATCACTCAAAAATTGATCAGCTCGTGAATATTTATCTTCCGGCCGTTATTCTCAATCCTACTGATCAACTAACAGTCGAGACAAAATTTTGGCTCAACACTCATCAAATGCACAAATACGCTCTTCCCGATGCAACCCCCTGATCAAGATAGAGGAACGAACTGAATTAACCTAGGCCCAGTAAAAGGAAAGTTAAAATACAATGCGTAATAATAAATATTTTTTTTTGCAAATATCCGTTCACGGGGTTTATTTGACCGTCTCCCGTCTTCATAGGGACACCGGGAGAAACACCATCCAGACAACTATGGCAGTGATGATCGTATTCTTCGACTGGCGTAGTCTTCCCATGCGGTGGCGGAGAAGTGCTCTGAAAGAGTGCACTCGATCCTTCGGAACATTTACGTGGCCCTGCAATATCTCGGTAGGCGGAATAGTTGGTGTTAATCATTATTTTAACCGACTTTAGCTTATGTCATTGGGATGCATCGTTTAAAGTTTGTCTGAATTATTCTTCACACTAGCAGAACCTACCAATTTTAAAAATGACACGTGAATTAACAGCAAATTTAAGTTCATTTAATGTGAATAATTTTACGCAATCGATTTTAAAAATTTAATAATACAGTATGTAAAGCAACCGAACACTCAAAATCATGATGAATCCACAAATCCACATGTTTGAACCTAAAAGGGAAACGTCAAGAGAACATCATTTGACCAGAAAGAACCAAGTTCTGACTGTGCTGGGAAAATAAATAATAAATTGCATGAACAGCTTAGAAAAAGTAACTGTTTACTTTGTATCACCCGTAACCGTAAAAAGTTTTGGTACACTTTTACGTGAATATTTATACTCTAGTACAGTGTTTCTTAACCGTGGTCCGCAGTCTCATCTCTGGACATTTAAAAATAATAAATAAATGCCACCAGAGTCACGTAATCGCTATGCGTCTTCGTTGTTTCGGGATTATTTTCCAGTACCCGACAAAACTAAAAATTGAATATTAGACACTTTCAACATAGATGTTACTGATATTACTGGTTTGAAAATGGCACACAAAAACCAATTAATAGATATATCTTGTGTTTCAGCTTTGAAACGTAATTTTAAAGAATCCTCTTTATCAAGTGTTTGTGTGATTATGAGAAAACACATACCTCTGTGAAAAGGCAATTCCCTGTTCTTATAAAAACAAATACAGAAACAGATTACATGTGGAATCTGATTTGAGATTACAACGTATATCAATCAGAATATCGTTAATTTAGTTGCAAAAAAGCGACACCAACCTTCACATTAATTAACCGTTAACTAATGTGAATGTTTGTGTCGCTATTGTACGTTAATTATTAACTTTTTTTCAAGTGTTTTTTTTTGTATTTGTAGTACCTACTAAAATAATAGGTCAAAATTTATTGCTGTTTTTTTTTATTAAGGATTCCTTGAAAATTGTGCTTGATTTCCTAGGGGTCCGTGGCTGAAAATGGTTAGGAAACGCTGCTGTGGCGTACCACGTCCAGAAAATAAAAGGTATTCAACTCTCCCAAGTTCAATACATTTTGAACATTTAGAATTAGCGCCCGTACGGTGATATTACTCAAAAATGGAAAAGTAAAAACTAGGCAAGGGTTAATATTGTCGTTTCTTCAATAAAATTCAACATTTGGGAGGCGTTATTGGTTTCGCCGCCCCGTGTACCAGTTATTGTATAACCAACACCCCTGCCGTAGGTGACCGCAAGTGGTTCGCTATGTTTGGTGACTTAATAGGATTGCCCGAGTTAAAGGGGTTAGATTTATCTAGGTCTTAGATTTATCGGATCGGAAGAGACTAGTTGAGGCAGATCTTTTGACCTCTCACGCGGAACTCTTTCAGATCATCGCCTTGCACCAAAGTGGGAGGGATAGATTCATACGTCCATCGTTCCTTGAACAAAGATCCGTTCGCCGAATGTCCGATGTTCCTGGATCCCCAGATTTCTTCCCACCCCTCATACCCTTTTCTTCCCAGAACTATGTCTCCCTCCTTTCCTAAACAGACCCAAGAATGACATTGGCCTCGAAGAGAATTATTTTCCTTAGGACCTCCTGCGTGGAGCTACTGTACAACAACAACAAAAAATGTTCGTTGTGAAAGCGGCGTTAGTATACCCATATTTGATCAAGAAATATATTTTTTGCTTCCATCACTACATTCACAAACATTCAGTCTGACTTCCATTACAAATTACATGTGCTAGTTGTTGATTTCCCCAGAAAACCCAAATCAGAAGCGCAATTCCAGTGTCAATGAAATTTTGATCCGGTTTCGCTGATAGGAAA
Organism: Limnephilus marmoratus; assembly: GCA_917880885.1. Lineage (NCBI taxonomy): Eukaryota > Metazoa > Arthropoda > Insecta > Trichoptera > Limnephilidae > Limnephilus > Limnephilus marmoratus. The sequence goes on from OU862921.1 coordinate 27,443,873, forward strand.
AAAAACTTCATCACATCACGGCGGATGTGAGCGATGGACCAAGTTCACGGCTGGGCAAGTACTCGCAGTTGTGGGTCCAAATACATATGGCGTCATTGAGGTCCGTTAAATTCCTCTGGGCCACCGCTAATTTGGAGGTACCGGGTTTGAATCCGCCTCGAAACGCTGTTGCATGATCAAATTGATCGGTTCGAGATTGTCGTATTAAATAGAGATAAATCGATTCGGCAATTATTATTATGTATTATATTCGAGTTGATTGAAACGATGTATTACGTCACATGAATTCACTAGTTGGCTCAATGGTCCTGACTAATTATTTATTATTTATGATACGAAGGTTGTGGACGATAATAACACAAGAACAGAGGTGAAATCCTCGTTTGTTTGTGTCCTTCACAAGTGTTAACAAATAATATTAGATAATTTATTAAAAAAAAAAAACAAATAACTTAGTTTACATCACGTGTAAGCAAAGTCACAATTTGTTTTTTTTTAACAATATAAATAATGCCTTCACAAAGTGAAAAGCTTTCAGAAAAAGTTTTCTCCGAAAATTAAATATTAGGTTATTTTGCAGTGATTCCGAAGTTAACTTTGCCAATACAAAATTCATTTTTTAATTTTCATTTACGTAGGTTTACTTAAACAGTTTTCCCTAAGAAGATTTTTATGCAATTTAGACAACTCGCTGTTCAGGATTCGTAAGAATACAAGAAGAGTAAGAAACATAGTTATCCGTAACAATACCACAGGTCGAATAAGATTTTTTTTAAAAGAAAGTTAAACATTCCCGGGTTACGAATAACTCAACAATGTTTGAAAATATCCTACTACCACAACAGTAAGCGGAAAATATTACTTGTGTGGTGGTGGATGACTTAGCCAGCCGAGGAGGAATCGAACACACGACGCCCGGGTGGGACCCAAAGGCGATGCCCACTCAGTCACTAACCGGGCGACTTTTTATACGGCAGAGGGCGGTTGAGAGTTTTGACCTCTCCATCTCCAGTCGGACTCGTCTTGATCCATCGCCTTGTGCCGCAGTTCGAGGGATGGATTACTACATCTGCCAGTCCTGGTCACACTAACCACAGATTCCCACCAACATCTCACATATTTTCATTCCCAGAATGTTCTCTCCTTCCTCTCTTTTAAAAAACCCTCCATACAGCATCCCCTAAGATGACAAGCCCTGAGGGGAATTATTCTCTTCAGAATCCCCTGTGTGGAGCTATAGTAAAAAAAAAATCGGGATGAAAAAAAAAACTTAATCTACCGTACCGTACAGTTTTAAGGTGGGCATCATTTTACATTTAGTACCTAATCATATAATCTGAAAATGTTACATGTTTGTTAGATTTTATATTTCTAGTATTGATGAAGAAAACTATAATACGTGTTTATTACTGATTTTGAACGTCTACTTAGGTACTGTTCGGTATTCTGAATATCGCGAGTATTTTTGCCGATTTGTCAACGGCAACTGCAAAGGCAAATGACAGATGCTTTTAGCTACGTTCAAGGTGTTGCCATTTTTCAACGATTTAGTACCACCCCAAAATATTTCTTTTCTAATGACAACTGTCTGCATGAAATCGTAAGTATGAATATAGTTTTTGTGTAAAGCAAAGATTTTTCGTATTGGTGCCGCTACAGTTTCCATATGGGAATCGGTATGAAAATACACATCTTGCAAACCTCCCGTTAGGCCTAAGTAATTGGAGGGAAACAGCAGGAGACCAGCAAGAGAGACAGCCAGGAATTTGCAAGGGTTCTAGCGCCGATTATAAATTTGCATTAGTTACAAAACTTTTCACAATTATTTATTTATTTATTTTAGAGAAAGTTGGCAGTAAATTAGATATTACATAATAATACAATAATAAGATAGTTAATTATGCCAATTATGAACTTTCCACTGACGATAGTGAATGACATAGTGTTACATTATAGGGGTGTTTTCTTAATTAATTTATTTTTTACATGAAAAAAAAATATATATATATGAAAGATGTATGAAAAAAGGGAAGGGGGGGGAGGATATAGGGATTGAACTTTCTAGTTTGAACAGTAGTTTACTCAGGTTGCTTAGTGGGTTTTCGTTTTATGTCACGTAAAGTCGAGTCAAAAATAATTTAAGTTAAATGAGCGTGTGGATCTGTAGATAAATGAGTTCTGTTTGGAGTTGGTCTTGCAAAGAGGGAGATTAAAAGTAAGCGACTGTCAGCTGTTGCGATTTGGAACATAGAATGTTAGGCGTTGAAGAAGATCAGGACAATCGATTAAGCTATGTGTAATTTTAAATAACATTATCGAATCTGCTATATTTCTTCGACAAGTCAACGTCTGTATATTGAAGAACTTTGTAGATTCTTCATTACTAACATGAGATCGAAAAGAGCGGAAATAGAAGTACCTTTGAACGCTTTCAATTTTATTTTTGTGTTCTGCATAGCCTGGGTTCCACACTTGAGATGCGTATTCATGGATACTACAAACATTTGAGAAATACAGAGCTTTGAAAGTAATACGGTATTTGAATTGTTTACAGGAGCGGATTACGAAACCAAGCATGGAAGATGCGTTAGTGACTATGTGCATAGCGCAAATAGTTTAAATTTCTTAAAGAGAAGAACTTTGTTATTTTATAATTAAATATTCATACTATGACAGCTTGAAATCCACTTTGCATGGCACACCATACTAAATATCCATTCCGTGTTATTATAAGCTGCCGCGGGAAAAGAACAAGAATCCGTACTTAAAAAGTGTAATAATAATTAAAATGCGTACTTACATCATTTCGCTACCGTCCGTATGAATGGGAGATAATCGAAACACGTTATTAATCATTAGAAAACAATTCCGATAAGATAATATTTATATGTAGAAGTGTTGATAAGTAATTGCTTTGAAAACTAAAGATCTTTTGGCACCATACTTGTCTACTGAATGAAAGAACATATTTATTATTTTTATCACATTATCTTTGCACTGAACAGTTGTAATTATCAAATTAAGTGCTTATCTTAAGGCCAAAAGGCATATTATTATTAAAAACGTATCCAAAAATAACTTTTAGTGTTAGTGAACTACTGCTTATCGAGAGATTTAAAAAGTAATCCACATAAGAAGTATGACAGTCAAAATTTAGCACGCTTTATGTCTAATCCAAACCGAAGATATTTTTGTATAACTTAAGATAAAGCAGAAAAGGGGATCGGTATTGGAGTAAAAATCTGGAGCATCGATATTGATGCATTTATATTTTTATGTTGATATTTTGATATGGACGCATTGATTTTTATATTGATGCATCGATATTTTTATATTGATGCATTGATATTTTTATATTGATACATCGATATTCTGGTAATAATGTCCAGCTCCACAGCTAGTGGTGCAAATGATGAGCATTAGAGTTTCTAACCAGAAATACCATGCAGAAAAATCTATTTTTCATGACACTAAAGCTCACCGAAGATTTTTTCTATATTACCTTCACTCAGGAGGCCGTCAGTTTTAGTCATAATTCAGTCATAATTCTCCTCAGGGGCTTTGTCATCTTTGGGAATGCTGGGAGGAGGATTTTTTAGGAAATATAAGAGTAGAATATTTAGGAAGGAACCAGGTATAAGGGGTGGATAGGAATCCGGGGGTCAGTGTGTCCAGGAGTAGCGGACATATGAATTTATCTCTCCCGCTGTGGTGCAAGGCGATCTTTCGAGAGAGTCTTGCTGAAGAGGTCAAAAGGTCCACCTTAACCAGTTCATCCTATCCGGTAACGTGGTTAGTGGGCAGATGCATCCGCCGTCAAGATCCGTTCAAACCTCACCCCATGCACCCGAGCACCCCTGATAAATTACCAAACGTAGCTAACCACTTGGTAGTGGATTTACTGGATTACCATAGGGGTCACCTATGGTAATCCAGTAAATGGCGGCGGTACCCACACCCGCCTCCCAAATTGAAAGATAATAAAGGTATGTTACCTATTTTTATAGTTGAGGTTGAAGATCCGCTATGACATGCCCATCCTTTACGAACCGCCTAAACTTGTATTCGTAAATAAATTATTGCTCTGCCAAGGGAAAAAAACTTATTATTATTGATCGTCTCGGTTATTTCAGCTATTGAATAAGGCAACTCGTTGTATTGATGATCTCTTGCAAGTGTTTCCTTATCACATCCTTATCGCGAAGTCTCTATATTTCAAGTATTTGCAAACTGACGTGCGTCTTTTATTGATATTTTTTGTCAGTTTTAAAAATCTCACGAATAACAACATTACAGAATTTCTTAAAATAGATTTTCATGGTTATTGAAAAAGTCCTGGAATTTTCTTAAAATAGAAGTGTGTGCGTTTTACCGATAAGAAATGTTTTTTTTTACTGCTGTCGGTCGATTTATGATATTTGCATTGAAGTAACAAATGTTTGATTATTTAAAAAAACTGTATAATCTTGTGTTATAAATAAATGTGCGTAAGTGCAGTAAATAAATTAATTTAAAATTCGTGATTATTATAACGTTTCCTGCACCCAAACATGTCTCGGACGGTGCCATGCCAATTCGTAATGAAACCAACTCAGAAACGCATCAGGAAGGTCATTAAAAGCTTTGAAAAACTTATTTTAAAATAGCCGGTAACCCTAACGTAACTTAAGGGAACGTACCCATACTACGTGACACGTTTAGGGGGGCGGGTTGCTTAGGTTTTTGGTCACCGGGTGGGGGGGGGGGGGGGTGAAAATTGCAAAAAGTTGGTCACGTAGTATGGGTACGTTCCCTAACCTGTTTAACCATTTTTTTTATTTTTTTTTATCATCACTCTTAATGGCCTTTCTGAGGTTCTTCTGAGTTGTCCGGTCACCGTCTCGGACACCCCTAGAATATTAGGAAACGTTTTATAGCGTAGTATTTAGATGTGGGCACTAAATATAGCTAAATCCATATATTATACCTTTCCGAGATTGATTGTTGCTTTCGGCTCTCTGTGATTAGTCAGATGGGAGTTTTTTGGACAACTCAGAATTATGCAACTTTGAAGTCATTAATGTTATATATATTTTTTTAAATTGGTTTGATAGGTTACGTTCGGTTAGGTTATGGGCTTTTTTTAATAACTTTTCAAAGGAGTGTTGAAATTGCGTGATTCTAAGTTGTCTTGGAGCCGTTTTGGGCTAATCGCATGTATGACATACAAAATACTTTTGTAAAACCAGATCTATTGTTTTCTTACATTACACTTTACATTGCTGAAACCTGGTGGGTTTTAGAACTACATCAACTTGAACTAAGTGTTGTTTTGAAGGAATCCTTTTTAGGAGCTTTCACTCATTTGGTTTATTAAAATGAAAGGGGGTGATTTTCTGAAATCAATCGTTGAATGAAGCAAATTTTACCCAATAAAACAATAATATAATTAATAAGTTAACTAGCATCTAGTAGAAACCTGTACTTTGGTGAAACAGTTATTGGTTTGAGTCTTTTCTAATTACTGATCATCAGCTATGACATCAGCTGTACCTAAAATGATCAATTTTAAGATTAACCTTTTTTCTAATCAGGGCAGAGTGCGAGAAATTTTTGTTTGAAATCATAAAGTGATCAGAAGATCAATATTTTTTTTTAATATATATTTTTTTAAATTTGTTATAATTAAATATTTTTAAAACATTGTTTGGTGTTGTGGGTCTCACTGGGTTGCTTTCTGGGTTTTTTTGGTCAAAAATGTAGTTTAGTAGTGTTTTTCTAATCAATTGGAACATATCTAGTACGTCAAGCACGTCGAATATTCTTTGTTTTTTTTTTTTTAAGTACTTATTACTTTTAAGGGTCCGATTGGTTTGGGTTGATTAAGTGTGTTGTAGGTTTTAAAATGTTTTTTTATGCAATACTTGTTATTTCAATGTAAAAACTATGTAATATAATGTAAAAAGTACATAATTCAATATTTTAGTTAAGTAAGTGAAAATATTATTTTCTTTTTTACTGGAATAAAAACTTATGAAAAAAAAAAAAAAAAAAAAAAATCATGGTGCAATGTTATTTTTTTATGTGTTAATTATGTTGTCCTTTTCCGTAGTTATTTCATTTGACGTCTTTGTTGTAAGTTGTTTGTGTATTGGAGTTTGATCTATTTGTTTGTGTTAGTGTTTTATGGTGCGTTAAAACTTTTCCTGTGCTTGCGAAGAAGTCATTCACAGAGTTTGCTATTTTTATTTCTGTGTTTGCTTTAGTATTTTTTTGAGTTCATACATAATTAGATATTATTTATCTGTTTATATTTTTGTGTGTCTGTATCTTTTTTAAATATTTTCCATATCGCTTTGGGTTAATGTTTTCTTTTTTTTTCTGTATTATATTTATAATATACGTGCATGTTTCTATATCTTTTAACAAGTTATTCCATGTCATATGGTGGGTTCTTAATTTGTCTGTGTATTTTGTCTCGTTTATGAATACTATTCCTTTTGTTTTCCATAGTTTCCATAGTTTTCCATAGTCATTGTTTTAGATCAGTGCAAGTAATTATTCATTTCTTGCGTTAACGTAGTCTTGAGCAGCAAGTCTCTTCAGCAATCTGTATTGATATTTTGTATTCGAGACTGTTTTTGGAGTTATTATTTTATGTTTGAAAATTCTATTATTTCGTAAATATTTAACGTTGGTCAAATTTCATGTTTTTGGTGTCTGTTGCTATCACATTCAGTATTTAGTAAGTGATATGTGATTGTGCTTTCAAGCACTATTGTTTTGATTTTGTCTGGGTCATTATTATATGGTCTCTACAGCTTTTGGTGTTTTGTGTGATACGGTTGGGATATTATCGTGGGTGCTGTAATGTATTTCATACTTTTTAAGTGTTCTTAATTGTAAAGTGTTTATGTTAATGTCTCTAATTATGGTGATATTTTAATATTTATTGATACCGGTTAATGTACTGTTAGGAATGTCGTAACATTGTTTTTGAGTGGATAGCACGGATACATATTTCTTCACATAAATTTGTCACTTTTGCAGTTGAATTCTAAAATGTTTATTTCTTGAATGACCTTGTTAATTTTATTACTGATAATTATTACTTGATGATTTTTATTTAAATGAAAACATATGACTTTGTACAAACACCACTTTATAATCAATATTATCGACATGTTTCGAAAGCTGTTGCTAAGTCATTAGTTTGCATTTAATTAAAAATGACGTCACAAAGTGTATTTGCAAAGTTTGAAGAAGATGATTTTATTACTATATAATCGTTTAAGGCTAACAGAACGTCTTCTCCTTTCTTTCCGTAAAAGCCCTCCATACAGCATCCCCAAAGATGACATAAGCCCTAAGCCCTATATATTATTTTTCACAGGGCCTCTTGCGTGGGGTTAATGTAAAAAAAACAAGCTCGGTTCTTAGGACGTACCAAAACTGTGTATCCATAAATCCATTATAAATAGTTTTTAAACTGACCATAATTAATCATTATTTTCCTGCTAGTAAGTAAGTACGTGATGCGTCCTTGAGATGATATTTTAAATATGCAAGTGCGATGATGATTAAAAATGTTGCTATAAATTTTCTTGACGCCTAATAAGAAAGGCTAACATTAGAAATAATACTTACCTACTGTCAAAAATTATTAATTCGTTAAAATTTTTGGTTTCCTAACTTGGATGTATTTTTTAAGATTTAATCCGTTCATATTTTACGTAATTGATTACCTTTGGCCATCGCAGTGGAATTTACTACTTTATCGAATTATAGCGCAGGCTTATCTGTCATAATAATTATTGATTATATCGCCGAAGTAAAAGATATTGGTCTTAAAATTATTTTTAATTGTTTGCGGGAGATAAGAATAGGGAAGGTCCGTTTTAAATATATTGCATTTATTCCCCTTAAGTAATGTACACACCCGACGCATGTTTCAATTATTATTATCCAAACAATGTGAAGTGTGGAGTGCGGGATCCCCTCTTATCAAATAATCCTAAAAGAGGGCCGATAGTAGGAATAGATACACAAATCTATACTTGAATAGAAAAATACTCGTAAGTGATAATACGATGTAAGCTATTTGATTGATACATATTATGAAAAGAAAACTATTCCTTGATTGCGAACAATCTAGTAACATTAGAAATCCTTTTACTTACCGTCTTCATAAGCATATATGTTGTTGTGCAATGACGGAGGACTGGCTAGGCAGAGAGTTGAACCCGCGACACTTGGGTGGGATTCCGACGCTTTGGATCGTTCGAACACAGGATAAATAGGAGCATTCTTAAAATACTCTAAACAGGTAGGATGACTATTTTTAATGTTAAAATTTCAGTATATGCAAAAAAAACATGGTCTCATCAATAGGAACAAAATTATTATTAAATCAATACCCCACTGGAAAACCAGAAAAAAATTGTGGAAAGTTATGGAGGAAGACGACTCACCTCGTGGTGGATACAGCAACTCCCTCTGGTCTGGAGCCCCAAATTAGTTGAAAACGGGCGGTCCATTTGATGGATTCCTCTATCTTAATAAACGGATTCCATTGCTTTTATTGCCATTTCCTCCCCCCACAACCTCGACTCTGTGCAGACGGATTGCAATCCTTGGAGCATAGGCGTCGGGCGGGAATGCTATCCTTGTTCTACCGGTATTACAATGGAAGATGCTCCGAGGAATTAGCGTTATTGATCCCTTCGGCACCGGTACATAGTCGGGAAACACGCCAAACGCGAGCCCAACATCTGTACACGGTTGACATTTGTCACATGAAAACGGGTCGCTTCTTCGACTCGTTCTTGTGTTCAACCGCTCGGCTGTGGAATAATTTGCCGGCCTCTGTGTTTCCTCCTTCCTACAACATGGGTCTCTTCAAGACCAATGTTCATTCCTTCCTCTCCTTAAAAAGACCATCCACACAGCATCCCAGATGACATTGTACAGTGCCCTTGAAGTGATTTTTCACAAAAAAGGCGCTTTATAAATTATCCAATTATTATTATTATTATTATAGGCCCTGAGGGAAATTATTTTCCTCAAGGCCTCCTGTGTGGAATTAATGTAAAAAAACATGTACGTCGTCAAGACCCATGTTCATTCCTTCCTCTCCCCAAAAAGACCCTCCGCACAACATTTACAAAGACGACATGGGTCCCGAGGGTGATTATTTTTCCGGTGTAAAATTACCCTTAAAAAAAGGAAAACCCCGAAAGTTTCATAAGTTTCTTCTTCTTCTTCTTGTGCCCTGCCCGTTCAACGGATTTGGCTACAATGTTGGCTGTGCGGACTTTGTTTACTGCGGCCCGGAACAACTCTACAAAAAACTGTTCAAACCACTGTCTCAGGTTTTTCAGCAATGAGGTTCTCCTTCTTCCAGGGCCCCATCTTCCGGCAATCTTTCCCTGCATTATGAGATGCAAGATCTTGTACTTTTCTGGATGTCTCATCACATGTTCAAGTATTGAAGTTTGAGGATTTTTATGGTTTTAATAACTTCTTTTTATTTATTCATCCGAACCATAACATTTTCATTCGTAACCCTGACCATCCTTCCATTCATAAGTTTAAGCATCAATAACTAGTGTTTTAGAAAAACAGGGATATGTTGAAATAGAAAAGTACTTCAAAGTATGTTTTGCAATTAATTATTATTCCGTGCAGTTTCATCTGACTCTAATTTAATTTACCATAAATTTGTGCAGTTTTAACTGTTTTGCCACAGTCATTATCTGCTCACTACGGAAGTAAAAGCCAACAAGCATCGGTCAATTTGAATAATAATTTCTCTGCACAATCTACCTTACCAATGAGCTCATGTCTAAAAATAGATTTCCTTACTATATAATATATCATATTTATATATCTACCTTTGACTATTGAACTGTGAGTGAAACAGAACGATAACAAAATGCGGTAAAATGTTTTAGTTACTAAATTTCACAATATTTCCTAACTTACGAATTCTGCAATATTCGTGGTATCTTCTTCGAAATGTGTCAGAGTTAAAATAATACTTGCTTACAATAACTATCTTGCCAAACCTTTGCTTGTATTCAGCCAACTGGAAGAGTTATTCCAGATCTAGAACCTAGACTACTACTACTATCCTACTGTATCGTGTAGTATAATTATATGAATGGAATCTGTTAATGTTAACTTTACTTAACACTACATTTGTTTATTTTTGAAATACACGGCACAACATGTGCCATTAACATACTCGTAGTTAACTTATAAATAGTATCTACCACAACAATATTAACATAATTAACATACATATAATTAACATACAAAGTATAGTATAAAATATAAAGTAAAGAGTACAATTATAAAGTTTTAAGAAAAAAGTTAAAATAAAAGTTAAAAGTAAAAAATATTATAGTAAAAAGTAAAATATAAGATTTCTTTAAAAGGTACAAAGTTTTAAATATAAATTATAAAAAATAATTACCATGAAAAGTTATAAAATATAAAAGTTATATAATGTAAAAAGTTATAAAAGTAAGAAATCCTCTTAGGAGCAAAAATTTTTTTTTATCAAAAGTAAAATAATCATGGATGGTATATATATTGACATATACGAATAATCATGTACCTACATACCCAATATAAATGAAAACTGTCAATTTGACTGTCCTAGAACGGGAGACCTTAGTAAGTTGGGCAGTCAAAGCTTCTTTATACTGTATTCTTTATAACAAAATAAATAAATAAAAAATAAAAATGTAAAGAAAAAATCTTGAACAGGAAATTATCTGATTTTTCAGTATACACCTTCGATCTTCCACTTCCTTAAGGAACAATTTTGGTAATAAAGTACTTACATCCATTTTGATCAAAAACTAAACTTACGCAACAGGCTTCAGCACATTGGTGATATCTGTAATTAACCCGGCATTTCTCCCCAAAAACATTGTGCTCAAAGCTCTCGGCAGTCCACCTCATTACACTACTTTGTGACTCGTGCAGGGGTTAAATTTAACTTTTTGTAAAAAATTTTTTTGGGATTTTGGTTCCTTTACTTTTGCATATTCGCACCAGAATTTCTCATATATATATATATCAATAGCAGTAATATAATTAAACATTGTGTAGGTAACTTGCGAATAACACAAAGTTAAATCCCACAATTTGTTTGGCCGAGAATGGCACTGGCCGGGTTGGTTATTTCCTTCACCTCGTACTATGTTGTATCTTTGTGTATCAAACAGTTAAAAGGATTACTGTCAAGAGATACTAGCAGGAGACAGCTGCAAAAGAGACTTAGTAAGATTACTTTCAATGTTGAATTCTCTTGCGTCCAGGAAAATTGTTACTACGTGTTATCACATTGGATCATTCACCAAACCAAAATATTTTTTGTCCACAACGCAGAGAGCGTTTTAAAAAAAACTCGACTGTGCAAGGATTATTGTCTGTTTCATTATTCAATGGCTAAATAAGGCAGCTGGTTTCTGTTATGCTTGAAATAAATGATACCTAACCTCTACACCTGTTCATTAATCAATAACAATTATTACCCATAATTTATGCCGATGTCACAAAGAAAGTAAACAGACAGGTTATTATTAACTCAAACAGCATTTAATTACACTAAACATAACTCATAAATACTGAGCACTAAAGTTTTACAATAACTATGACTTAGTGAAAAATGTACATTCATATAATTGAAGATTTACGCCTGTAAGCACGAACGTTTAGCTCCTATGAATATGAACATACTGGCAAAGGCAGAAAATTAAGGGCCCGCAACCCGAATTTCTACCGATTTCTTACATATCTCCCTTAAACACGTTATGTTTTAAAGCTCTTAAAAAATATATGTTATTCTTGAAGATAATATCTAGACATTGCCCGCGGCGAAGCGCAAATTATATAAAATTCCCTTGGTAGAAAAAAATCGCAAAATATGCTCCAAAAATTATTATAAACACGTTTAGCTCAGTTATTTTACAAGTTATAGAGATGTATGAAAAAATTCACAGTGTTTCTTTAAATGCTCTTTAAGACAATGCCCGCGAGATTTTTGCTCTATTTTAAACGAGTGGTGTTTTATTAAACATTTTCGCAATTTTCGCATCGATTTTGTCGCTGTAAATGTTAGCGCTCTCCTCTAACATTCGTAATTTCGTATCTCTCCATCTTCTTCTTTTCGAGCCCGGTTGCGGAGCCTTAATTAAATCCCTTTTCAGTTATAGAAAAAAAATTCAATAGTATCGTGTTGTCCATTAGATCAATTTGAAAAAAAATCGTCTGTTTACATAAGACCTTTCGATTCCTAGGCCCCAGACAGACCGGTTCCGCGACTTTTCATCTCGCGACAGAATATCCTCGACAAAATATCCTCAGACAAAATATCTGCGACAAAATGTCCTCCGACCAAATATCCTATGGACAAAACATCCCCAACAAAATATCTACTAAAACCTAACCTAACCTAACCTAACGCAACCTAACCCAACCTAACAAAAAAATGGAACAAAAATAATATCTACAGACATCCTGTAAAAACAATTAATTATTGTTATCTGTATTATTTTTGTCCCATTTTACTATGTTTGATCAAAAATGTATTGTTTTTGAAGGATGTCTGTATTATTTTTGCCCCATTTTTTGTTAGGTTAGGTTAAGTTTTAGTAGATATTTTGTTGGGGGATGTTTTGTCCGTAGGATATTTTGTCGGAGGTTATTTTGTCGGGGATATTTTATCGCGGGATGAAAACGCGCATTACCAGACATTCCCACAGCTATAAAATATAAAAGATCATCGCACCCCAAATAACGCTCTCCGTACAATCCCATCAGACCATTCACACCTAAGCGGTTTACGCGCAGATCAACCATAGACAATACACATCTTACGCCGTAACCGCTCCTGAGCGATATTCGAAAAGTTGTGCAAATTTATACTTCTCTACCGAAAACAGGTGAGGGGGTCATTTTAATTACGGAGCTGCCTAAACCGACGGATGACAGTTATTAAGTTGACAGATTCAGTACAAAGAAATGTGCATTCCGTGGCCGTTCCCTAATTCGTCTGACCCCCTCTTCTACCGTTGGAAGAAATGTTTGATAGCGTCGTGTGGCGGTACAAAACATAAGCGCTCGCGGTTCAACAAATATCAGCTTGCGATTTTATAGCGTGTGTGTACACAGCAAGAAAATTTCAATAACTGAAAAAAATTTATCAATTTTAACAGACTTAAGGATAAATTGAGCTTACTTCGGACACGCCTACACTACAATTCCATCGGTTTATCGGAATGATTATAAACACAAAGTATCCTTGTAAATTCCGTAGATTTCCAGGCGTTACCGCACCACGGAGTTAGTATTGACATCATGCCTCGGTTAAATACGGTTTACAGGTAGCGCGGTGTAGATTTATTACCTGTTGGCTGGGTTTTGACATCATTATTTAATGTCAATTGGAAATACTAGAATCTAAGCCGCGGTGGTCTGTTTCTTTAGCCAACTTCGATGTTTGATATGATTATTTTGATTGTTATTAATTGCTGGTTTGGTTACCTGGGATTGGTGTTTAATCTGCAGCTGCAAAAACTCTCGAACGGTGAGCTCTGGCTTAATTAAATTTGATTCTGCCTTAATTATCTTCTGTTTGTTCTGTATTTATTGATTAACATAATATTTTTTATGTGAATACCGCGAAAGAGCTTCAACAGCTTCCAACCGTCAAGAGCCGGTGAGACTATGGTATCCACGATTGGAAAGTGTTGTGAGGCTGCAGATAGTTGGGAGGGAAAGGAGATGGGGAAGGTGGGGAAGTACCTGGCTATTCAGATCTAGTCACGAAATACGGATAAAGCCATTTCAAGCAACGTTTCAGAATAGTGGTCTTACATCAGGGCAATACTGAGAGTATCTTTCACTCTGGTTTCGAGCCGCAAATACACCTTATATATTTTTAAAATTATTTAATTGTGGAATAACACACATCAATCAAATTAAATTTGCTTGCGTACGTCGGGATATGAGCCTGCGACCCCCGGATTAAAAGCCGTCAATTGAATTAATCGAAAAAATTTAAAGAATTGCATTTTTTCCACGCCGAGTTTGAATCCACGATCTTGAACCATCGAGCTAAATTATGCAACTTAGGTCTTCGTATCTTGCTAAGCATTCGTACTTGAATCGAAACGGAAAATTCTATAGTTTTTGAAAAGGCATTTTCATCCTCTCCCGTCAAAACACTATTGAAAAGGCATTTTCATTCTCTCCCGTCATCTAAGTAAACAGTTATTATAAAATTCACTTTATTTCTTTCCACTTATATCGCATACCAAACCACAAAACCATTTTTTATTCCTGATACTTACTGCTTGCATCAATAATAAAATGGAAATTTTAATAATAATATTTAGTATTTTTAAAAGTTTTCGACGATAACTGCCGTATTGAAAGACATGTAACGAACAAAGGTCAATATTAAATACAGCATGGAGCGAAAGGGAATCCTTAGATAATCAAATAAATTGGCAAATGGACCTACAAAGGTCGTTTAGTGCACATGGAATGGCACAAAACAATTATTTTACCAATGAAATTGTTTGTAAAACCAATAAGAAGCCGACAATAATGGTCGCTTTCACCAATCAAGCTAAGTGAACACTAATAAATTTGGCTAAAATGCACAATCTCGGTGACATCAATGTAACTGAGCAAAATTATCGCTTAGTAGAAGGTACGCTATAAGAATTTTCATGATTATCATTTACTTAGCCTTGAACTGGCAAACTGACAATTGCTTGGTTTTGACTTGCTAAAATCATGACTATTTACAGGAATAACCAATTTTGCTTAATGCATTTCATATCAATAAAATTGAATTTAATCATAAGGCGCGAAATAAGTGCTTTTTACTTTGATAAAAAAAATATGAAAAAATAGAGAGGACGTTCACGGTATAATGGAATAGAGAAATTCTTCGCTAAGTCTGTTCAAAGGCAATTTTTAAACGACTTCGAAAAGGAGGAGGTTCTCAATTCGATTGTATGTTTGTTTCCTCAGAACTTTCGACTGGGTGAACCGATATTGATGATTCTTTTTTTATTTGAAAGCTAGTGCTTTCCGTGTGGTTCCATTTTAATTTGGTCCAGTTCTGACAATGACATCCACGAGAAAATAATATAAGTCTTAAATTTGCATCAAGTTATTAATTATTAATACAAATGGACGAATAACTCAATATCACGCTAACCGATTTCGATCATTGTTTTTTATTGGAAAGGATGTACTTCAAGGGTAGTTTGGTTAGGTTCTGATTATGGGATCCATGACAAAGTAACGGAACTCTCCAATTCTTAAGAGCAAATTTACAATACTCGGCCGAATCTTAATCGAATTAGTTAGTTAATTAGTTACTAGTGTACTTCGGATTCACTAAAAATCAAAAAATAAACAAAAATTTTAACAAAACAAAAAAAAAAGACTTAAAAAATGCACAAAAAGTAAAAAAAAAAATTCGTTTTCTTCTACAACTTAATAATCAACTTACTTTTTCTACTCATCAATATGTAGGTACGAATGTTATTTTTGGAGTCGGTGTCAGCCAAGGTACCGGCCCGGCGTGTTCACAAGTCGCGCGTGCGATACAAGCACATCTCACCTATAGCTATGTATGAAGTTACAAACCTAACTTGGCTGACACCGACTCCAAAAATAACAATCGTACCTACGTATTGATGAGTAGAAAAAGTAAGTTGATTATTAAGTTGTAGAAGAAAACGAAATTATTTTTTTTACTTTTTAGTGCATTTTTTGAAGTCGTTTTATTGTTTTGTTAAAATTTTTGTTGATGTTACTAGGAGATCGCTCAGTTTTGATTGGTGACGGCGCATATAAAAAGTTTGTGATATTAGCCCCTCAAGCTGTATGTTTGTTGACAGTAGGCTTTAAGACCGCGTAGTCATGATTTTACCTCAGGTATTTTTAATATTTGTGCCCACATATTAATGATGAGTTTCCTAAATAGATTTTCCGTCTTGGTTATTTTTGTGGAATCTCCACAATACTTACAAATTGTATTCACAATAATTAGAATTCTAAAATACAAAGTAATGTACGCATAAAAATTTGTTGATTTTGGGCTGATTTTTAACAGGATTTTCCTGTAGATTATTTGAAAATATTAACACGTGTGGGTCTTTGACAAAACGTTTAGTCGGGTTTACACTAATTTACAGCGGCCGATTGTGTACCTACACACAACATTAAATTAGCCCATACATACTTTGGTTACTATAACAACTTATCTCGAGGTGCTAAACGTATTTTTAAATTACTTTTTCCTGTAGTGAATAAAGTTTTAATTTTATTTATTTATTATGTGGGTTCATTTTTCAGAATAAAACACAAGAAATTTTTTTATTAGTATTTATTTAGGCAATAGGAAAATTATGTTTTGTAAGGATTTAGAATTAAGATTTTTCTTCCAGAACCATTAAACTTTCTCTCCTTGAAACAATATTTGAAGATTGAAAGTGTAATAGGCGTAATTTTGGGAAAAAATCTTCAAAACAGTTACAAAACTGAATTTCAGAAATCCTAACTGTAATTGAGATATTATAATTGCAGTTAATATATTTATGTAATTCTGGTGAGTTCCCGGCATGCGTTGCTATGCTACTTAATAAAGAAATTGTTTCTCCCTGCATGTCCTTTCGTATTCGTCTCGTTCTTTTTCGCCTCCCCTTCCTCTCCCACGTCACCTTCCCCTCACGCATCCCCACTATGCCTTCTCTGCCTTCCTTCTCCCCACACCTCTCCCGCTTCCCCCGTCCCACAAACCCCCCTCCCGAATTCCCCTCCCCCCTCCCGCATTCCATACATTCAGTTTTCAAACAGCTCGCGTGCCATTAATTGCAATTTTTATACAAATTTCATAATTAGCTCATCAGTGTAGATAAAAACCATCGCGGGCATGCACATATCAAATCCCCAAAGTTTCATCGCAATCGGATGAATGGTTAGCAACGTATAATTTCATGTCAGAACTCACTATTATATATAGAATCCATCGCGGGCATGCGCACATCAAATCACTGAAGTTTCATCGCAATCGGATGAATGGTTTAACAACGCATAGACATCTCGTATAAATATATATAATCATATTTCGATTTTTACGCATTATGGATTTTATAAAACTGGTGAACGTATTTTCGGTACCGCGCGTTTTCATCTTGCAACAAAATATCGCCGACACAACATATAATAGTCCAACCAAATATCCCTCAAAATAACCTACAAAAATATCCCATGGACAAAACATCCTCCAACAAAATATCTACTAAAACCTAACCTTATTTTACATTTCACTATTTTTTTAACAATAATTTATTGTCCTTACAGGATGTCTGTATAATTTTTGTCCCATTTTACTATTTTTAAACGACTTCAAAAAGGAGGAGGTTCTCAATTCGACTGTATTTTTTTTTTATGTTTGTTACCTCAGAACTTTTGACTGGGTGAACCGATATTGGTAATTCTTTTTTTATTTGAAAGCTGGTGCCTCCCGTATGGTCCCATTTTAATTTGGTCCAGTTCCGACAATGGCATTCATGAGAAAACCATATAAGCCTTAAATTTGCATTAAGTATGTGCGCGACAAACGGACGAATAACTCAATATCACGCCAAACCGATTTCTATGGTTCTTTTTTATTTGAAAGGATGTACTTTACGAGTAATTTGATGAGAGTTTGGTTAGGTTTTGATTATCGGATCCATGACAAATTAACGAAACTCGGCCGAATCTCTTAATTTGATCCTAACGTCGCTATGGTCAAATTATGTCTGTCTCATATGAGCAGCACGTTTAGTAGGTTTACCCATATTCAGACAAATTAGTTAGTGTACTTCAGATTCACTAAAAATCAAAAATAAACAAAAAATTTAACAAAACAAAAAACGACTTAAAAAAATGCACTATAAAGTAAAAAAATAATTTCGTATTCTTCTACAACTTCATAATCAACTTACTTTTTCTAATCATCAATATGTAGGTAATATTGTTATTTTTGGAGTCGGTGTCAGGAAAGGTACCCGGCCCGGCGTGTCCAAAAGTACTTGACAGCTCCCCGCGTCGCCGCGGCCCCGCTCTCGCCTCTCGCCTCGTCAAGTCGCTTGTGCGACCAAGCACATTACACCTATAACTATGTATGTAGTTACTAACGTACCTTGACTGACACCGACTCCAAAAGTAACAATCGTACCTACATATTGATGATTAGAAAAAGTAAGTTGATTATGAAGTTGTAGAAGAATACGAATTTTTTTTTTTACTTTTTAGTGCATTTTTTGAAGTTGTTTTTTGTTTTGTTAAAATTTTTGTTTATTGAACAATAGTTTATCGTCTTTACAGGTTGTCTGTATTATTTTTGTCCCATTTTTTTCTTGGGTTAGGTTAGTTGGGTTAGGTAAGGTTAGGTTACGTTAGGTTAGGTTAGGTTTTAGTAGATATTTTATTGAGGTTTGTTTCGTCCGTAGGATATTTTGTCGGGGATATTTTGTCGGGAGGTATTTTGTCGCGTGATGAAAAGTCATTTTTAGCTTCTAACTTCATTTCTGTCATGAGTTATGGATCTTCCAAAGATCCACGTTAGGAAAATATTGCGTAAAAAAGTCAGTAATAAAATTCCAGACGAAGCCGATGAATAACAAAACTAGTAACAGCGTAAAACACGTTGATAAAGCGAGTCAATAGGTTAGTTTAGTAAAAACATACAAGGTGTTATTTAACTTTTAACCACATTTTTCGGTCTGTACAAATGGTCGTAATGCGTGATTGTTTCAGCCCAAAATAAATCATTGTGATTCTCAAATAAATAATCGAGTGAATCATATTTTCAGGTGACAACAACTAAAAAGCAATGATTCATATAAATTGGTGAACCACACCCCTCGTCGTTCCCACATCCTCATTGAAATCATTATATTTTAAACATATACTTTATCTAGTAACTTGCAAATGATTCGGTTACAATCTGTTATTACTTATTACAAATGATGATTGTATTAGAGTTGTGGTTTTAGTGTAATCATAATCATCAATGTACGAGTACAATCATGAGTACCTTTCGGCAAAATGCGTGTAATATATATTTTTTAATATTTAGTGATCACTCTGGACAACAGCTATGAGAAATTTTATAGCTCTACATAATCTAAAACTTAAAAAATAATTGATGCTATGAAAAAAAAATTTTTAGGAGGCAGGTATGGGTATTGCCGCCCGGGAACCATTTATTGGATAACCAACATCTCTGCCATAGGTCACAGCAAATGGATCGCTACGTATGGTGACTTAACAAGGGTGCTTGGGTTTATGGGAGTTTTGTCAAGGTATTGGCGGCCGATGTGTCTGCCTACTGGTTTGAGAGAGACTGGTTGAGGAGGTATTTTGACCTCTCCAGCCAGATTCTCTCAATTCTTCGCCTTGCATCGTAGTTAAAGGGATGGATTCATACGTCCGTCACTCCTGGACACACTGACCCCCAGATTACTACCCACAATTCATACCTATTTCCTTCCCAGAACTCTCCTTCTTCCTTTAATAAAAAAAACACTCCCCACTGCATCCCCTTAGGTGACATAGACTCTGAGGGAAATTATTTTCCTCAGGGCCTCCTGTGTGGAGATAATATAAAAAATAAACTTCATTTTATTTTATGTGAATACCGCTTCAAGAGTCCAACTGCTGCCAACCCTGGAGCCTTATGAGTGAGACTATGGCATTCCCAATATTGGGGTATGTGAGAAGGCTGAAGATAGAGGATAGGGAAGGAAATGGGGATGAAGAACAGGGGAAAGTACCTAGCTGCTTGGATTTGGTCACCAAACACGGCAAAAGCCATTTCAAACAACGTTACAATTGTGAATGGTCTTCTTAAATCAGGGTGACACTGAAAGTCCTCTCTGGGCCGCAAACATATTACATGTTATTTTTATTGTATTTTACGTTAAATGATATTTTATAAATGTCACCTTTGAGGTCATACATACCGTACGACACCTAAATTTATACAACGCGACGCCACCATGGGGAGGTTTTCTTATAAAATAGCAAGTTTTAAAGCAATCCGATATTGTACGTTTTGTATGATTTGGTCACTAAATAATCTGAAGAGTCTGTCAAATAAGAGTAGAAAATATACAAAATGGAACTACAAAATCTTAGGCTGGCAACACCAAGTTACCTGTCAAATATTCTTTTAAGTGCAATGACACTGTACACACATTTAAAAATGTCTACATTTTGTTGTTCTTAAAAAAAAAATCGAAGAAGCACTGTTGTTAAGTTGTTACCTATTTAATGACATAAATTTGATTAAATTGTGTTTTACAGTGATTGGCTTTCATTTAATTTAACATAAATTTGAATTTAACAGTGGAAAGGAAGAATCATTATTGGTGAGTTTAATTACACTACTTTTAGACCTGAATGAGTTAAATATATTCAGATCTAAAAGACATGGACACCGCTAGTAGGTACTTAAGCTAATATTAAATGAACGTGAGCAATTTCTAAAGTGTGCTTTATATTTTATTACAATAACATTATTCTTCATTGTGTTAACACAAAATTGCAAAGATATAATAATACCTATGTGTAATTCCAATTTTGAGATCAGTGGAATGAAAAAATTTTTTTTTTTCACTTTTATGAATTTTTAATTTTTAATAAAAATATAGGTTACACAGCTTTAGATTACCACCATGATTATATTTTTAGTATTGCCATTTGAACAACAGTAGTGCCCTCTTATGTTTTCTACTCTTATTTGACAAACTGTGTGTACACTGATTTGAAACTTTTATTAAAAGTTGCTTTCAACTTTCGACTCCTAGGCCTATGCCGGTGAAAATGATAATATGTGCAAGAAAATATTTCAACGATTGATCAATTTCACTAAAAGTATATATACGGAAAAATGCATTTCTTCGGGCCCTCGGACATTCCCACGAAGGTTTATCTTCGATTTTCCTCACATTCATCAAACGCGCGAACTGTCAAACGTGCAAAGTTAAAATAGTCGTTAATTTTCTGAAATTATCCAATTTCCTGCACAATTTTCCTCCAAATATTAGAAAACATACTATGAACTATGAATAGAATAGGTAAAGTCATTTTGAAGTTATGGCGTGACCAAGGGAAATAGGGATTCATTTTTATATACTACATATAGGTAGATACGACGTGAGTAGGTTTGTTGCCGGATTAAAAAATTACCTTGGTAGGCACCTACCCGGTTTAATTTCGTTTCGCCTATGAAGGTTAAACAGTAGCAGTTGATTGTATATTGAATCATGAAGTCATTCATGATTTTAACCAATTGTAGAAGTTTTTTGTTATTTAATTTAGTGCGATCATTATTATTTCAGCATCCAAATAATTTATAATCATTATGAACCATAATTTATATCAAAAACGACAACGTGGATAATATTCATCAACTTTATAATTGTACAAATAAAAATATTATTTTATGAAGTGCCTTAAATTTGATAACAACGCTAATTTATAAGTCGTGAGGTCAGTGATTTACAAAAGCAATTAGCAAAAAAGGATATAACAGTCTTATATTAAATAAAATGTTTCATTCAATGCTTTTTTTTTGTATAACTGACGCTTTTTCGTTTCCAGACAATTATAAGAAAGTAAAATTTCTCTTATACCACTTTGTAGAAAGTCAATAAACGTTAACTATAAAAAAGAAAACATCGAGATATCGTTTAAAATCATTTTTCTACTCGGTGGTTCAAATTACAATTTGATTTCGATTTCTTCATTCATGAGTTTGATATAAATAATATGAGATAACCAAGGTGATAAATTAGTCACTTTAGTACTAACGGTAGTTCGTCAAAAAATCACAAAATAAAATAAATACTTGTATGAATTGCCTTATCTCTTTTAACTCAGAAGGTCAAATTTGTAGATTTATGTCAATGTAAAATACGATTTCTTGATAGTTCGATATCCATATAAACGGTATCAAACGAACCGCTCATAATATCAATTCGCCTTTTTTCATCAATAGGACGACATTATTATTATATTTTATCGTCTTTGCATTGTGTGACTCAGCGAGTGAAGTCACCTCGCTTTTGGTAAGTAAGTTCACACGATCCGGAAAAATACCTTTGATGAGTAAAAAATTGACCCTTATTGATATGTATACATAATTGAAATAATGTATTTAGTTAATTCTTAAAAGTAATCCATACATTCATCGAGAGCAAATGGACATGTATTATGGATTTTATGTTTTGGGAGAATGGTCTTTGTATTTGGCTTTGATCTGAAGGTTGCGGGTTCTTTTCCTGTCACAAAGCAAACGTAAATATGTTAAAATTTACATTTTATTTAATATTTATATTATTTTATTGATGTGTAATGAAATTTGTTGTCCTTTTAAAATAATTTAAGTAGCGAGTAATTTATTTTTAATCCGCAATTTATTCAAGTAGGTACCTATTGTAAAATACAGTTAGTATGAAAAGATGTGAATTGCGAGGTAGGTATTTTCCCACCTTCTCTTCCACTTCCTCGTCTCGTTGCCCTCCTCTCTCCCTTTAGTCTAATAAGCTGAGCATGCCATAGTCTTACTGGCTCTACGCAATTGGGACTATGCCAAATACAATATAAAATAAATAAATAGAGAAAACATTATTATCCCAAAAATATGGGTTTATTTACTATCCATCTACAAATTGAAAAGTCAAATTTTATGGTGATTTATTTTTGGATTATTATGCCGTGTTGCGCTACCACCTTCTTTAGCCAACGTTTCGGACAGCATTTCAGTGTCCATCATCAGGGCAGACAATGTAATCATATGGATATTTGGGGAATTCAATAAAGTACCTACCTGTTATGTAATATTTTTTTTACATTTTCACATTTTAAAAATTGAAGCTGATTTGTCGACAATTCATACAATCCCAGAAACGAGACACGAAGCGAAAAACTGGTTCCACTTTTTTTTACCTCCAATTGATAGAATTTGACCTCTTACGCCCAAGGACCGGAAACTACAGAATCCGGCCCCGCGCACTACTACACACGTGATAATAGTGGAACCAAAGATATTCGAATACAGAAGAGATATGCTATGGTGTCCGCGCAACTGTCGCCGGACTACGCGCTAATTAGCGTAGTTTTCATACAAAAAGAATTTGTTCATTTCGTTGATTTTTTGAAAATGTGCATTAATATTGGTTAACAATATATTTTGAATAAGGAAAGAATTCATTCATTTAGTTTAACGTTCGTTTGGTTTATTCGTTAATTATTTGTTCTTTTAGTTTATTTGTTAATTGGTAAACAATATCGGCGACACGCGGAAGCGCAGACCCACATAGTAAAAACAGCAGATAGCACATCTACTTATATTTCAATATCTTTGAGTGGAACATATTTTATTGAGATATCAGTACGCAATAGCGCCTCTATGACTATCCCGTAATTTTTCACGGGTCTGCGCAAGTTAAAAATAAAATAATATAGTGATAAGTTGATAACCATGAGGTAACGAGATAATTACAATTTTAAGCTATATTTCAAGCAATTAGAGATCCAAGTTGAAACTGGGACAAAATATAAGTTACTATGTCAATCTGCTCGGGCAGATAGGCAGGTAGGTACCTCTTGCCTAATATTACATAATTGAAATAAAATTATTTTATGATCTCATTCCATTAATCATAGGTCAAAAAATTATCAGGATTGTTTCATTCAGGATTTAAAAAAATGATTTCACCAATTACTAATTATTGAGGTAGGGCTCTCTCTCCGATCATCAAATAACTTAGGAGCGGTCATATCATTTAAGGTAAAACACCACATTTCTGACCCTGCTCCAATTTCTGACATATGTAACACAAATTACGATTTTACCAACTGAAGTAACATTCCTACGTATATTGATGTTAGCGCATCGAGAAATTTGTTCCCCTCTCCTTCTAACCAATGTCTAGTCAAAGAACTATTTGATACCCATTTCTACCAAAATATTATTTAGCATATGATTTTGATGATTTTGTGAAATCGCACATTTTTTCACCTTTTTCGGCAAGTGAACCAAATTTTACAAAATGTGATGACACAGTTCACCAAAGTATTATGTATTGTTTTTGTATGTTTTTCAATAGAGTATTGACCATATTTATACATTTAAAACAGAAAATAATATATTTCAAAAGATTTATGATAGTTTTTGAGAGGTCAGAAATAGATACCTGTTTTAATAGGGTGACCATATTTCTGACATGTATGTCAGAAAATGATACGCCTCTAAAAAATCATGTTCATATTTCTGACCGATATGTCAGAAATTGATACTTATCATAATTTGGGGGGTTTTAATCCTGACATAAGAAGAAAAACGGCTGCGCGACCTCTTTTATAATAAACTAAATTTTGGATTTGAGGCCACAATACCCAACCAAATCGAATAATTAAAAAAATGTATGAGAAATATCTATTGCCGATAGTGTAATTTAATTTATTTGTATTTTTAATATAAAATACAGGCCATTTAAGAAAGAGTTTTCTAATAATTTTAGAGGCAAATTAAGCAATGTTTTGTAACAATTTATTAAATAAGTAATATTACCAAACTAATGTTTTAATAAAATGAAATATAACTTTTTTGGGTCGAAATTTAATTATATGTGTCTACAACAATTTTTTCGTTCCAACAAGGTTTCATTGTGAATTTTAGACTATATCCAAAATAAAATTTTATTTCAGTAGGGCCAGTCAGCCGTTCCATCTTTAGTGATTTTCCGTAACAATATTTAGTGATTTTGTTGGGTAAACTATTGAGAGCCTTTTTTAGCAATGGGAAAAGTTGTGACAATCTTGTGGACTCAGATATACGCAAGAAAAATAGTTTTTTCTGCACTGTTATTGATGAAACCTTCTATTTCTTTCACTAAACGTGCAACGGAAAAAATACCAAAAGTAGCTAGTTCTGGCGGGTGATTCGAATTTCATAAACGAAAACTACAGACCAAAGAATGTTTAGCGAGAAAGGAGTGCTAAAAGAGATAAACTAAGGCAAAAGAAAGATCATTCTGTTGCCACTAAAAATACAAAAAAAAAAGCTAAAAACGAAAAAAAAACCCTAAAACGATAAAAAGGATTTGTTTCTTACGTCGATTCTTACGTATATTTTTATATGAGGGTGCATATTTTCCCGGACAAATAAGTGCCGTAAAGAACAGAAAAAGGCACAAATAAATTCTGTCATTATGTAGAATAAGTTTTTGGAAATGGCCAGAGAGAGTAGACCAAATGTAGTACAATATCGACGATGTTATCAAAATAATTGAAGATTCTATATCTAGAAACAATTGAGGACAGTATGAGGTACCTGAAATAATGAAATATGAAAAAATGAAGTAAAAGAATTTTTGGTTTTGCAGTTTTTTTTTAAACTTTATGTTTTATAAATTAATAAAGTTTCTCCAAAATACCGATTTTTGTTTTAAATGTTGTCCACATAGCCTTGCATTTTATTTGCAAGTATGATCGAAATATCAACATGTATGTTGGATACTGGATTCACATTGATTTTGGTATGTCAGATATTCGAACAGCCATGTCAATCAATAGGAACATATTGATTTTTCTAGGTCAGAAATAGGTGTTTTGTTAGCATGTTACATATTAAATGATTTTAAATATTTAACGGTTATAAATTTACCAAAAAGTGAGATTTCATTATTTGAAATTGAACAATGTTTCCAAAAATTCAAAATTTCGTTTCAATAAATCAAGGTTGAATTTAGAAAAAAATATTGAAATTTGTGAAAAAAAAATTATAGCTTAACGTGTCAGAAATAGGGTGTTTTACCTTATTTGACAGATTACTTTTAAATAAAGGCAAATATCAGAAGAATGAGTAATAACCGCAGTTATTATTTTTATTAACTTATTACTAAAATTACTAATAACGATTTATTTATGAATTAAGTTCTGCTCGGCAGTTATTATTACGCGTGACAGCTGTTTCGCCTTTCAAAGGAATTATGAAACTGCGATGAAACTCTTGACTATAAATTTGGAGATGACTTCAGAATTGAAACCCTACTTGAAATGATTTTAGCCGACTTTGGTGGCCCGATTTGCAGTGAATAGCCATGTATTTCCCCACCTTCCTCTCCCCATCTTCTTCCCCTCCCCTCTAACATCATCTTCACAACATATACCAATCGAGGAAGCCAGAGTATCACATTTGAGAGCAGTTGGGACTCTTGTGTGGTATTCGCATGAAAACGAAAATAAAGTGAGATAGTTTTTTTTTTACATTAGCTCCACACAGGAGGCTCTGAGGAAAATAATATCCCTCAGGGCCTGTGTAATCTTAGGAGATGCTGTGTGGAGGGTTGTTGTAAGGAAAGGAAAGAGAGGAAGTAAGAAACTGGGGGTCAGTGAGTCCAGGAGTGACGGACGTATCAATCCATCCCTCCAACTGTAGTGCAAGGCGATGAATCGAGAGATTCTGGCCTTGAGAGGATAAAAGACCTCCCTCAACCAGTCTCTCTCGATCCTGTCCACCACGCAGCAGGTGAGCAGACATATCGGCCGCCAAGACCTGGACAAACCTCAGTCACATGAACCCGGGCACCCCTGCTAAGTCACCAAACGTAGCGAACCTCTTGGGGTGACCTATGGCAAAGGTGTTGGTTATCCAATAAATGGTTCACGGGGCGGCGGTACCCGCTTCCCAAATTGTTGTTTAACGCCATCGGTATAAATTTCTATAATTTTCTAATTACTGAGACAAAATATTAAAATTTTTGTTGCTGACAATTCGTGGTGGAATTGCAATATAATAATATTTTAAATAATTTAAAAAAAATTTCCCTTCATTTATTTCTGACCATAAACGGTTATATTATTAAGCATGACAAAATGGTTTTTTTGATACACTTTATATCATTGAAAGGTTTTTTTTTAACTATAATAAAATATATTTTCATAATTCGATTCTGGACGAATTACCTACGTGGAATTCTCAATTTAATTACGCTGTCAGATAAGCGAATCATCACTGATCTTGTACTATTAAATACAACAATTAATAATTGTATTGACAACCCTGAAATTCCCGCCAAAATAAAATTTTACGTACCGACAAGGCAAAGTGCTACCTTTTTTTGTGACAATTTTAAAACAAACTATGAGGCTCATACACCTATAAATAGACTTCATGATTTTGGCAATAAACTTGGGAGTAATGATACTTTATCATTACTTATTACCTTATTACTTTTCTTTGTAAAAGCCCTCTAGGGCGTAAATAAATAAATGAATATAATAAGTAAATAAGTGGATTCCTTTTCATCGTACATTTGCAACAAAATCTATCAGATATTTCAAATATGGTCCATTTCTCGATATTCGTTCTGCTCAGAATTTCATTTCCTGGTGCCGACCAAATTTTTTGAATAACTGCAAGTCACACTACCCGAGTTAGATTCCTATTGGGATTTCCCTTCAAAGAATTCAGTCGTGACGCTTTGTATCGTAACTTATTGATTTAATTGAGTTTAAAAAAATATACGAAAAAAACGATCGATGATAATAAAATGCCACGTGCAGTGCCCCAAAAGACACGATTTTGGGTTTTCCTTTCCGAAGGTAGGCAGTTCGCCCTATAATTCGCGGGAACATTGGAGTGACACAATAATAAACAGGGTGTTTGACTTACTTTAACCAGTAATTCCTGATAAAAAAATAAAATGATTCATTGATCTCCGACGATGACTAAATAAATACACAAAGAGAGAAGTTGGCATACCGATAACGCTTTCTGATCACTCAGTTATACAAAAATGGCGGCCAAGATGGAAGCAGTATTTATAACTTATCATGTAAACTGAACAATAACCATGGAAACCATTTACGAGAAATGTAACGCCATTTTCTATTACATTATTTTCGGTGTGTATTAGTTATTATTTCGTTTAGTCTAATAAATACTTAGGATGGGTTGTTTAAAAAAATTTGAACAATTCATCAAATATTTGAGATTAATTTTCACGGTCTGTGAAAGTTCTAATTAAGTTCTGTGATAATTTTAGTTTTATAAAAAGCAACACGCCTATAATGATATAATAACAGAACTTGAATAGAACTTACACAGTACGGGAAAATAAACTTCAAATATTTGATGAATTCTTCAATTTTTTTTAAGCAACTGGTCCTTAGATATTTTGTTTAGTCATTTGTCTACGGTGACTTTTTTATGTCTTTTTTTTTATTCTTAAAATCAAAAAAAAATTCTTCATATTGTCGTCACTGGTCACTCAGGCTCACTATGCCCATAAGTATCCAATACCTACTGATATTTCTTTGTTTTTAGACGAGAAAAAATATCGAAAATGTCACCGGAGACTAAAATTCTATTCACATTTTTTAACTCCACATAATTTAAGAAATCATTGGTTAAAGTAAGTAAAGTATGTCCCTTAACACCCTGTACATTGTAACGTTTGATGATGCATATTATAAATACCAACTAATAGTTAAGCTTTCAGTTAGTTTAGTCATTTATAAATTTTATCGAATGTTTCTCAGTAAATATCTAGGTATTTGTATTACACCATTGGGAATATAGATTTTCTATATAACTTTGATAACAATCTTACAATCTTTCCAATGACGTTATTTTTACCATTCCCGGTCTAGGCATTTTTCTATTATTCTTGTGGGAGGGGCTATAGATCTGGTGTGGAGTTCCTGTTTAATAAATAATCATTATTGTCCTACGAACCATGGAATATTCTTTCTGTCGTGTTTTCGCAGAAAATAAACACTGGCTCGAGATTCGCGGCTTTCTTGCGTCACCGGAGTATCCAATTGTGAGAAAACGTATCAATGTTTTATCATTGTTTAATTTATAGGATTGCAAACCCAGGGATTCCAATTATCCTCACTCTTTAGCATGATTTACAATTTTTTTTTAATGACGTTTTAACTATTTGTATATTATAAGGAAACAGTCATGTCATAAGTAAGTATAAAATAAATAATTCTCAGGTAATATGAACCGATCCAGAGTTAAAAGTTTTGGAAATAAGAGATGTTTGACAGAATTTCAATTTATGGTTGCTGTCAAATACAATTTTTTATGAATTATTAGCTATTTTTTATAAAGATCCAAAGAGCAAAATCATTTTAAAGTTAACGTGGTGTGAGAAATATAGTAATTTATTTTAGGCCAACTATTATAGTCGCTGATAAAATATATATATTTTTAACAATAGACCTTTCTAAATCTATTTATTAATAAAAAAAACAATTGTTTTAACCTAATTAATTACAAGTCTTTATTCCGGGAACCATTTTTTGGATAACCAACACCTCCGCCATAGGTCATCCAAAGTGGTTTGCTAAGTTTGGTGACAGCAGGGGTGCCCGGGTTCATGGGGTCAGGTTTGTCCGGATCTTGGTGGTGGATGCATCTGCCCACCAGCTGCACGGCAGGCCGGATCGGGAGAGACTGGCATGGCATTGATGGTGGAAATTATATTTTATCTATATTAGTTGCCTTTGATACAGTCAGCCATAACATACTTCTCAAGAAACTCAAGAAAATTGGTGTAGTTGATCCTGCGTTTAATCTATTCAAATCATATCTTAGCAATAGAAAGTAATTCGTTAGCATTAACAATCAAATTAGCAACTATGTTCCAATAAAATATGGAGTTCCGCAGGGATCCATACTAGGTCCACTGCTGTTCCAAATTTACATCAATGATATTTCGCAATAATTTTAAATGGTGAAATCTTTTTATATGCAGATGATACTGCAATTTTCTACTGGGGTAAAGATTTAAACATCTCACTAGAAAATGCACAAAGAGACCTATAAAAAATCAACAGTTGGCTCCAATTAAATATTTTAACAATGAATTTAAAAAAAAAAACAGGATACACGATCTTAAGCTCAACCCGTAAAATAATTCCTCCTCATGTACCCTTAAAAATTGAAAATAATGACCTGCAAATTCTGATCCAGAAAAAATACCTGGGGCTATGCATTGATCAGCATTTGACATTTAAACAACATGTACAAAGTATTAACGACAAAATAATCCCCTTAATTAGCGTATTTAGCCGGCTATCATATCTGTTGCCAAATAAATTTCAAAACGGTTAATTTTATAGTCTCGTACACCCACATTTAAATTATTAAATCTGGGGAAATGCATGTGAAACATACATGAATGAATTACAGATAATACAAAACATGGTAATCAAAAAAACTGTTTCACTACAAGCCCAGAACATCCACAAAAACATTATATATGGAAACAAAACTAACATTAAGAAAAATATATGAATACAATACGTGTCTCCTTATTTACAAAATAAACTCGTACATTCAAACACAGAATTCATTAAAACGTTCCAAGTACACAAACACTTTACACGACAAAACGATAACATACTTCTAAACACCATCCACGCTCCACACTAACTATGGTAAACAATCCATTGGTTACGAAGGGGGAAAATTATATAATTGCATCCCAAACGACATTAAAAACGAAAATAAGCTGGGTACATTTAAAAAAAAATTATTAATGCCTATTCTTGATAAATAAAGAAATGACATAGAAATAATATACATACATAAAAATAATTTAAAAAAAAAGAATGGCGCTGTATTGTTATATTTAGTTTAGTTTAATGTGTTTAATTATTTCTAGTTAAATAAGTAAAAACGTAATTTTCTTTTTACTGGAATAAAAATGAATTAAAAAAAACTTCTCCAGCAGGACTCTCTCTAATATTAAAAAGCAGCTTTTTTTTTTTTGAAATTTTTTTTATTTTTTTAAATCCTGTTCATCCATCATCACGCCTGTTTATCCACTGCCCATAAGTTTGAAGATAAATACATAGATATATAATATGAAGACAGCTTGTTTCTCCGAAGATGTTATTCCCATCTCCTTATTCATACTCATCTGTTGCAGATTTAAAGTGTGTGTAAAGTGTAATTACCTTGGATCAGAGTTTCCCAAACTTATTTGACTTACAACTCGCCATGTTTTTCCCTGCGACCCTTCCCTCTCAAAGAAAACTATTTATTTTAAAATATTATTACACTAATTTGTAAAGTCATCATAAAATTACTTTTACACGTATCGTCAGGCGTGTTTTTTTTTGTTAAACGGGTACGATACTTACAAACTTAAACATTTTGCTAGTCATTAGTCTCATCAGACTTATCTCATCAGCAGTAAAAAAAACATTGTTGTTGACGAAATAAACTTTGCATTGCTTGGAATGTAATGAGACCATGTTTGAATAGCCAAATACTTCCCCACCTTCGTCTTCCCCATTACCTTCATTGTCTCACAACATAAACCAATTGGAGATGTTTCACTGTTTCCAGGTGGTTGGGAGCAGTTGGGACTCTTTTGGGTGTGTTGTGAGCCTGAAATGGGGGAAAGAGGAGGATGGGAAGTTCTTGGCTATTGAAACAAAGTTTATTACTTCAACAACAATGTTTTCTACTGAACAACTCCATTACGACCTTATTCAGACGTTTGTGATGATTGATGATTAATATTTGCAAATGTAACAATGTTACTTTGTTTGGACCACTTGGACCACTATATTTGTTGTATATTTGTTTAAAGCCGACCGGTTTCGGATTTCTTACAAAGTAATATTGTTTCATTTATCTTTTTTTTTATATGAATACCGCACCAGAGTCCCAACTGCTCCCGTCTGGAGCCAGTGAGACTAAGACATCCCCAATTGGGGTATGTTGTGAGGCTGAAGGTAGTGGGGAGGAAAAGGAGATATGGAGGAGGAAAATGGGGAAGTACCTGGCTATTCAGATCTGGTCACTAAACACGGCTAAAGCCATTTCAGGCAACGTTTCAATTCTGAATGGTGGTCTTACACCAGGGCGATACTGAGAATATCTTCCACTCTGGAAAGTGCCGCAAATGTAGATACTATATATTATTTTTAATGAATAAATTGTGAAATATCACAAATTAATCAAATAAAATTTATTTGCCACGCCAGGTTTCGATCCCGCGACCTTCGGAGTGCTAGTCAAGAGCCTTACCGCTGGACTATTCCGGCCGTCAGCATCAGCATCAGCAGCAGCCGGCCGGCATCTATAATGGATAATCACAAAGTTTTAGCTGCATTTATAAGTATTAACTCTCTTTCTCTCGTTTTTCATTTCGTGTAATAAATATGTATGTGTTTTATTGTTGGACGATTGTCCGTATGTAAAAAAAATGTTAAATTTATACGTTATCAATACCTTTTTTTGACCGGACACCCCGCCTCCCCCTCTAACTGCACTTTAATTTTTTTTC
Source organism: Limnephilus marmoratus (assembly GCA_917880885.1). Lineage (NCBI taxonomy): Eukaryota > Metazoa > Arthropoda > Insecta > Trichoptera > Limnephilidae > Limnephilus > Limnephilus marmoratus. Next base: position 27,476,266 of record OU862921.1, read on the forward strand.
TTTTATATTTATATTATTTCTTACATGTAATAAATTAAAAAATTTAAGTGTGTAAGAAATTAATAAAAAAATATTGTTATTATTTAATTCCCTTCCATTGCCCCTGAGGCCACAGTCGTGTTCAGGTACTCCCCTGGAAGGGGAGGGGGGAGATATGCCTCTTTTTGGGAATCCCTGACCAACCTAAAGAGCTCCGTAACAAGTAACGAGAAGATAAACAAATATAGATAAAAAGTAATTTATATGTGTAAACATCAATTACGAGTGCAGTCATATTGGCAGTCTCGAGTAGGTACTGTATAGTACTGGCAGTTCGCCTACTCGCATCTCCACTTTCACTCTCGACGTATCTGCTGGAGTCCTTGTATAATAATATGCATTGTAAATTGTAAACAGGTAGATGCTGGTTTATCTTTCCCATGCGTCTTCGAATTGTATTTTAAATTAAATAAAAAAAAAAATTATACTCTTGGTTATCTTTGTGATTGCCTAATCTTTTAACCACCTAATTCGTTTTATTGTCAGTTTAAAATAAGAGGTATTTAAAGGTTTTTTTTTAATCAAAATTACCTTGTACAAGATGTTGTATATCAGCAGAAGCTTGTGTTTTAAAAATTCAACATTTTCTAATGCTCAAGCACGACTTCTTACTAATATTAAAAGGCGAAAGTTTGTATGATGTATGTTTGTTACTCTTTCACGCAAAACCTACTGGATGGATTTTAATGAAACTTTACAATAATATCTCAAAAATCAGAATAACATATATGTACGATGTGTATATTCGAGCTCCGGCATTATGAAATTTGTATAATAAATTGCAATAGGTGGTACGCGAGCTGTTTAAAAGCTGAATGTACCGTGAATAAATGTCTGGAATGCGGAAGGGGGAAGGGAAGCTGGGAGGTGGAGGCGAATACGGGAGGGGGAGGGGAACTCGGGAGGGGGGTTCCCGTGATGGGGAAAGGGGGGAGTGAATTGGAGAGAGGGAAGGTGGAGGAATCGGAGTGGGAACGCGAGAGGGGTAGGGGACGCGGGAGAGGAACGGGACGAATGGGAAAGGACTCGCAGGGAGAAACAATTTCTTTATTAAATTGCATAGCAACGCATGCCGGGAACCAGCTAGTACGTTATATATCCGGTATAGAGATAATAATTATGTTATCTTACATCTCTTACTTGTTTAATATTGAATAATATAAATAAAATAAAATTCTTGACACGAGAATAACGAATCTCATATACATAGATTAGAAACAAGGGCAAAATCTCACACTGTAAATTCATAATCTACCGTACAAAAATATTTTATGCATGAATAGATGTCCCCGTGAAAATTGGTTAATTCAGGCTTCATTAGCCCTCTGGCTAATTTGCTCATTTTTGGGAATAGCGCAAATAGGTTTCATAGAAATTATTGTAACTCCTTTACAGTCATAATGAGAAATGTGATCTATTCGGTGTTAGAAAGAGAAAATACCACGCTTTATATTTAAGCCACAGAAAAATTCAAATGTGTACGTGTATGAAACCAAAGTTTTCGACCGCAGTTTGCGAAAAAAATATGAAACCTCGTGAATTTTTTATTAACATTTTTTTTTTATTTATTAACAAGGAGTAGATATAATGTACGTTTAGAGTTTCATAATAATACAGACAAATATTCGTGTGGAAAACTGGACCGAGAAAGCTTTTTTTAATCTTTCTGTTTCTTGTATCAATGAGTTTTGTTTTTGGCTTTAATATTAGGTCCTTACATTATGCAATTGGCGTTTTGTATGGGAGGAACATAAAGTCGATTTTTTTTTAATATAATATATTTATTTAATCAAAGTATGTACCATTGCTATCTATGCACTTTTGCCATCTCATAGGTAGTTCATCGAATTTAAAATTACTAAAAAAACCATTCGGACGGGAATCAATAAAATCTTTGAAGGCGGTTTGGACTGCCCCATCGGAGTTGAATTTTTTCCCTTGCAAGAATTTATCTAAATTTCGAAAAAAATGGTATCTGTTGGGGCAAGGTCCGGAGAGTACGGTGGATGTCTCAGACATTCCAATTGAAGCTCCTCCAATTTGGTAGCCGTCTGTTGTGCAGTGTGTGGTCTAGCGTTCTAACGCGCGTTTGTTGATTTGCTTCACTTAATTCGTGAGGTACCCACCTTTCAAGCTTTTTCACCTTCCCAATTTGCTTCAAGTGGATTAAAACAGTTTTATCACTAACACCGCAGCCTGCAGCTAACTCGGACGTGGTTTGCGATGGATCCGCTTCCACAATAGCCTTCCTTCATTATCAACTTTGGTCTCCGGCCGTCCACGGGGCTTGTTCTGCAGGTCGAAATTTCCAGAACGAAAACGTTGGAACCAAAAACGCACTGTGTTTTCTTTTGCGGCACCGTCGCCATACACATCATTAATCCTTCGAGCCGTTTCTGCAGCACTGGTGCCACGGTGGAACTCGTACTCGTAAATAACGCCATATTTCAAGTTTTCCATTTTGTAAACTAAGTGACGCAAAGAAAAAAAAACAATGAAGGAAAAAACAAATGAATTATAATTTTCGAAACATAAATACATGAGTAAATAGCTGTATAAATTTGAATTTGGAATTCCTAACCAAAGAGAAGATATTTGAGATCAAAGTTTGCCAATTTCATATGTAAGGACCTAATATAATCAAAATACTTAAATAATGTAATCAAATCAAACCAAATAACCCAAACCAAAACACTCAGTATTACTTTTATTATAAATTTTATTAATTAAGATGTCAATTTGATTGTACTAAAACGGGGTACCTTCCTAGAAAAGTCAAAGCTTCCTTATACCGTTAATGTATTTTTGTGTCAAATCAATTTAAAAAATAATAATATTTCCGCAAACATAGAAAACTTTCGAGGATTGAGACTGTTCAATTCAATTGTTTAATTTTTAATTTTTTTATCTTTCTTCCAATCATCTAAATATGACAGTAAACACGTGGGTCAACATAAATAATACAAAGCTTTCCAAAGAGCTGTCTTAACCACACTATTTAGGTTCGGTACTTAGGTGTATGACCCTAAACTTTCAAATACGTCGTATGTTCACGTGCTAGGTACAAGATCACATCCGCCTGCTTGTTGACCCATCTTTTATGGACCATTTTTTGTCTCGGAGAATGTGTTGTTCATTTTAAAATATTAATCAAAAGCCAGAACACCCGAACCTCTAACCAGTTTCATAATAATTATCATTGTTTGAACAACAAACGTCCACATCCGTTTGTTGGGGAACCGTCATATCCAAAGATAAAGATAACTTAATACCGAATCTGGTATTTCCAAGAGTAGATCCTCAACGCGGTCAATCTGTATTTAATTATATAATCATCACTTTTCGTATTACAATTGCAAAGGAAAGATTATACCCACCATTAAAGAGTGGCGTATGAAATAAAATAATAATATCGTACCATTGTTTCACAAGATAAAAATCACGGACCATAGGACGTTTTACATTGAAAAAATTGTTTGCATGAAAAAGAAAAGCAATTCTTGTGAGCAACAATGTCTTTTGTTATATCATGAAATGCAACTATATTAAAATAAATAGGTTGTACCCTAGGAATAAGCTTTGTCTGTAGACTGTCTGTAGATTCGATATGTAAGTTGATAAAATTGTATATTACAAAGAGCCCTTGAACTATGATGATTTTATTGATTAAACAAAACAGCCTTACTAAAAAACCCAGTGAAAATTTTATTCAATTGACAAACGGCCGCGGATGTGAAAACATTACTAATTAAAAAATTGTTCATGGAAAAAAATACACTTGGTTTACACGGCCTGAGAGGGTAGTTTATCTCTGTTTTAGTAATGATATCCTAACGAAATTTTAAATTTTTCCAAAGTATTTTGAATGTTCTATATATTGCTTATTTTTGAAGGTGCCGTAAAAGCAAATACCATTTATGAAAACTAGATAAAATTACCTTTTAGATTTGTGTAATTGGAATACGCTTTAGTTTTAAAAAACTGCCATATATTAAGATTCAAACGCGAAAAAAAATGGAATTTTTATTTTACCAAAACATATTTGATGAAAGTGTATAGAAATTTATAAAAAAACAAAATTTAAAAAATACAGACCTTTTATATAATGAATTTGGAATGAAACGGTCACCTCACTTTTTCCTCGTGCATACAATAAAAAAGTAATAAAAAATTTAAAAAAATTTTTATTGCCAAAAAACTAACCTAAAAAATGATACTGACTTTTATAACAGATTTCTTGCATCTCTAAAGACGTTAATTTCTTTGATTAGTTTATGAACACATGTATTAGATATTAATATTTAAAAAAAACAACACTTTTATGAAATTCTCATAAAATAAAAACGTTTAAATGTAAATTTGAATTATCATGTTTTATATAAAATATTTTTTGACATTTCAATTTTCAAAGTATGATTATTTTTATTATAACTTGACTAAAACTTATTAAAAACCACAAAAACTCGGTAAATATATCAATTATACGAATATAATGGTGAATTAGTCATATTATTAGAAATTACGATCACATTTGGGTAAGTAATAATATTACACACACATCCAAGGAGTGATTTTTTTTCGCGCTTTCAGCCCGAACAACGAATGCGCAGGCGCCCGCGCGCCACCTGGCGGTTATGAAGAAAAACACACAATTTAGTACTTACACTATGAAAAATTACAATGTTGCCAGACTTATAAAATACATTTTAAGAACAAACCTTATTAGTAATGTTATCGTGTTTTAGTGTATTTTTGTTTTATTCATGTTGCTGCAGCAACGTGGGTTATCGGGCGTGCTGTGGTTTTTTTAAGTAAGGCTGTAATTGTTTAATCAAGGGTTCAACAAATGAGTATTAACAATTATTGTTAATACTCATTTGTTGTGCCTCCGTCTGTTGAGCTTTGAATTTAATCTTCATTTTCAAATTGGAAATGTTGTTTGAAGTATCCAAACAAGCGATAAAACATCTACTTATCTATATATACATAAAAATGAATCCCTGTTTCCCTTGGTCAAGCTATAACTTCAGAACGAATTTACCTAATTCATTTTTTTTTAAGTTTTCTAATACTCTGTAGAAGGTTTTTACGGACAGAAAACTTAAGAAAATTGGATAATTTCAGAAAACTTAACGACTTTTTTACCTTCGCACGTTTGACAGTTTGCGCGTTTGATGAAATTGAATTTAGCAGGCAGCTGTTTTTTTTGTATTAAAAGAATTATTGTGAATTTTTTAAATTATAGATATTTTAAAAAGTTACCTATATTAGGTACCAAATTTGATTGATTGTTCTTATAATATACAAAAGTGAATATTTGTAATATAGGAAAAATTAAAAATTGAATTAAAAATTGTAATAGGTGCAAGCGAGCTGTTTGAAAACTGAATGTAAAGGGACTGAATATATGGAACGCGGGATGGGGGTTTGCGGGACGGGAAACGGGAGAGAGGAGTGGGTGGACGGGGAAGGTGGAAGGGGAACGCGGGTGGATAGGGGATGCGGGAGGGGAACGGGGACGCACGGGATAGGACATGCAGGGAGAAACAATTTATTTATTTGAATATGGCAAAATTATTTTAAAAATAGTACCTAACTGATTTGTCGGGAATTCAGACTATCCCTCTTGCTGCGTTATATTTAGACGAGAACGTAGCTTAAAAAAATGGTTCTGCTCCTTTATCTCCATTTTGACCTTCAACGCTGTAACGCCGGAGTACCGGAAACATTTCATTTTGGGAGGCGGGAATGGGTACCGCCGCCCCGGGAACCTTTATTGGATAACCAACACCTCTACCACAGGTCACCCCAAGTGGTTCGCTACGTTTGGTGATTTAGCAGGGGTGCCCGGGTCCATGGGGTGAGGTTTGTCTAGGTCTTGGAGGCGGATGACCTGGATACAGTGAACCCCATATTTCTACCCACCCCTTAAGCCTTTTTCCTTCCCAGAACTCTCCTCTCCTTCCTTTCCTTTAAAAAAACCCTCCACACAGCATCCCCAAAGATGACATAGGCCCTGAGGGAAATTATTTTCGTCTGGGCCTCATGTGCGGAGCTCATGTAAAAAAAAAATAAAAAAACTACCGAATCCAGTTCTACCGCTCTGCTACTCGCGTGTTAATAGTGGAACACATTTTGACGAGATTATATTATATATGTAGTATACTGTAGCGCCTCTATGACTATCCCGTGATTGTTCATAGGTCTGCGATAGGTATTAATAAAATTGATGTATAAAAGTAGTGCGTACATAATAAATTATTATCGATAATTAATCTAATGCATTTGACATACATTCGCAACCTGCACTTTTGCAAGTCAAAATAATATGTCATGGAATATGCCGTATGTCAAGTTCTTCCACAAATTTTCATTTTCACTTTATTTTCATGCTAGCGGGTTCCCGGCATGCGTTGCTATGCCATTTAATAAAGAAATTGTTTCTCCCTGAGTGTCCTTTCCCATTCGTCCCGTTCCCCTTCCACCTCCCCTTCTTCTCCTGCGTTCTCTTCCCCTCTCGTGTTCCTACTCCGTCACCTCCATCTTCCCTCTCCCCACTCCACTCCCCCCCTTCCACGGTCCCGCGAACTCCCCTCCCGAGTTCCCCTCCCCCCTCCCAGGTCCCCTCCCCCTCCCTAGTTCCCCTCCCCCATCTCTCCCTCCCACCCGCTTTCCATAGCAATAGCCCCTCCTCGCGTGCCACCAATAGCATTTTTTTTTATACCAATTTCTTAATGCCAGAGCTCACCGAAAGTTTTATAAAAACCTTGTACTGACAATAAAGAACACACAAAAAAAAGGGTTATCCAATTTGGTGCCGTCGTTCGAAAGTTATGCGCTTAGCAACACATTCAGCGATTCATTTTTATATAATAGTAGATAAGTTTTATTTTAGAAAATAAAGTGATTTATACTATAGTTCACACATCTTCCAAGTGCTTTCTTTCCTGATTCTGTCTTTTTTGATTATTTTGTTTACCCTACAAACTCGTATTATTTTAACCTACGAAAGCACCTGCTTACGTCACAGAGGGAATTGTTTAATATATCATGCGATAATTAAAATGAAACAACAATAGCCACTTAGACTTGAACAATTTTCAGATTAGGTCACGATTGAGATCATTGTATTTGGGTTTATCCACTTTTTGTCGTACAAACTCAGTTGCGCATTTGTTACCCGCAAAACACATAATTTTTTGTTGTTTTATTTTATTACAATTTTTATGACCACTTTCTGGTATTAACCTGCCCAAAAAACATCTAAGTACCTACGTGTTTAAATGTTCTCTACGTGATAAATACATCTGAGACGAAAGCCTTCTATTTAAAAAGCCAGGAAAGTAATTATCACATGGTTCGTGTTTTGACTTACTATTTGCAATTTCATTTTCTAACAAAGTACCTAAATAAATAAAAAAAATCAATAAGTCAAGGCTGTTTCTATGACAAGTGTTTATAAGCTAGCCGTATTTTAAAATTATCCACAGAGGATGCCCTAAGGAAAATGATGCCACTCGGAGCCTATTTCATCTTTGGGGGTGCTGTGTGGGGGGTTTTTTAGGGGAAGAAAGGAGAGGAAATTCTGGGAAGGAAAAAGGTGTGAGGGGTAGGTAGGAATTTGCGGGTCAGTGTGTCCAGGAATGACTGACGAACGAATCCGGTTTTTCCACCACAATGCAAGGCATTGTGCCGAGAGAGAAATTGTTGTAGGAGAGGTCAACTCCCGCAACCAGTCTCTTCCGACACGGCCTGCCACGCTGTTGATGGCAAACACATCCGCCGTCAAGATCCGGACAAACCTGACCCCATGAACCCGATGCACCCCTCAGTCACCAAATATAGCGAACTACTTGGGGTGACCTATGGCAGAGGTGTTGAGGTGTTGTTTATCCAATAAATGGTTACCGGGGTGATGGTACCCATAGCCGCCTCCCAAATTGAAAAAGCCGTTAAAAGATCCCTTGGCAAAAGTCTGATTTCGTTGAAGAATATTCAAGCACAAACTCATGACTCATATTTGTTATTCCGGTATGTTAATGGAAGATGCTCCATGGAACTAGCGTACAGCCAAGAGATTCAATTTATAGTACCTACTTGTAGTTGTTATCCAATGCACATTATTTTTTTACTGAAATTTTTCAAACTTTTTTCCTGTTTACTTTTTTATTTCATCTCATTGCATTTACTGTGGTTAATACATAATTCGATATCCCACAATTTATTTTCATTGTCTGGTATGTAGACTAGTTAACATGTTATAAAGACTATTACCAAGAATCAAAATACCCGCCATTTTTGTGTTTATATAAAATATTATCGTCTTTTATCAAAAACGTGCTATTTATTTGATAATTAACAGCTTTATGTTGTACTTAGGGGGCATACATTAATTACGTGAGCAGTTTTTTCCAATATAGACCCCTCCCCCACCCCCCTTGATGAGGTTAAGTGAGATTTGGTGGGACCCCCCCCCCTTCCCTCACGTGAAATCAGTGGTGTATCTGGAGTCCCACCCAATCCCATCCCGTCCCATCCTATCCTATTGCGCCCCCCCCCCCGTTGAGGTAAATGTAATCGCGACAATACGCTAAAAAACTGTTCAAGATCATATTTACCCCAACGGAGGGGGGCATAATTGGATATGATGGGGCGGGATGGGATAGGGTGGGATGGGTTTTTTCTGGGCCCCCGCCCACGTCATTAGACTTTTTCATCGTGAGATTTTTATTGACCCCCACCCCCCCGGTGTAAATGTGATTTTGTGAGATTTTACTGGATCCCCCCCCCCCCTATTTAGGGCTCACGTAATTATGTATGTCCCCTTATAAAAGTCTACGTAAAACGAGTACATTTTAAATCGTCATCTCTAGAAACTACGCGTAAGTACGAGTACAAACAATATTTAAAAAACCATCAACCACATCATAAATAAACAAAATATAATCTAATGTATTGACGAACTCTGCATCGTCATGGTGAACGAAAATTATGATTTTGAGTATTGCGGTTGTGGGTTTGATTTCTGTAAAAACTTTGCTGTTTTACTAAGTTTGACGAACTCCACGACATTATCTTTAAAGCTGTCGTAAATAGTGTTCAAGTATAAGAAAAATTACCAAAACGATTAACAAATCCTCCTGAACCAGTTAGAACTAGGTCTGCAATTAAAACTAGATTAAAGTGACAAGTTTAATTAATTTATCGTTATTCGACATTTTTTCATCTTTGAGTAAAAAAATGTGTTTTCCCAATTAGGAAATGCTTAAGAACTATAAATAATCAAGTGTCTGCACTAGTTAGATCACTTTTTACAGATTTCATAATAGAGCTGTATGGGCAAAACAAACAAACTGTGAAATTTCTGATAGTTCGGTCTGTAAAAAGCTATTATTTGCCCAAAACTCAGCGGCTGGCGAGGTTTTTTTATGCCGCCAAAGGTTGTTCTTACAATTCTGGTTTTACCCCAAGGTGTTATGCAGCAAATAATGTTACGATACAATTGCAAACATGCTTGATTATCGTTATTATATTATTACGTAAGGTAACTGTTCTACACGCTCCGCATGGTGATTCATTGTACCAAATAAAAGTGTTAATAGAAATAATTATAAAATTACTGAGGTCAATGTCTATGACTGGCAAAATAAAAACTTAATAAATGTTTCTTACCGCTAAAATGCATTTGGTAACACAGGCGTTCCAACTATTGTAAAACGTCCATCTTTTACGTAAATTTCGCGTGAAATAGAAATGTAGGATGGATGCTCTCAGGGTCCTAAATATTCTAAATCGCGTTCTTTAAAGTAACGTAGGTTTTTTTTTACGACATGGAAGTTCAAAATATATGTTTTATTATCAGGTATTTATTTATTTATTACTATCGAGTTCCTGGCAATCCCACTTAAATAATGAAATGGTTACTCCCTGCGTGTCCTTTCCCATTTCCCATTCCACCTATCCTTCCCCTCCCGCGTTCCTCCTCCACCTTCCCCGCCTTTCCCTTTCCCTCTCCCGCTTTCCCTTGTACCGCGAACCTCCCTCTCACTAATTCCCATCCCCCCTTCCGCGTTCACCGCCCCCTCCCTTCCGGACTCCCCAACCACCTTCCCCGCCTTCCCTACCTGCTACTAAACTACATGAAATACACATATTCTTAAAACTACTCGCACACCACCTGTAACAATTTTTATAAAAAATTTAGAACGCCAGTGCTCACTGGTATATTTAATGGAAACCTTCGCGGATCTGTCCACAACAGCTCACCAAAGTTTCATCGCAATCGGATGAATAGTATAGGAAATAATTTCATAATGCCAGAGCTCACTATTATATACAGAAACCATCGCGGATATGCGCACATCAAATTACCAAAGTTTCATTGTAATCGAATAAATGGTGTAGGAACGCATAAGGGACAACTAAAGAAACATTCATTTTTACATACAAAGATTTTTTATTATCGCGGCTTTCATATACGAATACATTCTAGAGGCGTCTACTAATATCTACAGGAATTCCAAAAACTGAAAAAATCGGACTAATATCTATGAGAACCAAAGTGCGTACGAATATCTACAGCTCAAACTGCTGACTAATATCTATGAGAACCAAAGTGTTGACCAATATCTACAGCACTGGCAGAGGTTGGATTTGCAATTATGTATAGCGTATTGGAATAACGTAATATTGCGTATGCAGTTAAAAAAACTTAATTTTTGTACGTATGTATGTAAAAATCCCTAATATCGGACTATTGGACACATTTAGCTGAATATTAAAGATTTGGGTTTTTGTTTAAACAGCTTTCTTTATTTCGAGTGCTTCTAAATTAATTAGTCTGTTACCATGACCATTTCTATGTCAGATAGGTTAGGCTAGGTTAGGTTATGGTGCCGTGTATTTCTAAATAAATAAATATCTTTGTATTATGACCTCCATATTTGTCCAATAAATTATTGTCCTCGTAAACAGAAAAATACGTAATTTATGCAAAAACTTCATGTACGTACTTTAAACGTTAAAGCCTTTACGTAATTAGTAATTAAGTAATTGAAGTAATTTATGCTTTTTCGTACAACCTCTTGCTCAGCTGCCCTCTGTAGATATTAGTCCAACCTACGCTCTGTAGATATTAGTCAACACTCTGAAGTTCGTAGATATTACATATGAGCTGTAGATATTCGTCCGACATACAGGCTGTAGATATTAGTATCTGGAGTCTACATAGAGTAGGTAGTTAGTCCCAGAATTTCTGCACTGAAGTAAATCCCGGCTTCTAGTATTATGTAGTGGAATCCGAATTTTCATCGCGACTATCAACTACATACGTTATTTAAAATTTTATACAGAAATACCAAGTCAGCGAAAATTCTTCTGCCTGACAATTTAAGCAAATTAAAAGTATGTTGTAATTCAACAAAACTGCTCGATTACCCATTTTAAAACCTTTGAAGTCGTTATAATTTATTTTAGATTCTTTCAATAGCTTGTAACTCCATGGGTATTATAATGTGGGTTCCAGAACAGAGAATTTGTACTCAGGATCTAATAAAGGCAAAATACGACAGTTAATTACATTTATGATATTGTTGAAATTTCAAGTTAGCGCAGTTATAAATCCCAAAATTTATCAGTAGGTATTATAGTAAAATTGATTTATCTTCTGTATAATTATTAAGGGTCGACCGAGACATGTTTTTCGTTCTCGGCCGAGACCGAGACCGAGACCGAGAATAAATTAAAATCTCGGCCGAGACCGAGAATAGATAAATTGAGAAAAAAAATGAAAATGCGCCATTTTGGCATAATATTGTATATTTAAGAATGTAATAATAATTTGTTTTAAGGCGCCGCATCCGCGCTCAAAAAGAAGAAGATGGAGAAATATGTAATTAGGAATGTTAGAGGAGCGCGCTAATATTTAAAGCGATAAAATCGAAAATATTTAATAAAACACGACATCATTTAAAGAAACATTGTGAATTTTTTTCACAATTATAACTTGTAAAATAACTGAAGCAAACGTTTTTAAAATAATTTTTGGAGCATACTTTGCGATTTTTTTTCTATCGAGGGAATTGCAAATAATTTGCGTTTCGGCGTGGAAGGCGTCTAGATATTATCATTATGGTTATAAGTAAAACCCGCCTCGCTGCCAGCCGACCAATCACAATCGACAGCTCGACACCAAGTGACAAATGTGAACGCGTGCGGTAGATTTGAATCCCATTATCCTATACCGTACCTACTTACAACGGTCTCGGTTATGGCCGAGAATCTCGGCGATTTTTCGCCGAGAACCGAGACAGAGTTCTCGGTAGAATTTGTAGCCGAGAATGCCGAGACCGAGACCGAGACCGAGATCTCGGTCGACCCTTAATAATTATGTAATAGTTATTATGTTGTTATCTTGAGAGGAAGTTGAAGCCACCTCATGTAAGATTATGGTAACAATTTTAGAAAATACAGAATTTTAGGCCTCGGAGAATCTGGGGAAAGCAAATGGAATAAACCGGTGTGGCAAAAGAAGGACCTTTAGACGGGTGCCACACACAGCTATAAAATATGTGGCTTGGTCTATTTCAGCATATCGCTCGCCACATATTCTCATTGGAAACGTACGGCGAGCGATATGCCGAAATACGCCAAGCCATATCTTTTAAAGCTGCATGTGGTACAGGTCTTATCGGCATAATCATACAGAAAAATTATTATAGTACATTAAAAAAATTTGATCCTTACGAGAATCTCAGAATTTGTAACACCTCAAGTCAAGGCAAATATTTTTGACTGAAAAACCGTTCGTTCGACGGCCGGCGTAGTTCAGCGGTGAGGCTCTTGACTCACACTCCGAAGGTCGCGGGATCGAATCCCGGCGTGGCGAATAAATTTAGTTTGCTTAATTAGTGTTATTTTACAATTTAATTTGTGTGGAAGATACTTTCAGTATCGCCCTGGTGTAAGACCTCCATTTAGAATTGAAACGTGGCTTGAAATGGCTTTGGCCGTGTTTGGTGACCAGATCTGAATAGCCAGGTACTTCCCCACCTTCCTCTTCCCTATCTCCTTCCCCTCCCCACTACTTTCAGCCTCACAACATACCCCAATTGGGGATGCCATAGTCTCACTGACTCCAGACGGGAGCAGTTGGGACTATTGTGCAGTATTCATGTTCAAAAAAAAAATAGCCAATATCGAGAAAAATATATTTTTTTGATCATTTTCCGATCATCTAATTGTTATAAACAACACGATTTAAATGTGTAAAAAATACGATATCTTATGTCCTGTTCATTTGTACTCGACAAATTAGTAGTAATAAGTAATAACGTGTTGTATGTGTTTGTATAAACCAAAAAATGAGTTAATAATAAGTATCTAACACTGTGGTGTTTACAGCGGGTAATTTATTTTCAGAAATAGCCAAATTACCTATTATCGCCAATGAGCTCATCCTGTCTAAAAATAAACCAAGATTCTGAGGTACCTAGTTACTTAGTAATTTAATTGTGAAACTTAACCTTTTTTTTTCATTGCAACAAATCTATCACATATAATTGTTTTCTTTTTTAATGGTATCACGAACTGATTTGATGGGAATGATGCTTCCCCAAGCTCCGGGTTGAATAGTCTATATCAGGGATAGCGAACCTTTACGTATCAACGTGCCATTTTTCTAAAGAAATGTTTCATGGGGTCATAAACGTGCCATCAAATAATTGTGACTTTGTGATTATTGGGAAAGTAATAATAATAAATACTTACTAACAATTAAAAACTATTTACTACATTCAGTAAAATAGGAACATTTAGCATTATACGCGTAATTTTAATTAAAGTAAAATTAGTGTGACCTCTGTTGTTGTAGATTAGATGACAAATAACAAGTGTCAAATGCATTCTACTAAAATGTCACTTTTAGTAGAATGCATGCTGAACTTGAGTCATCTGTCAAACGGTTTCTAAAGTCTTTAAAGTTATTCATCTCTGAAAATAATGACTCGCAGGCATAGGTTGATGAAAATATTGTGAAAATAGCATGAGCCAGCTTCTTCAAACAATTAAATGTGCATGGTAACGCATTCCATGTTTCCAAAATTTTGTTATTAACTTTTTCGCTTATAATATGATGATCAAATATTTTTATACTAAATTCTGAATAACGGCCTGGACTCTCCTGAACTCGTAAATTATTTAAGAATTCACATACCTGCAAGACCAACCAGACTAAACCATTTTTTTCATTTGCCCGCGTACAGAACCAACCTTAGAAAAAAATCTTCAATCCCCCGCATATGCGCGCAATATAACACGCAATTTAACAATATCGATATTCTTAATAATACTCTTGTGAAATACCGATACGAAGTCAAGCGTACGACCACAAATGTGAATTAAATTAATGCACAGCTATAGAAAAGGTACAGCATGAGCATCTCCTGTCCCCATCCCATCTTCCTCTGCCTCTTGCCCTTTCCTATTTCTTCTTCCTTCTAATATACTTACATTTATATATTTTTATTAATTTCATTTTCATATAATTTTTATAACCAATTAAAATTTTGTATTATATCATAATAACCATTAGCATAAGAAACTGTTTTGGCTTACCTCATTTTTAACCGCTTCATTTTTAACATACTGTTTAAAACTGCTGTTTGTTTCTTACAATAAATAAATAAATAAATAATATAAGCAGGTAATATTATTACCTATCAATATTTCTGTTTCAATTAATTCTAACTCTCACCTTGTTTCAACAAATTTTGAATCCATATTTAACTACACTGGAAATCAATCAGCTACATTTCAAATTCATCAATTTCCAACCAATCGGATGGGGACAAATTCAGTTTATCAAATGACGTCACATCAGGGTAAATAATAAACTTGAGTATTCCCGATAATTCTTTGAACTGAGAAAACACTTTTTTTCGTCGGGCATAATAAATTTTGTGATCACGATCAGTGACGTGCCCAAAATATTGTGTCGCGTGCCATTAATGGCACGCGTGCAATTGGTTCGCCATCCCTGGTCTATATCTAACAGGGTGACCCGACAATTCGTCCTGCGACAATTCATCCGGCGACAGTTCATCCTGCGACAGTTCATCCGGCCGACAGTTCATCCTGCCGACAGTTCATCCTGCCGACAGTTCATCCCGCCGACAATTCATCCGGCGACAATTCATCCTGCCTGATCATTTAGAAGATTTTTATTAAGTAAGTATGCAAAGAGGATATACGGCCGTACAACCAAAATCGATATACTTATATCTGAAGGCATCTTGAGTGGAAATCCGCTGTAAAAATATTTTTACTAACAATAATTTCGACCCTCCGAAGAAGCATGCGTGAATAACAAAATACGACATACTTATAGGTTATACTTATAGGTTAGGTTAGGTTAGGTTAGGTTAGGTTAGGTTAGGTAAGGTTAGGTTAGGTTAGGTTAGGTTAGGTTAGGTTAGGTTGTCGAGAGTCGAATTATTGTTAGTAAAAATATTTTTACAGCGGATATTCACTCAAGATGCCTTCAGATATAATTATATCGATTTTGGTTGTACGGCCGTATATCCTCTTTGCATACTTACTTGAAGAAAAAATCTTCTAAATGATCAGGCAGGATGAATTGTCGCCGGATGAATTGTCGGCGGGATGAACTGTCGGCAGGATGAACTGTCGGCAGGATGAACTGTCGGCCGGATGAACTGTCGCAGGATGAACTGTCGCCGGATGAATTGTCGCAGGATGAACCGTCATGGAACCATCTAACAGTACCCAACTCATGGTATTAGGATGAATGATTTAAATATTGTTATGTCGTAGGACTCTAACACAAATATTCGAGAGGTACATTTATTATTCATTCATATTAATAGCCGAGAAAAAAGCCTCTTGCGAAAAATGTTAATGTAAAGCTGTAAATTAGGAAACCATACAGCTATTTCGCAATCGCTGTGGAAGTATATAATTTTATGAACATTAGATTTTGTATCAATATTATCGCAGATCCGTGAAAAATCACGGGATAGCCATAGAGGCGCTACGCGTACTAATAACTCATCGACAAGTGTTTCACTATTAACACGCGAGTAGTGAGTGCGCAGGGACTGAATTCGGTAGTTTCCGGTCGTTCGGCGTTAGAGCGTCGGCGTCGGGAGCGTTGAAGGTCAAATTCGTTAAACTGGTGTTACCATTTTTTTCGATTCAAGTCTCATCTAAATATAAAATATCAAAGGGAATAGTACGAATAATGAAAATTCAAAGTATATGTTCTAGCGTTCATCGAACCGGAGGTACAATCGAAATTAGTATATTTTTTTAAATAACTGGCTGGTCCCCGACATGCGTTGCAATGCTATTCAAAGAAATAAATTGATTCTCCGTGCGTCTCCTTTCCCGTGCGTCCCCGTTCCATTCTACCTTCCCCACCTCATCTCTTCCTTCTCCGCGAACCCCACTTCCCCCTGCCTATCCTCCCTGTCGCTAAAATATATGAAATACACACATTTTCATTTACTAATACAAATTTTATAACGCCAGAGTTTACCATTATATAGGGTGTCCGGGGGTAAAGTGCATTAACTTCGGGAGGTGATTCTACACGATAGTATGAGTAAAAAAGGTAAATAACTTTCTTTTTACCTTTTAGGGGTAGTTTTGTGGTAAAAAGATAAAATTAGACCGGCGTGTACGGGCAGCATTATTATTACCTAGCAAAGTTCTAACAATCGCGCCCGGCAAGCTATAACAGCAACTTTATCGAGTAAATTTTACCTTACACTGATGATTTTTAGTAGGTATATCTTTTTGTATGTGAAAAAAAGTTGGAATTTCAGAAAAAGTTATTAATATTTTTTACTCCTACCATAATATAGAATCACCTCCCGAAGTTAATGCACTACCTAGTACATACTTACCCCCGGATACCCTGTATATAGCCTGATGTTATGTATTTATGTTATTATGATGTATGAGCTATATTATTGTAAAGATTCATTATTATAATCCATTCAGTAGTTTTTGCGTAAAATAGTAACAAACAAATATACATCCATTCAAACTTTCGCGTTTATAATATTAGCAAGATTGTATTTTTCCTTTGGAGGGGTGCAGACATTCGTTCACCGTTTGTCCCATTTTCGACTTTTGACATTTAGTTTGTAAGAAAGAGGGGCAGCATTATATATTTAAGAACAAAAGCAAAACAATCAGCGCGTTGACATTTAACGTTTTTAAATTTTTGGAATTCACTCACTATTCAATATTAAGTATCTACGTATCACAACATCGCTGCAGCTCTTTCAAAAAATGATAATTCGTTCCATACAAAATATACGAGGAAAAGAATTTTCTTCATAATATTTTTTTTCGTGAATTTTTCCGATGTTTGAATAGCTATTATGCTATTCGGGGCGGAGACAAATTCAACAAATCAAATATCACGAAAATTGATCCAGCTGTTCTTGAGTTATAAATGGTGTAACTAACCCGACTTTGTTTAATTATGTAGACACTTCTGATATGTGGAAAATAGATCATTTCTTAAATTGTTGTTTTCAAATGCTAATAAGGTGCTATTAAGGATGAAAGATTGTCAGCTTAATAAATGAGTAAATTAAAAACATGGAATTTCATCACATAGTTACTACATACTTCGAAAATAAAATATTTATTCATTGTACTGTTAGTAAAATGAGCTTGAGATCTATCTAAAAAAATGTTTATTATGATCTACATAAAATATATTTGTGAATGACGCTAATAATAGTAGACATCTTCAATGTATCTTTAAACAAATACAAAATACTGTTACTGAGGTAGTTCAGTTATGTACAATAAATACTATACATTGCGTTGCAAAAACCTATTATATTTCTTTTTTCAGTTATCCGCCTCCAAGACCTAGACAAACCTCACCCCATGAACCTGCTAAATTACCAAACGTAGCGAACCACTTTAGGTGACCTATGGCAAAGGTGTTGGTTATCCAACATTATCTTTTTTTATTTTTTTTATTTAAGTATTTATTTATTTACGCCCTTTTACGGGGCTTTTACATAAGTATGAAATTTACAAATTACACTATGATTAAATTATGATTATTTAATCATAGTGTAATTTGTAAATTTCATACTTATGTAAAAGCCCCGTAAAAGGGCGTAAATAAATAAATACTTAAATAAAAAAAATAAAAAAAGATAATGTTGGATAACCAACACCTTTGCCATAGGTCACCCCAAGTGGTTCGCTACGTTTGGTGATTTAGCAGGTTCATGGGGTGAGGTTTGTCTAGGTCTTGGAGGCGGATAACCAGGACATACTGAACACCAGATTCCGACCCACCCCTTAAACCCTTTTCCTTCCCAGAACTCTCCTCTCCTTTCTTTCCTTTGAAAAAAAACCCCCACACGGCATCCCCAAAGATGACATAGGCCCTGAGGGAAATTAGTTTCCTCAGTGCCTCCTGTGTGGAGCTCATGTAAAAACAAAATTATAATACTATTGTAATGAACGAAGGTCGGCGACTTTTTTTACATTGGCTCCATACAGGATGCCCTAAGGAAAAAAATCCTCAGGGCCTATGCCATCTTTGGCTGGAAAGATCAAACGACTTCTCTCAACCAGTCTCTTTCGATCCGGCCCGCCACGCAGCAGATGGGCAGGTGCATCCGCTGCCAAGACCTGGACAAACCCCTGAACCCGGGCACCCTGCTAAATCACCAAATGTAATAAACCACTTAGGGTGATCTCTGACAGAGGTGTTGGTTATCCAATAAATGGTTCCCGGGGCGGCGGTACTCATAACCGCCTCTCAAATTATTTGTGCCACTCTATTAGGTAATTCAATTGTCTGGTAGTGAAAACAACTTAATCCCGTTTGCTATAAAATATCCCTCCTACGACAAGATTTATTTAGATTGGATTTATCAATCGATTAACCTTTCTGAATTGGATCCTTGAATGGGTATGTAAAACACCTACCAACTAGCCATTTAAAGGTTTGTGATAAACTACGTAATCGAATTCGAAGGGAATTTACCCGATGCAATTCTGTTAATGCTTAACCCATTCATTGCAAAGAGTAAAACCGAATGTGACAAACAAATAACTTTTTTATTTGTTTTGATTTTTAAATTAATGAGTAAAAACTCAAATTGTAATATATAATTAATGAAAACAATATTAGCGAAACAGAAAAATCAGAAAAATATGCGGTCACATCTGGGACTCGAACCCATCGATTCGCTTGAGTTTCGTTTATTTTGTGTTAATTAATTAAATATTAAAATTTTAGGTTTTACTCATTAAATTAAAAATAAACATAAATATTCATCCTAGACTTCCAGAAAAGTCAAAAGATGTCGCATATTAAATTAAAAAATGGTAAATTTATCCAAGACACCATCTAGATAGCATTTAGTTCTTGTCGAAGATAGCAGCCAATAAAAATATGCGTTAAGAAAATGACGATAATGTTGGTAGTTCTTGGTCGAAGAATGCTACAGTTAAATATGACCTAATCGGATAGGGACACATTAGCTCAGTTGGTAGAGCACTGACCCGGTAAGTCATAGGTCCTGGATTCGAGTCCTGGATGTGACCGTATCTTTATTTATTTATTTTGAAAACATTACATATTACATTTTATAATGATCTTTGGCTGACCAACTAGGCAATTTGCCAATTTTAGGACAGTCAAAATAGCAGGTTTTTTACATGTAATAAATGTGATGACTATTATACCTTATACTTAAATATTAGGTCCTTACATATGAAATTGGCGTTTTGTATGGGAGGAACATAAAGTCGATTTTTTTAAAATATAATATATTTATTTAATCAAAGTATGTACCATTGCCATCTACGCACTTTTGCCATCTCATAGGCTGCACTCAATTCTTGAGGTACCCACCTTTCAAGCTTTTTCACCTTCCCAAATTTGCTTCAAGTGGATTAAAACAGAATTATTACTAACACCGCAGCCTGCAGCTAACTCGGACGTGGTTTGCGATGGATCCGCTTCCACAATAGCCTTCAATTCTTCATTATGAACTTTGGTCTCCGGCCGTCCACTGGGCTTGTTCTGCAGGTCGAAATTTCCGGAACGAAAACGTTGGAACCAAAAACGCACTGTGTTTTCTTTTGCGGCACCGTCGCCATACACATCATTAATCCTTCGAGCCGTGTCTGCAGCACTGGTGCCACGGTGGAATTCGTACTCGTAAATAATGTGATATTTCAAGTTTTCTATTTTGTTGTAACTAAGTGACGCAAGGAAAAAAAACAATTAAGGAAAAAACAAATGAATTTTAATTTTCGAAACACAAATACCTACATGAGTAAATAGCTGTATAAATTTGAATTTGGAATTCCTAACCAAAGAGAAGATATTTGAGATCAAAGTTGCCAGTACGGCAAAACGCCAATTTCATATGTAAGGACCTAATATATAACACTTGAAAAATAATATATTAAGGTTTTGATGGCAGATACAAGAAGTTGCTTATGAGTGTAAATTATATATTTAACAATAAAACAAATGTAGAGAAGACAAATAAAAAGAAAATTCCAAAAGAAAAAGATAAAAATTATAAACATGTATGCTTTTTAACCATTCTATGAAATTTTAGTTTTAATTTTGATGAATTAATGAATTAAGGAATCAAAAAATGGAAAAAAAAGAAAAAAGAGAAAAGAAAAATGCAAAGCTAAATTTAAGCAGTTTTTAAACTTACTTTAAGGTACATTGTAAAAATAATATTAAGGTATAAATAATAAATTTTAATTTTGATTTTGATTAATTAATGAATTAGAGAATCAAAAAATGGAAAAAAAGAAAGAAGAGAAAAAAATTCAAAGCAAAATTTAAGCAGCTTTTGAACTTAGTATAAATTTAAAAAAAATTAATAAAAATTGTATAAACATTGTATAAAAATAATATTAAGGTAATATGAAACATCAACTAAAAAAAAGAAAATTTAATGACTCTTGTTTAGCATATTTTCGCATTCGGTTCTCCCCAAGATCAGAAGCCAAACATTTACCAGATTACGCGAATGCTAGCATTTTTTGATTTCCATGCATCGAGTATACGATTAAGCAATTTAGGGCCTGAGTATGAGAATTGTCTTTGAGTTGAGGATGAAGAAGAGGTGGGAGGAACTACTAGGTTCCTCTTTGCATGTCTGATGTCGTGATAATGGTCTATGGAAGTGTAGTGGTGCCGCTGTTTTTGGGTATGTAACATGATTCTCCTCACGTTTAATTGCCTTACATCAAGAACACAAAACTGTTCGATCAATGAATCGCTAGGGTATCTGAACGGTTTTTTTAAGTACCTATGACTCTTAGAAGTGATTTCTGAGTTTTTGCCAAGGGATCAAGGATTGGTTTAGTACAACCGCCCCAACGTAAGGAAGTATAATCTAATATGGAATTACACATGGCAAAGTAAATTTGTTCCATGTCATTTACGCAGAGAATTTTTCTAATTTCCATGAAAAGGTGTGTAGTTTCCTGACCTTTGTGGAAGTTAAGTCTATATGTTTATCCCATCTCAGAAGATCTTTATCAAGATTTTTCTGTTTCAGATTTTCGATTGAGCTTCGCTTATATTGTCTGCATTAATTAAATAACTTTTTTCCCATTTTTGAAAAAAAAATCTTACGTGTCTTTAATTGGGATGTTTTAAACACCTTCATAGTTGATTACTATGGAATCGACTATCAGGGCCATTCGATTTTAATGTTCTCCGTTAATCGTCTAGGTCTGGGTCCGTTTCAGCTTTTGATCAAATTATGAACAATAAGAATAATATGAATAATGTATCCGTCCCGCTTGGCAGCTAATCACACATTAATAAAAAGCTGAATTGGGGTGAGAAACGGAGACCATTAAATTTTTTTTTAAATCTTACTAGATACTTCACGAGATCCCTAAATTTCCGGAGATGTTCATGTCGTTGGTCCCGAAGAACAATGTCGTATCTGCTAAAAATTGAATATCGTTCTGTTGGCTTATTTATGGGCTCGATATGAAAGAATTTTCCTTAGGAGAATGTTGTTAAATTGAACAAAATAGGAAAAGAAGTCGATGTTTGGAAAGCAGGCACCTTTTTTACATTATCTCCGCCTTAGTCATCTTAAGGGATGCTGTGTTGGGGGTCTTTTTTAGGGAAATAAGGAGATAAAGTTCTGGAAAGAAAACAGGTACAAGGGGTTGTTAAGAATCGGGGGATCAGTGTGTCCAGGAGTGGCGGACGTAAAAATCCATACCTCCCTGGCGTACAAGGCGATGTTCCGAGAGAGTCCTGCTGGGGAGGTCAAAAGGTCTCCTTCAATTAGCCAAGCCCCGTCTAAACTCATTCCTATGAACTGGCGTACCCCTGCCAAGTCACCAAACGTACCGAACCATTTGGGGTGACCAACAGCAGAGCTGATGGTTATCTAACAGAAGGTTCCCGGGGTGGCGGTATACCAGCCTCCTCAATTGTAAACCTAACTAGGAAAGTATACACGCCTGTCCAAAATACAATGATATTAGCCAGCTCAAGTAACATTTCGATTCTGAATGGTATTAGATGTTTTTAAAATTCAAATTTGTATCTACATTTCTACGTGCATATAAAAATAGAAATAGTATTACGGTTAATGATGCATCACATCTATAATTAAATACCATGTCATTACGAAACTGTTTTGATATGAATCATTTCATTGATGATTTTATAAGATTGTCTTATCATAAAAATACTATGTTAGTATCTCTAAAATACAAAAGATAAGGCAAACTCAAAAACATTAGATGTTTGATGACTGAATCAAAGATTACGATCATTCACAAATAATTTGTACTGCTTGTTCTGATAACCGTTTAAAATAATAACACGGTTAAAGCGGTTATCTTTTACTTTAAAGTAAATTTATCCGTTAAGACTAGTTTCAACTTGACACCGTACGAGTTTCAAGAACCTTTTGTAATAAATATGTTTTTCTTTTAGCCTAAATTAAAAATATGGAACGAATATACTACGGCGCCATACAAAAATATCTAAATTAGAGCTTCTAAGGCGCCATGTAATTTTTTTTAAGTGAAACTTCTATAGCACGGCTGTGATTAGGATTTCGGATGAAACTTAAATGACGATTAGTGCACCTGCGACGCATCAACTGCACTCATCGGCCGCTTTGATAATGATGTCACTTTTAAAAGCTCCCATTGGTTGGGATACGAAAGGAGAAATTACGCGAGGTCTGGGCTCATTGGTTGCTTTGATTATGACGTCACTCTTCAAGTGCTAGTTGAGATTGTTTTGGTAAAGTTTCGCTTCTACCGCATGTAAACTGCACTCGATTTTTTTTTCTTCTTAAAAAGAGACATTTACAGCTCCATGACTCAAGGTAGAAATAATGTTAGGAGAGGCAACTATTGGACTAAAAATTGTAGAACATTTAAGGGGATGCACCACGTCGTGTAAATTTCAGGATTAGGCCGCTAATAATAACACTCCTTATGTAGATGACGATAAGGCATAAATTCCCGTTTAACAACAGCCGCCTGGTTTGATTTATTAACGAAAAAACGTCGCCAAAAAGCGTGTTTTATTTTCTTTTGCCAGGCTCAGGCACAAAAATTTAAAGATTTACGATAAAATTTTAAACAATTTAATTTTCCACATTATACAATAAAACTATAATCGAAAATGGGTTCGTAAGTATGATACTTTATTTTTTCTAGGTTTATAAAAAGACTAATAAAAAAAATAATCGATTATTTCAAAAGGCAAATTTGTTTTCTACTTGCACTATTTTTTTCAGTATCTAAAATTATTTCAAAGCGATCTAATTTTTAAACCAAAGGCCGATGATTTTGCATTGCTTATAGTGCTTCACCTTAATTCCTGACTTTTTGCTGCATCAATTTATTTTCACTAACCTTTTATTGCATTGTACTTTGTTATGGAGTGAATATTTGTAACTAGCCCAGACCCTTAAAAACGGAAAAATCGCAGATCCTTGATAAATCTCAAAATCTGACTACTTGCCAAGATTAACCCAATTTGGAAATTTTGGTAACCTGTTCTTCTTTTTTGGTGAGGTATATCTCCCACATGGACACGGCCTCATGAGAGCTGTGCACTGTGTGTCATAAAAGCATTTTATAATTTTATGTCACGGTGAGATGATATATGGTTTAAACAGTGTTAGAGAGAATACCGTGATTTCAGCTTACAAACAAAAAATTACCATAGACGGTCCCGAAATTATTGAAATAATTCCATGAAACAACGATGAACATTTGAAAAATATTTTTCAAGCTTAGAATTATTTTTTTAAACATTTTTATTCAAAAAAAAAAAAAAAATAAGTGACCCTAGTTTTTATAATTTTTGTGTAATTAAATACATTCTTTTGTTTTTTGTAAAATTATAATTACAATTTACACGTTAAAAACCACAAGTAGGCGACTAATCGTAACTAAATAAGTAAGCTAGTAATCCGTACCTTTTTTAGAGAAAGACAAACATTCACGGGTTACGAATAACCCAACAATGTTTGAAAATCTCCTACGCGAAAAATGTTGCTTGTGTCGTGATGGAGGACTTAGCCAGCCGAGGAATCGAACACGCGACGCCCGGGTGGGACCCAAACGCGATTCCCACTCAGCCACTGACTGGTCCTCAGCCACTGACCGGTCTGCGTTAAAAATTTTAATATTTTTTGCGTATTAATTTCATGTGTCGATCTGTCTAAATAAATATTTCATATTTTACTGGTAAAAAATATTTCGTTTGTAGGTAGTGCTTTATAGCTTAACTGAATTCTTCACACAATCAGTTCAAATTTTGTAAATAACAATTCAATGCTAATCCTAATTCATTGAACAGAGTTATACGAGCAAGCGGATATTCAAAAAGCCAAACATTTCCAGGTTACAAAAAAAAGGACTATATTTGAAAAATTCCCGATACCACCACAAAGAGCGGTTCATTATTCTATTAAGAGGGCATTACCAGAGAAAGCCGGAAATACGTCATTTTCAAAAAAGTTTTTAGACGTATTGACTCTTTTCCACAAAAAATTATAAATGGATTTGGAAAGATTGTTCTTTTATCTAGCATAGTTATGTAATAAATTTTTAGAATTTTTTTTAATTTTTAGTATAATAAGGTTATTCCATAGGTCGTTGGCAGATTTGTTAAATTTTCAAAAAAGTTTTTGTATTATACCACACCCATTCCAAATAATGTAATCATGCAGTAAAATAAATCAATACATTATCTAGCAAAGTTATGTATTAGAATTTTAATTTCAGTTTCAATAAAATCATTAAAAAATATGTACGTACATGTGTTTCTTGACGAAAATTGGTCCATTTGTGTATTTATTTGCGCACTTACAAACTAATAAATTTCAGATTTTTTTAACATTCTTATTAAATTTAGACATTACTGAAAAATGATAAATACTTATAATCAAAAAATAACTACAAAAAGTACACTATTTTAATAGTTTTATCATCATGCCTTTCAGCATTTTTGGATGAAGGTATAAAATAAAGGTAATTTGGATTGAAATAAATTCGATATTGAGTTACAATTTAAAAAAGCTGGTACGGAGAATAATCAATCTTTCTCATTGTAACCGCCCTGCACGATCGGAAGAACAACTTTCGACGAAATGTGGATTTTCGTCCGCTGGCTGGTTAAACGCTCTTAATAAGCAGAGTATGTTGCTTTTACCAGTGGCGGCGTAGGGTAGATTGGCACCCGGGGCGGTTTTGTATTGAACACCCTACATAAAACACCAAATACTAAACATGCTTACGAGACTTCATTTTACTAAAATATTCGATCACAATATCAATATTGTTTTCCCTTCTCTTTCAATTGATTACATAGAAAAATTGGTTATTCGCGCTTTGTTCATTGTGCTCAAATAAGATTTTATTAAGGAGACAGAAAAAGATATTGTCACCTCTGGGACTCGAACGCGGCACCTTCTGTTTACATGAAAACAGCTCTACCAACTGAGCTAAGATGTCTATATCAAATTCGGTCACATTTAACTGTATCATTCTTCGGCTAAGACAGTGGTTCTTAACCTTTTTGGCTGGCGACCCAAAGTACGAATATATTTGAAGTTCGCGACCCTAATCTAATTTTTTATTTTATTTTCCAGTGACAGGTACTAAAATGATACATTATGTAATTTTATACCTACTATAAAATTACAACTACATCCTATAACATTTATAGGGTGTAGTTGTAATTAGAAATAAACAACTTTATTTAAATGTTCTGTATTAAAATCAGACAATTCAGCATTAAAACGGTTAAAAAATTTACAGCAAAATAATTTGTGACTACCCTGGTGTTGTATTTTTGAGCAAAGATCATGTATACGTAGAATTATGTTCATAGAAAGTGCACACCGCATGTCATGCTGAGGATCCAACCTATTCCTGTATTTATTCTTCATAACAATACTCAACTTCACAAGGCATAAAAAATCTACTTCACATAAATAAGTAGTTGGGAAAGGTTGCAGGGCTTTTTCAGCTTTATTGCTCAGAACAAGCTTCCCAGATAATTGTGCCCAAAATTTTGTGAGACTCGTTCTGGCAAATTTCTCAAGTGCAATCACCTTGAATTTCGAGCAATTCTTCTTGTAATCCAGATGAATCGTTTTCAACGCCCATTATATCTACTTCAAATAAATAGGCATGGTCTCCACGAAAATACGTCTTGCCTTTAGTCCTTTTTTTTTTTTTTTTTTTTTTTTAAATTAACTCCACACAGGAGGCCCTGAGGAAAATAATTTCCCTCAGGGCCTATGTCATCTGGGATGCTGTGTGGAGGGTCTTTTTGAGGAGAGGAAGGAATGAACATTGGTCGGAAGGAGGAAACACAGAGGCCGGCAAATCATTCCACAGCCGAGCTGTTGAACACAAGAACGAGTCGAAGAAACGACCCGTTCTCATGTGACAAATATCAACCGTGTACAAATGTTGGGCACGCGTTTGGCGTGTTTCCCGACTATGCACCGGTGCCGAAGGGATCAATGATGCTAGTTCCTCGGAGCATCTTCCATTGTAATACCGGTAGAACAAGGATAGCATTCCCACCCGACGCCTGTGCTCTAAAGATTGCAATCCGTCTGTTAAGATGGGAGAATCTATCAAACGGACCGCCCGTTTCTGCACAGAGTCGAGGGTATTTTTCAGGTATTTTGGAGCTCCAGACCAGAGATGGCTGCCAAATTCAACCGTGGGGCGTACTTGTGATTTGTACAGGGTTAGCAGTTGTGTACTATTAAAGTATCTGCGGGCCCTGTACAGCATGCCCAGTTTTTGGGAGGCTAGCTTTACTCTGGCTTCAATGGAGCCCCCATACCTGAGCTGGTCACTTAGGGTTACACCAAGCATATCAATGAAGGGCCTGTTCGGAAGATTGCTTCCGTTGAAAGAGACTAGATTTTCATTTCGATCCCTTTTGGACGTAATCAGACAAGATTGGGTCTTTGAAACATTAAATTCAACGAGATTATTTTTACCCCAAGAGAAAACACTCTCGAGGTAGCCGTCCATTCTTTGCTTCAAAGCCCTACGAGCTGTTGGAGTTTGTGAGCCCTTTGGGGGCTTGTCAAACAAAAAGCTATCATGAACTGTACTGTCATCCGCATAACAGTGAATTGGTGCACATGACAAAAGGTCGTTGATGTGCAACAAAAACAAAGTTGGAGACAGAACCGATCCCTGCGGGACGCCAGCATTTATCGAGTGTGAGGAAGAGGTGAAACCATCGACTACCGTCTGAATCGACCTCCCCCTCAAGAAGTCGGCAATCCACGTACACAAGGATGCGGGAAGTCCGTAAGAAAGCAGTTTGTTGACAAGTCCTCGGTGCCAAACCCGGTCAAAGGCCTTGGAGATGTCCAGTGCAACCGTTTGGGTCTCACCGAAACGTTCCAGGCATCGCCCCCAAACATGCGTCACATACGCGAGAAGATCACCGCACGAGCGGTTCCGCCGGAATCCATATTGACGGTCGTTGATAATTTTGTTCTTCTCGAGGTATGTGAGCAGTTTGTCGTTGATCACACGTTCCATCACCTTAGACAGAACTGATGTGATCGCTATGGGGCGGTAGTTGGCCGGGTTGGAGCGGTCACCCTTCTTTGGAATAGGATGGATAACCGCTTTTTTCCAACCAGAGGGCACAGAGCCAGTCTTCAGGGACAGTTTAAAAAGCTTCGTCAAAATTGGAGCTAATTCTGCAGCGCACCTCTGCAATACCAGGGCAGGTATTCCGTCGGGCCCACTAGCTTTATTAACATCAAGCCCTCGTAAAACATGGAGTACCTCCCGATGCCGGATCCTCAGCTTTTTCATATGAAAACCGCAGTGAGGAACCGACGTCGGGACAGCACCTTGGTCATCGAGGGTTGAGTTATCCGCAAACATTTTACCTAGTAAGTTAGCCTTTTCGGTGGCGGTGTTTGCTAGTGAGCCGTCAGGTCTGGTAAGAGGTGGCAGACTGGATTTGCAGAAGTTGCGACCTATTGAGCCCGCAAGTGACCAGAATTGCCTGCTGCCATGCGGGCATGCAGTCAGCTTTCTGCTGATCTGCTGGTCGTGCTCGAATTTTGACCTATTTATGATTCTCTCGGTTTCCTTGTTCTGTGAGTAGTAATAATTGTGACTATACTAATTTAGTGACATCGATTGAGCTATCAATACGCGATTTCCGCGACCCAACCCAATACCTCTTGCGACCCGAATTTGGGTCGCGACCCGAGGTTAAGAATCGCTGGGCTAAGAACTACGAACTTTATCTTCATTTGCTTAACGCACATATTATTGGCTGCTACCTTTATATATGATTGCAAGATTCAAATCCGAACTAAATGCAAGGGCGGATCCAGGATTTTTTCTGGGGGGGGGGGGGCACAAAGGGCGGACGGGCAAAAAAATCAACAATTACTGTTAGGATTTTTTTTCTAGGGGGGGGGGGGGGGGGGGGGGGGGCACAAGGGGTGGACGCGCAAAAAATCCACAATAACTGTTAGACTTTTTTTCTGGGCGGGCACAAGGGGCGGAAAGGCAAAAAATCAACGATTACTGTTAGAAATAAACTAAAGTATCATATTTCAAGTTTATTTCTACAAGTTCAAGTATGTATAGGAAGGTTTATGAAAGTGTCAAAACAATCGAAAAATTAAATGTTTAAAAAAGACAGTTTTAGCTTCCAAGTATGTACTGTGATGGAATCTCCACAGTACTGAAAAATACCGTCTGGGGGGGGGCACGTTCCCTCTTGCCCCCCCCCCCTCCCCTAAATCCGCCCTTGGCTATCTAGATAGTGTCTGGATAAATTTTTAATTAGCTCAGTTAGTAGAGCTGTTGCCATGTAAGCATAAGGTCCTGGGTTCAAGTCCCAGAGGTGCCGATAACTTTTTCTGATTTTTATGTCTCCAGATTTTCGATTGAGTTTCGCTAATTTCTTCTTTCAACTCCTGCTTTGCCAGTGTTGGGATCACACATCTCTTCGAGTGTTGATACAAGCTTCTCAAAATGATTCTTCAGTTTTAGAAAGGGAATTAGAAATTATATTCGAAAAAAAATATATTGTTGCGACGCATTTCAAAATATGATAATGTAAGTAGCTAGATACAAGAGTACGCAGTTATTTATTGAAATGTCTTTACAGCGGGAGATTTTGTGCGCATTCTTTGTCTGTATGAGTGGGTTGTCGTTGTCACCCCTTGGTGCTTGGCACCCGGGGCGGACCGCCCCCTCCGCCCCCCCCTTACGCCACCACTGGCTTTTACAATGACGTAGGACTTAAGAAGGCAGAGGATTGAACCCGCGACGCCTAGGTAGGAAACCATAGCTTAGGATCGCCCAACCAACGCGCAACGTACTGAAAAACCGATCCATGAATGTATACTATATAAAAAATGGGTGGGTTGTTTCTCTACACTACAGTTACTTTCTTATGTGAAAACGTCTTTCGTTCATCACTGGCCATACTTGCTGTTTTTCTGCTCACTTTTAGAGCAACTCAAGATCAAATAAATAACTCGTGTAACCCTTTCTTGTTGTGGAGTTATGACTGATTTTTTGGTTATGCAGGGTGAATTTCGAGGTTCTTAGCAAGCAACGTACGAGTACAATGGTCTATTTTTAGAAAGTAAACGCCACTTGGCGCCACAACTCTTGGGCTATGAGAATATTTGGCGACAACAAAAGCGTTTCATCTCTAAATCTGGCGGACCTTGGTATTGGAGCCATTTTCAAATCGATTGCACATCAAAGAATTCCTACAAACATTTGTACATTCTTCTAGTTACCAATGTATTAGTAAACGGGCAAGATAAATTGCCTACAATTGCCTATTGCTAAACAATTGGCTTGTCCATCAATAGTCTTGCAGGGCAAGGTGCTGTGCTGGCCGTCAATATTGAAGAGTCCCGGCAAGATTGCTATAACATATACATATAAATATAACATATAAGACAGAAATTCACAACACGAAAAATGATCCCATTCAATAACTCCTCCACACTTTAACTGTGTGAATTTGAAAAAAATTTCAAAATTATTTCTATTAATATTAATAGCCTTTAAAATGTTGACAGTTTTGAGAGCGGCATTAGATTTAGCCCGGCAATATTGTAACATCAGTGTTGTAAGCCAAGCGAACTCACCATCAAAACAGGGCAATAGGTACATGACAATATTGCGCATTCATGATCGACAATAAGGAAATATTGTTGAAAATTCTCCTAAAAAGCTGCTCGTTTACCAGAGCCCTTAAGAGGGCATTACCAGAGAAAACCGGAAATACGTCATTTTCAAAAAAGTTTTTAGACGTATTGACTCTTTTCCACAAAAAATTATAATGGATTTCGAAAGATTGTTCTTTTATCTAGCATTCGTATGTAATAAATTTTGAGAAAATTTTAAAATTTTTAGTATAATAAGGTTATTCCATAGGTCGTTGGCAGATTTGTTCAATTTTCAAAAAAATTTTTGTATTATACCACACCCATTTCAAATAATAAAATCATGCAGTAAAATAAATCAATACATTATCTAGCAAACGTATGTTTTAGAATTTTCATTTTAGTTTCAATAAAATCATTAAAAAATATGTACGTACATGTGTTTCTTGGCGAAAATTGGTCCGTTTGTGTATTTATTTGCGCACTTACAAACTAATATATTTCAGATTTTTTTTATATTCTTATTAAATTTAGACATTATTGAAAAATGATAAATACTTTTAATCAAAAAATAACTTCAAAAAGTACATTATTTTAATAGTTTTATCATCACGCCTTTCGGCATTTTTGGATGAAGGTATAAATTAAAGCTAATTTGAATTGAAATAAATTCGATATTGAGTTATAATTTAAAAAAGCTGGTACGGAGAATAATTAATCTTTCTCATTGTAACCGCCCTGCATGATCGTAAGAACAACTTTCGACGAAATGTGGATTTTCGTCCGCTGGCTGGTTAAACGCTCTTAAATATCTAAATATCTAGCGCATCTGAGTGATTCAACTCCCTCGCAGTGAGTTTTGACAAGAACGGTGGTATATATATCTGCAATATATTATTATGTACGTTTTATTAAATTAAAATATCACGTTCTCCAACATATATAAAAAAAAGTCAGTTGCCATGCGAGTAGGGCCGCAGACATAAGTTATTTGGCCGTTCTTTTAAACTAACATATTATAATATAAATAAGTTGGGACATTCCATGCAAATGAGACGAGATGGTAGGTTTAGATTGGGAAGTAAGCTCATATTATTATGCCCGGTGAGTCTAGAGATGCATACATGAATATTCCTCGAGAATTTCTGCTTATTGTGCGCGCTTTTCGTGGAATGCATTAAACTGCATCACGCGGACAGCCGAGATCCCATCTCATGCTTTATGGGACTTCAAAATGCTGGGAGATTAATGAAAAAGAAATGAGAACTCGCAAAATTCAATTTGAACGCTGTAAAATAACCGTTAATCATTGGTTATTTTTTATTTTTTAGGTTTTTCGCAACTAATGAGTCGAAAACGAAAAAATATTTAATTTAAATTCCATTTAAAAATATTTTTTTAATCAAGATATATTGTTTTTCAAATTGTTTTCTCCGTTTATTTATAACAGTTAGTTGGTTGGTGCTAACAAAAAAAAATCGAACGAATTGAAGCTAGCAGTTCATATTGGAGTACTAGTACCTACCCTGATGTAAAGCAATGCGACATGGAACTGGCAGAGGGAGTATACTAAATTTTGTTTAAATGAGATCCCTGAGGCATGTGTGGAAAACCCATATGAGGGTCGTAAAAGAAATGTAGAGATTCGCAAAGAATGCAAGGCGTAATTTTTTTTTTTTTTTTTACATGAGCTCCACACAGGAGGCCCAGAGGAAAATAATTTCCCTCAAGGCCTATGTCATTTTTAGGGATGCTGTGTGGAGAGTTTTTTAAAGGAAAGGAAGGAGAGGAGAGTTCTGGGAAGGAAAAGGGTTTAAGGGGTGGGTAGGAATATGGGGTTCAGTGTGTCTAGGTCATTCGCCTCCAAGACCTAGACAAACCTCACCCCATGGACCCGGGCACCCCTGCTAAATCACCAAACGTAGCGAACCACTTGGGGTGACCTGTGGCAGAGGTGTTGGTTATCCAATAAAGGTTCCCGGGGCGGCGGTACCCATTCCCGCCTCCCAAATTAGAATGTGTTAGATTGTTAGATTGAGAAATGTGTTAGATTGAGAAAGGGGATTAGATGGTTTGGGCAGTTTTTGTAGAAAGACGAACAAAGAAACGGGTGTTAGGAGAATACTTATATGACCCGAATACAAATGGTAGAAGAGGTCGGGGACGCCCTAAGAAGACCAGAAAAAATTAAGTGATCTAAATACTTGAGTCAGAATAACAGAAGGGTATGTACAGTTTTGTTTTACTTAGTTTTTGAAGATCAAATCAGGTAGGTGATGTCCCCCATTCTCCATACACTGAGTATACCGATTTCTGGCATTTGTCATGACTCTTGCCAGCATATCATGCGTTATCCTGGCAATTTCTTCCTGGATGTTGGTCTTCAAATCCTGTAGGGTCCTTGGACGGTTCACATAAGCACGGGATTTAAAAAAAACCCATAGAAAAAATCCAAGAGGATAAATCGGGAGAGCGGGCCGGCCAGTCCAAATTACCCCTGAATGAGATGAGGGGCTCTGCAAAGTGTTCCTTCAAAACAGCCATCAATGCTCGGTGATCTAATTCTTCCTCTTGCCGCACTTGCAGTTTGTCTGAACGTAGTGACCCATACAACAATTGATTTCCGGTCCAGGACAGAGGTGAAATTAAAGTGATTCCGAAAGGCGCGCTGGGTTGCGATCACAGAAAATCCATTCTAAAAGTAGGCTTCAACGGCAAACCTACGCTTCTCATTGTTCCAACGCATGATGGCGACTAAGCTGTGTAGGGACAAAACTTTAAATTTTCGCCTCTCGAACGAGACCACTAGCGCCCCGCTACGACATCAACCGACAGAATGGCGCTTTAGTATGCTGCCTCACCCTGTATGTGAATTTAGCAAAGTGTGTACACCACGACCGATTTGTTTGGCGGTCCATCCTTTCTGCCAGGAAACGTCCTGATGGGCGGTTAGCCATATTTTAGTACAAAAAAGCGTTTTTTCGGACAGTAATAAGTTTTAGAGGAAATAATGTCCACTCGTTTGAGTGATATGGTGGTTTGTTGAATGGGGTTGTTAATTTAGGTCTCGAAGAGTCCTGCATATAACAAGGTCGTCCTTACATTTAGTTTAATTACAAGTAGTTTTGTTAACACTCGACCTCGCGTCCAAAAAATATGTTTCATAATGTTCTGTTATTTAATGAATCAAAAAAAAAATCATCTGAAAATCTAAGATTTTTAAATAAAGGTACTTAAAACCGACCTACATGTAAATCAAAGATTTTTGTAACATTTGTTTTAATTTTTAAGGAATTGTACAAATTATCCAAAGAAACGTCACTATCTCAACAATTCTTTTTCAAACTTTCATCGAGTTGATAAGTAGGTAAGTAGGTAAGAAAGTCAAATGAAAGAGAAGATTTTACACATAAAAAAGAGTCTTTACTGAACCATTAAGACGGCTACCACATTGAACCAGAAACGGAACGTACAAAAATATTTACTGATGAAAGAAACGAAAAACAGTCGGCTTAAAACATGACATCGCTACGCTTAGTAAACAATCGACAAATTGTGTAATTGAAATTCACGTAAAAGATTAACGATTCAATCAATACAATACCAATAACAATTCTTTCGTCAAACATTCTTCGGGCAGGTAGGTACCGTTAAATTGAAAAAAAAAAAACGATTGACAACGTTCAAATAAACTCGAAGATTTCACATTTAAAAAAGAATCTTTACTGAATCATTAAAACGGCCACCATCTTGAACCGGAAACGGAACGTACCGAAATGGTCGAAAACGGTACAGGACTTTAAAATAGGCTATGCTCAGTCAGCAATCACCAAACATTGCGAAATTGAACTTCACATAAAAGAATAATGCTTCAAAATGGTTGTCGTCTTGATTGGCACCTAAAGCAAGATTACCCAACCAATAATAATCTGGGAGAAGAAAGATTGAATCCGTAGTAAGGTCGCAGAAATAAATAAGCTAAGTGGCTTCGAAACGAGTTTACGGGGCTGTAACTTGGGAAGTAAAGATGGACCAGTGATAAGCAATCTCAATAGGTGACGGCACCAGGAGGAAAAAATGAAAAATTTAAATCTGAAATCACATTAACATCTTTAAAAGAAGGTTTTGTACAAGCCAACCTCATTACTTTATTTACTAAACAAATAATAAACAGATTTCCGTCTAACATCGCTGCATAAACTTTCCCATAGAATGATCGTGTGAGTTACCGACAACCTTGTCTTGTACATTCTTCACCGGTCAATTTGCTCGGCTGTGTCGGTGCAGTACCCACAGCCAGTAACACCCTAGACATTTAACTAGCAAACATAAACCTACCTTTGTGGAGATTTCTTAATAACTTGTAGGTAACTAGGCTCTGGGTTCAGATATCACTTAAATCTGTTGAAATAATTATTTACCTCCTGGATGCTAGATTTATGTCGAGTACAAAATCTGTACCTTAATTTAAATGGGTATAACTATATACCATAAGAAATCAAAGATAAGTAGAGTTCTTTGAATTGAACTTTGTTTGAATGTTGAATGTTTTTAAACATAAAGCAGATAATATTTTGTTTGTCTCACAAAAAAAAAATCGTCTCTGGTTTTTTTAAACACTGTTTTTTTTTAACTGTATCTACGTAGTAATTAATATGATTTATTTCTACAATTATTATTTTTCTAGTTCTTGTGTTATAATTTAAATCACCTAGTATGGTAGTTGAAAGAATCACAAAAAATTGTAATTTATTAAATTTATTAAAAAAAATTAACTAACTAACAAATTAATCATCACGACGTTTCCCCGCAGGGGTAGGCAGAGAGGACGGACCGCCAAACAACTCGATCTTGGCACACACTTCATACATCGTCTCGTACATGCTCTTCTATTATTCCGACTCTTCCCACGGCCCGACTCAAGTATCTGATTCACTTGGTCGTGCCATGTCTTCCTCGGGCGTCCCCGACTTCTTCTTCCATTCACATTTGCGTCATATATTCTCCTTACACTCCTTTCCTCGTTCATTCGCTCTAAACCAAAACCATCTGAGCGTCCCTTTCTTAATGTTACTCATTACACTTACATCAGCCTTGCATTCTTCGTGGATCTCCACATTTCTCACACGATCGTACATGGTTTTACCACACATATGCCCCAGGGATCTCATTTCTACAGTATTCAGTTTACTGACATCCTTCCTCTGCCAGTTCCATGCCTCACTGCTATCCATCAGGGTAGGTACCAGCACTCCATTATGGACGGCTAACTTCGCTTCTTTGGACAGTTTTTTGTTGGCGCCAACGTTCAGTCCTCCTTTAATAGAGTTGCCTGCATTTAGCCTTCTTTCGATATCTCTTTCAGCCCTTCCATCTATCTTTAATTTAAAAAAAAAATCTGTTAAAGTTCTGTCATTATTTCACATTGAAACTGTTGTTTAATAGTACTTGGATAGCAACAGAACTAGAATATGACTTTCGAAGAACTTGAATACTAACTGATGAATTGTGTCAATTCTGTAAAACAACCCGTCCTAAGCTCTACTGTTAGGTAACATAATGAAGGGCGAAAAATAAAATAATATCCATTCCCGTGGGCACAAATCAGAATGAGTAATAATTACTAATAATAAAAGTCCGCATATATTGATTTTAACTTATATATACTCACCTATCTTCCCAACTATAGCTCAACCGGGGAAGGCTCATGTTCGCAGTCCGTTGATGTTCGACTCGAGAAGATAACCACTCCGAAGGGATTGTGAAATTATTGGTAGATAAAATTCTGGGAGGTTTATAATTAAAAAAAATCTCTTTTGCTATTGAAATGTTTCATGAATGTACCAATTTTAGCAAATTATTATAGGCTCTAGGAAAAGCTATTACTATTAGTCCCTATGTGTACGTGCTAAGTTACTGATGTTGTTTACTTCAGTTTAAGCAGATCGGTAAATAAATACAATAATTAAATGTAAATTTCCTGTCACCTTGTTGGATCGCACCTGGGGTGAGAGACGTCAATATCACTGAGTTGATTTCTAATCAACTTACTTTGTTTGATTCTATTTTTAAAACATGTGTTGCGAATATCATAACGATTTGAATTAAAAAGGCCTCGAGGGACATGACGGACCCGGTTGAAAGTTAAAACCAAGCAGAAGCCAATGGAGAACTGCCCCGCGTCCAGCCCTTCGCAACCCCCGTCCCTAAAACTCACGACCAATGAGTTGCCATATTTTTACAAGTAATAATACAAGAGTAGATTATGAATAGTGTCCGACCAAAACAGGACTTTCCACCGAAACCGAATCTTCGGTGTCTGTCTCAGTTACGGCCGAAACCGAAACTTTTTTTAGACATGTTAAAAATCGATTGTTTACTGTTATTTGGCTTATTTTTACACTTATTCAGACAGTTAACACGTGTTAAATTAAATAAATAAAAAAACAATAACTGAAGTATGTAAAAAAAGTATATTTTTTATTTTTTTGATATTACTGCTGTAAAACAAATCAAAATTAACAATCATGTTTACTA
Source organism: Limnephilus marmoratus (assembly GCA_917880885.1). NCBI lineage: Eukaryota > Metazoa > Arthropoda > Insecta > Trichoptera > Limnephilidae > Limnephilus > Limnephilus marmoratus. The sequence continues at coordinate 27,513,579 of OU862921.1, forward strand.
CTTCTTGGAACAAAGATTTGTCAATAATCAACACTTAACGGAAAGACCTCGTTAATTGAGTATTTTGCTGATGATGGCGGGTGACAAACGAGCCACGAACTCCCCCGAAGTCAGCCGAACGAGAAGTTCCATAAAACATGTTTTGTTATTTTTTATAAATATTGTTTGTTTTATATAAGTAATATTAAAAAAATATTATTTTTCACATATTTCAATCACTGTTTGTTTTTTTTATAATTTATTTAATTTAACACCTGCTAACTGTCTGAATAAGTAAAAAAATAAGCCAAATAATAGTAAAAAATCGATTTTTAACATGTCTAAAAAAGTTTCGGTTTCGGTTTCGGCAGATTTTCCGCTAAAACCGAAACTGATGCCTAAACTACATTTTTAGTCGAAACTTGCCGAAACCGAACCTTCGGTCGGTCACTAATTATGAATGCTTTTAAGTATCACCTCAAACAAAACAAATACGATTAATAAAAATTTAATAAAATAAAAAAATTAATAAAATCATTTTGATATTACTTTATCGCTTCTTTGATATGATTTATATACTTGTTATCGGTTCCAAATTTGAATCGATAATAAGTAAGGGTAAGAGTTTGAAAATTAAAAGTTCTTTAACCAAAATAATTTTACGCATTACTCAAGAATATCATTACATCACACATTTGCACACATATTTTATTTTATTTTTAATTAAATGAAGACAATATAAGCGAAACTCAATCGAAAATCTGAAAACAGAAAAATCAGAAAAAGATATTGACACATCGATTGAGTTTCGCTTATATTGTCTTCATTTAATTAAATATTACAATTTGAGGTTTTACTCATAAAGTTAAAATAAAAATAAAAATATTTTATTTTTATTTATTTATTTATTTCAAGATTTTTGTTTATACATTACAATGATAATATATGCAAGATTACAAAATAATTCATGTTTTATTCTACTACTCCATAAGTTGAGCTCTAGGAGCTCGTGTTTATGGGAGGAGTATTTTACATGCAAAAAAATTATAATAATGTTCATTTTGTAAACAATTTTCAAAAAACTAATGAAATAAATATCTTAGGTAGGTACACAATTTAGACAAAAATAGTTATATAAGGACAATATCAATACAATTTTTTTTTAATATTAAATATTGCGGTTTTAAGTAAGGGTAAATTAATTAATTACATAAAGGGTAAACAGTATATCGAGCAACTCTACAAAATACTTCTTCATTATTAAATTTATCCCATTCGTCCACTTTGCATTGTTGATATTCCAATAATAATGGTATTATTAAAATATGCCACATTATTTTTTAAAGTTTTCAGCCATTCGGTTTGGTGGTATGGTTTCTAAACCACATGGGAAAACAGAAAACTGGTACCTTCGAGTAAAAACCAGCCATTCTGAATATTATGTGAAATTTATCACCGTTATCGGATTGTTTTATTGCATTTCGTGGTCTATTATAATTCGTTTAAATACGGAAAAAATAATTAGGTGAATCGTCCTTCAAAATACACAGATGCAAAAATTACGACAAACTGACACAATTATATTTTTATTATGTCATTAAAGATTATTATCTACCACATCCTTCAAGGAAATACCTTCCTTTTTACCTGCCGTCAATACGGCAAATATTAGTTGATTAATTACTTACCTACCTTTTGCGGTTTGTTTGTAGATATTAGGTAATTTTGGTTCTTTGCAAGATTGATTTGACGACTTCCATTGTAGAGCGGTTAAGAAGGTCAAATACGAATCGAGAGATCACGGGAAGTAAATTTTAAGAAACTAATAGGTAAGGAGGTATGGATTATTTCATATTTAACTAATTAAAATATTTTTTCGTTATTTGTTTTTGGTGTGTTATGCCGTGTTGCGCTACCTCCTTATTTAGTCAACGTTTCGGACAACCCTGATGATGGACACTGCAACGATGTCCGAAACGTTGTCTAAAGAAGGACGTAGCGCAACACGGCTTAACACCCCAAAAACAAATAACGAAAATGCTTTTGGTACGTGAAAATCTTAAAACGTATCTAATTAAAATATATTTAACTAATTTTTACATTAGTTCCAGAGTGGTAGATACTCTTTACCACCCTTGTGAAAGACTACCATTCAGAATGGTAAAGGTGCTTGAAATGGCTTTGGCCGTGTTTGGTGACCAGAACGTGGCAGGTAGTTAATCTTCCTCTTTCCCATCTCCTTCTCATCCGAACTATCTTTAACATCAAAACATACCACAATCGGGATGCCATGGTCACATTGGCTCCAGGCGGTTGCGAGCAGTTAGAAATCTTGCGCGGTATTTACTACAGAAAGAGTAGAACATTATCAAAGCATCGGTTAGGTTAGGTTAGAATAGGTTTGGCATTAAGGCAAAAAAATATATAGGAATTCAAGTAAGTGACATTCTTAACTTATTTTAACCAGTGATTCCTTACAATGATTGAAGTAAAAAATGTGGATGACATTTTGAATTCCTGTGACTTTTTTTAACTCTCCCACAGCCAACTGTTGCCGAAGATAGACCCCAAAATAACTATCCTTCTTATATCTACTTAAATACATGAAATATATTTTTAGTATTTTAGGTATTCCTGCGCAAAGGATTAATACATAATATGCCGTTTAAAAAAAAAGTGAAAAAATCGTTGATCGCAGGAAAAAATATTTTGTCAAATATATGTAGGTAATATTCCATGCAAAAACATAAATAACAAAAAAATATATATACATCAAAAAAAGAAAAAGTGTTTTCTATGGTTTAAAAGTTTAGAAAAAAAAATGGGGTCATCAGCCGACCCCCACGGTTAAGGACGTCATGTTTGGTATCTTGGCCTATCGAGGGTTAATGTATTTTTTTTCTTCAAAACCAAACAACAATAAATTTTCCTCATGCCATCACTCAGCCGAGTAACCACGCAATCCCTTAGCCCGACCCTAACTGTCGAATACCTACTGATATTTTAAGTTATATAAGGAGATAAAAAAAATAAATAAACTTCTTGGATTCATCATCAGGACTTGTAAGCAGTTTGATAACCAAGAAGCTATGCTAACGTTATTCGATGGCATACTGAGAAGCAAGCTAGAGTACGCGAGCGATGTTTGGGCACCGTACCACCAGAAGTACATTGATATGTTAGAGCAAATCCAGAAGAAATTCCTCATGTATGTTTATATGCGGAAGCATGGAACCTATCCAAGGTTCATGCACCATATTGACTTACTTGAGGAAACTGATTCTGTGAGCCTAGAAACTAGAAGGAAAGCAAGTCTTGCTATTCTGTCTTTCAAAATTTGGAACAATTTCATCAATAGCCCATTTCTCTTGGGATGCTATGATTTATATGTACCAGACCACTACAGCCGAAGTCGACATCATGACTTATTTAAAGTACCGAACGGCAAAACAGACGTCTTGGCAAAGCATAGCATGACGAGGGGAGTGGTGCTGTTAAATGAAATTGCAAACCATTTGGATGTAAGTGACTGTTCTTTATATGCCTTAAAAACATTATTAAAGAGTCACTTGCCTAAATGCTGATAAGGTAACTAAATTGTACTGTAATTGGAATTATTCTGTTGTACACTAATAATAAAAATAAAAATAAAATAAAAATGAGAAAAAAAATCGAAAATGTATGTGTATTTATGTTATTATTCATATCTTAACAAATTTCAGAACAACTCAAGAATATGGTTTGCTGTTTTCCTTTAGAATAATTAGAGGCAGTTGACCATGAGGCTCAGACAGATTTATGAGTTGCATAATAGGTCACGGATTTGATACGAACTGAGCATTAACTACGTGTACTACACCTTATTAAACATTGACACAAGTTTCATTAATTATATTTTGTCGTGAGTTTAATACTGTGGAAACTATTATTTGTTGGTTTGCAAAATAATTAAACTCCGTTGCGGTATTCAATCACAGTTGAAGAGGTAAATACTAACCGAACTAGGAATATGAATGTCGCAAAATAATGATTAAGAGCCTAATTAAATATAAGTATCTATTTTTGAAACCGTTGTTAGAATTCCGTTGTGTTAATATTTAACTTCTGTATGATTGTTATTAGACTGTTCTGAAGATGTTGGTAGCATAATGAAATCTGTCCATCGTAAAATTAATTAATGGAACAAAGTTATAAAGTATTTTAATCACAATGCTGCTAGATTTATCGATAAACATTAACGTTAAAACAATAAGGTAACATGATGTGTGATTATTGCTTAGATTTCTAATTGTACGAACATTATGAAAAATCTTTCTTAATCATTTGTAGATCACTGTAAATCACACATAAATCACACAAAATTTTCGGTAAAAAATACGATGGGTATAAATCTTAGGGTTAATACTTAAAGTGCCTATGTCAGATTTTGGTTGTTGTTAGGTATCCTAAAATTCTCTAAAATATCTCTTATTTTGAAAGTTTTTTTAGCCGCTTTAGATTAATAAAGTGAAGCCTGTCTGATAGTGTAATTGAAAATAATACTCAAAGAAATCGACAAAAAACAGCCGTTTCTGAACATTACGCATTTGACGTAGGAACTTCGACTACGACTACGGGCGTGTGTCTAGATGTCTAGAAAAACTTGAAAAACTGTATACCTGAATAATTATATGTTTATATGTTTATGAATAAAGAAATAATAAATATAAAATAAAACTCCTAGCATGAACCTCCAAAAATATATTACACGCATTTGACCTTTTTTCGAGCATTTAATGATATCGGTATGGGTATTGTGAGTAATTGTGATTCTATCGAAAGTTTAGAAGATACCTGGGGAGACTTTCATCCAGCGATGTGTAAAGTTCGACTAATAAAAAAATAAAATAAATAAATAGTATTTTGTGCGCTTTTTATGTGAATACCTCACGCACGAGAATCCCAACTGCTTCCAAATATCTGGAGCCAGAAAACTATGGCATCCCCGGTTGCGTTACGTTACATTGTGTGCCTTATGATAGTGAAGATGGGAAGGAGTTGGAGAAGTACCTATCTATTCGGATCTGGTCACCATACACTGCTAAAGATATTTCAAGTAATATTTCGATTAGGCATGGTGATCTCTCGCCAGGGCGATATTGAGAGCATCTTCCACTCTGGAAGGTGCCTTTCGGGTATCTGGGGTTTTGTTACCAAAAAATTGATATCGGAGGTGCAAATAATCCAAAATAGAGCCCTACGTAACATTTTTGGCTTGCCTTGGGATACACATGTTAAAGATATTTACCGTCACGCACTTGTATTACCATTTAAGATTGTTCCTAGCTTTGAGATAACAAACACCATCTTAAATATTATTCAGTGCAACACCCACACAAATATAAAACTGAACTATAACAACGACGTTCACCAATATAATACACGACAACACAATAAACTACATATATCAAAAATACACTCAACAAAGTTCGGACTGAAATCATTAGAATACATTGCGTACACTAACTATAACAAATTGCCTGAAGAATTAAGACAGATATGCCTCTAACAAATCTCGAAACGATATATTGAAATCCTATTTTTTCAAATGTTATTTGGAAAACGAGTCATAAGTAGGTACAAACTCTGTTCATGGCCGCAGTTTATATCTTTTTTAAATCTTATCATGTATTTTTTTATGTAAACATCTTGTTTTAGGTCTGTGTATTTTTGAGCATGTATCTTTTATTGTATTTTTCCTGATTGGTTTTTTATGCATTTCTATAGTCCATCATGGAGGATACTTTATTTTAACTTTGTGACACCAACAGTACATAAATCAAATGAGTGGTTATAATATTATTCACAAAATCTTATAAGACATGTTTCTGTGAAATATTTGTAAAGTGATTCTTCATATGTTTATTTCTGTATGTTGCTTCTGTAAAATGTTTTGTAAAATTTTTCTTCATTTATTGTGTCTGCATATTGGGTTGGGTTGGGTTTATCTTTTCAAATGTACCAATTGGCGATCCCTTAATGAGTTTTGATAACTCATGGGAATGCAACTTCGTTGTATGTTTTTATTTAAATAAAAATAAAAAAACAGCAATAATTTTTTTGAGTTAATTGTGAAACAACACAAATTTGTTAAATAAAAATTTCCCCACGATTTTCTAGTCTCTCGACCACGGAGTCCATGCTTATCATAATATTAGCCCTAGAGAAAATTATGTCATATTTTTAGAACGTGATATTCATGTTTTATGAGACAATATTTTTGTACATGTTACGATTCGTACTACTCGTTTAGACGAGTCGAAGTACTCTGTTTATAGAATAGGAGTGCACATCAAGATAACAATATTCATACACATTATACAGTACATATTTTATTTTTTATTTTTTTTTTTTTTTTTTTTTATTTTAGTTTATTAAGGAAACAAACAGTTATACATATTTTCATAATAGAGTAACATATTACATGGTTGCATTAACCAGCGAAGTTTCCGCTAAAATTTATAATATATATATATGTATAAACATAGATTAAAACATAAAAGAAAACATAAAGTGGTAGAAAAAAAGAAAAAATATATATATGTACAACAGAAATGAAAAAAAAAAAATACACAAATTAAAGCATGTGGGATATGTAAATCATCCAAATATTATTATTATTATTATAAAAAGAAGGAAAACATGCAGCAGGGGTGGAGAGTTCATAATTAACAATTTGTTTTGATTTTTTCTATTATGAATTTAATAAATTGGCCTGAGGACAAATGGAAAATATCAGCGTCGTAAAAGATATCATTGTATTTTGTGCACGTCCTTCGGAGAAATGAATGTTGTGTGTAATTTGTTTTTGAGTGTGGGATGTGGAATAGTTGGTTTGACCTTGTGTTTCTTATTGGACAGTGGAAATTAATGCACTTTATGTGTTTTATGTCGCATAAGCATTTGTGTTGAATAGGATGCATATTCTCTCTTAAATCAGCTCTTCTCTAACCATAAATGTAAAAAAAACCAACCTATACTAAAATTTTAAATGATTTTGCAACGTTAATCCCCCGCTTCCTAAATTATTTTTCTTGAAAACTTAAAAAAATATGTTGTTTTTGAGCATAATCTATACATTTCCCACGCCGAAACGGTAATTATATGAAATTCCCTCGACAGAAAAAAATCGCAAAGTACGCTTCAAAGTATTTCATTACATGCTATTTAAAAGGGTATTACCAGAGAAAACCAGAAATATGTCATTTTTAAATCAGATTATAGACGTTTTGATTCTTTTCCACAAAAAATTATAAATAAATTTCGAAAGATTGTTCTTTTATCTAGCATTCGCATGTTTTAAATTATGAGAAAAAATGTTTATTTTTAGTAAAATAAAGTTATACCATAGGTCGTTGGCAGATTTGTTAAATTTTCAAAAAAGATTTTGTATTATACCACACCCATTTCAAATCATATAATCATGCAGTAAAATAAATCAATACGTTATCTAGGTATCACGTGTTTTAGAATTTTAATTTTAGTTTAAATAAAATTATTAAAAATATATACGTACGTGTGTTTCTTGACGAAAATTGGTCCGTTTGTGTATTTATTTGCGCACTTGCAAACTAATATATTTCAGTTTTTTGTAACATTCTTATTTAATTTAGACATTATTGAAAAATGATAAATACTTATAATCAAAAAAATGATTACAAAAGTACATTATTTTATAGTTTTATCATCACGCCTTTCAGCATTTTTGGATGTAGGTATAAATTAAAGCAAATTTGAAATTAAATAAAATCGATATTGAGTTATAATTTTAAAAAGCTGGTACGGAGATTAATTAATCTTTCGCATTGTAACCGCCCTGCACGATCGTAAGAACAACTTTCGACGAAATGTGGATTTTCGTCCGCTGGTTGGTTAAACGCTCTTAAGCATTTCGACGAGTCGTGGTTTATTAAACATTTTTACAATTTTCGTATTTATTTTTCGTACCCTCTAACATTCGTATTTACATCTCTTCTTTTTTGAGCGCTCACTACCGGGCCTTAAGTTTTTTTTCTCGTATTTCCGAGTTATTGATATTGCAACACCTATTGACAATTGGGCAATTGTTGCTCTTTGTATTAGGGTAGGCGTCATTAAGCAATTTACTCAAATTGTTTAATAATATTTTTCAAGAATGTATTGTAGTTATGCTCAATATGTTGAATTTGAAAAAAACTTTGAAAAAACTTTCTCAATTTTATTTAATTTCCATTTTTCGTAACTCGTTTCGAAGGTTTTTGGGTTAGGCTTTTGTTGCACTTACTTTTTTTGCTTATTTTATTAAATAGTAAGCAAAGAACAGAAAATCGAAATGTGATCTAAATCATTTTGAAACAAAATAATGATTTAGGATTTTCACGGTCAAAAGTATGACCGTGATTTATTTTTGGGTTATTGTGCCATGTTTGTCATTATGTCAACTTTTTAGGCAACGTTTCCAAAAGCATTACATTGTCCATCATGTTATTCCTCAATATCCGTAAATGTTTGATCAATTTCACAAGAAGTAAGATGAAATTAACCTTACTTAGGACTTTGGACACATATGCGCCAATAACAAGCTGCATCGGTTTATATCTACAGTAGTTATAGTATATATTCATTACGCTGTATACTATGTTAGAAGTATGTTTTTATTATTTTTTTTTATTTAACTTTTCTAACTCGCAATGTCCTTAACGCTCTTTAACATTTATTATAAAAAGAAATTTACCCACACGGAATAGAATGCAATACATTTAGAAACGGCAGAAAATGCGTAACGAGTAAAATCCAGAAATACTTGTGGTGCATTCGTGGTTGCATTTATCCACATACCTGGCATTGTTATGAGCTGCATTGCTGCATCACCGCTAGCCTAACCTAACCTAACCTACGCCTTCAGTGACATATAACATTATCGACTTCCGGTAAGAGTAGAGCCTTAGAATTAAGGCTGCCTGGAGAATTCACCGACTTTCTAATCTAGTAAAATGTACACAACATCTGGTCACGTACCATTATTCTCTTGGAATATAGAACACACGGTTACATCGCGTTGGTCACTAGGGAAGTAAGGACGCAATATTTCGTGAAATAGAATATTTGGTCAAGTCGAACTAAAGAGAGTTGAACTAAAAAATACTTAATATTATTAAAATCAATAATACTTGAATAATTTACGGCAACACATGTAAAATTATTCCTATGCTTAGATCGGTAAAATAAAAGACTTCAACAGTCGCTTGTCACAAGGCATAGCAAAGCATTTAACATTTTGTAATGTTTTAAAATGAATAAATAATTGGATTGAATTGAATTGAATTGAATAGGATGCCATAGTTCCACTGGCTCCGGACATTAGAGAGTAGTTGGAACTCTTATGCGATATTCACTTAAAAATATAATGATCAACACCACTTAAAGCTGTATTTGATTAAACTCCCCACACCAACCATGTCCATAAGGCTTTTCATACAATGGTCGTTTGTTTTTCCAACTTAAGACATGGCCAAAATTAATAATTTACCGAACAAAAATACCATGCCACGTCTAAATACTATCTTAGGCACATCTTTCTTCATCTTGTTCATTACGTTTCCATCGGACTTCGGTCCTTCAGAGTTTGACGTACGAGTCAGTACCATTCTTGGCAATACAGGGGCTTGCTAATTATTCTTAGCCAGTGATTCGATGATAATCTATTTTAATTTTATTTTTATTAAATACAATAAAATTGAATAGTTTTAACATTATTTGATAATGTGTGCCCCACTATATTTAATTTTTGTTCTTTAATTCGTCTTTTAATTTAATATCTGAAATTTTTTTAATTTCCCACATTTTTGCACACAGTGAGAGATTGTTGAAAGCTTTTATTGCCTGGTATTTGTGGTGTCTGCCGAAAGCTCATGTTTACCGTCGGAGTTTTACTAATGACGGTTTGTGTTTCTTAAAATTTGTTTTCTTGTCAGAAATGTAGTTAGTATTGTTTTTGTGCATAATTGGCGTATATCTTGTACGTTAAACATAGTGTCAGACATTCAATGTTTTTTTAAGTTTTACCTTATGACCGATTACTGAGTTTGTTGCTCCTCCCGAAACAATGATTCCATATTCTATTATGGATTGTCGAAGTGTAAAATACATATTTTTTATTTATTATATATATATGTTTAGGAAAATGAGTTTTGTTTTAAGGAGTTTATTTGTTATTTGTTTGATATAACATGTAGATTTGCATAGAAACAAATATCGTCAATGGCTTAATATCTTTATCTCATTTAGCTTGCGTTTTGTCTCTCTTGCACTGGCTAACATTTTATTTGATCGGTATATTATAATGGAATTTCACCATGAATTATTAGCCTCAAAAATAGAACTATTTGATAGAAATGAAAATTTCTTAATCTTCTCTTTAGCTTACGAAACTCGCTTACATCGCATTTTTTGGCAATTCATTGCCTTATGTCTTAGCCATATTGATTTCAGAAAAGCTGTCCTTTAAAATTACTTTAAAGGACGATTTAATGCATTGCCATCTGAGTACCTACCCACCGAATTGCTGAGGTAACTTGATAAATAAATGCTCCTATCAAAGTTCTGTACACTGCATCCCACCCAGTAAGAACAGTTCTATCATCATGTTGTCTATTCCCCATGGGCGTAAGTACCTAACTACCTACGAGTCTAGTCTGCAAAAAGACCAGAGGTTAACTCGAACCCACACAGTCATCAGTATCCAACCACATAACGCAGGTACCCATAAGAGAATTGCCATGGTTGTCCCATACAATGGCAGGGGAATTCCCTATACATATATAGATTCTATGGTGTCGGAAATCGGATTAGAATGACATAATAAAATCATTGTATTTTGATGGTCTAGTTTTTTTCATACAACTGTAAACATGTCCGGAATCCGGAATCCGGAAAAGTTAAAAATACACGTTCGTTGGAAAAACCCATGCTCAGGTGAAAAAATTAGAGATGGGTATCAACCGGATCATTTAGAAGCGTTTTAAATTCAATACACTTTGTTCGGGTTTAAAAAAAAAATAACTTTTAACAGAGCAGAAAAATGGTTGTTGAATAATGCAGTAAAAAAAATAATTTTAATAATATGAAATTTTGAACAACGTTGTTTGTCCATAATTTCTAGGTTAACACAAATAATTTCATCTACCGAGCTCTGGAATATATTCAAAACTAACATTGGAAAAAATTCACGCCGTTTTTTTTTACATTGGCTTCACACAGGAGGAACTGAGGAAAAAAATCCCCCCGGGCCTAAGTCATCTTTGAAGATGCTGTGTGGAGGGTCTTTTTATGGTCTTTTTATGAAAGGAAAGAGAGGAAGTTTTAGGAACGAAAAAGGTATGAGGCGTGGGGGGAAATCAAGGAATCATTGTGTCCAGGAGTGACAGACTGAATCCATCCCTCCCACTGCGGTGTAAGGCGGAGAGTCCGGCTGGAGACTTAAAAAGGTCTCCCTCAACCATTATCTCTCGATCCGGCCTGCCACGCAGTAAGTGAGCCATAGTATTCGCCAAGACCTAGACAAACCTCACCCCAAGAACCCGGACACCTCTGGTAAGTTGTTAAACGTAGCGGCCCACTTGGGGTGACCTGTCGCAGGGGTGTAGGTTATCCAATCAATAGTTCCTGGGGTGGCAGAACCCATACCCGCCTCCCAAATTGAATGTTTTTCAATTGAAAAATACTTGATGGAAACACGTTGTAAAAATATCGTGTGCGACGATCATATAAAAATAGAATTAAAATATTTTGATAATAATAAATAACGGGTAAATATTATTACTTGTCTGATTACGTCTAAAAGGGATCGAAATGAAAATCTAGTCTCTTTCAACGGAAGCAATCTTCCGAACAGGCCCTCCATTGATATGCTTGGTGTAACCCTAAGTGACCAGCTCAGGTATGGGGGCTCCATCGAAGCCAGAGTAAAGTTAGCCTCCCAAAAACTGGGCGTACTGTACAGGGCCCGCAGATACTTTAATAGTACACAACTGCTAACCCTGTACAAATCGCAAGTGCGCCCCACGGTCGAATTTGGCAGCCACCTCTGGTCTGGAGCTCCAAAATACCTGAAAAATACCCTCAACTCTGTGCAGAAACGGGCGGTCCGTTTGATAGATTCTCCCATCCTTTTTTTTATTTTTTTTATTATTATTAAGTTAAAAGAAACATGATATTTCGCTTTCTTAACTTAAATACAGAGCATACAGTACAGTAGTAAGAAGTAATATTTTTAATTTTGTTCCAACATTTTGAGTTTAAATAGTTTTTTTTAAAGGTTTTTATATTATTTTCCGTTTTTAGGTTATCTGGAAGGAGATTATATATATGAACTCCCTCGTGACCAATACTTCTCTTTCAGTCTTAACAGTATTTGTGTACAATTTATTGTGTTGTCTAGTATAATGTTCGTGTACTTGTGATGTTTTTATAAATGTTGTGTTTGTGTGTATAAGTCCATTTTGTATTTTGTAGATTAAAATACATATGTTATATTCGTACAATGTTCTTATTTTCAAAAGATTCATTTCCTGGTATAGTCTTTTGTGGGAGTGTCTGGGTTATAGTTGAGTTTTTTAATAACTTTGTTCTGTATTATTTGCAAGTCGTTTAAGTACGTAATGTTAGAGGTGGGTAAGTTCTGCATTTTTCCGGAAGCCTCCGAGACTTGCTTCCTTTTAAAAGTACACGAGTTCTAGGAGCAGGTCCCGGGTCCGAGTTCTTAGGTGCGGACTGGGCACTGGGTATTGTTGCGGCGCACCGAAACGGGACGCACGGGTTCAAAGAACTCGGAACCAGGACCTACTCGTAGAACCAGAGAGAGTATTAGATTTTTTTCTGAAACCGTATTGTTTGGCATATAGAAATGATTCTTTTTTTTTTTTTTTATCTTAACAGACGGATTGCAATCTTTAGAGCACAGGCGTCGGGTGGGAATGCTATCCTTGTTCTACCGGTATTACAATGGAAGATGCTCCGAGGAACTAGCATCATTGATCCCTTCGGCACCGGTGCATAGTCGGGAAACACGCCAAACGCATGCCCAACATTTGTACACAGTTGACATATGTCACATGAGAACGGGTCGTTTCTTCGACTCGTTCTTGTGTTCAACAGCTCGGCTGTGGAATGATTTGCCGGCCTCTGTGTTTCCTCCTTCCTACAACATGGGTCTCTTCAAGACCAATGTTCATTCCTTCCTCTCCTCAAAAAGACCCTCCACACAGCATCCCAGATGACATAGGCCCTGAGGGAAATTATTTTCCTCAGGGCCTCCTGTGTGGAGTTAATGTAAAAAAAAAAAAAAAAAAAAACATAAAATAATGTTTAAAAATCTTGGAATATAAAAATGAAAAATAATAATTTACTAACACAAAAAATGGATTAGAGAAAAGTCATCTTTACATGCCAAAATAACGCTTGCTGTGGCAACTTCACTGTTGCAAATAAAAGTTTTGGATCATTTTCCCCATTCATAGCTGATATTATTATGCAAAAGCTGGGCGAAGCAAGATTCAATAATTACTTTTAGGTTCCTCAAATTAGTTTTACTCTTTATTACTTTTACGTTCCTCAAATTACTTTTACTCTTTATTACTTTTAGGTTCATAAAATTTTCAAATGGCTTGCTTTGCTTTGACCAAAGTGGCAAAAAACTGAAATATAAAGAAATTTATGAAATGTGGAAACCTCAACTTTATTCATACATTAGTTTTACTGGGTATTTATTTTGTGGTTTATCATAAATCATTACTTTCACCGCAGAAAGTGTGTGTGCTTTGTTGTTACAAAGTCGATATCAGTAGAAAGCACACACGAATGATATAGATACTCGTAAATGCATTTAATCTGCTTTTGGCTCACAAGTATTTTAAAAAATAACACAAACACGATATTTAGGTTTAATAAAAGTAATAAAGTAAGAGTAAGTTTAGTATCCGTGCCGTCCAAAGGAATTAAAATAGGTATAGGTACGTTATTATTGACATAAAAGTGTTACATAATCCTTTGTAAACAATATAATATTATATATATTTCTTAGGTACTTAAATTTCAAACTCAAAATTCCAATAGAAAACATTAATTATTTAAGTTTAATGAATCGACTAAATTTAATTACGCTGTCTGACAGAAGAATCATTTCAGACCTAATTTTATTGTACAGAATTATGAACAACCTAATTGACAGCCCTGCCATCGTTTCTACTATTAAACTTCTTGTACCGACAAGGAATACTAGACAAAATATAACATTCTTTTGCAACACATACACAACTAACTATCAATCACACTCACTTACCAATAGGATGCATTATTTAGGCAACAAGTTTGGTGGTATTGTAGATGTATTTGCTGATTCCCTTTACATTCTAAAATGCAATTTAAACTAACACTTTGTTGAATCCTACAAATTATTGTAACATGGGTATAATATATTTAACGATTTGATTTGTTGTTGTAATGTTTATATTATATTTTGTTCTATGTTATTGTTAAATATTACATTGTTTAAAATATTTCACGGGTTTCCACAAGATTATATAAGTGGTTTTTTTTCTTTAAAAACTACTTGTATATTCTTAAAAGTTTTTTCACTTTTATAACTTTTGGTATAAATTCTATGTATGTGTAATCCTAGATATCTTAAATATTATTTTCTAATCTATGTAAAAGCCCCTACGGGCGTATAACAACAATAAATAAATAAATAAATAAATATATTTACAGGATGCCAAGGGACGTATTTGACATACTTTAACCAGTGATTGGTGGCATTAGAGGCCATCCATAAATTACGTAACACCTTAAGGGGGAGGGGGAGGGTCAAAATTGCAAAATGTGTGACGTCAACGGGGGTCTCATAATGGCGACGATGTGTGGCAGGGGGGGTTCAAAAATCATGAAATTCGTGTGACGTAATTTATGGTTTGCACCTTATTTGGAGTAAAAGACGTAAATGAAATTTTGGTCTCCGGATTCTGAAAACAGTGGGTATTGGATGGGACGGGTCAGGGATTGGGTGGTTTACTTGTCCGAGTGACCAGTGACCACATGTGGAAGAATTTTATTAACAAAAATCACCGGAGACCAACATTTCATTTACGTTTTTTGCTCCAAAATAATGTCAGGAATAACCTGCACATAAGTACATTCATCAGTACTTATGCAGACTTTCTTATGACATCATAACTTCAAAAGTTCACGTCGATGGACGTCACAAGTTAGAAAAATGTATATTTGACCCACTTTAATCTTATTTATCCATGGCATTTTGAAATTTTCTCTGTTCGTCAAAGAAATTGAATAAATTTGAACTTTCGCCTCGTTTTTTATTATTTTATGATGGTGTTTACACTATAATCACATAATAACAAACTCAGGTGTTACTGTACCTACATGCGAATGACGCACATTGCACATATCTGCACCTACCTGCCCACAAAAAATAGGAGAGATTAAATAAAACTAAATGATTAATTCCATCGTAAATTAATGGTTTCAAATTTATAAATAACTAGCTGACCCGACGAACTTCGTACCGCCTCAGAATCAATAACTGTTGAATTAAATAAAGTTTTTTTATTAAGTTAAAAATTACACAATGAAGCAATTATTGATGCCCAACTGTCCGTGTTTTGTTTTTGTCAGTATCAGAGATGGCGTTGTGTACAGATTTATATTTTTGGTGATTTTCTTACTTTTCCACTTACTTACGGGAATTTAATTGACTTTTATGCGGGTCTTGGCAGCGGATGCGTCTGCCCACCTGCTGCGTGGCGGGCCGGATCGAGGGAGACTGGTTGAGGGAGGCCTTTTGACCTATCCTGCCGGATTCTCTCGACCAATGGAAAGTCCGGCTGGAAAGGTCAAGGTAAAAGGTCAATTCCAGTCAAGGCAATGGCCTTGCACCGCAGTTGGAGGGATGGATTCACTCCCGGATACACTGACCTCCAGATTCCTACCCACCTCTCATGTCTTTTTCCTTCCCAGAACTTCCTATCCTACCCTTCCTTAAAAAGACCCTCCACACTGCATCGCCTAAGATGACATAGGTCCTGAGTGGAGGTTACGTAAAAAAAATGCGTTTCATTTCAGAGATTTATTATTATTGTATTTTTCCTTTGGAGGGGTGCAGAGACATACATATGTTCACCGTTTGTCTCATTTTCTACTATTGACGTTTAGTGTGTAAGAAAGAGGGGCAGCATTATATCGACATTTGACGTTTTGGAATTTTTCCTATTTTCGTATCCAGGTACTTCCCCACCTTCCTCTTCCCCATGTCCTTCCCTTTCTCACTACTTTCAGCCTCATGCCATACCCTAATTGGGAATGCGGTGCCATAGTCTCAATGTCTCCAGACGGATGGGAGCAGTTTGGTCTCCTGCGCGGTATTCACTTTAAAAAAAATCATAATGTGAAACGCCTCCTGCGATTGCTTCGTTCCTTTGCCATAATCGTGGATCGGTTCGCGCATATGTTCGCAATTGCATTGATGTAAATGTGAAAATAGATAGGTGAATTTTTTTTTAGTGCTCTTTACTAGGTGATCCAGTTTTGAGGCGAATAAGGTTTTGATAGTGTTTTCGGCGACTTTTGTAGTTCAACTTCAAGGTTCGGGTATTATCGTATATATGCAGGTGTGTACAAGGGGAACGTATGCGCGGCCAATTTCTGCCCGTTTCATACAAATCTTAGATTTGGATTTGAGATCAAAATATCCAACCAAACTGAAAAATTATTTTTGTAATCAAAAGGTATATCAAATATCTAGTCAGGTTGTGAGCTACTTTATTTATTTTTGCTTTAAATTATAAGATATAGGCCATTAAAGATTTTAATGTTTCTGGATTTTAGAGGCGATTTGGGCAATTATTTGTGAGTAAATGAAAAACAATAAAAAAATTATTTTACTGCATTCATCATATAAATATAATGAAATATAAAATTAAAAATTAAAATTTATAAAAAAAATCGTTTTGATGGGTGTAAATTAAAAATACAAATTACCTATTTACGGCGGAATAAAAAATAGTCGTTTATATATTAAAATTACTACCCAAAAATGCATTTTTAAGAATTTTTTATTTTTTATTTTATTTTTCATTATATTTTTGAAATAAATAAAGTAAAATTATTTTTTTTTTGTTTTTCTTTTACTCACAAATAATTGCCTAAGTTGCCCCCAAAATCACGAAACGCTAAAATGTTTAATGGCCTATATCTTATAATTTAAAGCAAAAATATATAAAGTAGCTCACATCCTGACTAGATATTTGATATACCTTTTGAATACAAAAATAATTTTTCAGTTTGGTTGGATATTTTGATCTCAAATCCAAATCTAAGATTTGTATGAAACGGGCAGAAATGGGCCGCGCATACGTTCCCCTAAAAAAGGACACGTATATTTATGATGCAATTATTTAAAAAAATAAATTGCAGGTTTTAAAAATTATATCATTATTTTTCCATTCACAATATTCAAATCGTAGTCGCTCTCCCAACGGGTATACAAATTAATGTCTACCCGTGGGGGTATAAATTTGTGCGACTCTCCCGGTAATCTTGTATAACAGACGTAGTAGTCTATCTAAAAAATTCAGTACAAGTCGGTTAGTTGAATCATAAGTACCTAATTACTTATATGACTCGCGTAGAAAAGTCAAAGAAAAATCATCTACCTACTGAAATTGTCAACATAAGTGTGTGGCAGGACTCTACCAAGATAAGGCAGAATATTATTGATGATTAAATATAATCAGCTGGTGATAATCTCTTAGTAAGACAGTTATTATTAGGTTAATTGGTTATGAGTTATGAATGTTATGTAGCATGATTATTATATTTTTAGATTGATAAAAGCCTAGAACATATGTTTGAGTATGTTATTTCATATCAATGACGAATTTGAAATTATAAATCACATTTCGTCCTTATTAATAAAACTATTGCGCATTTAAAAAAAATCGCAACAACCGTCCAAAAGAACTGAACGGTAAGATTCGTTCTTTTGGGGTCCGGGTCATGGTTTAAAAATCTGACAAGGAAAACACAATTCAATTTCAACAGCTTAAAAATTAAACGACATTAAAAATATTTCGAAAAATTTAATTTTAAATTTGTGGTGCTTGGGTCCTTTACCAAACTTTGGAACTTTGAGTATGTCAAATATTACGATTATATTGAAACTGAATTTCTTCGACCATTTGCGTTCCTCTTATTTTTTGTGTCTTAAACATATAAATTAGTGAAAAAATATACATCATGTATGTAAATAGGAAATATATTTTTAAATGAGTCAATGAAGATTATTTAACAATGTCGAAGAAGGTTCCACCCAGAAAGCCTTGGCACTTACGATAGTGAGCCCCTGAGGTGATTTTTCACAAAAACGACGCTATACAAGTCATCTAAATATTATAACGCTTCAGATTTTATGTCCCGGTTAAATCTTTCCCACAGGAAAAACTTAACTCTTTCACACACTTTTTCACAAATGATCATCTAGTCAATCCACGTTATGCAATTGCACTATACAGGGTGTTGAGGGACGTACTTGACTTAATTTAACCAGTGATTACTGGCATTATTTGGAGTAAAAAATGTAAATGAAATTTTGGTCTTCGGTGACTTTTTCGATGACTTTTTTTTCAATTGTCGTCACTGGTCACTCTGCCGAGTAACCGACCAACCCTTAATCCGCCTCCAACTGTTCAATACCTATCATTTTTTATGTTTTTGTAGGAAAAATAAAAAAAAAACATCAAAAATGTCACCGGAGACCAAAATTTTATTTAACGTTTTTTACTCCAAATAATGTCAGGAATCACTGGTTAAAGTAAGTCAAGTACGTCCCTTAACACCCTGTATAAGTATAATAAATACAAAATAATACAAGAACAACATGTCAAAGAGACCAAATGGGAAAATAATTCACCGACTCCATATATTTTCATATCAGAGGGTTCGGCTCGGTGGACCTCCTAATTGGACCTATAAATCCAACTGATCCCTCAATATAAATATTTAAAAAAAACTTTTGTAATCCTACATGTTTTAAAATGACTGATTTTTGCATTTTTATACTTACGTAAATTCTTTGACAAATCTAATATGCCTAAATTTTGAATGAGAGGGCTAGGTATAATGCCAGTAGCCGAAATAACAAATGGTAACATTTTTATAGTCTGAGAATGCCAAATTCTTATAATCTCATTTCCTAAATCTGTATATTTTCTTATTTTTTCACAAACAGATTTTTGAATATTACAGGAATTTGGAATAGAGACATCAATGATATAAGTAATTTTTTTTAATTTTGTCGTGTAAAACTATATCAGGTCAAATATTCCTGAATGGTGTGAACCTGCAGGTGACTGAAGGAACTAAATACCTTGGACACATAATCACCAGTAATCTGATGGACGATGACGACATCGATAGGCAAAGAAGAGCTCTCAGTGTAAAAGCAAACATGCTCAGTAGAAGATTCCGCCTTTGCAGTACTGCTGTAAAAAGGACGCTCTTCCTTTCCTTCTGCGCAACACTGTATACGTGTGAACTCTGGGCAAACTACAAGAAGAGTAGTATAGAAAGACTTCGGGTTCAGTACAACAACGCCTTCCGCATAATGTTTGGTCTCCCCAGATATTGCAGCGCTTCCCGGATGTTCACGGAGGGGCGAGTTCCTGGCTTATTAGATCCAGGGTGGCAGGAATGAGGGAAAGGATAACCAGCTCTGGAAACATCCTCGTCATGGAAGCCCGCCTCAGTCCATCATCCAGTATTGATGCACACTGGAGAAAAATACTGGCTCCTTACGTGCTCACAGAATCCTGAAAGCTTAATATTATTATTTCTTTTGTTTTCCTTTTACTACTATTAGCTTATTATCTTTTTTTGTTTCGTGTACATTCATATCCAACTTCTTTTTCTTTTTTTTCCTTTCAAATACTTTGTACATGTATGTGTATATTATACCCTTATGGAATGTGTGGGATTGCACTCTCCTCCCCACATACTGGAATAAACACTTATTTATTTATTTATTTATTTATTATGACTAAATGTTCTGTCTGTGAGTATAGTTTTATTATTTTTATGAAATTCATTTTAAATTATTATTATTATTATTATAGTATCTATGGTTTGATAAATTCTATAGCAAAAGCTTCCCGTGGGGTGAAGTGAACTCGTCCCTACAAGAACACTGCCGTAGCAATACTGTGAAAACCGGAATAGTTGCCGAAGGCTGGAATTTGGAAGAAAGCTTTATTTAATTATTTTTTATTAATAATTATAGATTTAAGCGGTTCTTCTAAAAATTCCCACAGCTCGAAACATTAAAGTCTTTTATGCAAACAACTTCAACGCGTTTTGAATCCATGCTACAAAAATGATATTCAGATTACATAGATACTATCCCATCTCTCATGTTTTTCCAACATAGTTTCATTTCCAACATAGTTTCACATTCAACATTTATTTTCAACATAGTTCTTTTTAATGATATTTATGTACTCACGTGGATTATCGAAAAGAACAAGTCAAAACAAGTGTAATATAAATTATTACTTAGCTAATAATATCGGCTTGAAAATGACCATTCACCATGTTCGATTAGATGAAGATAATTTATTAGTGAAAATGTTATATTTAGGTTATTGGTTATGATTATTCATTACTGGTAAATTTTTAGAGAGATGAATAGATAACGTTAAATATGAGTATTCAGTAGCATAATGTGCATATGTGACTAACACGAGTGTGTACTTTTATCTTAGTAAACTAGTATGATAATTGGAAGCAAATAAAACGATGAAATATTTTTTTAAATGCGTCACATCTGTGAAAAGATTATTGATGAAGTAATCAACATGTTGTCCTCAACACTATACTTGGGGCTTTTGGGGTGTGTCTATTCCATCAATAGACAAACCCCAAACCGGTCAGCGGCTGAGTTAGCATCGTGTTTGGGTCCCAGGCGCCGCGTATTCGATTCCTCGGCTGGTTAAGTCCTCCATCACGATAAAAGCGACATTTGGTAGTAGAAGATTTTAAAATTTTGTCAGGTTTTTCTTTTAAAATAATAATATAACTTAATAATCCATTAATAACTTTTCCACGAAAAATTATAAATGGATTTCGAAAAATTGTTTTTTTATCTAGCATTCGCATGAAATAAATTTTGAGAAAAAAATTTAATTTTTAGTATAATAAGGTTATTCCATAGGTCGTTGGCAGATTTGTTAAATTTTCAAAAAAGATTTTGTATTATACCACACCCATTTCAAATAATATAATCATGCAGTAAAATAAATCAATACATTATCTAGAAAATGCATGTTTCAGAATTTTTATTTTAGTTTCAATAAAATCATTAAAAAATATGTACGTACATGTGTTTCTTGACGAAAATTGGTCCATTTGTGTATTTATTTGCGCACTTACAAACTAATATATTTCAGATTTTTTTAACATTCTTATTAAATTTAGAGATTATTGAAAAATGATAAATACTTATAATCAAAAAATAATTACAAAAAGGACATTATTTTAATAGTTTTATCATCACGCCTTTCTGCATTTTTGGATGAAGGTATAAATTAAAGCTAATTTGGATTGAAATAAATTCGATATTGAGAAAAAAGCTGGTACGGAGAATAATTAATCTTTCTCATTGTAACCGCCCTGCACGATCGTAAGAACAACTTTCGACGAAATGTAGATTTTCGTCCGCTGGCTGGTTAAACGCTAAAGAGGATTCAATTATAATATTTAGATATCATTTTAATACTAATTTATTCCCGAAGATACCATCCACAGATGGGAAAGAAAAAAGTCGATGGATTTTGATATTTGAAATTGTCCAGGAGACTCCATCCAGGCCGCAATGGTAAATAAATTAATGTCCAATAAACGAATGGCCTAGTCTGCTCCAATGATTTTTATGCAGTGGTGAGGATGTGCTTCGAAAGAGTGCATTCGTTCTTTCAAAAATATATGAAGTGCTTCAGTACCTAGGGAACCAGAAGAGTTGAGAGAGGCAGGACAAAATTGTTAGAAACCTTTCTTGTCATGCTTTTCGACGTAGGTATATTATATGTATTGTAAATCCTCCACATTTTACTATCTTCTATCCATAAGAAGCCATCGGCTATTAGAAGTCCATTGAATGAACCCATGCATTAATTTTATGTATTTCGCAATAAATCTTAGGAAACTTTATCCTCCGCAGAGAAGACAGGTTATATAAATTACATTACTCACATTGTAGCTAAGTTGAATAAGATGTTTAACTTGAATTAGGCAGAAAATCAAACGGTGGTTACCGCAAACACTAAAGAATTAATTATTTCAAATATCCGGTATATAGAAGTTTTTTAAAGTGGGTTATATTAAATTTATTTAAAAAAACTATTTACAATAGAAAAAACGAATATTAGCAGTGATGTGTGTTATTTTAATTGAAATTTAACAGGTACCTACGCCTAGCAATTGAGGGCTTTAGTTGCTATGGAGTAGAGTTGTGATTCTGGTTGATGTCGATTTCGATTGCCAAAAGAATTCGGACGGGCTGGAATAAATAAATAAAATAAAATAAATTGGTGTAAACAATTATACCATAACTTATTTTAGCTCGGTCAATAATATGTGCAGACCTTCAGTCAGCAGTGGAAAATGTATGGCTTGTTAAAAATATTTCTTCACCAGTACAAGATGGGTTGTCATGAAGTAACTTAAAATTGATACACAAATTAATCTCTCTAGCTATCTTCAGTTTTTGAAACTTCAGGTTTCAAGAAATGTCCGGTAAATTTTTCATACTGCTTCATGCATTTCTAAATAAAACAGCGTGTTTAAGACTAATATCTCCCACATTTCTGCATAATATTACACTACGCATTCCAGTTTTCCTGGTTGCAAAGTGCAGACACATCTTAACGCTTCTATCCGTGTTCCTAGCATTTATCTGAATGCAGTCCGTAAATCTACATTTCCTGAAGAAATTATTTGTTTCCTTGCTTCGTATCACGCAACGTTTCCGGAGGGCACCATTAAAAGGGGCAACTATCAATCTCGGATTGATTCTTCCGCAAGCGTACTCTGTTGCACCTATAGAGCATATTATAGAGCATGTTATCCTTAACGTTTATCTGCATACAACTTAATGGCTTTTAGTTCCTTCTGCCATTATTTAGTTTAAAACCGGCAATAATCGATGATGACTTTACTGACTTATGTGATTCATTAAAACATGAATTCCATCATGAAGGTATCAATGTGTGCAAACGCGGACTCTCACTGAGGTAGTTGAAAATAGCTATCACAGTTGTCTCTTAATCTTAGATTAGAAAAAAAGAAAGGTTGTCACCATGTCAAAGCTCAAATAAGACAAATAATGGCATAATTATGAATTATAAAGTATCGTTACAACAATAAGCTATATACTCTGTTTAAGGATCTAAACGTCACAAAATTTATAAAACTGGGAAGACTTCGGTGGCTGGGTCATGTAGAGAGAATGACCGAGCATCAAGCACCAAAGTCCCTGCTGAACTCAAGACCGATAGGGCGAAGGAGCCTGAGAAGACCAAGATTACAGATATATCTACCTTGGAGCTTCTAAACTGGAGAGAGCTGGCACAAAACCGAGATGAGTGGAGGGAGACTCTTGAGGAGGCCAAGACCCACCAGGGGTTGTAGAGCCAAGAGTGATGATGATGATGATGAAAGGTATAACTCAATCGTTTTTAGTTGTGAAACAGAAAAAAGGTCACCTCAAATCTGTCCAGGATTGCATGTTTTTTCCTGTTTTCACCAGCTCTATGCATGCCTAATTTTAAGAGTCGGAGAAGACAGGAAACAAAACCTAGTTTTGTCATAAACATCCGTAGAAACTTTGCAACAGAAAAAAATAATTGCTTTGGTTGAAAATCTGTAATTTTAGAATAAATTTGTCAGAAAGTAGGAACAAGTTTAGTGTTAAGCTATTGAGGTTGAATCTCCGGATGCCTTTTATGTTCTCAGTATTCTCGAAATGTTCCTTGCAACAATTAATTAACTTTTTTAGAAAAGCCAAACCCACAAATCAATCTGAAAAAATGGCCCGTACAATAAAGAGGCTTTTTTGAAATGTTGTATGCCATAAACGCCTTTGTCACGGAAGTCGGAATGGTGTTATTAATAAACGAAAACGAAACGTGAATCAGCATTGTCATTACCTACCTCAACATTGCGTGTGATACATAATGTATGATTATTTATTTATACTCTTGTATTGCCTTAATTGGCACATTGCTGTTCATTTCGCTACCCACGCACAGAAATGGAAAATTTCCTTCTTCGTAGGTGTCTCTACCAACGTAAAAATATAACTTCCATTTTTATGCTTTATTTAATGTAGGTTGGTTACCTGTTAACTATTCGGTAACAGGTTAGTCATCAGAGAAGATTTTCATTTCTTCACACCACGGATGACCCTCATACCTCTGTCCACGTGGGTTTTGAGAAATTAATATACTTGAGTATCTCTCTGCTACCTGACTGTAGCTTTTGTTCAATTATTCCATCCATCTGGAGAAATGAAGAGAATCCAACAATCTGGAGAAATTTATGTTGACCACTGGAGTGGAAATGGAGTGAAAGGAACTGAAGGAAATGAGTTTTCAGCAAGCGTCTTTTTATCGTAAGCCCTGAGTCAAGCCAATAACCGGAAGATGATATTTCTCTGAGACATTGGTACCAACTTTGGCATCCTCAGAAACGAGGGTCAGGATCCAGAAGAAGTATCAGTCAATTTACGAATACATCTTGAGATTTATGAATGGCAGAAGGAACGGGAATTAAAAAAAGAAGAATTGATTTGAGGAAGGATATGTCGTATTTTCAGGTAAATTGTTCACGATGTAGTTAATATGCTGAAATGGCTGGATCTGCAAAGACTGCCAGATTACAGAATACCGAAGAAGTATTACAAAATGTAAATCCTAGTGGGAGGGACATAGAGGCGGACATTGGAATAGATAGATTGAAAGCGTTGAAGGCAAAATTTAAAGGCAGGTGGACTGAAGGCGAATGGTGCCACTGGGAAACAGAAACTTAGGGAGAAGGCCACATCATTAACCAAAAATCAAAGATAGTGTAGAGAACAATTTGGAAGGCGGATATGGGTACCACCGCCTCGGGAACCATTTAGTGGATAACCAAAACCTCTGCCATAGATCACTCCAAATGGATCGCTAAGTTTGGTGCCTTAGCAGGGGTGCCCTGATTCATTGGGAGAGATTTACTCAGGTCTTAGCGGCGGATGCGTCTGCCAACCAATTGCGTGGCAGGCAGGATCGAGAGAGGCCGGTTGAGACCCTTTGACCGCTCCAGCCGGACTCTCTGCGGCCTTGCACCGCAGTGGGAAGACCCTCCACACAGCATATTCAAAGATAGATTAGGCCCTAAAGGATTTTTTTCTTCTGGGCTTCCTATGTGGAATTAATGTAAAAAAATGGAATTACAAGAAAAACATTTGTAAAAATGTAGGCTCTCAACTTGAGAATGTGATTGCAACTAACAAAATTATAATATTTTGAATAAATCAGAAATAATAAGGCCGGCCATATAAAAACCCGTACAATTTCTCAACGGCCGGCTCGTCGGACCTCTACGCTTCCGACAGACGAGGAGTGGGCGGCCGGCACCCGACTGTCTGGCTTGAATCCGACTAAAACTGACGTCATTCCCGCTACACAAGTTTCACCTCTTGCCTGTTGGCTGAGTACACGCCAGAGAAGAGATAAACTTGTACTCACGACCGGCTTCGAATCGAGAGCAACGTGTTTTGTCACACTTTTGATAGGCGATTGTGATTCAAACGAAACCGAAGAGAAGAAAGATCAAGGTGCAATGGATAAAAAAGGTTTTTGTGTTCATTTCATACATTTTCCTAGAAAAATTAAGTTTTTTGCACAGTATTATGACGAAGCGATCGAATATATTTACGAAAAATATATGATTTGTTTTTAAAGGTTAAAAAATCTTATTTAAAATTTGAATATTCGAAATCTTGGTCGTTTTTCGCACTAGGTGTAATATTATACAAGTCTCGTATTATACGTTTTACGTGTTTCAAATATGTGATCGTGGGCGAAAGTAACTCCAGAACAAAATTTGGTAAAACAAGTTGAACGCATTGTTTATATGGACGGGCTTGAGATGTTATAGAACAATTTAAATGCAGAAAAGGTGATTATTACCGCGACTGCCTTGGGAACGTCCACGAGAAGTGAACCACAGTTATAAATGCAGTCCATTACATAAAAAGGTCTTATCATTTCAAAGAGATCGAAAACAAATTAACAAAAATGTTTTTTTTTTTCATCATAATTTATTTAAATTTATTTGGGTTGTGAACCGGATTTGTACTACTTTTGAATTACATTCGATTTTTAAACCCGATGTATGAAATTTTCAATACGTACAATTCGTATTACAATTTTCAAGTTCAAATGAGAGCATTTATCATAAATTGCAGAGTTTTGGTCCGCACAGTGGTGCTTGACGTTTCGAACAAGACAGTGGGCGGAATCGTGATTAATACAATACTAAAGTATGCGCAATTGACAATAAATAAATTTAAAGTGATTACGCATACATCTGACTGTTTAAATTGAAGTAGTTACTTACACGTTGCAAAGTTGATGCGTAATAAAAAAAAAAAAGCACTTGTTTTCTTATAAAGATTGTACTAATAAGACGATGTTAATCAGATCGTACTGGATGAATTGAATATGACAATACTTTTAGTCACCAATTAGCTGATGATCTTATCATAGTTCATTAATTTCTTTGAATGAATTAACAGGTTACTATATTTAAATGGTGTGAATCACATCAAACTGTTAAGACTGGTGATGCACTAGTTTCAAATTACGATTTGTTCCATTAATAAGTATGTATAATGTAATTTAATAATACCTACCGTATACGAGTATAATATAATAAAAAATGAACGGGCAAAAATAAATAAATAACAAAAAAATTAAATAAAAATACATATAATTTTTTTTCTTTTTATGTGGGAAAGCATTACGCAAATATTTCTGTTTTTTACTGATACATTTTAAATTACGATTCCTGCTAGCTGTGTATTTAACATTATTTTTACATAATCTAGCTTTTATTTGGATTCCAAAATAATATATAATGTTGGCATCAGAATCAGAATTAAAATTAGAAACATGCCCTCCGTACTTAGTTTCCATTTATGGACAAGAACTTTTTGATAAATAATCTTCTCGTTCGCTTTTTGTATAATATTTTTTATTATAAAAAACATAAGATACTAGTAGGTATATCTCGAAAATGTTACACTAAATTTTGTTTTTAAGTTGAAACTAACATGCATTTTAATTTATATATATTATATTAATTTTTACGGCCGACGTAGAGCAGCGGTAAGGCGCTCGACTCGCATTCTGAAGGTAATAAATTTTATTTGATTAATTTGTGTATTTCACATTTATTTTTAATTTATTAATTTAAAATAATATACAGTATATTTGCGGCACGTTCCAGAGTGGAAGATACTCTCAGTATCGCCCTGGTGTAATACCACCATTCAGAATCGAAACGTTGCTTGAAATGGCTTTTAGCCGTGTTTAGTGACCAGATCTGAATAGCCAGGTACTTCCCCACCTTCCTCGTCCCTATCTCCTTCCTTCCTTCCTTTAGTCTCACAACATACCCCAATTGGGGATGCCATAGTCTCACTGGCTCCAGACGGGAGCAGTTGGGACTCTTGTGCGGTATTCATGTAAAAAAAAATAATATTGCCAAATATTCAGGTAGGGAAATATATCGAAGAATGTTTTTTTTCCGTTTCATATCAATGAGTTTATTTTTTCATTATTATTTAGGACACTATCATTTTAATTTTAACTTGGCATTATCAGTAGCTTAGTTATTACTAATACACTATTTTATTGTTTTTAGCGCCTGGTACTTGATTGCATGACATATACGAGTAATTACGTAAATGGTACTTGTGTCATGATTCTATTTGTATTCAGTTTATAAATATTTATTTATTTATTTTATTTTATTTAAGTATATAAAACAGGCATGGTGCCCAAAAAATTATAAACATGTATGTTTAAACATAGTGATAACGAAAATACATAGTATCGAAAATGATAATATTAACATAGTGATTGTATAATAACAAATAAATGAAATGATAATAATAACAAAAGATAGTAACAAAAGTAATTAAGCTGAGGTGAATGACAAGTAGGAATGGGTAAAAGGTAAGTACATGGTAGGTAAATGTTCATAAACAATTTATGATTGTTACCTGTACTGGTGAGACGCTGATTTGGTAGGTACAATATTGCCTCTCTATAAATAAAGGGCTTCATCACAGTATCAGCTTGATATGATAAAAGGTAAAACTTTTTTTTTGAAATGTTTAAATTGGTCATTAAAAATGTCTATTTCTTTATTAGAGCAATGTATAGCGTTACAGCTTCTCAGTGTTCGTGGTAAAGGGGAGAAATACCCTGTATTTGTGAGGTAGGCTTTAATATAGAAAATGTCTAAATAACAGCATATACCTACCTAAAATGAACTAAACTTGTCATTTTGACTATCCTAAAATGGGAAACCTTCCTAGTTGGACAGTCAAAGCATCCTTATACTCCTATATAAGGAAGCTTTATATAGGAGTATAAGGATATATTTTTATTCTACTAATATATTTTTGTAAAAAATGAAGAAAAAAAAATCCTATTTAATTTCTGTGTATTTTACTTTAATGTAACAACATACCTATTCACACATATTATAATACATTTAATGTGAAAATTTAAAAAAAAATATTGGTTACTTTTCGGGATATACGCTGGTATACTTTTTCAAAAGATTGGAGGAATAACTCAGGAACAAATACCAAGCGACTGCTCTAAGGTAATTTTTGAACTACCACTAACACCTGTCATGATATTAGTTCGTGTTTTTCACCGGATGATGCAGGTTAACTTTACCACGCATAATAGATAAAAACGACATTAGCTTTCTAAAGGTTTTTAGAGCAAATTTATTAATCTTCTATAAAGAAGTCTGTAAACAAATAAAACCAAGAAACGCGCAACACGCATATCACAAGTTGACGGAATCGAGTCAGTTCATTGATCGGTAGAAAATTGTTCGATTTTGTGCGCTGACCTTTACAAGTGTTATGAGTGTTATGACTTATCATGACCTTTACAAGTGTTATGATAATTTCATAGAATAAAGTAACCGAACAAACCTGTACGCTGCGAAATTCGAGTAACGCATTTTTGTGTTAAAAACTTTTGTTGTTATTTTCATGATTTTTTAAACTTTTATGCTTTTAATCTTTACATTTGACATTTAAACAACACATACAAGGTATTAAAGATAAAATCATCCCCTTAATTAGCGTATTTAGCCGGCTATCATATCTGTTGCCAAATAAATTAAAAATAGGTTTATATTATAGTCTCGTACACTCACATTTAAATTATTTGATTGAAATCTGGGGAAACGCATGTGAAACACACATAAATGAATTACAGGTAATACAAAACAAGGTAATCAAAAAACTATTTAATTACAAGCCCAGAACATCCACAAAAAATTATATATGGAAACAAAACTATTAACATTAAGAAAACTATATGAATATAATACATGTCTCCTTACACAAACACAGAATTCATTAAAACGTCTCAAGTACATAAACACTTTACACGACAACGCGATAACATATATTTAAACACCATCCACACTAACTATGGTAAACAATCCATTGGTTACGTGGGGGGCAACTTATATAATTGTCTCCCAAATGACATTAAAAACGAAAAGAAGCTGGGTAAATTTAAAAAAAAAATATTTATATTTATTCTTGATAAACAAAATAATGAAATAGAATAGCGCTGTATTGAAATATTTATTAATCTTAATGTGTATAATTATTTTTAGTTAAATGAGTGAAAATGTAATTTTCTTTTAACTGGAATAAAAAAAAAATAAAAATAAAAATTCGTATTATGGAGGAGAGTTGGTGGAACGCTGAAGTTTTTCAGCTAATATATTGACGACATCGGAACTCACTACTTGGTTCAACACAGATATGCCTTCGGAAAAATGTTGATGTGGATAATCTTCTACGGTGTGTTCTGTAGTTGGTATATATGTAACCACATTCACACCTGTCAGAAACCTTAAGGTCCCAATTTTGCAATAATACCTGCACCGGATGCGATTTAGTGAAACCCACGTCTTCCGAGGGAGAGATTACCCTAGCAGTAGTTGGACCACAACAGGGTGCTTGTTATTCAATTCGTGAATGTCGTGACTAAAATAAACTTGGGCCTTCACTCCGAAAGGCTTTACTGGACGTGAGGTTATAAATGGGAAGATTCTGAACAACCTGCATTATGCAGATGATACAGTACTTCTAACAAGTAACATTGAGGATTTACAACTTCTGCTGAATCAAGTAGTGAAGACTTGTGAGAATTTTGGGCTAGAACTGAATATAAATTAGACAAAATACATGCTCGTAAGTAAACATAACGCATTGGATGAAAATCTTTATATTGCTGGAACAAAACTAGAGAAGGTACAGAGTATTGTATACTTGGACTGCAATGTAAATGATAGATGGGATCCTTCAGTTGAAATCAAATCATTGAGCAAAAAATGTTCTGCAGTCATGATCTCAACCTTGGATACGAATGCGAATGGTCAGATGCTACGTGTTTTCGATATTATTTTACGGAATGGAAGCAAGGACGCTTACTGAAGAATTAATTAGGCGACTTGAGGCATTCGAGATGTGGATCTACAAAAGAATACTTAAAATAAGCTGGATGGACAGGGTTACAAACGAAGATGTTATGGTTCGGATGAATAAAGAAAAGGAAGTAATTAAAACTATAAAATTCCGAAAACTTCAATATCTTGGACATTTGATGAGACATCCAGAGAAGTATGAGATCCTGCATCTCATAATGCAGGGAAAGATTGCCGGAAGACGGGGCCCTGGAAGAAGGAGAACCTCATGGCTGAAAAACCTGAGACAGTGGTTTGGCCAGTCTACGGTGGAGCTGTTCCGGGCCGCAGTAAACAAAGTCCGCATAGCCAACGTCCGTTGAACGGACAGGGCACAAAAAGTAGAAAAGGCAGTTTGGCGGAGAGTTTTGGAAGTGATGAATTGTTTCTATTCACAGGCTTTTCGAATCAAGCATTACATGGGGTTGCATTCGGTGATTACCGCACAAGATTCACAATTATTTGGAGTCAGAGAAATCAACATATTCCTATTAGGGTAGTGTTTAGACCCGAATATTAAATTTGGACAACTTATATAGCGCTGTTTTTGCGAAAAATCGCCTCAAGGACGTGATATATTATTATTATTTCACCGTATTATGAATAAATATATTTTTTTTTACTTGGAGTTGACGGCCGGCGTGGTCCAGCGGTAAGTCTCTTGACTCGCACACCGAAGGTCGCGGGATCGAATCCCGGCGTGACAAATAAAATTAATTTGATTAATTTGCGTTATTTCACAATTTATTCATTTAAAATAATATATAGTGTATTTGCGGCACGTTCCAGAGTGGAAGATACTCTCAGTATCGCCCTGGTGTAAGACCACCATTCAGAATTGAAACGTTGCTTGAAATGGCATTAGCCGTGTTCGGTGACCAGATCTGAATAGCCAGGTACTTCCCCACTTTCCTCTTCCCTATCTCCTTCCCCTCACTACCTTCAGCCTCACAACATACCCCAATTGGGGATGCCATAGTCTAACTGGCTTCAGACGGGAGCAGTTGGGACACTTGTGCGGTATTCATATAAAAACAAAGTTACTCGGTAAGATGGAAACCGTCAAAATGGTATACTATTGAGTACTAAGTATAAAATATTTTGGTGTTTTTATCAGCTAACTTTACCTTTTAAAATACTACAAGTTTATGTCATCCCTACCAAACAGGAGTACCAACGTGTGATAATACACCCTTGTGCAACAGCAGATCTGATGGCTGTTTCCCTGTTAATAAGCAGGCAGCTAACACCATGATTAAAGAACATAAACAATTATTTAAATGTCGTTCGTTCGCACTTGTAACTGCTAGTTATGCAGAAATCTATAATAACAACAAATAAAATTTAATTGATTTAAAAAAATGTGTGCCTACATAATACATGATGTTCTAAAAAAATATAAACACCATAAATATCTAGGAAAAAAATAATACTGAAACTGCCTACCGGAAGACATCAGAACAATTATTAAAGGCGATGAATACGTAGTAAAAGCAATTAAAGACCAATTCAATATAAAAAAATAACTGCTCGATTCATGACAAATTACTTATCTGACAAAAAAATTAAATTTTACTATCCTTCAAATTCTTTACACAAAATAAAAAATGTTTATATTTCCTTTAAAACCCGATTAGGATTCAAACATTTTAATAATCATCGTGATGCTCACTACTCTTAAAAACACAAATATTTTCTTTTATAGAAGAGAAACATAAAATAATTTTAAAAAAATACACATTTCCATTAAGTATAATTTTTTTGGTTAATTTCATTGATTTTTTATTGTGTCTACCTAACGATTTACTGCGGCTCATTATAATCTATTACTGTCACCATCAACTTATGGTTGTATTTAAGTGACTGAATAAAAGTTATCTATCTGTTGTTCTTGGGGAAAATGTCGTAAATGGATCAAAAAAACCCACCTAGGAAAAAGCAAAGAAAAGAAACAAAAAGATCTTAACTTTTACTCAATTTATTGTGTAAAGTAACTTGTAATATTAGGATAATTATGTAATGAAGAAACTCTACAAAGTGGTTTAATAAAATTTAGAAAATGTTATAAAACAATTTTTTGAATTGCATATATATTTTTTTTTATTTATTTTTTTATTTTTTTTTATTGTACGACAGACAGGTGAGTCCAATTACGGTACAATTTTCTAACAACTAACAATACATGTATATAGTTTTTTTAAAACATGGTACGGTGATATCAAATACATCTATTTCCGCTGGTAGGGCATTAAGCAATGCCATACCTCTTGTCATGCTGTGTTGAGCCATGACATCTGTCCGACCCTGCGGTATGTAGAATAGGGCGTGGCTACGGGTTCGACAGTATTTGTCAGGAGCGAATAAGCCACAGCATGACAGGAGATATGGACAATCAATAAGGTTTTTTATTAATTAATTTCTTTGAACGATGTGCTTGGGATTTGGTTTCAAACAAAAAGGTGAACGAGGCATTTTATTTTTAACATAATCAATTATTACTTGCCAAATATATATTTCTTCCGATATTGTTATGATGACTATCATCAGAGCAAACTTAGCTCTACATGCTGTACTCCTGAACAACTTAGCAGAACTGCAATCAGGTGGTTTGAAGTTTGCATTTCATATTCTTCTTGAATTCTCATTTGTTTGTCACTCCTCCCAATGAAAGCCATTAGTATTTGTTAAGGACACCTTTCCCTACAACTGTGCCAAAATTGGCTTCTACATGAATTATTTCACCTATTTTTCCTTCGTTGCCTGGACTACATAGAGTTTGACATTATTTACAAGATTTTAAAAAATGTTTTTGTTTTTGTTTTAAAGTTTGATTGGTTCCTCCGATCGTTCTTTTATTCGATCACAATGTATGTGGTAAAAAAACTGAGTACCTACGCTTGTAATTATTATCTGCTGGATTCATTCCTCATTTTCATGTATTTAAAGATAATAAGTAATAAGTTTTAACGGTTATGCGAAGATTCATAAAAGTTTTGAGGTTAATGACACGCCAAGCGCCTAAATGGGGTAATTATTCGCAAAATTCTTTATCGGTCATTAAAGATGACACACTGCATGAATCTGTTATCAATTTGGATTATTTATGTTCGCTTTCACCAATCGAACTGAGTTACTCTCAAAATAAAACAGACACACATGCGCAATCTCAGTATAACATCTTTCAATCTTCAGAGTCCATTATCGATAAAACGCACGTTCTAATCAAAGATGAGAGATATTAGCTAGATAGGCTACCTAACGCATACCGTATTCAGATATAATTTATAAAAATCCGATAAGCCGTGTGGTTTACTGTACGAAACATTTGTTTGTAAAGAATGTTAAAAAATAATAATACAAAGGACCTTTGATACGAGTATATTTATAAAAACGCATCGTCATTGATACGGATACATTCAGCATTTGGAAACACGCCAAACGTGTGTCCAACAAATTAATGTAGATGGTTGACATTAGCGATGTGTCGGTTCAGCTGGTGTAGGATCTTGAACTCGGGTTCTTCGCGTTCTACCCCTACTCCTTTTTTAAAACTCACTTCTCCCAGAGAACCCGGTCCAGTGTTCGGACTCAAACCCGGAACTCGGCGAGTCGGAAGCAGGTCCCGGGTTTGAGTTCTTTTGCAGGTTCCAGCTCGAGGTCCGACTTCAGTTGAACCCGTGCGTCTTGGTCTGAGCCACCCGCTAGTCGGGATCAGGTTCGAGGGTTCGAGTTTTTTTGCTGGTTCCGACTCCGATGTCCGGCTCCGGTCAAACCCGTACGTCTTGGTCTGAGTCGATCAGGTCTTGGTCCCGACAGATCGACGGTGAAGAGAATAGTTTTCATGCTCTTGGGTTTCCTCCCTTCTGCAACATAGCTCACTCAATATATTCAATCCGTTCTATACAATTTAAATAACCAGATCCTTACCAAATTTCCTCTACTATATCTTCTTCGCCTACCTACTTCCTTTATCCTCCCAATATTTCCAGAATTGAGGAAGTCGTAGTTCCACTGTCTCCGAGCTGACTGACTCTCATTGGAGCTGTGGCATCCCCATCCCCGTGGTATTTTGTATGGCTGAAAGTAGTTGGGAGGTAAAGTAAATAAGAAAAAATAAGATGGGGAAGAACTTGGCTACTCAGATCTGAACACCAAACACGGTAAAAGCAATTTGAAAATTGTTTCAATTCAATGAAGCATGAGGAGGCATTTAAATAATCAGAATATTGGTTTGTATGGCAATAATCTTGCAAATGACCTACCTGATCACCCTCTAGAAGACCACGTTATGACTTCGGCCGTGTTACACCCTATTGCAGGCCAGACAAACGAGCGCCGTAACATCCGCCTACCGAAGCCGCGGGATAAACGAAATATGATGCATTTCCACTTTTTGTTTTACTTTTGCGAGGAAGATAATAATTGATTGCCGTGAGGTGAATCAACTACAGCAAGGTCATCCACCATTATTCTGTTGCTCAAGTTATACTACTGAAGAGGATGCAGACAAATAATGAATATTATATTTTGAAACGATTGTCCGTGATAGATTGATTGTCCGGATATGGCGAGAAAAAATCACTCAAATTCTTCACCATAAATCTCAAAATCTGTGTACCTATAGCAAAACTCACTAACTCAATGAAATTCGTTCTTATGTAGTTATCAGTTTTTTGTGTCTTGATTTTCTACGTAAGCGAGCTGTTTTCACTAGCAGCATTATCATTTATAATTATCTAGTGAGTACCCGGCACAATATTTTTTGTTTTTCCGTCTGGTGCGTAGGTACATGAAAAAATCAGAAGGTTTGCCGAGGCGTGAGCAGGCCACATACTGCTATCCCCTACTACTACGATGTCTCCTTTAAAACCCCTCCCTCGTCACCCCTTCCCCTGCATATCCATATC
The DNA here is from genome assembly GCA_917880885.1 of Limnephilus marmoratus. Lineage (NCBI taxonomy): Eukaryota > Metazoa > Arthropoda > Insecta > Trichoptera > Limnephilidae > Limnephilus > Limnephilus marmoratus. The sequence continues at coordinate 27,549,380 of OU862921.1, forward strand.
AAAGGATAGGATTATCAATTAGTTGATTGAAAATGAAATAATTTTTACACACCACTATTGAATCAAAATACTCAACTTGTTTCAAAACTAATTGTTTCTACGTCAGAATAAACGTCTACTGTGGATTATTTTGATAAAATGGTGGTGTATATGTTAGTGTAAAAGCCCGTAAATTAGTAAATCTTAGGTTTTACTAGGAAGTCTTGGGATTTACCGTAGTACGGGCTTTTGCAGTAACATATACAAATTATATTATTTTCATTCAACTAAAATGGTGCCACAAAGGGAATTTGCGATTATTAACGAAGTGTTAAATTGGTATATTTAAATAAATGAAGACAATATAAGCGAAACTAAATCGAAAATCTGGAAACAGAAAAATCAGAAAAACATATTGACCCCTCTGGGACTCGAACCCAGGACCTCTTGCTTTCCGGGCAAACGTGCTAACCAATGCGCCACGGTGTCGATATGAAATTCGGTCATGTTAACTGTACCATACGTCGACTAAGAACCACCTATATTATCTCCATTTTCTTTAACGCATATATTATTGGCAACTATCTTTATGTACGATTGCAAGATTCAAATCCAAGATTCGAATTTGAGGTTTTACTCATAAAGTAAAAAAAAAAAATATATATATTAAATTGGTGATTAAACTTTTTGTTTAAACCAAGTGTGCTAATTTTTAAAAATTATTTTTACTTATTGTAGGTATTGTAGGTACGTATTAGTTATCCAAAATGAAATATGACGGCCTCTGTGTTTTACGATGGTTACGATCGTCGATTACAAATCCGGACGAAGAAGGGTTCAAGTTTTTAAAATGTAATTTCAAATTTTATTAATTTAAATTAATATAAAGTGCTACACGTATACGTTGGCAGTGACGTAAACATGAAATAATCATCTTTATATTTCGATCTGGTAACCACGCCCATTATCGTTATATCATAGAAGACAGCGCCCTCAGTTTTAGCTGACTTATACGTTTAGCACTGTACCTAAACATAGTACCTTTATTTTCAGTACGTCCCAGAATGGTAGAATCTTTAAGTATCCAAAGTAAAGACCACCAGAATGGAAACTTTACTTAAAATGGCTTTAGCCGTGTTTGTTAAGAATATCTGGTTACTTCCTCTCCTTCCTCCATCTCAATTCCATCCCTTTCTCACCACCTTCAGCCTCATAACATACACCAATTGGAAATGCCACAAACTCACCTGCTCCAGAACAACGAAACGTAACACATCCTCTAAACTACCTCTGTCATCGCGACTGGCCCGGCCCGTTGACGAGGCAGCCCGACGATGACGGAGTGCGGAGGTGTGTTTCTTACCTTATGGGACTAATGAGTTGAACGACTCAAGTACCGCGCGGGTAAACGGTCAATATTTTGAGGAAATTTTCGTACGTACAAAACGTTGTTACCTTTACCTGATACCTACCTACGAAGCTGCCAATTATTTGCGGCATTTTTTGAATCGGCATTCATATAAATTACGTCAAGTAATAAATGTTGTAAGTATTAGTTTTGTGAAATATACCTATATAGTATGTGATGATGTTAACCCAGCGAGCTAATTTGTCCACTTTTCGGAATCACTCATATAGGTCTCGTAGAAATCGCTGTGCTTTACAATTATAGTAAAAAATATGATATATATGGTGGTAGTAAGAGAAAGCACCATGCTTTATGTACAAGTGTAAAAGTTATTTCCGAAATTATTAAAATACACCGTTTTAAACTAAAATTTCGGATCGCAATTTGAAAAACAATCATGAAATATTTATTATTTTTACGCTCGACCAAAAAAATAGGGTAACGGTAATGTTTGACATTTGCCTAATAAAATATGTGTGTGTATTTTTTTTCGATATCAGTAATTTTAGTTAGGATAAACGTAAGGTGAGTAATTTTTTAAAACTTCTGTTTGCATTAAAAAATTTAATATTTTAAAAATAATATGTTTATTTCGAAATGTATATTTTGATAGCGTATTTTATCCTCTTTCAAAAACAAATGTTGGTTTTTGGATACGTTTAGAAATATTCCATTTATTAGGATTTTATTGCAAAGCGGAAATATTTTGATTTTCTGACAAAATATATCTGAGGCCTGAGGGGTTACATAAAATATAGACCCTGGAGAGATAGACCATGCACCATAAATATGATACTGCGTACACTGAAAGTGTCGCCGACATCGACACTCATAATACTGCAAATCAGATCGACGCACAGCTGCGCTTTTGTTGCCATCTTTCATTGTAGCTCGTTCATTTGGTGGTAGCTCGGCAGTAGTCGTAACGCTTCCATGCCTCCCTTTGTTTCTATCATCTATGCTTCCAACTGAGGTACTTTGAGTATCCCTTGTCTAGGAGCAAGGCAAAAACATCATAATGTTTTAATATATGTTCGTTCCTCCCAAATTCTTGAATGATGTCCAATAACGTCAAGAAAATGCACCGCGTTAAATTTGGTTTTCATTTATTTATTACCGTTATAAAGATTATTTAAAAATTCTTGTTTGGTAGTGTGTGGGAGGCTATATCGTTGATTAATAAAATAGCGAAATTTTTCTGACCAAAATAGAATTTCTAGGTCAACGCTACTGTTTCCAGCTTGCAATATCATTTACGTCAAAAGATACGAAACTCAGAAATATTTGTTTTATTCGCAAAAATTTTGTTAAGACGCAATATTATTTCTGTTTCTTCAGTTTTTATTTATTTAAGAAAACAGACTTCTATAAAACATTATTAAAATTCATTTTAATTGAATGAATTTGTAGTTTTTTACAACGTTTGCGAAAAAATTAAATAATTTATTTTTAATGATTGAAGACAATATTAGCGAATCTTAAACGAAATTTTGAAAAAGAAAAATCAGAAAAACATTCGGTCGAATCGAAATCAGGATCTTAGCCTAGCATGGGCTCTGCTCTATACACTGAGTAATATTTAACTGTATCATACTTCGATTAAGAACCACCAACAATAATATCTTCTTAGTATGTATGATTGCAAGATTCTTCCCGAAATAAATGCACTCTAGATATTGTCTTGGATAAATATATCCATTTTTATTTTAATGTGCGACATCTATTGACTTTTCTACAAATCTAGGTTGAAAATATATATTTTTTAAATTTGGAATGAATTAACGAGTAAAACCTCAAATTGTATTATTTAATCATTAGCATCTTTCGGTTGAAAAAAAATCGGTTGCATAAAGGAATTGAACTCAAGACCTCATCATTGCCGGGGCTCTACTCTAACCACTGAGCTAATTCGACCTTGTCCCCTTCGGTCAAATTTAAATTTTAAAATTAAAAGCCGAATTAGCTTAATAGTTAGAACAAAGCTCCGGCAAGCCTAAGGTCCTGGATTCTATTCCTAGATGCGACCAAATCTTTTTCTGATTTTTCTGTTTCGAAGTTTCGTCTGAGATTCGCTAATATTATCTTCAATGATTAAATACAATAATTTAAGGTTTTACTCATTAAATTAAACCAAAATAATAATTTTACATTATGGTAAGAGGAACATGGGTTCAAATTACTCCGTTTATAGATTAAAAATTGGAGGCGTCTACTAATATCTACAGGAATTCCAAAAACTGAAAAAATCGAACTAATATCTATGAGAACCAAAGTGTTGACGAATATCTACAGCTCAAACTGCTGACTAATATCTATGAGAACCAAATTGTTGACGAATATCTACAGCACTGGCAGAGGTTGGATTTGCAATTATGTATAGCATATTGGAATAACGTAATATTGCATATGCAGTTTAAAAAACTTAATTTATGTAAGTATGTATGTAAAAATCCCTAACATCGGACTATTGGACACATTTAGCTGATTAGTCCAACCTACGCTCTGTAGATATTAGTTCAACCTACGCTCTGTAGATATTAGTCAATACTGGGACCGTCATAGATATTCGTCCCTTAGCTCTGTAGACATTAGTCAACACTCTGAAGTTCGTAGATATTAGTTCAACATATGAGCTGTAGATATTCGTCCGACATAAAGCTGTAGATATTAGTATCTGGAGTCGAGAGTTTCAAGCGAACAGTAGTGTATTCTATATATATATATGCTATAATAACGCTACTTTTGATAACGCCAAATTATAATATGCTCTTAGCCAAAACGAAAAGTTAAAATCTCCTCAACCCACATACAAAGTACCTACAAGCCTAACATCAGGTTGGGTTAAAACGGGGTTATAAGTTACAGCCGGCCTAAGGCTATCATGAACATTGAACACAGCTAGTAATAAGCATTATCAGGACAGCTCATCTTCTTCTTCTTTTGTTGCAGGCCCCCATCTCTGGCAGAGGAGATCTGAGAGCTCGCCGAAACGCCCTCGCTTGCGTCATCGCCGATGGAAAATCAATTAATATTCCGATCAAATAATGACATCACCGTCAGCGCCTGCGATTGCGTAAGATGAACGAACAATTTATGCTAAAACACTAACAATGAAACTGCAATAAATCTCACTGACAACTGCCTAATGAATTTCATGACAAAATCTACAAGGCATAATTATAACTTGAATCTAATATATTCCTTTCTTATGAAGTTATGAGTCAAATCCGACTACGAAGAGGCAAAAAGATTTAAGAGCGTTTAACCAGCCAGCGGACGAAAATCCAAATTTCGTCGAAAGTTGTTCTTACGATCGTGCAGGGCGGTTACAATGAGAAAGATTAATTATTCTCCGTACCAGCTTTTTTAAATTTTAACTCAATATCAAATTTATTTCAATTCAAATTAGCTTTAATTTTATACCTTCATCCAAAAATGCTGAAAGGCGTGATGATAAAACTATTAAAATAATGTACTTTTTGTAGTTATTTTTTGATTATAAGTATTTGTCATTTTTCAATAATGTTTAAATTTAATAAGAATGTTAAAAAAATCTGAAATATATTAGTTCGTAAGTGCGCAAATAAATACACAAATGGACCAATTTTCGTCAAGAAACACATGTACGTACATATTTTTTAATGATTTTATTTAAACTAAAATTAACATTCTAAAACATGCGTTTGCTAGATAGTGTATTGATTTATTTTACTGCATGATTATATTATTTGAAATGGGTGTGGTATAATACAAAATCTTTTTTGAAAATTTAACAAATCTGCCAACTACCTATGGAATAACCTTATTATTCCAAAAATTAAAAAAAAGATTCAAAATTTATTACATGCGAATGCTAGATAAAAGAACAATCTTTCGAAATCCATTTATAATTTTTGTGGAAAAGAGTCAATACGTCTAAAATCTGATTTGAAAATGACATATTTCTGGTTTTCTCTGGTAATGCCCTCTTAACCTATATTTACAAAATTTAATGAGAGTTTTGTGTGGAGTGGACCGGTATAAGAAGTGTGGAGGAGCTATTCCGGGCAGCGCAAGATAGGGATACATTTACCAGTCGGGGTGACCTGATAGGGCACGCGAAGAAGAAGGAGAATAGGCCACTTGCATGGATTTCTTAACGACTTTTTTATTAAGATTACGAAAATGTTAGTAAAAAATTTTACAAATGTACAGTTTTTTTATTATTTTTAAATAGATAAATCCAATATTTGGTCCCGTGCCGTCACTACAGGAAAATGTCCCGTTTCCGAAAATGTTCCTATTAATTTTGCAAAATTCCATACTGATTTATTTTTTTTATATGGCAACACTTTGATTTCAGGCGAATTTTTGAATTTGACATTTAACGTTCACTAGATTTATTGTTTGTTCTCTGCGAACTTATGTATCATTTAGTTTGACTTTTTGACAGTTGTTATGAAGCGAACCCCGTACATTTTACGCTGTCTGCATGTGTTTTAGAGGTATAATGGTAATAGTGTTGATTTTGACAAAATAAAATTTTATAATATTCTTATTATTATTATAATTTACAAATACAAATATATTACATTGAATTTAGTAATATAGACGTTGAACATTATAATGATTTATGATCAATAAGATGGTTCAAGGAAAAAAATATTTATGAGATGTAATATTTTTGGTATGCCTTGTTATTCTCCTGTGCCCTTTCTTGTGGAAAACGTTATTTTTTTTAAATGATTTTCGGCTATGCAATTATCGTTTTTTCGCACCTATAAAATTATGTCCCGTCTTTCCGGTTTATAAAAAATGATCTGATTTTTCGGATTGAAATTTTCAAAAAAATTGCCAGGGTTTCAAAAATATGATTAAAAAAATTCAGAATGTCTATAGTATTTGTCTAAACCGGAATTTTTTTTAAAATTAGGCAATAATTTTTTTTTAAAATAGCATTTTTGAAGATAATTTTTTTTTTAAATAGCATTTTGTCAATATTTTATATTTTAATGCAAGTGGCCTATGGAGTTTTAGGCTACGATTTATATGTTATAATATTAATATTTACATATAGTGCCAGCCATGCTCGATTCAGTTGTAATCGTGTAAATTTTGTGTGTTATTAATAACATCGATTTTTTAAATATATTCAAACCATATTAACAAAGCTTTAATAAAAATATTAAAATATAAAATATTGACAAAATACTATTTTCATAGTTGCATCTCAGCGGTTCAGATTCGCCTTTTAAGAGCACATCAATTTGGGAGGCCGGTATAGGTACCGCCCGCCCCGGGAACCATTTATTTCTGCCATAGTTCACCACAAATGGTTTACTACGTTTGGTGACTTAGCAGGGGTGCCCAGGCTCATGGTGAGAGGTTTGTCGGTCTTAGTGGCGGGCCGGATCGAGAGAGACTGGTTGAGAGAGACCTTTGACCTCTGCGTCCAGACTCCCTCGACCCATCGCCAAGCATCGCAGTGGGAGCAATAAATTCATTGTCCGACAATGAACTGGACTCCTGGACAAATAACCCCCAACTTTTTTTCCACCTCTTATACCTTTTTCCTTTCCGGAACTTTCTCTCCTTCCTTTCCATAAAAGCAATCTCCACTTAATCCCCAAAGATAACATGGGCCCTGAGAGATTTTTTCTAATGTAAAAAGTTGAGCTAATGTAAAAAAATAGATGAAGATGATAGTATGGCGGCTACCTCGAAGTGTATATAAGTATTTAAAAAAAATATTTTTTGTATTATTTTTAATTCTTTAGTCTGTTTTCATCATCGTTTAGATAGGTACCTACAAAAGAAAAGTTAATTTTCTCTGATTTGGTATTACCTTCACTACTCGGTACCTACTCTTGTTATGTATGTATGTATGAATGTATGTATATGTTTATTTTTATATCTTAGAGTCTGCTATTATATAAATCGTTCATTCCTTCATTCTCTCTCTTTTCTTAGTTTCTATATTTTTAATTCTACTATTGTATAAATCTTGCGTTCTTTCTTACATATTTACTTACTAATTACAATAATTTTTGTTACTAACTTACGTGATTCATTAATTTATAATGTTTTTTTATTATTTTATATTATGATTTTTTAAACTTATCTTGATTTTGATTTTTAAATTTATAAATGATTTTCTAACCTTACTAATTATTTACAATAGTTGATTATAACATTAATACAATATTATTACAAACTTACACGATCTTTTAATTTACTAATTGGGCTAGAATGCTCTCACCAAACACAAGAGCTCTTTACGGTGAGGAAAGTAAATTTTTTTGTTTCTTTGTTAAAACCTTATGTAATTATGTAACCGACGTATTTTTAATATGTATTTTAATCAGTATATCCTAAAACATCATCATCATCTTCTTTTTTCCCTTATCCTATTCAGGTCGGGGACCCACTACATCGACAAGGCTCCTCCATGCGTACCTGTCTTGTGCTGCTTGTTCGGCCTCTGTCCATGGCAGTCCTAAAACAATAAATATAAATAGACTTTTTTTATCAAATTTGAGAATGAATATGGTATTATGGACTCATACCTACCTCACGCACACATTTGTTAACACTTGGCGCCTAACAACAGTTTCTGTCTGGGATAGTTCAAAAAAATTATAAATTTTAACATAGATAACATTCATAATTATATATTTATTCTTTCTGGCTAAGCGCCTACAAATAACTGACTTCTTAAAACTTATTACAATAAAACATCTGAACTTCGTTCATTCTCAGAAAATCAAGTGGCTACGTTTACAAAAGTGGACTGGCAGGAACGTATTTACATGGCGCAAAGAAATTGGTCAATAATTAAAACCCCGCAATACTCTGATTAAAAATTATCGTCGGCTTTAAAAATAAAACATTAATAGTCGTTTAAAAAACGGCGAAATATCGATGAAGAACCTTTTGATAATTCGGCCCGTACCTTCTCAATATGTTTAACATAATCGTTGTCAGGTGTTTGCAATAAATTATTATTAAATTGAACAATAATAATCTCGAGGTTGAAGAAGCACTTGTAAAAAATAGCGACGGCCCTAAGAGGTGAATCAATTAGATTAATACCTGTTTATCGACACTTTGCTGTTCCTTAACCTTTTAATAGAGTTTATTTAAAGAAGATGTACGAATTAATCAATCAGTTTATGTCTCCGATTAATTTTTATTCCTTAATGCCACAATTCTCAATAATTCAATTTACGATTAGATTTATGCGCTGTTGAGAAAATTAACTTTCAAAAACCAATAGAGTATTTAATTAAACTGCGAATCAACTGATGTCACGTCCGTTTTTGTTTATTTTAAAAAGTCTATCTGCCTAATGGTAATAAAAGGATGACAACACTAATAATTACCTAATAAATGCCAGTTACTGCAGTTTGTCTCTGAAATATGCATCATCTCACTGGTGAATCATTTGTTATATTCATAATTTTTTTTCAGAACTACATTGAGATACTGTTATTACAGTTGTTATTCTGAAGAGTTGTATTCAATGTGAGTAGGTAATATCCTTGCCCCATTAAACTATGCACTCGTAGCATACATCTTGCGAATTGTACTAAAAACTAGTTTATGTAATAAATGTATTGATGTGTGTGGTGTCACGGATTACTTCCAACGATGCGATATTATAATACCCACATACAACGGAATCAACTCAAATTTGTTAGAAACTCGACCACATTTTCGCAATATTTGAGAGTGGCTGAGCAGCTATGGATGTATTGTTGAATATTTACGCCATATCTTGTAGTGATGACTTCATAGAGAGGTAATTTTAAAATTATCTAAATTCTAATACCTCAAGTTAGCAAACAAAGTATTATCCAATGATTAAATATAAAAAAAAAACAACCCATACATTAAATCATTTTAGAAATAAACATGGGTCGCTGACATTTTGAAACACCTGGATGACACTCTGGTTTTGCAAAGAAACTCGTTCCTATATTAAAATCAAAGACAACACATGATTTGAATATTGGTGATATCAATGCTTTCGACCTATATACGGAATATGTGCTAAGCTCGTTATATCAAGCGAGGATAAAGAACAACTATGAGGTTCCGGCCTAATGTGAAGCGGTTATAGAATCTTCCCTTTTGATGGTCCGTAGTTTAATTATGCATTAATCATTCTTAATGTCTTCTTCTGGTGTTACAATTCCGCAATTATCTGCCATTACAATAACAGAAAGATATTCAACATTAGTTTCATTTATCCTATCTGTCCATGGTAGTTGAGTATTAATATCCCACTGTTAAAGTTTCCACGCCATTTAGAAGTATCTGAAAACATAAAACAAGGAACCAAACCAAAATTATAAGGTTCTCATTACCATTTCAATGAACCCTTACTTTGGTAAGTTCAAAAGTCTTTTCATAACATTATGTAAGCACAGACATCATAATTTTTTAGTAGTTACTAAATTTCAAATCAAACCTACGTGATCCAAGTTAAACTATTACCAGGAAGCTGCATTTGAAAATCATTTATCTATTTCCTGAAAATCATTATCGTTTTCGTGACAAGTGCCGACAGCGTGTTCGTCGTCTTCCCTAAAAGTATCAATCACGTTATTACGAGGCACCTGAAAAAGGCATGGTGCCATTATCCATAAGAATCAATGGTGCTTTAATCGATTTGAATAATTTAAAGGTGATTAAAATAACATATGTTTTTTGTTAAAATTTAAATCAAATTTTAGTAAGGTTAAGTATGTAGTTATACCATGTAATGTTAATGACACGCAGACATAATTTAATCAAATTAACTCATGTTCAAAGATACGTTCTTAGAAAAACCACTTGTTTTAGGGCATTGGTCTTAGAAAATAGAAATAACAAGAAAAAGAGTGTTCACCCCGTAATATATTTTTCCTTAGCGCATTCAAATTGTATTTGGTTTTAATTTATTATACAATTACAGGCTATTTTTTATTTTTTATATTGTCGTCAAGTATTAACTTTAGGTATCTCTTTTATTTTTTTCTTTTATATATTCAATAACATTATTATAAAATTAATAAACACAGTTTTTTATAAACAAGTTCTGCTGTGTAATTATTACCAAGCACGACAACTGTTTCACATTTTGAAGGCAGTATCAAACTGTGGTGAAGCAACTTGCAGACAATATATTTATATTATTTCCATGTAGGTAGTTATAATGAAAACACGCTGATTTTAATTTTATTACCTATGCCATCGATTTCCAGGCAAAATATCGGAAATTTTTAAAGGTTATTAAATTACCCTTTAAATTTTCCCCACTTGTTGCATTGCTACCAAAGATATTCAACTTATATTTCAATGACTTTGATTGCTACTACTACAGGACAATATCATATAAATAACATGGTGAAATTGAGCATGAAAACTCTGGAATGGTCCTTGCTAAATTTTTGGGTTATTATGCCGTATTGCGTTCCTTCTTCTTTGGCAAACGTTACAGGCACTGTTACAGTTTCCATCATCAGAGCAGATGTGTAGATTAGAATTTCGAATTAATACCTAGGGCCGATATTACACTACAATAATTAGATAAATTTATTTGGTTTTCGGCGTTTAGTTTTTTTGTAGCCGTCACGTCATAATAGCCCAAAAATACTTATGGGCATGAAATATTTAATATAATTAGTAAAGTAAGAAACAATTTAAAAATAAAGTTGTTGGTTACCGTTTAATTTGTTCCCCTTCCCACCCACCCTTCATTAATTCATACCCACCCACTCTACATTAATAACAAGCAACGGCTCCACCCCTACCATAATAAAACGTTGTTCCCATCCATATTTCGAAACTGTCAAATTAGTATACGATTGCCCTGAAGAAGGAACGTTTGTTCTGAAACCGGTCGGATTTACTCATTATATAAGTGGTTCAAAGTTGAATTGTTTCATTTATCTATAATGAATAACCACAAAGTCATAGCTACATTCAAAAATGTAAAAATAAAGTTTTTATGCAGCTTCAGACCAAAGCTCAAAACAAATCTCTTGAGAATATCGGTCCATAAACGGTACAGTTGATAACCTAATTTACATTACTAAGCTAGCCGGCTAATACCTACATAATATGACACTTACAGAATATATTATTACGTGTGCAAATGCGTCGACCTATTGTTAATACAAAAAGTTTGAAACTTTTCACGGTCTACGCAATATTGTAAAATTGATTAAATATTATATTATTATTAATAATATAATAATTAAAATAAATAATAATAAATTGTTCATAGTTTCGGGTTTAGTAACTTTAGTGTATTTCTTTATCTGCCTATAGTTATAACTATATTAGACTGGTAAGCAAAATTGAACAGCGCCCTTGACGTGATTTTTTACTTCTTCTAACACAGCAAACTTATTTTGTGGCACCATTTTGATCTAAATTAATAAATTACTTCGTTTTTACCACTTTTATTATTTAAAAAACCAACATGTTTCGTGAGCAATGCTCACTTCTTCAGGGTTTTTTATTGATACTTGATTTATTGATTTCTTACATAAAACCGCACAGAGCAAGTTATTATTTTTTAGTTCGTCACTTTTTCAACTCGCTTAGTCGTTTCCCCAAGAGATATTTGGTTTTCATATAATGTATAGGTATTATACTGCACCACCCATATTATAAAATAATTTAAGGACTATTTTGTGTTTTTAAATATATCTATTTCAATTTTGATTTCGTTTTCGTGAATGAATGAATACAAATCTTGGAAGTGGAAAATAACCAACTTTCCGACATCCGATCGAACTAAATCTCGAAGAATAGTTGTCAATGTTTAGTTACACACGCACACACAAGTCTATACACAAGCATTTCTCTGAAATTGGCTGCTAGCTGTCCCAAGAGATGGATCGAAAATTGAAAAAAGATGTAAGTCTATTAGTAGGTCTGTAGGTAAAAAAAGCAGTGAAGGAGCGTTGTAGAAGAGAGGAAACACAGAGGACGGCAGATGGTTCACCGGCCGATCTGTAGAACTCAAGAACGGGACGTAGAAACGATCACGTCATTTAACAAAATTGAGAAATTACTGCATCTAAAAAAGAGCAAAAGAGCACAATGTCACAAAGACGTTCGGATGCCAATAATGGTTGTTAAATTGAATTCCTAATTTATTCGTCATCAGTATGTACTCATATATAAGAAGTCAATTTAAATACTGTCATACCAATTGATAGGTCAGTTTAGTTTATTCGGTTGAATTCAATGTCGCCTAAAAAAATAAAGCAGCACAAACTCTTTAACGGAGAACTTCGGCGTCATGAAAATTGCACATCTCTTTTCTTTCTGCAATTTCTGGGTCAAAGCAATCATTTATAGCTCATAATTTTCTTGAAGAGACAAAACTCTAACAAAATTAACCGTATGGCCAAATTGTATTATACCTATACATACGGAGGCACTACTGAAAACCAGCAGCATTCTAGGAGAAATCCTGAATTGTAGCTGAATAGTGACCATTTCGTCAATAGAATCAATGAAAAAAGAACAAAATATGTAATATTGTAAAAAAATATATTGATGAAAAAACGTTTATTATTATTATATATAGAACATAAAGGGACGTACGTGACTTACATTAAACAGCTTCTCCTGATATTATTTGGAGAAAAATATAAATGAAATTTAAGTCTCCCGAGATATTTTAAATGTTTTTGAAGTGAAAACTTCTTTAGCACTGTTGTGATTTGAAACTCGATAAAACGAAAAAGCGACACTAAAAAGTGACAAACACATACATCTGTAGGATTTAGCCTACGAGAGTGTTGGTATTATTGTTTATGTTCATATTGTTATGCTCATATTTTTGTCTATGCACTTTTCTACCTCATGGTCTGTGGTACGCTTCCTATCATTTGCCACTTGTAAACTGAAGGCCAGCTCACCAGGTTCAATAAATAAGTTTGCAAAGATAACCGTGTCAATTAATACTCACCACGACATAACAGAGAGAAAGAGATAGAATAATCGGTCTCCTCTTTGTGCGGTGCTTTGTAGCCTCTCCACTCTTGTCTACTTTAGTTTTCTGAAGGTTTCACTTCTACCGTCTGTGAACTGCACACATAAACAGTGGGTACTGGACAGAATGGGGCGAGGTTAGGAGTTGTCGGTTAGGTACTCGCCTGAGTGACCAGTGACAACAAGTGGAAAAAAATTTTTTTGGAGAAAAATTAAAAAAAAATGTCACAAAAGTCACAGGAGACCAAAATTTCATTTGCATTTTTTACTCCGGATAATTTCAGCAATCACAGTAAGTCAACCCTTCCCTTCACCCTGGCATATTCCAATAATATTTTTGTACAATAAAAACACCCGTTGAAACGCGAGCAAAGACGGGTAATAATGTAATCGAGAATACAAAAAATTAAAAAAAAACAATTATCTGTATTAACTCCATGTTCTTCGATAATTTGTGATTATAATCGTTTCTGAGTGAGCTTTTGATCACTAATAGCAATAGTCTCCACGATTTTGTAGTTCGTTTTACCTGCAAACAAGCCACATTGGCGTCACCTTGTCTGTACCGAAGAATACGTGTTTTGTTTTTTTGCCAGGCTTTAGTTTTTTATATAGCCGTGACTTAATCGCATTAAATATCGCTACGAATCAATTTATTTGAAGTCTTTGCGCATAGGACGTGATTGAGCAGATGGAAGCATGCATAAAACATTTAATTCGTGTTATTATAAACGTTGGGATGACTTTAAAAGTCAACATAATAGGTGATTATGATTATATTATATTTTAAATTACTTGCGTTGTAACGGAAAAATATAGTATGCAAAATTTATATTTTCGTACCGAACAACTACCGTCATGGCCGACACCACGACCTGCTATATATTTTCTGAAGCAGAATGGCGTGCTGACCCAGTACAGCATTACAATGCATAGGGGCCAATGCATTACAGGCCTCAGCACGGGTAAACCACCCAGTGAGGCCAACATCATTGAATTGTTTTTTATAATGTAAATATATTGCATCAAATAAAAATAAATAAATATGGGGTTGCGATACGATAGCTCTAGGTTTCTTGACACTGACTTTGAAGGTTTCAAGAGTCATATTTATTTATTACTAGCAGACCTGGTCACACGTTGCTGTGGCTAACGAAACACAACGCCATTACCCAACCTTTATAAAATCCTCACCACCCGCTTGCCAGCTGCCCGCTGCCTGAATTGAATATTTGAATTTCTCGGCTTTTCTCTTCTATAATAAGCATGTATTATGCATATTAAACTTCCTCTTGAATCACTCTACCCATTGGTGAAAACCGCATGAAAATCCGTTGCGTAGTTTAAAAGATCTATGCGCACTTATATTTTGTAATGATTGTAGAGAGCAATCACTTTGTGGTTTGACATATTTAATAAAATAATCTTGTTTAGTATTAATTTGTACCCTGAAGATGCTTGAGTAAAGCGAAACCGGTCGGGTCGGTTCATAAATTAATAAATCTCGTTATTTTAAACAAAAAAGTATTTTATTTTATTCATATTTATTTGTTTATTTACGTCCTTGGAGCTTTTACAATAAAATGGCTCTTAATAAATTAAAAGTGCATTAAAATTGTTTAATACAATAATAATTAATAACAGATGTATAAACAATAATATATTCGTATTTAAGCACGTAGTAACCTGCCTAGAGTAAATGGCAAAAATTAACTTTAAAATTTAAAAGTATGATGTAAATACTCGTATGGTAAATATAAACATTAAAATAAAAGTAACAGATTACATATAATAACATTAATAGGCTGGCCGGATCGGGAGACACTGTTGAGGGAGACCTTTTGTACCTACCCTCATACCCTTTTCCTTTCCAGATCTACCTTTCCTAAAACACCCTCCACACATCTTCCTCAAAGATGACGTAGGCCCTGAAGGGAATTATTTTCAATATATCCCGCCTCGGAACAGACTCTGTCTAGTGATGTGGGTAAAAGAAAACTATGTGTGTACTTAAATGAAAATGAAATAAAAGCCCGGGTTCCCGGCACTGAAATTTGATAATTTGAATTGAAATGAAATGTTTGGATTTATTTTAAGAACAGTAAAACATAAGTTCAAAATTTGTTATAAAGGTAGGTGTAGGTAAGGTATTCCAATAAAAATTGAATATTTATTTAGACTTTTAGAAAAAGGTCGATAGGTGTCCCAAATAAACAGAATCGGATATGCATATCCAAGACACTAGCTTCAAATGGTAGCTGCCAAAAAGCGGTAGCGGTATAATATTGTCAATTCTGAATTTAAAATATGAAATTGACACAAATGACTTTAAAATACGAGATCTCAATGGCCGAGTTGGTTGAGTCGGCAAGACGAGAGATCCTGGATTCGAGTCCCATTTACGGGCGTTACTATATTAGTTATTTTCTTCTTCAATGATATAATAATAAAATATTTTACGTCAGTCTATTCCACTATTTTATCCCCTATAAAGAACATCAAATAAAAATAAGATAGTCCAACACAAAATTTGAAGCTTCATCAAAGCAAAAAAAATGAGAGAGTTCAAAACAAAATTTGAAGCTTCATCAAAGCAAATAAAAATGAGAGAGTTCAAAACAAAATTTTAAGGTTCATCAAAGCAAATAAAAATGAGAGAGTTCAACACAAAATTTTAAGGGGAATTTTAAGGTTCATCAAAGAATTTTAAGGTTCACAAAATTTTAAGGTTCAAAGCAAATAAAAATGTGAGAGTTCAACACAAAATTTTAAGGTTCATCAATTTCAAACTATCCATAGGAAATGAATAAATTATGTATGTTAATTTAGTGAAAATACTTATCTTGCAGAAGGACCATGAGCGATTTGGTACTTTTATAAAAAAAATAGTTAATGGCCAATGGATGCGCGACAGCTAATAACGTTCCGAATCCAAATTCGTAACACGAGGCTTCCAGGCCCCCTAGTACGGTCGATCGATAAGGATTGATAACTTTCTTACTTTTAAGGATAACTTTCGGAAACTCAGCGTTCCCTATAACTACTGCAGATCGCTAACGAACAAAAAACAAGAAAAAACAACAGTTGTCGTCGAATATATTAAGAATATTTAGTCATTTTGAACCGTTTTATTCATTGGTGATCTGCTGTCTTGCTAGGGATCGATGAGAAGTCACCGAAAGTTATCCTATCAATCCTGATTGACCGTGCTAGGGGGCCAGAGCTGCTCTTTGTTAATTCGTTGAAAACAAATTATTTCATTCTTCCCTAGTCTACTTAGGCTACTTAGGCTTGGAAATAAATCCAGCTTTTTTTCCATTACCTCCTCACGGGACTGAAGGAAAATAATTCCCTTCAGGGCCTACGTCATCTTTACTTGTTACTTCATTAATATGTTGATTTTTCCTCAAATGAGATACCTACATACATCTTTGATAATATATATATATATATGAGACATCTTTTTAAGCGGAATACTGTTAATACTGTAATGAGACGTAATAGGATGTGTGTTTCTAGAAAGTGGTATAAATTATTATATATACCAAAGATATTGAAATATATACATACATAAATAATACGTAAATCTAAAACATATTCACATTTCAAAATCTGGGTTATATCTTAAATATAAAAATGAATCGCTAAATGTGTTGCTAAGCGCAAATCTCGAGAGCAGCTGAAACGATTTCGCTAATTCTTTTTTTAGAATATTCCTTGAAGTACGAGGATGGTTCTTACGGAGAGAAAAATTAAGAAAATTGCGCAGAAAATTAAATAATTTCAGAAAATCTAACGACTATCGCGTGTTTGAGAATGACATTTTGCAAAATAATGATTGTTAAATTAAGACTCTATTTTTGAAAATCTTTAAGTTGATAAATTTATTTAAAGTAGGTACTTCCCTAATAGTTTGAATCGAATCAAGAATTTTTGATATTTTAAATAGGTACCTATGTTAGATACCAAATTTAATATACATGAAAAATGTAATTTTGAATAAAAATTGTAAAAGGTGGCACGTGGGCTGTTTAAAATCTGAATGTACTGATTGAATATATGGAACGCGGGAGGAGGGTTGGCGGGACGAGGTAGCGGGAAAGGGAACAGTGAAGGCGCGGATGGTGGAAGGGGAACGCGGGAGGGGAAGAGGACGTGTGAGGGGGGAGGGGAACTCGGGAGGGGGGTTCGCGGGACGGTGGAAGTGGGGGGAGTGGAGTGGGGAGAGGGAAGGTGGAGGTGACGGAGTGGGAACGCGAGATGGGAAGAGAACGCAGGAGAAGAAGGGAAGACGGAAAGGGAACGGGATGAATGGGAAAGGACACTCAGGGAGACACAATTTCTTTATTAAATGGCATAGCAACGCATGCCGGGACCAGCTAGTTTTAAAATTTTTTTCAATTGTTACATGTGTATTGTAATAGAATAATTAATAAATTTGCGATACTAGTGAATCTTTAAAATATATATTTACCTATAAGTACCTACAGAAAAAAGAAAGAAGGCTTATTGTTTATTCAACATTTTTTAATTGTTGGACATCTTTCGATGTCTGATAGTAACTTCTAGTACTGTATAAAATATAATTTATATTGATTAACGAGTCAAAGCTCAACAAGCCACGTAATTTCAAATGCATCTTAATGTCTGATATTTATGATCTCTGATGCAGCATCATCTAAGAATTGATAACGGACAGGATAGATCCAAATAATTCCAATAATCATTCCAATAAGGTTTTTTACCAATGGTGATGTCATGGGACGATTTGTATGCAACGGCACAGTGATGTTTTTATTGGCAGACGAATCGAATAAACGGGAATGGCAACCATTTGAAATCAACATAAATTAGATTTGTACCAGCTGCTAGAGTGGTAGATATTCTCTGGTGAGAAATCGTCAATCAGAATCGAAAGGCTTCGTGAAATTCGTTTATTTTTGCTTATTTAAGTTTTTAATCCTGCAGGACCGGGAGGATAGTGCTATCGCATTCTGCTATATTACATAAGATATAAACAATTATAACATTTAAAAAGAAAAAAACATTTCAAAATAATTAAATTAAAATGCAATATATATAATAGTGACAACATAAAACTTAATAAAATAAAATTATAGAATCGTTTCAGAGATGTCGCCGCATTATCTGCATCCATCGTTCATTGAGTGAAGTGCTGAGCCACTCAGATGCATCCACAATAATGAGGTTTGTTGACTTCCGTGTCCTGCCCCAGAAGCCGGCAAATCGGAGGCAGCGCGGCTGGAAGTGAGTGTACCTTTCCTTCAGTGATCATCGTGGAGGTACTGGAGAACCTTGAAAGTTGCATGAGTTGCCTGAATGAATTATTAACCTACCCTCAGCTTGTCCCATTGCACTGCTGGATATTGTGTCAACAGCTCTGATGTGTACGAGGCTGTGCAGTATGTCTTAAATAGTGATTTTTTGACATCATCCCTATACAGTTGTAGAACCACCTTCTTTATCGTTCCACATCTTTCATGTAATCAGTAAGGATATAACATGATGCCAAAAGTAGCTCACTTCCTTCTAAAAAGATGGACTCCTTTCCTTCTGAAAAGTGGCTGTAACCGTGTTTTTTTTTTATTTTTTTTTTACATGAGCTCCACACAGGAGGCCCTGAGGAAAATAATTTCCCTCAGGGCCTATGTCATCTTTGGGGATGCTGTGTGGAGGGTTTTTTAAGGAAAGGAAGGAGAGGAGGGTTCTGGGAAGGAAAAGGGTTTAAGGGGTGGGTAGAAATCTGGGGTTCAGTGTGTCCTAGTCATCCGCCTCCAAGACCTAGACAAACCTCACCCCATGAACCCGGGCACCCCTGCTAAATCACCAAACGTAGCGAACCACTTGGGGTGACCTGTGGCAGAGGTGTTGGTTATCCAATTAAGGTTCCCGGGGCGGCGGTACCCATTCCCGCCTCCCAAATTGTAAAGATCGTAGTAGCCGGGGGTTTTCCAACCTTCAAATTTCTTTTATCTCTCCCCTGCCCCATACCTCAGTCTCACGACATACCCAAAATGGAGGTGCCATAGCACTCCCGGAAAGTTGGGACTAGCGTGCCGTCACCATTAAAAGAAAAAATATACCCCGAAGTGCTCGATACTCTTTCACGCCCTGCCCCCCTAGCACGGTCGATCGGTAAGGATTGATAGGATTACTTATCAGAAAAATGGCTTTAACCGTGTTGTAAAGATCGTAGTAGCCGGGGGTTTTCCAACCTTCAGATTTCTCATCTCTCTACCCTGCCCCATCCCCCCTTCTCACGACATACTTAAAATGAAGTGCCATAGTACTCCCGGGAAGTTGAGACTAGCGAACCGTCACCACTGAAAGAACAAAAATTTATCCCGAAGTGGTCGATACTCTTGCACGCCCTGGGGTGCTAGCATGGCCGATTGATATAGGTTTTATCGAGAATGTCGGTAACTTGTTAACTTACCGGCCTGCAGTCGTGCTCTGGAGCGATGACAAGTTACCGACATTTTCGATAAAACCTATATCGATTGACCATGCTAGGTACCCTGGCCCCCTAGCACGGTCGATCGATATTAATTTATAGAATAACTTTCGGTAACTACTTATTCTTGTCCAGATCTGGATTGTCATGTACCTACAATACCTACATTTCAACGTTTATATTTCGATGTCCTTCCCTTCTCACATCCTTCAGACAATATTCTATAGCTACGGACAGCAGGGACCCATGTGAAAAATAAAATTAAAAACCTACTTGTAACAGCAATATTGCTATTTGAATATTATGTTTGAAGTTCGCAGAACTGCATATAAGGACACTTGTTTTATTATTAACTCACTTGTGACCAAGTTATTCTGTTAAGTGCAATTCAAATTAATCATTAAATAATCTTTCCTTATATATTTGATATTATGTGGTTGCAAATAATACTACAAAAGAAAGAACATTTCTGAGAAAGGTAATTATGTCAATAATTATGTTTTCCTCCATAATTATGATCAATTCAAATTATTGAGGAAATATCCACAAAATATTATAAAGATGTGCACCGTTAGTCTTCCATGGCATATAAAACTTCGAAATAATCTCTCCATTCTTTATGGTCAGTTATATAAGTAATGCATGACTCAGCATCAAGCATTCCAAATACCTACATTACCAAGTTCATCAATCGAAGGCCTAATAATTACATTTAATTTAGCACCTCCTCTGTGCCAAAGGAATAAATTAAAATTGGTTAATATTACAGTACCATGATCTGAATTTTCTTTGCTGATCTCAATTACCACACGGTGAAGAACTAGTTCAAAATTAACATTGTTGTTTAGTTTTACCCAACAAGATCAAGAAATTTTCATACCAGTTGAGTGAGTTAGTAAAAGTTCCTTGTAGTGAAAAAAGTTCTAAACAGGTGGCATGATATCATGGCTAATCAATATTCTATACAAGCTATAATCAAGATCTCGCACTATAAATTTGAACAATTTAATAGCGGTCAATAAATGAATGTACTTATTGCTAACACTGACTTTGCCTCAGATACGAAAATATACAGTGTCCTAAAAATTGTCATATATCATAAATCAACAGAGATTTTTAATTGATTCAATAACATTCTAACTAACCTGTCTGATTGTTTTTTTATATAACCTGCTAAATAATAAAATAGATAGTCCTGAATTGCTATCCGTCATTGGTTTAAATGTCCCAATGAGGCGTACCAGGCACACTTCTCTTTTTCACATAGAATCCGATAACACTGTTGCACCAAGTAACTCTTCAATTACTCGTACAATCACAACTGATACCCGATACGAAAAATTACTACACTAGACATTTTCATTTTTCATGATTTTCATGATTGACATACTCGTACAAAACTAATTTATTAAATTTCTTGGCGTGATATAAATCGTTTTTAAACTACTTACTTAACTTTTCATTAAGCTTTAATGAGTCAATTACAATTAGTGAACATATTATTCTTGATTTTAAAATGTCTCTTTATCTCCCCCCCCCCCCTTTCTTCCTTTTTATTATTGTTACTCATTAATTCGTGTATTAAGTTTTAAGACCCGTTCTTAAAACTTAATACATAACTGGCGTAACTACCAAATGACATTCTATGGACTTACGTAATAGGTACATAACCATGTAATAATTTATTTTACATGCCTTAAAACTTGTATTAAGATGTACTGTGTATGTCTTAATGAAAAAATAAACAAACCTAACCATCAGATATTTCTCCGGAAGGAAGAGAAGAAAAGCGCAGTTTTGTGTCATTTCCCTTCAAGTGCGCATATTTGATATGCTTATTAAAATGCATGCATAATTAAAAATTATAAACTAACCATAACAAAAAATAAATTATATATTATGGGGCTTAACCAAAAATTCGTCCATTGTTTTACACATATCGCTGATTACCGACTTGAAGATGAAAATTATGATTAAAAAAAAGACAATCATAACCAAGAAGGTGCAGATAGAAAATTTTTGTAGTGACAGCATACCAAAACCGTTCGAAAGTTTTGACTGCACAATTTTCCGCTTTATATCAAAATCAGCATTATTGTAACACTTCGTCCTATTTAATTGAAAAGTTAAAATTTAACAATTTGTGGTTACTGTTTTTTCCTTCTTGTGATAAACTATTCTGCCTTATTGGTAACGACACACCCCGTATAGTTTTAGTTAAGGAATGACGTAGTCTCAATTATTGATAATTCAAAACGTTTATCGACTCCATCATACTAACGGGCAGATAAACCACGTGGACATTTTTAAACACGATGTAAAATTCAGTAGGCTTGCATTTAGGTGGGTAGGTTTATAGAGATGACTAATATCTGTATGCATTGATACAACGATCCCTTAACGATTCTGAGAGGGGATAATGATTATTATCTTTTTATTTTATAATTCATTTGTGGCTATTTGTGAATAATGTAAACGGTGAATCCTTGGAGCAAGTGGATGAGTTTGTGAATTTGGGAAGTGGATCTGCAAGAAACAGAAAACTGATAAATACATTGAAAGATGGGTGAATGGTGGTTCGGTGACTAAAGAACTGAATGCTGAACTTCCCGATAAAAATTTGTCAAATGACGCCAGGCTAGCAATCACCCCAGAAATATTATCTACACTAAATACATTATAAAACCAGATCCTTGAGGAATGCCTGGGCGGGCTTTTTCAAATAAAACTTAATTTTGGATGTGAGGCCAAAATGCTCAACTAAACTGAATAATATATTATTTTGAATCAAAAGTTATAATTTAATATCTAGTACGGATATGTGCTATTGTATTTATTTTTGTTTTAAATGGTTATATATAGGTGGTTAAAGAATTCAATATTGCTTCATTTTGGTGGAAATTTTGGAATTTTTTTTGTTGATTAAAATTATTAAAAGCCTTTTCTGTATTAATATAATAAAAAAAAATGCGAAAAAAATGCGTTTTTTGGGTGCCTCCTAATTTAGATTTATATTCTACAAATTTGTGTTCCGATGTAAATGGGTCATGTCTAATTTAAATTTACGCCCATCAATATGGTTTTTAAATCATTTTTATTTTCTATTTAATCATGTATTTGTAATAAACTAGCTGGCCCCGGCATGCATTGCTATGCCACTTAATAAAGAAATTGTTTCTCCCTGCGTGTCCTTTCCCACTCCGTCACCTCTACCTTCCCTCTCCCCACTCCACTCCCCCCCTTCCCAGGTCCCGCGAACCCCCCTCCGGAGTTCCCCTCCACCCTCCCAGGTCCCCCTCCCCCCTCCCAGGTTCCCCTCCCCCATCTCTCCCTCCCTCCCGCTTTCCATAGCAATAGCCGCTTCCTTGCGTGCCACCAATAGCAATTTTTTTATACATTTCATAATGCCAGAGCTCACCGGAAGTTTTATGAAAACCTAGTCCTGACAATAACGAACACACAAAAAAAAGAATTATCTAATTTAGTGCAGTCGTTCGAAATTTATGCGCTTAGCAACACATTCGGCGATTCATTTTTATATTATAGATAAAGTGAAATGTATAATTTGTAATATTTATTATGTACTCAGTAATAATCATGTTTATTGGAAATCCTTAATTGCCTACATTTTATAATTTATTGCACAAATAAATAAAGTAGCACATGTTGGTATTAGATATTTGATATAAATTTTGATTAGAAAAAATAATTTTCAGTTTAGTAGGGTATTTTGGTTTCAAAACCAAAATTAAGATTTGTATGAAACGAACCGGGCAGCCGTTCCTCTTAAGGCGTATTTGTGGTAAAACCATGTAGGTACGATTGTAAATCGTTTGATTATAGCAAAACCGATCTAGACTGATGAAAGGTGAAAGGAGTGTCAGAGCAATATAATATGACGCGATGGTGAATGGAAGAAGTGTCGGGGATGCCCTGGGAATATGGCACAAATGTGAATCAAACACTTCAAGAAACGGATGTCAAGAGTATGAATGATACAAATAGTGATAAGATAAGAAAGGAGTTTGTACTAAAACAGAGTTACATGGAGTTTCATCACACATGCCTTACCTCTGTAGAAATGTAGCTTAATTTTATTATGGGTACATCCGCACCGATAACCATTTATTGGATAACCAACACCCCTGCTATAGGTCATATGGTTTGCTACGTTTGGTGACTTAGCAGTGGTACTCGGGTTCATGGGGGTAAGGTTTGTCTAGGTTTCTAAAGCGTTTATCCATACGTGGCTGGCGGGATCGGTGGAAACTGGTTGATTGAGACCTAACCCAGACCTCTCTTGCGCCGCAGTGGGAGGGATGGATTCACACATCCGTCTCTCCTGGACCCATTAACCCCCAGATTCCTAAGATGATTTGAGGATCCTGAGGAATTGTAATTACTTAATATGCTTAATGAATAAAAAAAAGTTTTTTATTTTTTTTATTTTAACTTTATGAGTAAAACCTCAAATTGTAATATTTAATTAAGCGAAGACAATATAAGCGAAAGTCAGTCGAAAATCTGAGAACAGAAAAATCAGAAAAAGATATTGACACCGCTGGGACTTGAACCCAGGACCTCTTGCTTTCCGGGCAAACGCGCTAACCACTGCGCCACCGTGCCGATATCCAATTCGGTCATTTTTAACTGTATCATACTTCGACTAAGAACCGCCCACACTATCTTCCTTCTCTTAACGCATATATTATTGGCAACTATCTTTATGTATGATTGCAAGATTCAAACCCGAACTAAATGCTCTCTAGATAGTGTCTGGATAAATCTTTATCCATTTTATTAGCAAGAGGTCCTGGGTTCAAGTCCCAGCGGTGTCAATATCTTTTTCTGATTTTTCTGTTCTCAGATTTTCGACTGACTTTCGCTTATATTGTCTTCGTTTAATTAAAAAAAAAGATTATCTAAGAGAAGAATAATAATGCTGCTCTACAATCTACATCCTTCAAAACCCAAATAACGTAAAAATAATGAATTCACTTACAACTCTATTTATCACCATAAGTCAAGTTTGACAAAAATATTAGCGTTGTAGTATTTATTCGTTGTGAATTGTTGCTACAAAATTACATTTTATTCACACCTCATCATAACAAAGAAATTAGACAAACAATGTTTACTGGAAATAGATTTAAGTAATATTTTCTTCGAAGCGTTTTCAAACACTGCCTGCTGCAAGGTGAACGCTTCCTACGATAACAAAATAAAAATATTTAAAAAATTTGCTCGAAAATGTGGGCAATTCGAAGAATCTTTACTTTGTCTGTTTGAACGAGACAGTTTTTGAACAATTTTTCCTCAATAGAAAACTATATCTCGAAATGGTATGCACGTGTAATCAATTAAAGATGTGTTCGTATTCATCTTAAAAAATAAAATCAGATATGACATAAACCAGGGATTGCGAACCCATGCCACGAGATTGTTTCATCATCATCATCATTCTTGGCTCTTCAACCCCTGGTGGGTCTTTGCCTCTTCAAGAGTTTTCCTCCACTCATCTCAGTTTAGTGCCAGCTCTCTCCAGTTTAGAAGTTTCAAGGTAGATATGTCATCCCACGAGATTATTTAGGGCCTATTAATTTAAAATTAAAAATTTTGAACAAAAACATTTATCTAAGAATTGCGAACCTTTGGTCTTCTTGCCTAAATATACATACGGTACATACATTATTATTGAAAAATATGATTTTTAGCGAATGGAACTGGGTTAGCGATACAGCATTCGGGGTGAACGTACAAAAATTTTATCATATCGAACGCAAGATATCGCGTATGTAAAGATTTAAATTCAAGTTTTTAACAATAAAACGCGACAAAGTGAATCGGTATCACATATACAACGACAAATCTCACTGATTTGCCACTAAAAAAACATGTAGTTTTAATTAAATACTTACATGTTTAATGTTTAATGCATAAATGTATGTATTTTAGGTAGGCACGAACACCCTTTTCTCTTTGCTCCTAGATTACATAAAATTTTATTTGACATGCGAAGAAAGTTAGCCGAATAAATGTTATGAAGATTTCGGCAAATTAATTATCATATTTGTTAATTAAACTACAAGAAATATTTGAAACTTATTTTCGTAGCGATAAAGGTTCGCTATCCCTGGCACAAATTCTGTGACAACGCCTAATTTCAGATAAATAATAGTCAGGTATTTTAAATTCTATTCACTTTGATTGTTTTTTTTTGTTTGACGAATTTGTTAGTACAGTGTTAAATTCGTTATGCATGTTAAATGTTTACGTTCTAAATATTTTTTGGAAGAAGTTTGAAATCTCGCTACAAAGTACGAATACCAAGAGAATTCCCTTATAGTAGTACCTATACACAGAGATAAACATTTCTATTCAAAATAACGTTGCAATCCTGAAAAAGATGATAATAATTCTGGAAACAAATCATTAGCGAATTTCATGATGCTCAAGTTACTGCTTCTGATTTTTTGCGTTATAATAATTTAGATTTTGAAATAGGAAATCACGTAAGTAAATAAATTCTGAAGCAGTTTTCCTAACTCGAAAATCTCTCTTCCAACGTTTTTTTACGTAGGTTTCACAGACATCAACCGATATTTTGATAAAAACCTGAACTTTCTCAAATTTTAAAATAGACGTAGAAATATTATTTCATACACAATTAAAAGTATGCATAGTAACTCAATGCTTCTGACAAAATATATCAAAGGTAGGTGTCTGGTGTATTGATTTTATTAAAGATATTTTCTACAGCACCAGGCCCGGTAAAACGAGATTAAGCTATCTACCATCTAATGCTAATTCACAAGTCGCCGTCTATAAGTCTGGCCAACGAATAATCAAGTATAACAGCTGCTTACGGGGGACCACATTATTCTATGATTAACCTTGAAATGTGACTTCATATGAACCAGAACTAGTTGAACCGATCGATCGATAGAAAGGGCATCTTATATGTCTACTCGTGAACAGCAAGTTTTTTTGTTGATGATGTCAATATTCGAGCTCATTTGTGTCCACGCGACCGACGATTGTTCTACTGATAACTGACAAGCACCGGTCTACTCTGCATTTTAACGGGTGTTTAGAAAAGTGTTTAGTCCAAATTATTCATACCGTTAATTAGCGTGATTTATAGCCGTGTTCATAAGTTTTCGTGTTTTACAAGTCACTCGAAAACTCGCTTTACGGAGTGTTCAACCAAGCTTCTTCATAATAACTTGTTCTTAAATTTTTTAATATATTATCTCTTTTGTGGATGTCACCTACGTCACTACGTGATTGGTATGGAAATAAATTTATACAAATGTGTAATTTGTATATATTTTATACGCTGTTTGATGTCATTTTTAAAACCAATAAAAAACATTCAGTTCCAGCTATCCGGAGAAAGTGGGACTACGAAATGTTATGCCTCAATTTGGTATATTGTGAGGTTGAAGGGGGTTGAGAGGGAAAGGAGATGGGGAGGAGGAAGGTTGAGAAGTGTCTAGCTATTCATGTCTGGTCACTAAATACGGCTAAAACCGTGTCAAGCAACGTTTTACTTTTGAGTGGTGGTCTTTTACCAGGGCAATATTGAGTACTGAGAGACACTAAGAAATTGTTTTGAAATAGTTGTGATGTAGGGTTAGCACTCCGCTAGCTGAGTTTCTGGACGATATTTTTGATATTTAGTGTTAATACCATTTTTCCAATATCGCTTAAAATTAATCTCATTTCTAATATACGTATTATATTTATTAATCATTTACAACTCAATCAAAGTCAAGATGTTAATCGTACATGTGATAATATATAGGTACTCGTATATGAACATTTTCATTTCTATTAATTACATCTATTTGAATATCACTTTCTTCTTGATCATATGAATGTTGTGGAATTTTGGACCCGATATCCGATCAAGCTGAAACTCGGCAGGTACACTCTATGATGATGAAAATGAATTCCATTCTATAACAATTGATGACAAACACGCACACACACGGACTCGGACATGCATTTTCCTGAAATTCTAAGAAATTAGAGAACTTAATGTGCGATACAAATATCGGCCAACAACTCGCGTTTTGGTTGGTAGCGCGGTTGATTCCGATCACTGGGTAGGAAGGTTCAAAACTCTGTAAAAAATATTGCTCTGAAATTAGAGTTGGTAACGCGGTTGATTCTGATCATGGAGTAGGAAGGTTCAAACCTCAGTCAAACCAAAATTATTATTATTTTTGTTTTGTTTTAAAAGACATTTGAAAATAAATGTTTTATAGTAAAAAATAACTTTGTTTTTAATTGGATTATTTTTACCGACAAATACTACGAAGGTTAGTAACTGTAATAGATTATTATGAGACATGAAGGTTAGTAACTGTTATAGAAAAACAATGTGATTCATAAGCCTACACCGCCATATTGCGTTCTAAACCAAATAGTTCCGGACACGGCCTGTATAAATGCGTAATATGCGTTTTAAAGAATTTTTTACGAAACAGTGAGTCATTTTATTTTCTGTACTTATTATTTTTGTACCTTCTAGATTTTAAAATAAAGCTGTGAAAAAGTAATT
Source organism: Limnephilus marmoratus (assembly GCA_917880885.1). Lineage (NCBI taxonomy): Eukaryota > Metazoa > Arthropoda > Insecta > Trichoptera > Limnephilidae > Limnephilus > Limnephilus marmoratus. Next base: position 27,577,787 of record OU862921.1, read on the forward strand.
GTTAATGAATTTATATTACAGAATCAGTTAAGGTTTGTAGATACCCAATAACCAGGTGTTTGGTAGGGAGGTGGTAATATTGTCACTGCAGCGATCACTCGAAATAAATAAATTTGAATCGGTCGCTCGCGATTTCCCAGAAGATCATTTTTAAATTTTTCGCCGACATTAAAAAACCATACCTTCGAATTTTAACACGAAAACTAAAAACATATTATAGTGCTATATAGCCAATGAATTAACCTTTATTTTACAGTTTTTCTCATATTTGTAGGAGTTATAAAAAGAAATCGTAAAGTTCATAACGGCGCGAATTTTGCGTGTTGTTACTATGAAACTGCCGTGAGGGGTACTTAGTCAACATAGAATACATAATTTTAACCATAAACAGCTGATCAAAAATTTGAGGTGAAAATATATTTTAACAAAATATTTTTAACATCGTTCTAAAATAGTCTACGATGTTTGGATTTGCGACATCTATGGTCATATGGTCATAAAGCATTTCAATTGCTTCATTTTAAACTAATGACTGGCCGGGGAAATATTTTCAATAATCACAATAAATGTTTTACAAATGTGGTCCAAGTTTGACCAGCAATCAATCGCAGAAAGATAAAAGTGGTCCATTTTTCGACCACAATCGCTCCAGTGGTTTACATAATGACGTAATAGTGAAATCGAAAGGCGGGAAGCCTTAGGACCTCTTCCCTTCTTTTTCTCGTGTTGTAGAATATGTAAGACCGTAAGAGACACCTTCTAAATCATTAAAAATCCACAAGTAGAAAAAAACTTCACAAGTACAAAACATCAATTATCACAGTTTATTTGATTGTCAAGTAAAATAGCATTGAAATAAGATTGCTAGTCAAATCGATTTCAGAACAACCTGTACTACATCCACAGAATGTTCTCTCTTGCAAAAGCCACGTGCTTTAAATCTTTCGATCCGATTTCATTATTTTTTTACACAGCAAACATCTCTTGGTCTTTTTTGTTTTCATACAGGTGATGTCATTTTATAACCCACTGCTGAAGAGAGTTGTTAGCTAGTGTATTCTCGTATAATTTTGCTCGTTATTCTTGGCCATTTATTTGTTCTCTCAGAATATTATTGTGTTTTACTTTAGTATGTTATCAGATCTACTGGTTGCATTTCAATTTAATTCGTATTTTCAATTTTCCATTATAATTTCAATCTTTCCCACAAATACGGTTTTTTCAATGCAGTTCACAAAATGTTAATGAATTAATTTTTAAATCTTTAAGACAAATAAATTAGGCAGTTTACTGTGATATAATCTGCACGTATGCTCTATTAAATTCGTCACTAAATTTGTCACATAAATCTGAAAAAAAGAATTAGAAATAAAGTTTGGTTGGAGAGAAATTAATTCGAAATAAATGATTTAATGAGTTAATTCTTAACTAGTAACGGATTAATTAAATTCGATTTTCAATTTAAATTGACACTGCTTTATAATTTCATATTGTATCGCACTAAAAACCCGTGAAATTTGTGTTTTTATTGAAATTAATTAGGTTTTAGATAAATATGTACCATTTTAATCGAAACTCGTGAACATTTTTTTATGTGAATACCCCATAAGAGTCCCGACTGCTCCCGTCTGAAGCCAGTGAGACTATAGCACCCCCAATCGGGGTATGTTGTGAGGCTGAAAGTCAGTGGGGAGGGGAGAGAGTTTGGAAAGAGGAAGGTAGGGAAGTATCTGGCTATTCAGATACAGGCCGGCGTAGTGCAGCGGTAAGGCGCTTGACTCGCATTTCGAAGGTCGCCGGATCGAATACCGGCGTGGCAAATAAATTTTATTTGATTAATTTGTTTATTTCACAATTTATTCATTTAAAATAATATATTGTATATTTGCGGCATGTTCCAGAGTGGAAGATACTCTCATTATCGCCCTGGTGTAACACCACCATTCAGAATTGAAACGTTGCTTGAAATGGCTTCTGCCGTGTTTGGTGACTAGATCTGAATAGCCAGGTACTTTTCCCCACCTTCCTCTTCCCTATCTCCTTCCCCTCCACACTGCCTTCAGCCTCACAACATACCCCAATCGGAGATGCCATAGTCCCATTGGCTCCAGACGGGAGCAGTTGGGACTCTTGTGCGGTATTCATGTTAAAACAAAAAAAAAATCGTCAAATATGGCCAAAGCCATTTCAAGCAAACTTTCAATCCGAATGGTGGTCTCACACCAGGGCGGTACGGAGAATATCTTCTACTATGGAACGTGTCGCAAATATACCCTGGATTATTTTTAAATCATTCAATTGTGAAAGCACAAATCAATCAAATTTATCTGCGCACGCCGGGATTTGAACCTGTGACCTCCGGATCGCTATTCGAGAGCCTTACCCCTCGACCACATTTTTTCGTGGCACAATCATTTTTAATTTTTCTTAAATTCATCATTATCGTTGTTCATTTAGCCATTTTTGGAATACTGGAATTCATGAACGTGGGTTACTATTTCACTTGAAGACCCGACAATAGAAAGATGCTGTTTTCCAGCTACCGATTATTTAAAAATTCGCTTCTCATTACTAAGAAACTAAAGTCCGGTTTTGGTCTGCCAAAAATATTTCAAAAACCCAGACTTCTTAGAATTTCAGCAAAATACGGTGGGTTAAATATTTGAAATTAAAAAAAAAGTTTAAAACTTAATGTAGGTGTAATTATTAAGAATTGCATTTTGTGAAGCCTGTAAATTAGCGAAGAAAATAATTACAACTAATCACTTTACATAAATAGATACAAAAACATAAGACGTCATTGGATTTCTGCGAACACTAAAATATTTTCTATTTTATTCTTGCAATAATGTTACACCTAAAGATTGGACAAGTTTATAGGTACCTAATTACTTAATAAATATTAGGTAATTGGTTAATCTTACTACCTACTTGCAGATCCGTGGCCAAATGTAAATTTCAAAAATGCATGCTGTTTTAAAATATGTAATGCGTTAAAGGAATGCACAAAAAACATTATTTCTATAAAAAGGTGTAAAATTTGTCATCGTTAGTTCCGTGGTCTAACAAAAATATTATTTAAAAGAAACAAATAAATACCCTGCCTTCCCGTTACCTCGTGAAAATGCCGAAATATTATTTTCGATATGTCTTCTGTCTTCGACGTAGTATTAATCATGTACGAAAAGTCGTTTTTTTAAGTGAAAAGTCTTTGGGACCGATGTGATTTGAAATTCAGTGAAACGGAAGCGAACGAATAGTAAAAAGAGACAAATACATACCACTTCTCGAAAGAGGTAGAGGCGTTCGTCCCGGTAAGACGAGAGTTTCTGGGTTCATGTCCCTAGTTGCGACCGTTATCTTTTTATTTTTATGTATCTTGTTCTCTTTTATATTTTTGTTTAGATTATTAGTGTTATCTTCTTCTTAAATTGATGGGAATATCCTTAAAAAGTTATAAAAACAAAGTTGTTCTAATAAAATTAAATATTAGGTCCTTACATATGAAATTAGCGTTTTGTATGGGAGGAACATAAAGTCGATATTTTTTTTCAATATAATATATTTATTTAATCAAAGTATGTACCACTGCTATCTACGCACTTTTGCCATCTCATTGGTGGTTCATCGATCCCTTTACTATAAAAACCATTCGGGCGGGAATCAATAAAATCTTTGGAGGCGGTTTGGACTGCCCCATCGGAGTTGAATTTTTTCCCTTGCAAGAAGTTATCCAAATTTCGAAAAAAATGGTAATCTGTTGGGGCAAGGTCCGAAGATTACAGTGGATATCTTAGACATTCCGATTGAAGCTCCTCTAATTTGGTAGCCGTCTGTTGTGCAGTGTGTAGCGGTCAACACGCGTTTATTGATATGCTTCACTCAATTCGTGAGGTACCCACCTTTCAAGCTTTTTCACCTTCCCAATTTGCTTCAAGTGGATTAAAACAGTTTTATCACCAACACCGCAGCCTGCAGCTAACTCGGACGTGGTTTGCGATGGATCCGCTTCCACAATAGCCTTCAATTCTTCATTATCAACTTTGGTCTCCGGCCGTCCACGGGGCTTGTTCTGCAGGTCGAAATTTCCTGAACGAAAACTTTGGAACCAAAAACGCACTGTGTTTTCTTTTGCGGCACCGTCGCCATACACATCAATAATCCTTCGAGCCGTTTCTGTAGCACTGGTGCCACGGTGGAACTCGTTCTCGTAAATAACGCGATATTTCAAGTTTTCCATTTTGTAAAATGACGCAAAGAAAAAAAACAAGTAAGGAAAAACAAATGAATTATAATTTTCGAAATACAAATACATGATTAAATAGCTGTATAAATTTGAATTTGGAATTCCTAACCAAAGAGAAGATATTTGAGATCAAAATTGCCAGTACAGCAAAACGCCAATTTCATATGTAAGGACCAAATATTTATTTATTTCACGGGTACTCAGTTCAAATATAATAGATAAATCCACGGTCCCAAACAAGTATCCTTTAGTCTAGTGCTATATAGCATCTGACGAATCATAGCGGCCACACATTAAGCAATCCAAGGATCGAATCTTACGAAATCCAAACTAAAACAATTTCAATTACATATAAAGATAGCAGCCAATAATATGTGCGTTAAGAAAACGAAGATTATGTTGGTAGATCTTAGTCTTAGAAGTATGATACAGTTAAAAGTGACCGAATTGGATATAGGTTCCGTAGCTCAGTTGGTAGAGCACTCGCCATGTAAGCAAAGGGTCCTGGGTTCGAGTCCCAGTGGAGACAATATCTTTTTCTGATTTTTCTGTCTCCAGATTTTCAATTGAATTTCGCTAATATTGTCTTCATTTAATTAAACAAAAAATAAAAAAAAAAACAATTTTTTTATTTATGTAACATCAATATCTAATATTTAAACCACTACAAAATAAATAGACAAATAAAACACAAAAGAAGGCGACATCTGGCGACTTCAAAGAAGAAAACAAAAATACTAATAAGATGACCTGATGTATAGGAAAAGGTGCACTGGAAAAATTCGTACTCTCAAAAATAGTGCTTCGTAGTCTCCTCACTAGTCCACTTTAGTTTTCTGAAGGTGTCACTCCTACCGCATGTGAATTGCGCACTGTGATTTTGTTTTATTTTTCTTGATACAATATACGAGTGACGAATTTATAGATAAAAATGTTTTTGTTATTTATTCTTCCATAAAAATGTAGGGTAATTTATTCAATTTTTTAAAAGTACAATATTTCATACTTTTACGCATAAACACAAAAAATTGTTCCTCAAAGTTATTATCTTCTTGAGAAAATCCAACAAACAAAATACAAGGTTTGATATCAGACAGGAAAAGTTACCAGATGCTCGAAGTGAAAAAGCCTCGGGGTCAAATTTCTTCAAGAGAACAGCCAGAGAAACACGTTACTGCAGGTGTTTTTTTTAAAGAAATATTAACAAAATAAAGCAAATTGATTTCTCCCATGCTTACATCGTATTATAATAAGTCCACAACACTTGCAATAATTTTCTCATTCACTAATTCCACCGGATTGATTATTGCCATCCGTTTAGCTTTTCTCCATTCCCTCTGATCGTAAATCATTCAAAATGGCGGTTCATCTCGCACAGTTTAAACCGAAGATTGGCTAAGCGTAGGAGTGTCGTTTCATGAATGAAATCCTGTTCTATGACACTCACCTCGTTCACCTATGTACCTGCAATTCGCCACACTCACGTATTTCTTGCGTAGAGATAATTCTCTCCAGCCTCCATTGTAGGTGCACGGATAAAAGGAATATTTCATACTGCAAGCAAATAAATAACGTCCAGTGATAATGGGCACATGTTAGAGATGGAAAAACACGCCTGTACCTATAAAAATGCACAATTGGCAGTGAGAAATATTTCTGCAGTATGCAGTTGCGCATTTAATTATACAAAAAATAAGTTTTCAAAATATTAAAGTCTTTTTTACAACGGGTTGCGAATTTACGTCTTTTTCGGTAAATTGAAGCTTTCTTGCACGGTCATCTTAAAGATACAGCCATACTAAATAATGCAAAATCATATGTTTTTGTTTTAAAAATTGGGTCGCTTAGAAGTATTATAGATGCTTCAATTAAATACTGCGTGTAGAAAATATCTTTGTCCGTAAAATATCGATCAGTTTTGTTACAAGTCTTTTAATAAGCCTTTAAAAAATAAAGTACCCATAAGGTCTGTAAAAACACTTTTAATTCCAAACTCTCCTATTTATAAACCCCTTTTCGCATATGGTTTTATTGTTTAATGTGGCAAAATTAAGTTCTTTTTATAATAATAGTAAAAAAAAAATATATTTACGCCCGAAGTTCACAAAATAAAATAAAACACGCATTTTCCCGTTGTTATTTTATAATACGGCCGGCAGTAGATGAATTTTGATTTTCAAAGAGAACTCTATGCCGTTCACCGAAGGACTACGTAACTCGTTACGTAGTCCTTCGGTAGAACGGTGAACGGACGTTAGGCTGCGCGTCACTTTGTTCCTTGAAATCAATTTTTAAATTCTGTTTTATTACAATAAACAATGCGTAAAAAATGAGTTAATGTTTTTACAGGCCTTTACGAAATCAACATGTAAAAAAATTCTCAAATACTTTTTCCAACCTTTCTAAAAACTTTTTGATCCAATAGTCCAGGAAAAATCGAAATCGGAATTCACGCCCTTTTATGGGAGGAGTTTAAAAATACTTGAGAAAAAGCTTTTGGAAAGGTTGAAAAAGGTATTTGAGATTTTTTACAGGTTGATTTCATAAGCCTGGAAAAAACACTAACGCCTTTTTTACGATTTTTTTAATTATAATAACAACGAAATTTGAAATTGATTTCACGGAACCAAGCGACGCGGAGTCTGAGACATCTGTTCCCCATCGCGGCCGGGGCGGAACTGATACAAAATAGGTGTGGCAATTGGCAATTCTGTAGTCCTTAGATTGACGGCATAGGGTTCACTTTGAAAATCCAAATTAGTCGACTGCCGGCCGTATTGTAAAATAACAACGTGAAAATGCATATTTTATTTTATTTTTGAAGTTCGGGCGTAAATATTTTTTTTTTGCAATTGTTGTAAAAGAAACTGAATTTTCCACATTAAACAATCAAACCATATCCGAAAAGTGATTTATAAGTAGGAGAGTTTGCACTTGAAAGTTTTTTTATAGACCTAATACTTTATTTTTTTCTAGACTTATCAAAAATATCAAAAGACTGATGTTTTTAAGGGAAAAGATATGCTTTACACGCAGTATTAAACTGAAGCATCTATAAAATACTTATAAGCGATAAATTTTTCAAAACAAAAATACACGATTTTGTATGAATTTGCATTATTTCGCATGGCTTCGTCATAAGAACAAATTTATATAACATTTTTGTATATTCATTAAAATTATACGTCCCACTTATTATGTATGTCCTTTATAGATTCTAATTATTTACATATCGCTGCAACGGGAATATACCTGCAATCTTTAGCTGGAAAGTCAAATGTGTTTACTTTACGGTATTAAAATAAAATTATTATAGATAAAACAGATTTTCCTCTGCTCTGATATAAACTTGTTAATAACGAAGTAGATTTATTTAGCAATTATGAATACCGTTAATTTAAATTTCATCGGGCACCAGCGATCAACCAAGTGAGAAAGTTGAAACTTATAGATTGGCAAATTAATAATAGTTCGTAGATGGACGTATTCATCAATAAGCATTATTTATTAGTTTTGAAAAAACTTTTAATGTTTTATTTAATCGGTAAAAATTGTGATTTCTGAATCACTAATAAAACATATAAAACAGATAAAACATATATGTTTTCTTATGAGTTTCGGAGCTTACTTTGCGTTTTTCTTTCGATCGAGAGAGTGAATTTAATGTACAGAAATTATCCTCAAAATAAGATTATTTTTCAAAGTGATTAAAAACCTGACTTGAAAGAAGTTTTCCAGAGAATTGTGTTGTAAATCGGTAGAAATTCGGAATGCTGGTCACCGTTAACTTGTGATTTGAACATTCGTCCTAAACAGGGAAAGGTTCTTTCGAAACCAGCCAACAGTCCAAATAAATATAGCAGTTTATAACAAAGTCCACAATGTACCAAAATATCCACAATGTACCAAATTTTACGAAAGTGTATACATTTCCATATAATAAAATGGTTGGACAACTAAATTTTGAACAACTTGTTTACACCTTCTTTTATAAATCCACCGGCTTACAGCACTGAACAAGAAATCCCTAGAGGTGTTATGTCGAATGTGTCAGGAAATTATATGAAACATTTGAACTAACTGGGCAAGTACTATCACATACAATTTTTGCAGATCTGGCTGCTAAACAAAGCAATATGAAAAACACCTAACTAAAAACTCACACGAAGAATGGTGAGTTTTTCTGCAAAAAACTTTCAACCCGGACTGGTCCTGTAAATAGAGAGTATTCTCATCACAAATCAGTTCAAAACTATCAACGAAGCTACAAACCATGTCTTCAAGTTCAAATATTCACAAGTGTTTTATCTAGTACTACATTCAGATCCTTTCTGTATAAGGGAAATGATCATTTTCGCGCAGTAGTACATTGATCTCTGTACCTCTCTGAAAGGCTTTTGTCTTAAAAATTTTGTTCGGCATCCATCAGGAGTACAGTGCCCATACAGACGTCACCACTCGTCTCATACAAGTGTGGTCTATAACCATCATCATCATCATCATCTTCTTCCCCTTGTCCTAATCGGGTCGGGGACCCACTGCATCGACAAGGCTTCTCCATACGTCCCTGTCTTGTGCTGATTGTTTGGCCTCCGTCCATGGCAGTCCCATCATTTCCTCACACAGTTTCTGGAGTTGCCTCGCCCAACTGTGTCCGGGGCGGCCCACTGGATGTCTACTCTCTGGAATCGCACTCGATATTTTCCTAGGAATTAGGTCATCAGACATTCTTAGTACATGCCCAAGAAACCTCATCTGCGATTCTTCTATGAAAAGTAGCAGTGGTTCAATGTTTAGATCATCTCGGATTGTCGAGTTTCTTATATGATCCCATTTCGTATCTCCTGCCACTCCTCTCAAGTACCTCATTTTGGCAGCTTGGACTCTAGAGCGTGTTTATAAGTATACCGCAAAGTATACGCGGTATACCGACCGACGCTCACTTACGGCCACCAGATATGGATGCTAAACGAACTAATACGCTCTAGGTCTATACCCAATAATAGAAAATTATTATCGACAATTATTACTAGCATAATTTGGGTACGGGTGCCGCCGCCCATGGAGCCATTTATTGGATTAACATCACCTGTGCCACAGGTCACTCCAGTGGCTCACTCACTACGTTTGGTGACTTGGCAAGGGGCCCGGATTCATGGGGGTGAGGTTTTTTTAGATCTTGGCGGATACGTCTGCCCACCAACTGCGTGGCGGTTCGGATCGAGAGAGACTAGTAGTGGGAGACCTTTTGACTTCTCCAGCAGGAGTCTCTCGGAACATTGCGTTGTGCCCCAGTAGCAGGGACTAATTAAAGATATTTGACGCAGAGTCAACAATAAAATTCATTACCTGCTCAAGAATTTTTTTTTTTTTAAATGTTTTATCAATTTCTCCGACGTAGGAACAATTGAGCCTTACTTCACGCTCACTCTCACGCCTATAAAGGCACTTTTTAAGTTAATTTCTTGCCATCAATATTTCCTTATTGTTGGTCAAAATTAAGCATTATTGTCCATTCGTATTGCATTGTGTACCAAGGGCGGATCCAGGATTTTTTTCTGGGGGCAGACGGGCAAAAAATCAACAACTACTGTTAGGATTTTTTTCTGGGGGTAGGGGCACAAGGGGCGGACGGGCAAAAAAATCAAAAAATTATCGGAAATAAACTTAAAGTATCATACTTCATGTTTAGTTCCACAAGTTCAAGTATGTATAGGAAGGTTTATGAAAGTGTAAAAACAATATAAAAATTAAATGTTTAAGAAAGAGAGTTTTTGCTTCTAAGAATGTACTGTGATGGAATCTCCACAGTACACGAAAATACCGGGGTGGGGGGGCACGTGCCCCCGTGCCCCCCCCCCCCCCCCTAAATCCGTCCTTGTTGTGTACTGCCCATTCTTGACAGCGAGTTCGCAGGGCTTCCTGTATTACGAAAATATTTCCGGGCCAAATCTATTAATTACCTTCTCACTCTGTTACATAAAATATAATCATCTCGGTTCGCCACCTACCTGCTTACTGTCCCAATTTTGAATGCGATTAATATTAATAAATAATTTGCCTTTTTTTTTCAAATAATGCAAGTATAGTTAAGTTATTGCTGGAAATTATTTTTGAGGTGTAAATTTGTCATTTTAGCAATCTTCACTCGATGATATTAACAGCCAACACCTTGTTAGATCATGTAAACGGCCAAGAATTTTGTTCGGCAGTAGGCAATAGTAGGCTGTTAATCTTGCTAGTTTACCAGCACCTTAAGAGGGCATTACCAGAGAAAGCCGGAAATACGTCATTTTCAAAAAAGTTTTTAGACGTATTGACTCATTTCCACAAAAAATTATAAATGGATTTCGAAAGATTGTTCTTTTATCTAGCATAGTTATGTAATAAATTTTTAGAATTTTTTTTAATTTTTAGTATAATAAGGTTATTCCATAGGTCGTTGGCAGATTTGTTCAATTTTCAAAAAAGTTTTTGTATTATACCACACCCATTTCAAATAATGTAATCATGCAGTAAATTAAATCAATACATTATCTAGCAAAGTTATGTATTAGAATTTTAATTTTAGTTTCAATAAAATCATTAAAAAATATGTACGTACATGTGTTTCTTGACGAAAATTGGTCCATTTGTGTATTTATTTGCGCACTTACAAACTAATATATTTCAGATTTTTTTAACATTCTTATTAAATTTAGACATTATTGAAAAATGATAAATACTTATAATCAAAAAATAACTACAAAAAGTACACTATTTTAATAGTTTTATCATCACGCCTTTCAGCATTTTTGGATGAAGGTATAAATTAAAGCTAATTTGGATTGAAATAAATTCGATATTGAGTTATAATTTTTAAAAGCTGGTACGGAGAATAATTAATCTTTCTCATTGTAACCGCCCTGCACGATCGGAAGAACAAATTTCGACGAAATGTGGATTTTCGTCCGCTGGCTGGTTAAACGCTCTTAACACAAATCCTCCAGTTTATCTCTTCAAAGGTTGATAGTTTATAGAGTTGTCGAGAGTTGACAATAAAATCATCATGTTATTTCAGCCTCACTTCTAAGGCGCGAATACTAAGACGATAACTGAACGGAGTTCTTATGGAGTCAAGTGTATTGGTCGGTATGAGTCACCCCGGGATGAAAGCGGCCGTAAGAGGCTGGCAGCTCGAGAGAACGGAAACGGCTCAGCATACCGCGCTCAATGTTAATTAAAATACTCTTGTGTTCGCTTTTAGCGATAGAAAAGTTTACAAGGTGTTTATAGCATAATAGGTTGAAATTTTCTTTTTAAAATTTGTGAATCTAGGTGATCTTTGTGAACAATGTCTCTGAGATAGCTAATTAATGTCAACAAAGATGAAGGTTATGAGAAACAAACGAAGAACGACGGTTGATTTATCGTAAAGCTGAAATATGTTTTATTGTCTTTAGCAGAAAAAGTTAATTATGGCATCATAAAATTTGCATGGCTTCTTTCTCAAAATCTTAGGTGTTGCATTTACATATTTCAAAGGTTTAATTCTTTCAGACCTGAATTGAAACTGGTAGTTTTAAAATATATATTATGCTCAATAGCACCTTTTAGAAAAGGGTTGGTGTAGTTTGTTTTCAATAGGAAGGTAATGTGAAAGAACTTAAAATGACAAACAATCATCCACTGTACACAAAAAGAAACAAAAAATTTACATTAAAATAAAACAATGAAAAGGTTACATGTATTTATTTTGTCAAACAAATATTTTACAAAACAATTTAAAGGATTCGAAGGTCAAAATTAAACACTAAATTCACCGTTTAAAAATAGTCGCTTAAATTCTTGGAGGAAAAATCCAATGAAAAAAAACTCACAACGCCATTAATACAGCAAAACGACGGGTAAACGAAAACCGCCCATTGAAATCTATATATTTGTGAATATTCTTACTGTAACAAGAAAGTAGACTTCCAACATACATTGTAAATATTTTATTATGTATTAGTTATTTATCTTTCATTCTCAAATACGAAGAAATAAATGCAGAATAATAAATGCAAAAAGTTCCATGTGAGATTTTATTTTATTTTTTAAAGAAAGACAAAAAATCCCGGGTTATTAATAACCAGGCAATATTTGAAAATTTCATACTACCACCACAATAAGCGGAAAATGTTACTTGTGTCGTGATCGAGGACTTAGCTTACCGAAGAACTGAACCCAAAACGCCTGGCCCAAAAGCAATGCCAACTGATCGATTGGCCATTAATTTGTGTGTTGTCATAGTCATAGTGGAATATTTGTATAGCTCACATTTAAAAAATCAAGTTTGCGCAATATTAGGACACCTTCTACACATTACAAAAAAAAAACTTAAGATAAAAATTCGTCAAAACATTTTTTTTTTATAATATGGGCATTGAAACCTCAAGTGCCCTAAGGTTAAACATTTTTTCAGGATATGTTTCAAATAACATTTTATGAGTCAGGCCAAAAATTGCATTGTCTAAATAGCCTAGAGCCTAGAACTAGATCTGGTTCCAGGTAAATATTAAGGAAAAATATAAGCAAATACTCATATTAATTTATGACCGTGAGATAGAGGAACTGGCTCGACTTGCTAAAAAGCTTCTGGTATGAATAGAGAGAATGATTTTCATAATTATAAGGTACCGAACATGTGTACACGGCAGACCGGCAAATAGGGATCTTTCCAAATACTTAAGGGTAAATATAATGATGGCGGAGGTTTAAGATCTAAAAAACTTTCAAATAAATTTTCCCCCCCACCACCCCCCCCCCCCCTCCCCTTCTCTTACTCCTATGTATCCCCCAGGATCAAACCCCACCGATGTTAATGCTATGTATAGCTACACTATTGTCCATTAGTATTATGTTCCGCCCTGCGATGTTATTTGAAGACCAAAGTGGAAGAACGAGGAATGTCAATTGAAATCACAAATTGAAGAACATTGCCAACGAATGGAATTACTGTGCATCTTTGCAAAATTGTTTCAGTAACATCGCCGTCAAAAACAATGGCGGTTTATTTGACGATTTATGGCATGCAAGAATCAAGTCTATTGCGACTATTCGTCGAGCAAATACAGACTTTTAATCATTAAATTCTGATGTATGCACATTTTTCTTGAATTAACGTTCCTTGTATTTTCCTGCGGTCTTCATTTATCAACTTCATTCGCTTTCTTCGCATTGTTCAAGGAATCAAAGCATGGAACAGTTACTAAGTTTGTATATCGATCTATCAGAGAAGGTATCGGGTACCGGAGCTTGGAATAGTCTACCAAACGAAAGATTGTTGTACAACGCAGCTTTTTCATAGAATTTTTGAGGTACCCATCATAATAAGCTCTGACCGTGAGGCCATAAGATATCATTAGTAATATATTAGTAATATTAATAATATAACTCGGTTAATAGAGTTGGAATTATAATTTTAGTAATACGATTATTATTCCATGTGATATTCTAATGGAACGGTCAGTGACTGAGTTGGTTTCGCGTCTTGATCCTACCCAGAAGACGTACGTTCAATTCCTTGGTTGGCTAAGTTTTCCGCAGTAGGAGATTTACAAATATTGTCACGTTATCCGTAACCCGGAAATGTTGTCTTTCTTTTGAAGAAAAATTTTTTTCAGAAGAATTTACGTCCAGGGACATACCAGGTCCGAATAATCAAAATACAATCAAAATATATTCCGTAAGGTGCTACTTACTTTTATAAGCACCGTTTTAGCAGAAACACGACAAGATTTCTAAAAACCCGTTATTGGTGATTTTTTTTGTAATTAAAAAGATCATTTGACATCATCGATAATGGAGTACGAGAGATATTTAGCAGGTGTTTGATTCGCACCTCGCAAATCATCAGTTTTTTTCCTCGGAGCAAATGAATGAATATGCATGACTTTTGTTAATCCATTCTGAAACAACAATATAAATATTGCTAGATATAAATCATTCGCTAATGAAGTATCAGTGATTTTACATAACTTACCTGCAAAAGTGTCCGATGTAATTTTAAATGCTGTAAACATAGTAGGTACCCACTACCTACTAGTTTGTCGCTACCCGACTTAACTTTTTTATTATTGACAAATTTTTGGAGCCCTTTGATCACTGCAAATATAATAATGGATACTAGAAATGCTTTCCATGTATCCAAATTTAATGGAAACTGATGTCACCGCTGATTGACTATCTTCTGGTTTTAGCCCATTTAATAAGCGCTCTGTCTATCATACTTGCCTGCCATTACATTTGATCGAAATGAACATTTTATATTGAAGATGAAACACAATTCTGTGTTTGAAGTTTAAGCAAAGAATGGTCAGATTTTTGGATTATGAAACACGCCCATATCGTAATTCTTGTGATCTTTATTTATTTTTATGCCTGCGTTGAATCGCTGTTATGATGATGGTGTGTTAATTAATAATTAATAAAATTTACAACATGCTACCCAACTCAATCAAAAGCTGTGAATTGAGTTTCAGAAGGAAATGTACGCTAAAAAAAGTGAAAGACCTTTATTGTACTAATCTCTGTTTTTCCGCTTTTCTTTTTAATATTTTTCCCATTATTATTTTTCTTTTTCTTTTCTTCGTTTTCTCCGTACTTTATTTCCTATAAATTTTATTATCAATTTTTTTTTCCAAAATATTTGTGTGTATATAACGTAACAACATTTTACCAAAATACTTCTCAAATGAAATTATATTCGATAAGGACATTCACAGACATAACACAATAAAATCAGGCTTCAAAAAAAAGGACAAGGCGAATACGCAGAACAGTTTACTGTACAAAGGGATGAAGTTATATAACGCTCTACCAGAAACTTTAAAGTCACAGAACACAGACATAACGCAAGGAAATCGGGCTTAAAAAAAAGGACAAGGCGAATACGCAGAGCAGTTTACTGTGCAAAGGAATGAAGTTATATAAAACGCTACCAGAAACTTTAAAGTCCACACCAATTGGAAAGTTCAAGACGTATTGTAAGAGCTACATAAAACTACATAACATTTAGTTTGCAATATGAAATACTAAAATTAACTAGAAATTTGTTAACTTTAATGTACAAATTACTAAAATAAAATAATAAATAAATATTTTATGTACCTGTCTCAATTAAAAAAAATCAATGCCAAAAGAACCTGTTGACAAACTGATATCAATCAGTTTAACGGGACTTAATTTAAAAATGTAAAAATTGCAAATAAATTATAAAGAAATTTATTAAAAAAGATTTAAAAAAATCTATTCCATATGGCTTTTTTGTGTTCTAGGATCTAGAATCTAGACTATGAAGAACTACGAGATTCTAGAACTAAAATATTGCTACCCTTTTAAATCAGCGGGTGCTTAGATTTATTTATTTTTTATTGAAATCGTGTATACACGTGTATAATCGTAATGCATGTATTTCCTCCGAGGCATAGCATTTCGTATATAATGGGGCATCAAGTTATAACATCTTCTGTGCAAAGAGGTGTATTCTTCATTAATCATTTGGATAAATGTTACAATAAAATTACTGCAGGAATGTTACTTTTGAAACCAATATTTTTATCTATTTTATCGGTCGTGTACCAGACTTTTGGTCGAATGTGTGGACTATTACCCAACGTAGGCCGTACGTACAAGAATAACTTCAACATTCCACACACATCAAAAAAGGCTAAGATTTGTTGGGCATTTAATATCCCAGATCTGCACGTGCATCAAAGGGTAAGATAAAACCTTTCGGGCAGAGGAGGAGACGTGAGATGTTCTTCGCTTTAGCCAGCCTCCCACTGTATTATTTATACAGCGTTTGTTAAGGGTCCAACAATATTAATTACATATGGCCATTGTCGGCATATGTGATGATTTTGATATAAATTATCGGAATGTTCGAAACAAATTTATCGGAGTGTTCGAAATATTATAATTTTTAGGCCGTTATTTTTTAAAAAAATTCTGAAATGTTTAACATGAAAATATTAAAAAAAATTATATTACATACCAAGTAAGCTTATTTTTTTTAGCGTAAAAATTTGTGTATTAATATTTTTTCAGTTCAATGTTGCAAAAATCTCCCTTCTAATATTAAACCAGCTTTTTATACAAGAAAAAATATCGGTAATTTTTTGATAAACGCTAAAGATAAAGACCATAAATTGACTAATTCCGGAATATATAAACCCAAATGTAATGACTGTCCGTCATTTTATATTGGAAAAACAACTCGTAATTTTGAAATCAGAATCAAAGAATATTTAAGGTGTCTTAATAATAATCATTTTTCTGAGTTTGCTAACCATATCATTGAAAATAACCATAGTTTTGAAAAAAATACGGGGATAAATATTCTTCATATTAATCATAAAGGAAAACGCTTAGATAACTTAGAAGCCTTGGAAATAAAAAAAATCCCTTAAAAATAATGAATCTATTATCAATAAACAAAAAATATTGTCTTACAGCCCAATCATGGATATTTATTTATTTATTTATTTATTGCTTCTTCACAATTTATATACATATATTTTTAGCATGTAATTATTAACCCCACTAGGGTTCGCCTGTATCGGGGTTAATAATTTCACAATTTAATAAAAATGTTCCCCTACCCTCCCACTCTTCATTAATACCTAGCAACAGCTCCACCCCTACCATAATAATACATTGTTCCCATCCACTAATTTGTCTAACTAACTGTCAAATCAGTATACGTTTGCCCTGAAGATAGAACGGTCGTTCTGAAACCGGTCGGCTTTACTCAAATATATAAGTGGTTCAAACAAAGTAACATTGTTTCAATTATTTTTTTAGAACCGATATACAACACATATTTGTAAAAAGCATTAACTTTGTGGCTCACCATAATTTACAATAAAAAAACATACATTTTTATTGCGAAATACAAAATCTTTTTAAAGATTTTGTAACACCGCACGAAGTGAATAAATGCATCTGAATATTTTATATCTGAATAATTAGACTTTCGAACTGTGGTATTAGTAAACCCGTGCATTTATCACCCCAATAAAGAATGCATTTTTCACACTGCCTATCTTTATTTTATTAAGGAGAAAATACAAATACTGATGTCAATTAAATATACAAAACAAAACTAGGGAACTCACCTGCATCCGAACTACTTCTCATGAACTGGCTTAAACAGCAGATAAAAACTAATGCAAATATCTTTACTCATAAGTACCTTGTTATTCCCTCAAGACGTCATCATTTAAAAATTCCAAAGTAATTTATATACCTTTTAGGTTGTATGGTGCGAAACACAGTGCGTCGTGAGACACAACCATCAATCGTCCGGCCTTACTACTCTACTCCAATCCTCTTTCACGAAAATAACAAATACAATTATAAATTAGATATCCATCGAATTCAGTAAGTACCTAAGCCAAGTAGATGGATGTCAAACATTCGTTTTACTTACTCTTAAGAGCGTTTAACCAGCCAGCGGACGAAAATCCACATTTCGTCGAAAGTTGTTCTTCCGATCGTGCAGGGCGGTTACAATGAGAAAGATTAATTATTCTCCGTACCAGCTTTTTTAAATTATAACTCAATATCGAATTTATTTCAATCCAAATTAGCTTTAATTTATGCCTTCATCCAAAAATGCTGAAAGGCGTGATGATAAAACTATTAAAATAGTGTACTTTTTGTAGTTATTTTTTGATTATAAGTATTTATCATTTTTTAATAATGTCTAAATTTAATAAGAATGTTAAAAAATCTGAAATATATTAGTTTGTAAGTGCGCAAATAAATACACAAATGTACCAATTTTCGTCAAGAAACATATGTACGTACATATTTTTTAATGATTTTATTGAAACTAAAATTAAAATTCTAATACATAACTCTGCTAGATAATGTATTGATTTATTTTACTGCATGATTACATTATTTGAAATGGGTGTGGTATAATACAAAAACTTTTTTGAAAATTTAACAAATCTGCCAACGACCTATGGAATAACCTATATTATACTAAAAATTAAAAAAAAATCTAAAAATTTATTACATACGAATGCTAGATAAAAGAACAATCTTTCGAAATCCATTTACAATTTTTTGTGGAAAAGAGTCAATACGTCTAAAAACTTTTTTGAAAATGAAGTATTTCCGGCTTTCTCTGGTAATGCCCTCTTAAATAGGGATATTAATATACCCTTCAAAGACCAATCAGCGAAAGTCATCAATTTCGTTAATAACTTTTATCATCGCTTGTCCGCCCGCGGTGAAATAAATTTATACCAATCTACGTTTAAACTAAGATACACCTACTAAATTGTAGTAAGATATTAACTTGAATGGGGTACTACCGGTTCCTGTGCACATAACAACATACCAGTTCGCAGTTTATATACGACATACGCAAATGGTATTCATGTATTCGTATACCAGTTTCATTCATCAGTGTAACGGAAGGCGTAGGACTTCTCCGTACCTTGTACTTGGCCATGTTTAACCCCTTTCATCCGAAGTTTACTATTTAATAGAATATTGTATAATATGTTGATAGTGATTTGTTTTAATGGTGTTTATATTAGTAGCTCCTTAAATATTTCGAATGGAAGAAATTAAAGGTCTAAATGAAACTTCAAGCAAGGACATCATATTAGTACTTGAAAACCGCTACATAAGCCAAAGCTTTATTTTTAATATTTCTTTAGAGCTTTTGGTGCTAGTGGGGTAGGGTGTAGAGCAAACCGTACGTCATGGATTCAAGTCCCAACGTTGTCAATAAATTTTATTTAATTACGTTGTGTTCGCTTTAATTCATATTAAAATATATATACATGTACAAAGTTTCCGGGTGTAAAGTGCACAAACCTCGGGAGGTTATTCTACATGTTGACACAGGTAAAAAATATTCCAACGTTTTAGGTAGTTTTTGGTTAAAAAGGTTGAATTGTTCGTAAGGAAAAAATCATTTCCTTCAATGGATAAATATTTTTATGTGGGAAAAAAACATTGGAATTTCGAAAAAAGATATATATTTTTTTAAATTCTACCATTACCTCCCAAGTATGTGCACTTTACCCCCGGACAACCAGTACAGTTTCCTTGCAGCACGTCCCAGACTCTCAGCATCGCAATAGTGAAAGACTACCACCATTCAGAATCGAAGGTAGCTTCGAAATGGCTTTATCCACGTTTAGTTACAAAGTATGAATCGCCAGGTACTTCCACCTTCCCATTCCCATCTCCTTTCCTTTCCCATTCCCTTCAATCTCATTATGTAACAAAAATTTGGGAAGCCATAGTCTAACTGGCTCCGGATAGCAGGGAGCTGTTGGGACTCTTGTGCGGTATTCACTTTAAAAAGTTACAAAAATTCTCTACAGAGATTTATACAATATCTAGACTGGACTAGTTTGGTTGAGTCTGAAGATGACGGTAATGTAGTGAAACCAGTCTGAACTGATACACACAAGTGGGCGAAAATTGACCATTGTGCTGAATGCCGTGTCCCACCTTCTTCCTTTGACAGTAGCCTATTTAATAAGCTTATCACTAGGTTTTGACGATATCTTCAGGTTCCAAAGTATGGTAAAAATCAAATAATAAGTTCCAATTCACTTCACGGACTCCGTGGTCAAGAGATAAGGCTCTCGACTAGCAAACTGGAGGTCGCGGGTTCAAATTCTGGCTTGCGCAAGTAAATTTTTTTTGGATTGATTTGTGTTTTTCACAATTTAATAATTTAAAATTAACATAAACGTATATATACGGCGCATTCCAAAGTTGAAGATACTCCCGGTATCGCCCTGGTGAAAAACTACTGTTCAGAAATGAAAAGTTGCTTGAAATGGCTTTAGCCGTGTAATGGACCTGTACTTCCCCACCTTTCTCTTCCCTATCTCCTTCCTCTCCCCGCTACCTTCCAAAATAAAAAAGATGGCCGGTGTGTTTTCGGAATGTCTCTTTCCAATATAAGGTAAAACACCCTATTTCTGACACGTTAAGCTATCACTTTTTTTTCATGAATTTCAATATTTTTTTGTAAAATCAACCTTGTATTTCTGAAACGAAATTTTTAATTTTTGGAATCATTGTTCAATTTCAAATAATGAAATTGCACTTTTTGCTAAATTTATTACCATTAAATATTTAAAATCATTTAATATGTAACATGCTAGCAAAACACATATTTCTGACATACCAAAATCAATATGTTCCTATTGATTGACATGGCTGTTCGTATTCCTGACATACCAATATCAATATGAATCCAGTATCCGACATACATGTTGATATTTCGATCCGTTGATGCAAATAAAATGCAAAGCCAGGTGGACAACATTTAAAGCAAAAATCAATATTTTGGAGAAACTTTATTAAATATTAAACATAAAATTTAAAAAAAAAAAAAAATTATACAGGGATGAAAATTAATTAAAACATTGTTATTTGGTATAAAACATCGCTTATATTATTTTTCCTTTGTTGTACGCCAACAAGGAACTTAACCGTATCTTACCTTCTTCAGGCATTACATCTAAATTAAAATAGGTACAAGCATTATAATTAAAATAGGTATTTTCGTCCTCGCACGTTCATTGAAATAAGTAGAAGGTTGATTGATAACAGGCCTCATTAAAAAAAACTATTTTTAAATGGATTAAGGGTATTCCTGCTAGCTAGATTCATTTTCAATGTTTTTTTTGGTTCTCGTGTAGTATTTCCATATTATTTTCACTGTCTTCAAAGGGATATTCAAAATAGTTTCGTCATTCATGTCAGCAATCCACTGAGGGTCTATACCTTAACACTATCAGAATTAATTTCCGATGATATATTCGAAATATCTAAATTCCCCGAAAAATTGTCTACAGTTACGGTCATAATTTTCCAAATATCAAATAATGCCTTGTACTCCGCAAGGCCCATCTAAACCTTGTGCGATTCACGAAATTATTTTAAAACAGCAGAATAATAAGGGAATGGAATGAAATGAGGGGATATAACCGGTGATAGATTATTTTCTATCAAATGTATTGTTTCTTCCACTGCAATGCTCTCTGGAGTCACTGATTTTACACCTTCATTGAATAATGATGATTTTCATAATTTTTCATATGGTATGGCATCTGCATCAAAAGGAAAAAGACCACACAATCGAAAGCCATTTTTGAGGTGCGATTTCATATCCCTGTTATCTAGCGCGCTTTTTAAAATAAGCGCAAAATTTTCCCTTTTTACTTTTGCTTCCTTATTTTTCAGTCACCATTCCTGGATAGATTTTTTAAAGGACACTTTTAACGGCCTAAACACAGCAACATCCAGCGGTTGCAAGAAGTGTGTGGCGTTTGGGTACAAAACCACCAAAATAATTTGATTTGCTTTGCAAAACTCACTAATATTCAGTGTTATGTGAGATTATGCCCATCTACGAAATGAATGACAGAAGTTATATTTCATTTTATTAAAACATTAGTTCGGTAACATTATTTATTTAATCAAATTGTTACTCACAAACTCGCAAAACATTGCCAAATTTGCCTTTAAAATCATTAGAAAACTATTTCTTAAATGGCCTGAATTTTATATTTAAAAATACCAAATAAATTAAATTACACTATCGGCAATAGATATTTCTCAAACATTTTTTTAATTATTCGATTTGGTTGGGTATTTTGTCATCAAATCCAAAATATATTTAATTAATTATAAGAGAGGTCACGCAGCCGTTCTTCTTATGTCACGATTAAACCCCCCCAAATTATGATAAATATCAATTTCTGACATACCGGTCAGAAATATAAACATGATTTTTTGAAGGTGTATCATTTTCTGACATACATGTCAGAAATATGGTCACCCTATTAAAACAGGTACCTATTTCTGTCCGCTCAAAAGTTGTCAGAAATCAATTAAAATATATTATTTTCCGTTTAAAATGTACAAATATGGTCAATACTCTATTGAAAAACGTACAAAAACAATACATAAAACATTGGTGAACTGTGTCTTCACGTTTTGTAAAATTTGGTTTACTCTTCGAAAAAGGTGAAAAAATGTGCAATGTCACAAAATTACCAAAATCATATACTAAATAATATTTTGGTTGAAATGGGTGTCAAATAGTCCTTAGACTAAACGTTGGTTAGAGGGAGAGGGGAACAAATTTCTCGATGCGCTAATATCAATATACGTAGGAATGTTACTTCAGTTGGTAAAATCGTAATTTGTGTTACATATGTCAGAAATTGGAGCAGGGTCAGAAATGTGGTGTTTTACCTTAACTCCTTTAAGTAAACATTGTTTATTTTCATCCTATGAATCATCCCCCGAATGAATGCTATAGCTACTACCGTTGTTAACCTATTATTGTTACGTATTATATTTGTAAAAGCCATACTAGCGTTCAATAAACATACTTTTAATTTTTTTATTAAATACATTATTAATTTACATTTTAGGGTATGATTAAATAATGTTGGCCTCACTGGGTAGCTTACAAGGTGAGGCCAACATTTTTTTAATCATTATCATAAATGAAGCACCCTCCTTACATTTAAGTTCAACAGATATTGGTGCCTTCCACTCCCAATAACTGCATGTAGTATCTTCTGAGGTGAAAATATCCCGTTAAAAGTTCAGCTGTCTTCATCATTGAATGATTTTATTTTTAAATGAGTACCCTTTTGCTGGTCTTAGTGTTAAGTTTATTACAGTCGATCATTTTGTTGTCACGTTATCAGTTATCAATAACAAATTGTGTATAAGAAATAGAATGGGGCCGAGATGACTTCCTTGCATTAGATTTTATTTTTAAATGAGTACCCTTTTGCTGGTCTTAGTGTTAAGTTTATTACAGTCGATCATTTTGTTGTCACGTTATCAGTTATCAATAACAAATTGTGTATAAGAAATAGAATGGGGCCGAGATGACTTCCTTGCATTAGGCCACTAGTTGGATAAGGTAACTTAGATTTGAACTAACTCTAGAACCAATTCAATAACTTTCCTATCAGTCCTAATGCACAGAGTTTACTAAGTAATAATTCATGGGATAATTTTTCGAAAGCTTTTGAAAAGTCTATGTGGATATTGTCAACTTGTTTTTGTTGGTAAAAGATCGTAATATAGTTACGATAAAGTAATAGGTTAGTAGCAATTGACCTTCCAGTAACTAATCCGTGTTGGTTTATATATATATATTTTTTTTATTTTTAGTATTGATGGATTAAATCGAGAACAAGGGATTCAAATTTTTTTGGAGTGTGATAAGATGCGCATACGACGGTAGTTTTTTCATGATCATAATCATCACTTTTTTTGAAAATCGAGAAAATAATATAATTAGATTTCCAATGGGTTGGAAAATGTCCAGAAGAAAATATGTTGTTAAATAATGTAGCGGGAGGACCTGAAATTGCAGAGGCGCGTTATTTGAGAAATATTGGCGGCATGTTATCTGGGCCTACAGATTTGTTGAGTTCAAGGAAAAGATTTTATTTAGGTATGATTTTCAACGAACGTAGTCAAAGAGTTGCACAATAGTAACGCAGTCTCGTTATCCCATCGGATTGTAATTGGATCATTTGCTGAGAAATTTATGTCAATCGATTAAACATTTACTAGATGAAGATTATAGATAAAGAGTTACGTTGTCATTATTCATTTTGTGAAATATTTTCGACGTGTTGTACGTTGATTCGTTTGAATGACACAAATTTTATGTTTTTATAAGTCCATAAATTTTAAACACTTCTAAACGTCTCATAAGACCTGTAAAAACAATAAATTAGTCTACCAGGTGTCTTCTAACAATACTACATTATACAAATAAACATTGCGTTTTGCATAATATTAGCATAATATATAAAGACATTAATAATGATTTCTATTATAAATAATATACGGCTAGGTATAAAGCTAGCTGTCGTCAGTGGCGTAGGATAGAGGGGGTGGAGGGGCGGCAAAATTTCGCAATAAATAATAGTAATCTCATGGGATGAGGTTTGTATAGGTCTTGCAGGTGGATGACCAGGACACACTGAACCCCAGATTCCTACCCACCCCTTAAAACCTTTTCCTTCCCAGAACTCTCCTCTCCTTCCTTTCCTTAAGAAAAAACCTCCACAAAGCATCCCCAAAGATGACATAGGTCCTGTGGGAAATCATTTTACTCAGGCCTCCTGTGTGGAGCTCATGTAAAAAAAGTAATATCTTGTAAAAATTTAACCATCTCATTTTATATTTTTGTCGCACCTTCGATTCGGACCGATTGAAATGAACACGAAATTTTTCATTACTTATTCTGTGATGAAACCGGGAGATCCTCTTTCTTTAACAAACGTAAAATAATGACATCTTGCTCACCGTAGCGACTGGCAACACCGTCTGTGCTGAATTGCAGGAATTCCCTTTTTTTGTGCTTGGATTGTTCATGAAATGGCTAATATTTAGCGAGACTGACTTCAGGGAAGTGAAATCGGTAAGTGATGCTTTGACAATTATACGTGTAAGAATTTTTGTAACAAATCTAATTATTAAATTCTAAAACACATCTATTTGATTTTTTTGTTTTGTTTTGTGACCTGTAAATGTACAATACACAATGATGATCGTTCTTTCCGAAAAGTTCTTTTGCATTACTATATATTGGTGTCTTTTAAAATGAAGTACCTAAATAAGGGGGCGGCGAAATTATCCTCAGCCCCGGGCGGCTGACACCCACGGTACGCCACTGGCTATCGCTACTACATATGTTTGTGTTTGGATCTAGTTTCAGCTTATACGGTAACGTTAACATTTGACCTTAGGTATTATATTAATTATGTTCATCTGTCTGGACAATACACGCTTTTGCAGGTGTTTTGGTTGCTCCACAACTTTACGACACGATAGATGCAAGTTCTATCACCATCCTGAAAATGTACGTATGTAAGTAGTTTTAATTGGAGGCGTCTACTAATATCTACAGGAATTCCAAAAACTGAAAAAATCGAACTAATATCTATGACAACCAAAGTGTTGACGAATATCTACAGCTCAAACTGTTGACTAATATCTATGGGAACCAAAGTGTTGACGAATATCTACAACACTGGCGGAGGTTGGATTTGCAATTATGTGTAGCATATTGGAACAACGTAATATTGCGTATGCAATTTAAAAAACTTAATTTATGTAAGTATGTACGGAAAATCCCTAATATCGGACTATTGTACACATTTAGCTGATTAGTCCAACCTACGCTCTGTAGATATTAGTTCAACCTATGCTCTGTAGATATTAATCAGCACTCTGAAGTTCGTAGATATTAGTTCAACATATGAGCTGTAGATATTCGTCAAACATACAGCCTATAGATATTAGTATCAGGAGTCGTTTTAATTATATTCATATTACGTAAATCCATTTTGTTATTATCATTAACCTCTCGAGCGATGGAGATCACCGGGTATTCGTTTTTCGTTTCGGCCATTCCATTTAATTGATATCAATTCTACAAATATTGACGCGGAAACATAATATGAATAGCTTTCTGTGGTTTATTTCACCATGATTACGAAATTCAAATCGGATAGCAATACACAATTTCCGGCAAGTGTAAGACCGAGTGCCATATGGTCTTGAACCAAAAGGTATTAAGTCATTAAATTCTTTGTTCTATGCGCCAGAGTTAATTGACAAGTTTTGTGATAGTTTTCTCAACAAATTGACCTTTTCGTATAAGAATATTTTGTAGATGAGAGCAAAGATTGTCATAGTCAGACCTTTCCATTCTGCTCCAATTTTCTTTGATACATTTTAAAAAGTTTAAATTTAGTCCAGCTCAGTCGGTTTGCCTCTGGATCGGTTCAACAAGGCATTCTGTCATTTCTGATCACAAGAATTTTTCCCGCATGGTCACCAGTGCGGTCTTTGGACCTCTAAAATGATTTAATGCTTAATTCTTTGCATGCAACACAAATATAACAAAATGTAAGCCTGTACATCACAGGTGTTCTTGTAATAATTCAAAGCAAAATTATTATACTTGAACAAGACATTAAACGACACGTATTTTTCATAATGCCTATCGTGAAACTATTCAATGCTATTTCGCTTTAACGATCGCATTATCTGATTGCAATAAAAATATGTTAAAACGCCCTTTTATAGCGTGTCGATGATGGCATCTGGGAAATTCTTACATTACATAAGATAACAGTTACATAAATAACAATGATTGCAATTCTCCGGCACTTACCTGTGGGTGATTCCCTGCCACTGTTAGAACAGATTTAATTACTACTTTAACCTTTACGTATCCAAGATGACAAAACGTTACCTGGCTAATTACGCAACACCAGACACAAATTTCCGCTGTTCCGAAAAATAAATACTTTTACAAATAATTCTTTAAAAATATAATTTTTTTATAAGAACAACTCTCCATGTATAACTTTTGAAGGTTATTCCCATCAGTGTAATATATCATTGAAGAAGAAGATAACAATAATAATCTAAACGAAAATATGAAAGAGAATAAGACAAAAAAAATAGAAAAGGATTAAGTTCGCTTCTGGGACTCGAACCCAGAACCTCTGACGAGCGCTTTAAATAATTAACCGGGACGTGCGCTTTTACTAATTCAGCTATTGCCACCTTCTACGAAATCGTCATAACCTTAAATCTCATATTTTATAATTAACAATATTATTTTCGACTAATTTTCGACCATTACCTTTTTCTATTTTTCTGTGTCTTGTCCTCTTTCATATTTTCGTTTAGATTATTAGTGTTACCTGCTTCTTCAATGATTCATTCAAAATATTTTTTTCTAACATGTCATTAAAAAAAGGATTAGGCTACTAATTATTTTAGCGAAGTAAAACGAGGTTATCTAAAACATAACAGACAGAAATCCTACTAATATTATAAAGGCGAAAGTTTGTATCGATGTATTTATTTTTGTTACTCTTTCACGCAAAAAATACTGCATGGAATTTAAAAATTATTTCACTAATAGAAAGCTACATTATTTGCGAGTAATATTGGTAAACTCTGGCGTTATGAAATTATTTATTATACGATTATTGTCCAGACGAAAAGCAAAACAAATCGTTGGTTGGTAACTATAAGTAATTATTTGACGTGCGCTGTCATTTTTTTGTTTGTTCAGTTTTTACTATGCAGATCCCTTTGATAGTTAAAATTCAAATATGTATAAAATACTAATCTCTACTAATATTTTAAATGCGAAACTGCGTGATGTTTGATTTTTACGTTTTAATAGGTCGCGTGCCACTGAAAAATAAGAAAAAAGATTCGGCCACATTTGGGACTCGAACCCAGAACCTTTGCATTGCCGGGGCGCATCGACTGAGCTAAAGTGTCCCTAACCAATTCGGTCATATTTAGCTGTATCTTCAACTAAGAAGATTTGACGTTAACTCTAACACTAACGCAACTCTACCAACTCAGTTGGTAAAGGCGAAGGTCCTGGGTTTGAGTCCCAAATGTGACCGTATCTTTTTTATGATTTTTCGTTTATTTTTCTTCAATTTTTCAGGGATTGTATTTTAAGAATATTAAGTACGAATGTATAGTTTATGTATTGAATGGGTGTGTATAGTTTGAAATAAATAAATTGTAATAAATTATTCTGCACACGTTCAATATTTCTTATATGTAAATGATAGTATGGGGACCACACTATTGAATTGTATTCCAACAAGCTGCGTAATAGCGACGAATGTAGGATTTTTATAACTTCTAACATATCGAAGTCTTAAGTAGTTCTAATTTTAAAACCTAATGTCTTCGTGCCTTTGTTAGTTATTTATTTTACGTTGTTTACAATATTTAGTTGGCGTCAAACATAACTTCAAGATCCCTAATTTCATTAGCTTTTTCCAATGTTATGTTATCTATGACATATTATGTTATATTTTCTTTTTTTTTAGATTTTCGATTAGTTAATATTGTCTTCATCTTCATCTACTTCTTTAATTAAATTTTACAATTGGAGATGTTACTTATTAAGTTAAAAAAAAAAAAATTACTTAAATTTTTTGTTTAAAATTATTCAGAGACATACTCATTACATATTCATACTCATATTCATACTCATAGACATATTCATACTCATTATACTAGACCACTGTGAACTATTCGACTAAGTACAAATCGAGCAACTAGTCAAAACTATTATGCAACAGTAACTATGGGATTAACTACGCCTGCATTCACATATTTCTCGTATATAAACTTGGAAACAAATTCACCTCAAACATTTACAAGTTTACGTGTATATAAGCGGTACCAGAATGATATTTTTTATGTATTTTAGGAGCATCGCGTAGGAGTGAGTGCATATATTTTTTTAATATTCTTCTGATTTTTCTCTTGCAAATTATGTACATAATCTTCAATTTAAAAATCGGTTGCTGATTTTTCATTTCTATTTTCTCTATTTTTTTAAATATATTGCCTATGCACATTTAAATGCAACTTTACATCTAATATGTTGTATTATGTTAATTTTTTAAAGTTTTTTGTTTTTTGTTTATTTTTTGTTTTTTAAACCTTAAATACTATTGTTGTCTTTGTATCACGCAGTAAATCATGTAAAATATAAAAAGATATTAATAAAATAAAATTTGAAGAGAGACGGAACAATTTCGGATGGTAGACAAACTTTCAGTTGAGACGATTGAATGAAACGAGGGACATGTCGTGAGTCGCTCGCTGCGATGTTACGCACTCTCATCAACCAAATACTTAGCAGAAGAGTGATTTTTTCAGTAAATTTTTCAGGTTTTGATTGTAATCGAAGAATACTTGTAATAATAAAAAAAACTTATTTTCAAAACTTTTCTGCAGAGAATTGCGTAAAAAATATGTTTAAACCGCAACGCTGACGTGTCAGATTGGTAGCTAGTGGAGTTTTCAGACTTAGCATGCTGAAGGTTAAGTCGTAAAAGTATCATAAAAACCTATACTACTATTTGCCCTTTGCATAAAGCGTTTGTCATATGAAATAGTAGTAGCAGAAATATAATGCATTAAGAAGAACTAGTTATGATGACCTGTATCGTTCTCTAGGTTTACATTTAATTGTCCAGTGTTGAAAGGAGTTTGTGTAACATCTTGTTAACACATTATTTGCACAATTTCTTATCTATTTAATTTAAATGGGTTAGATTAATTAGAGCGAATGTGCAAAACAATAACCTATTAACAGACGATAGGAAAAATTGTACAGCACTTTTTTTATGACAAGGACAAGGGAAGCAAATCCACTGATAAAAAAATCACTTTGCGACGTATATGGGTTGAAGAGTATTGCGTATTTTTTAGTATTGTAAAATAAATACACCAACTTTATGTATAACTCTCAAGGCAGATATGTAATAACATAGGTATAACCAAAAACAAACACATCCTTTGGACAAAAACACTACAGATACCAGGATATAAAACTATACAATTCTCTTCCTACACAATATAAAACAACTAATATTTTTGAATACAAAAAAAACATAAGAAACTGGCTACAATCTTTCTAACTTTTAATTTATAATTTTTGTCGAATTGGAGTCGATTTTATATTTTGATTTTTATTGTTTCTCTTCTTTATAGTAGCTATTAACACTCTTTTGTTTTACTATTCACAATTTATAATTTACTTCTGAAAAATGTCCTCCACAACACAGGTGAACTCCTAGTGTGGAGGACAATATATTATACCTTTGTAACATAAATGTACTAAGAATAAATAAATAAATAAAATAAATAAATAAATAGGTATAGTTTGTATCTGCTACAACGAAAGCCTGGTTGCGTGTTGTCCCGATGGGTTATAATTGCCCCAACAAACGCAAGGGTTGGGTCGAAACCGATTGGCAAGTTATCAAAAAGTGATTTGAAAAAATGCCTCAATTAAGAATTTTGCTACATTTAAAAAATCAATAGTCCAGAAAGGTAGGTGAAAAATATTCAAGAAAGGGTTAATTAGTTGAATGGTGATAGAAAAGGCTTTTGGAAAGGTTGGAAAAGGTATTTGAGTTACAGGTTGATATCGTAAAAACCTATAAAAAACATTAACTCCTTTTTTACGCATTGTTTATGGTAATAAAACGGAAATTTAAAATTGATTTCACGAAATCAAGCGACACGGAGTCACACGTTCATCTCCCGCTCCGTCCGGGGCGTGACTGATACGAAATAGGAGTGGCGGGGCAAGTAGTTCTTCGGTGGACACCATAGGGTTCACTTTGAAAAACCGAATTCCTCGACTAGCGGCCGTATTGCAAAATAACCATGCGAAAATACATATTTTATTTTATTTTGGAAAGATCGGGCGTAAATATCAGTTTAGTTTTGCGATTATTTTAAAATAAACTGAATTTGCCACATTATGCAATAAAATCATATCCGAAAAGGGGTTTATAAATAGGAGAGTTTGGACTTGAAAATGTTTTTTGTAGACCTTGTACTTTATTTTTTTATGGGCTTATTAAAAGATTTATAAAAAAAAGGACCGATGTTTTTAAGGGCCAAGGTATGTTCTACACGCAGTATTTAATTGAAGCATCTGTAATACTTCTAAGCAATCAAATTTTCAAAACAAAAACATATGATTTTGTAGGATTTTGCATTATTTACCACGGCTTCATCTTGCGAAACAATAGAGTCAACATATTTTTTTCTGGACCGTTGAGGGAGATTTTCAGAACGTGATTTAATTTACTGTTTATGTTAATGTACTGAAACATTACGTAGGAGTACATTCTTCGAAGAAGCTCCATTAAATAATAAAAATTACTATTAATATTAATAGTATTTACCACCGGACTTCACCAGAGTTTCAATAGGTAGGTACCAGCATAATTTTTTCAACTCTATGTCTTTTGAATAATTCATAATTCTTCTTGAATTCATGATGGAATTGAAGACTGCTTTGGTATAGAAACTACTGAAACAAAAGTCGTGAAATGTGGATGTGTGATCGAGAGATTTAATTTATTTTTAATTCTGGATAGTCGTCACTACACAATGCAAGACTGACCGTCAAATTACGAAACCAGTGCTGTTGCAAAGTAAATTTCACTGATTAAAATGATCTAATCACTCTGCTCACTTAATATGGTTGCGGATTAACAACACACAAATCAGCAGTAACAACGAGTATCAAAAACAATCGCCGCCGTTTGCAGACCGTTGTTGCTCGATGGTACTGACTTTAACACTCAAAATCTCTAGTCGGCCTTGGTACTAAGGGCATCACGTTTTTATACATTGATAGGTATGTAGATTCATTGACACAACAGTTTGAGATAAGAAATCAAAGTCACTCAGTATGTACCTAATCTTATGAATGATATTTAGGCCAATATTATAAACAAGTATAGATAAGTATCCATACAGTAGTATTATGAGCTTAACAATCAATATCCCTTTATCTTGTACCAATACATCAATATCTACAATATCTTCAAACATATTTGAGATTGGATCTTGATTTCTTAGGTACGTGAGTATTTACGATTAGATTAATTCACATTCATTAGTTATCATCACGGTTATCTTCACGCGTATTTTTTGCTTTAAAAATCCAGAATGAGGATAATGGACTACATTTTACTTCCTAAATCATAGATAAATTTATTGTTAATTTTTGAAGAAGAAAGTTACGAAAAGTGCGTTGTCCCGGTAAGGCAGAGATCATGAGTTCGACATTTTATTTTTCTGTGTCTTGTTCTGTTTCAGTTTCGTTTAGATCCATTACCATTATCTTCTTCGTCAACGATAAATATGACATTGATTGGTTTAACCTTCAAAAGTTATTCGAATAATTTTTTTTTGTGTTTTTGCTGATTTTTCACTGGCATTTTACTTACATAGCTTTGCAGCTACTTTACTTGCGATTAATAACAATAAATTATGAGCAAATAAGCTGTCACTTAATATAAATGCCATTAATTTATTATTAATCATTCCACAAGATAAGGCCGTAAAATCATTAGATCCCGATGGCCGATTTGATTGGGGTCTTGTCCCGGTAAGTCATAGATCCTGAGTTCGATTCCCAGTTGCGACCGTTACCTTTTTATTTTTCCGTGTATTTTTCTTGTTCTGTTTCAAAGTTTCGTTCAGATTTATTAGTATTATCTGCTTCTTAAATGATATATATTATATTTATGGGCATAATCTTCAAAAGATATTAAAAACGTTATTCCAGTAAAAAAATAATTCTTTATTCTACTTTTTCACTGGCTTTTTAGTTACATAACTTTGTACACTTTACTTTATACTTTACTTGTGTTAATGACAAATAATTGTGGGCAAACAAGCTGTTACGTGATGTTAATACATTACATTAATCCTTAATCGTAAAGAAATTTATTTTTCTCCGCATTTTCTCAAATGTATACGCATAATAAAACATACACGTTTATTCCACTAAGTAAAACATGTTTTACTTAGTGGAATAAACGTGTTTTTTATTAAGAAGAGTAGGTACTTACCTAAATACGCAAAACCCTTTGGTAATCGCTCAGAATAATGTATTCTTATTTAACACGGTACACACATTCTTACTCACTTACAAACAGTCATTTGTATAAACCCCTCTTCTAAGAGATTTTAAGTCGTGAAAGGTTCTAAAGGATCTAAATCGTGAAAGGTGTGTTACCATTTTGGTTCAATCGGTGACTAACATGAATTAGATTTACCGCAAATGTAACGTCGTGAATTACTGTTACAGTGATCGCATCCTCTGCAACATTTCAGGCGGATATTCCTTACAGCCTTGCACAAAGACATTAAATATTTCTCACGAATGTCATTTCTCCGTAACTCTGCCATCATCGGTTGACATGACTAAGAAGAAAAGCATCCTTTTTGTCCGACCCGCAGTACTAAACTTGCGCATACTCCGACGATATCCAGCGAACCTGATATATTATCAAGCAAAATCCGTCACCATCATAAAAAAACGCCAAAAAAGCACTTGGTAAAAACCCATCTTTATTGATCAAATCGTCCATTTTTACAAATTCTAACAACCCTTATTTTGATACTAGCTGGCTGCGGATCGAATGACTTGGTGTAATGATGAAAGTGTTCCACCCACGTTCAGCCCTGCATACCACTACCCTTCCCTTGCCTTCATACGCCAACATACATTACAAATACATAACCACTTCATCAAAAAGTTTAACCTAAAACCATATATTTTTTGAATCCACGTCTTTTCAATTTAACATTTTTATTCGAGGATGTTTTTTAATTGCCACTTTCTCGTGTTTTTCCTACTGTAGTTTGAATTTATCTTCTCCTTGCATCTTCTGCAGTACACTTTTCACTCTGCTGTTACCCTGATAAATTACTTCTGATGCGAGTTTACCACGAACATTTACAGTGGCTCCGGAATGATTAATTGCCTCGATTGAGCGTTTTCACGGCATTTTTTTCGAAGGGACATTGTGAATATTGCATATTTAAAAAATTAACATACAAGAGAATTGGAACATTAATAATAATGTGGAGCGATTACTAAGTGTAGATAAATAAAAGCATAAACAAATATTCCTCTTTTTCACCTTAACAAAAAAATTGTTTCACCATTTTCGAGCTACAAATAGAATCTTTTTAAGAGATTCTTACTTGGTAATGTGTACTTCAGTTCAGTTCAGTTTCAGTGCCGGTAACCCGGGCGTTTATTTTATTTTCATTATGTACCTACATAGATTTCTTTTACCCACCTCACTAGACAAAGTCTGTTCCGAGGTGGGTAAATAACAATTTTTATTTAGTGAAAAAGATATGTATCGAAGTGGACATGGGTATAAAAAGATAAAAATATAAAAAATAATAAAATATTGGAGAAACACACAACGTGCGCTTTTTGAAATCTTTTGACTGTATCTCCATAATAATTTTAATTTCGTGTTCTTCAGATCTCAAATCTCAGTAGGTTTCAACTATATATTTTTTAAATATACATTTTTTTATTAAAGAATTTAAAAGAAAAACATAGCACAAAGAATGTGTCAACTATGTGTCTATATTTTTGGAGAGTTACATTAGAGATCTAAGAGCGATCAAAGCGGTATAAATTTCAAAATACCATACATCACCGTTGAAAGAAAAACAAGATTTTCTGCTTTATAACTGAGACAGAATTTTTAGTATTCTAGTCAGATATCGCAGTGCAAAATTCATGACGTCAGGTCTCACCACTAGAAAACTCTAAATGTGTTTTAATTGTTTTGTCTTCATATTTCCCGATAAGTATTACAATAACATTTTTAATTAAAGTTTAATCGACGCTAATAATATTACCAGATAAATGCATCGTGATGATGACACGAGGCGCGTAAGGTCGGAATAATGAGAAACTCGACTTATTACCATGGTGTTTAAATGGTTAAAACGGCCTTAAACCGGGCTTAAGGCAGGTTTTACCACACCGTTGAACCGGCATATTATAAGAATCTAATATGTAAGATCTAATCACTAATTAACTACTCGCGCGATCGCAACATATACCTACTCACTTTGAAAAACTATTACACTTTGCTAACATACAAAAGTAATTTAGTAAATTTTAACGTAACATAAATTATTTTAAAACTACTTACAGTTCTTTTCATTAAACTCTAAATAACAATCAATAATTACAATTCGTGAGCATAAAATTCTTGTTTCAAAATTTATCTGTATCTTTTTTTTTATTTTTTTTTATTTATTAATAAATTTTTTTGTTACATACATAAAAATATTACAAAAAACATTTCTTTTGATAAGAAGTAAAAAAAGGAACTATAAAATTAAATATGTAGCTTAAAGATAAACAATAATACAATTTAACAAAAAAAAAGATATTACAATAGTATACATATATGATATATGTATGATAACAACAAAAAAAAATCCCACATTGGCATCGCCAGTTCGTAGGTATACTTAAGTTTTTTTTAATGCAGTTAAGATACAACATGGCAAATTAAACATTAAATTAGTAAATTAAAACATAATTATGTTTTAACATATATATTTATAGAACAAATAATTCCGTATTTACAAAACTAAAGTTAAGAATACAAAACTAAAGTTAATCTAATATATAAAATTCTCGTGTCACGGTGTTTGTTATCATACTCCTCCGAAACAGCTGGACCAATTTTGATGAAATTTTTTATGCTTTTATGTTATGTCTGAGAATCGACCAACATCTATTTTTCATACCCCTAAAAGTAAAGGGTGTTCCACTCCGAATTTTTATTTTATTTTTTTTGGACAAATTTGATGAAATTTTTTATGCTTATATGTTAGGTCTGGGAATCGACCAACATCTATTTTTCATACCCCTAAAAGTAAAGGGTGAGGCATTAAAATCTTAATATATAAAACAAAGTCGGGTTAGTTACACTATTTATAACCCGAGAACGGCTGGGCTGATTTTGATGATCTTTGAATTGTTGGATTCGTCTCCGCCCTGGATAACAGAATAATTATTAAAACATTACAAAAAACGAAATAAATAGTTATAAAGAAAATTATTTTCTCTATAAATTTTGTATGGAAAGAATTTACATATTTTGAAAGAACTGCAGCAATATTGTGAGAGGTATAATATTGAACTGTGCGTGAATTCCAAACATTCAAAAACGTCAAATGTCAATGTGTTGATTATTATGCATTTGTTTTTAATCATATAATGCTGCCCTTCTTTCTTATAAAATTAATGTTAATAGTCGAAAATGAGACAAATGGTGAACGTATGTCTGATAAACCTATAAAGTAAAAATACAATAATTATAATAAATCTCTGAAATGAAACGCATTTTTTTACACAGGAGGCCCTGTGGAAAATAATTTCTCTCAGGACCTATGTCATCTTTAGGGGATGCTGTGTGGAGGACGTTTTTAAAGGAATGGGGAGGATAGAAAGTTCTGAGAAGGAAAAAGGTATAAGGGGTGGGTAGGAATCTGGGGGTCAGTGTGTAAGGGAGTGACGGTCGTATGAATCCATCCCTCC
The DNA here is from genome assembly GCA_917880885.1 of Limnephilus marmoratus. Lineage (NCBI taxonomy): Eukaryota > Metazoa > Arthropoda > Insecta > Trichoptera > Limnephilidae > Limnephilus > Limnephilus marmoratus. Next base: position 27,614,050 of record OU862921.1, read on the forward strand.
AATTGTGGTGCAAGGCAATGGGCGAGAGAGTCCGGCTGGAAAGGTCAAAAGGCCTCTCTCAACCAGTCTCTCTCGATCCGGACAACCACGAAGCAGATGGGCAGGCGCATCAACTGCCAAGACAAAGACATAAGCCATCTCATGAACCCGGGCACCCCTGCTAAATCACCAAACGTAGCAAACCACTTGGGGTGATCTATGGCAGAGGTGTTGGTTATTCAATAAATGGTTCCGGGGGCGGCGGCACCCATTCGCAGTAATTGTAAAAGTAAGAAAATCACAAAAATATAAATCCTTAAACAACGCCATATCTGATACTGACAAAAACAAAACACGGACAGTTGCGCATTGATAATTGCTTAATTGTGTAATTTTTAATTTAATAAAAAAACTGAATTTAATTCAACAGCTATCGATTCTGAGGCGGTACGAAGTTCGTCGGGTCAGCTAGTCTCTCTATAAACTTTCTTCCTTTTTGTTATTGTCACTCATATTATATTCATTAGATAAGTTTAATATTCTTTCTCGTCCTAGGTAAAAATACTAAGATTTTGTATGGGCATACGTAATAGTTACTTTAACCTGACAAATCAGACCGGTAAATGGCGTTTGGGTATCAGGCGTCGCGCTTTCGATTCCTCGGCTGGCTAAGTCCTCCATTATGACACAAGCAACATATTCCGTTTACTGGGATGGTAGTAGCAGAAGTTCAAATATTGTCAGGTTTTTTGTAACTGGGAAAGGTTTGTCTTTCTTTTTTTTTAAATTAATACCGATTTATTCCATATTTTTGTCGTCGAATTCCAGTGCTACTTTTCCTATACATTTGGTCATCATATTAATATTTGTGTTTTCTTCTTCGGAGTCGCTAGATGTCGCATTCTTTAGTTTGTTTATTTTTAAGTTCTTTGAAGATTAGATATTGATTTTACAATTTTTTTTTTTCTTTTTCTCCTAAATGTCTGGCCGCTGATGTTCGTCAGGCGCTTTTACCGCTACACCTAAGAAGACTTGCGTGAGGTCGTGGATTTATCGTATTATTTTGGAACCATAGAACCAAGTACCCGTGATTAAATCAATATTTTATTTGCTATCTCATTCTCTCGCAGGTTAAAATCCTACAGATGTCCGAGTTTGTCTCTTTTTAGTGTCGCTCGTATCCGTTTCATCGAGTTTCCAATCACAACGTGCTAAAGAAGTTTTCACTTCAAAAATATTCATAATTCAATATTACTTATCGCTTGAATCATTATGTACCGTTACATTATAAATAAATTAATTAAATTAAAACGGAGACGGTAGTTTCCATTCTCGAACCAATCAAAACAATGTCTTTATATTAATAAACTATTATTGACCAAAAATGCAGAAAAATAACTATCTTCGTACAGTTCTGTATGTAATATTGCAGACAGTATACCGGACCGTATACGAAGGGCTCGAGAGCTTTTTAAAAGCTCTGCAACTGTTTCCGAGCAAAATTATTGCGACTCCTCGTCGGGCATTTTGCCTCTTGAACTTGCTAAATGTTAAAAGATTTATGCGGCTGTCGATATTTATGTCAACATTCGAGATAAATTATTTATGGTCGAGATTTACACCATTCGGAAACAAATTTTATTGTTTGCAAGTAAAATATTTCATATAAGGCTACGCTATAAATACTTGCTTAGTGGCATGTTTTATGGAAAAATCCGACAGGTCTAAAATCTGAGAGCTTTTAGTTTTATTGGGCAGATACTTTTGCTAAGCTGTTCTCTTCAAATGTTGTTTTAATCATCTTCATATTCGCTCCGAGAGGAAATACCTTGCATATTTAAAATATCCGATGACTGTTTGAACAAACGAATTTAATATTTATTTATTTATTTATTTATTTATTAACGCCCTTTTTCGGGGCTTTTACATTACATATGAATAATAAGAAAATACAAAGCATTCAATGTACATAACTGAACTGTTTCAGTAACAATATTTTATATTTGTTTAAACATAAATTGAAGATGTCCACTGACTTGGTATAATTGTTTCCCTCCATTAGTATTCTGGGCAAAGAAGAATACATATGGTAGTTAGTTCCAGAATTTCTACACTGAAATAAATCTTGACTTCTAGTATTACGTTGTGGAATCCGGAAGCTTATCAATTCTAGCAATACCGGACTATCAACTAAATCATTTAGAATTTTATATAGAAATACCAAGTCAGAGAAAATTCTTCTGTCGGACAATTTGAGCATATTCAAATCATTTAAAATAGTGTTGTAGTTCAACATATTAGCTGGAATACCCATTTTAAAATTTAGAAAACGTAAGAATTTGTTTTGAATTCTTTCAATAGCTTGAACATGTATACTATAATGTGGATTCCAGACGGGAGAATTGTACTCAAGTTGACTTCTAACATAGGCAAAATATAACAGTTTAATACACTTTATATTGTTAAAATTTCTAGTAAGCCTAGTTATAAATCCCAACATTTTTAAGCCCTTATTAGAGATTTCTGTTATGTGGTTAACAAATGAAAGATTTGATTGAAAAGTGATGCCTAAGTCTTTAATTTGTGTTAATGTCTGAAGGGCATTGTTATCAATGTTGTAATTGTAAATCACTGGATTTTTTATTCGAAAAAATCTAACTATTTGACATTTTGAGATATTTAGGTAAAGTCTATTTTCATTACACCAAATTAATAATTTATTGATATTATCTTGAAGAATGTTGCAATGGTGAATATTTTGAATAATTCTAAAAATTTTGAGGTCATCAGCAAAAAGTAAAATGATTACATTATAAAATATTTTTGTAAGATCATTTATAAACAAGATAAATAAGATTGGACCAAGGTGTGAACCCTGTGGAACTCCACTTGTTGCATAAATTATTTCCGACAGAGAGGAATTTATTCTAACAATTTGTTGTCTTCCAGTAAGATAGCTTTCAAACCAGGCTAATATATTGCCACGTATACCAAGTTTTTCTAATTTCCAAATGAGAATTTTATGAGAAACTGTGTCAAAGGCTTTACTAAAATCAGTATAAATAGAGTCTACTTGTTTTTTTTTCTTTGAAAGCATTGGTTATAAAATTTTCATAAATAATTAAGTTGGACAAAGTACTTCTACCTGGCATAAATCCAATATACTGAACTTCTTGGAGGAAAACATAATTTGGTCTGCTTTTCAAAGTCAACTAATATTGTAAAAATAATTATGTTGTGTGTAATTTTAAAATACAGGAAATGATTACGATTTTCGGAAGCTTTTATCTGACGTTCACATAAATACTCATCATCATCACTCTTGGCTCTACAACCCCTTGTGAGTCTTGGCCTCCTCAAGAGTCTTCCTCCACTCATCACGGTTTTGTGCCATCTCTCCAGTTTACAATCTCCAAGGTAGATATATCTTTGAGGACGTTGTCGCTCCATCTTAAACTTGGTCTTCCCAGGCGCCTTTGCTCCGTCGGTCAGCTGTGACTTTTGTGCTTGATGCTCGGTCGTTCTTTCCACATGACCCAGCCACCTAAGCCTTCCATTTTTATAAATTTTGTGACGTTTAGATCCTTAAACAGAGTATATAGCTCATTGTTATAACGTCGGCGCAAAAATCCATTTTCCGAAACCGGTGCAAAGATACGCCTCAAAATTTTCCTTTCACATTTTCACACTTTCACATCCACTGGTCGCTCATTCCCCTTAGTTAGTACCCAAGTATCAGCTGCGTATGTGAGTACTGGTCTGATACGTGTTTTGTACAATAATATCTCGGTGTTTCTGGACAGCAGTCTGGATTTTATTTGGTTTACTATCAAATTTTACATGCAAACGTTGCCAGACATAGCATTCACGTAATCATAGTCTTTATTTATGTTATTATTTATATTTTAAATAAATAAAAAGAAAACACTTTGTTTACGTCACTTTATTGACATTTCTTCCGTCTACCGGTTTCGGTACCTCCGTACCATCATCAGGACTGAATATAAAATACTGACAAATACAGGGAAATATACATATATATATATATACAAATAGTAAAAGAAAGCGACAGTAAATAAGAGAGGGACAGTGCGTCAGTTATGGGAGGGAAGTGGGGGAGGAGCGAGTGGGATAACGGGAAACATACTTATAATAGGGCTGAATGTTAAATTAAGTTGATTATTAATGATTTCAGCCTTTGCGTTAACTGATTTTTTTATTTCTAAAGCTTCTAAGTTATTTAATCTTAAGCCTATACCATTTTTGTGTAGGACTTTAATACCCGTGTCCCGGTTAAAAGTATGATCTTTATTAATTAGGTGCTCCGCGAATTCTGAAAACCCTGAACTGGTTAGACACCTTATGTGCTCCTTTACTCTAGTTTCCACATTGCGTGACGTTTGTCCAATATAGAACGCTGGACAATCGTTACAACTAATTTTATAAACGCCCGAGTGGCTTAGTATGTCCTCATTGTCTTTAGCATTAATTAAAAGTTTTCCTAGGTTGTTATTCGTGTAAAAAGCTGGTTTAATTTCTGGTGGGAATTTAATTGTACACGAAGAGGATAGGCTGAAATCATTAATAATCAACTTAATTTAACATTCAGCCCTATTATAAGTATGTTTCCCGTTATCCCACTCGCTCCTCCCCCACTTCCCTCCCACAACTGACGCACTGTCCCTCTCTTATTTACTGTCTCTTTCTTTTACTATTTGTATATATATATATGTATATTTCCCTGTATTTGTCAGTATTTTATATTCAGTCCTGATGATGGTACGGAGGTACCGAAACCGGTAGACGGAAGAAATATCAATAAAGTGACGTAAACAAAGTGTTTTCTTTTTATTTATTTAAAATGTCAAGTCACAATGTGTTTGCTTCTTTTGAAAAATTTATATTTTAGGTGAAAATGAATAATATTTGGTACATTTCTGCAAATCGAAACGTTTCCCAAATTAGTTGGAACATCTAATTCCGGATAGAACAATATTTTCAAATTATTTAAATTCAATTATAAACAATTTTAACATACTGACCCAGACCCGTGAAATCACGGGATAATCTGAGTTCTTGACACAGCCGTTCCAATTATGAAAATGACAAATAAAATAATTTTAATTTATAATAAAACAATAACTTAGTAAACACCACATTTAGTTTTTATATCGTGTTTCGGCACAACCGTAGCTTCTTAACAGGCCCCCTAGCACGGTCGATCGATAAGGATTGATAAGACAACTTGCGGTAACTTCTCATCGTTCCCTAAGACTACAGATCGCTATCGTATAAACAGCAGTTATCTTCGAATATATTAAGAACACTTAGTCTCCGTGAACCGTTCCTTATTCTTTGACGATCTGCAGTCATGCTAGGGAACGATGAGAAGTTACCGAAAGTTATCCTATCAATTGTTATCCGTCGACCGTGCTAGGGGACCAGGGCAGTATAATACTAAATTGTAGATGTTAGTATATTGTTATACTGCCCTGAAGAAGCCAAGGTTGGAGCGAAACCTGGTTGGCATGTTTATGAAACTAAAGTGTTGTTTTCGAGGTTATTTAATTATTTTGTCACATCACAAAGTATCTGGTTCATACGAAAAAATGAAATTTTATGAAAAATATTATATGAAATTAAAAAAGCCGGTTGGCTGAATTATTGACACAATTTTGAAAATGACCCTTAAACTCAAAACAAATCCGAGTTCATTGAAGCAATTACTATCAAGACAGATGACCAAAATTATTATGTTTGAGGATCGCATTGCCCATAGAGAAAAGAAAAACACATATATTATGGCAATAGAAGAAAATGGGTGACGTTTACGTATTCGAAATAGAATCAGCGTAAATGCAAATATTCTTTTACGGATATATTATAAAATATATACATATTATAATATTATAGCCAATGTGCATTGGCTGCGTGCTTTAAAAGCTTATTTATTTTATTTCATGTTTCATTTCATTTACCTACATTTTCTAATAACTGGAATGACATAAATTTGCAACTGGGATGTTTAATTTTGAAGCAATATGAAATGTAAGTTCAATCTGATACATCTTTATTACAACAATTGGTTTACATGAAATTGTTGATAATAAAAATAATACCCGTTTGTACGCCTATAAAACTTTTCCTTGCCGTTCAACGATGTGGCTTGGTTTGGCAAAAAACTGTGTTAAGTGTATGCACCAATTTATGGCATGACTTCGAAAAGGTATATATCACTAAGATCATTGGTTGTTTTTGTGATACGAATGAGTATTTCTGCGCTTGCGAATCCCAGTCGCCTGTTTTAAAGCCTATAAAATTGTTATGTACTAACGACACTTTAACACGAAGCAAACGTAGGGGGTATATTAAACCATTGATTTGAATACGCTCGCGAGTCGTCAAAACACACATCGTATTCACCGCTTGATATTGACCGGGCTGTGATTTATGAACAGGAGAATAAATTAATTTTTTCGATTGCATTTATTCGAACACTGTCACCCGCTGGGAAGGGTTCAAAGGGAATAAGAACAAAAGGCAATCATACTTTACTTATAACGTGTGCTGATGAAGATAATATTATTAAGTAGACATTGACATTTTTCTGTCGAATTAGTCAGTGTACGTAGTTTTTTAGTGATTATGGTATTTTCTGACAAGGTATTTTTAAAGCGAAATCAAGAAAAAACTAAGTAACTTTAATAACTTTAATCATTTCCAGTTCGAAGAAATCATTACCTACATGGCTTTCTTTGTTTCTATATATAGATTTTATTGCTGTTTTTTGTAGCTGGTCCATTCAGCATCCAATAAAACCAAAGCATTTAACAAAACATAAAAAACAAGCCCAACAAAGGAGCCGCTGAACTGGTTTAAACAGATATTAAAGTTGTTGTAGATTTGCCATTCAATCTTTAAAATTATCCGTAACATCGTCACTTTACGTGTGGTCCAAAGTTAAGAAACCACATCCTTTCAAATATTAGCAATAAGGTACGTGCACAGTTTTTCAGAAGTAGGTTCTCCCAGATAAATTTTCATGAGAAACTGATAAGGCGGAAAGAACTAGATAATAGACTGTTGTAAATTTGATTTCGAATATCTTAATTTATGAGTAGGATCCAAGGAAAGCCTTGAATGGTTCGGCGTTTTCTTGTTTGGCACAACAATAAGGACCACCTTAAGGTATGGATAAAGCTTTGATTTTAAATGCGGTCCGCGAAACAATGCGGATTGTTTCCGTTTTGGCGCAAAGGTTGGGAACTGAAATGCCTGACCGCACGTCAGGTTAGCAGCTATCATAGAAAGGCCCACATCCGTTTAACATATCAAAGTTCCGACGGAGATAAATGGCGGCGCCGGACTTGAAAAATGCTGGCCTCTTGTTTGAAGAAGGTTTGGGGCAAAAAAACCTTTTCCATTTCCTACACAGAAACACATGTCGGCTCTTGTTAACTGACCACCGAGATGAGGTTTTTTTGTCGGTTTGTTAAATCGTATCTTTATAATTTACTAACTGGAAAGAATAAAAGGCTGTTTTAGTTGTAGGCAGCTTGCCTCGATTCTCCCGCGGTCGTGGATGTGAGAACTTATACACACTTATCGGATTCTTTCGGTTATCTGATTGGTTAAATAAGGTTGGCGAACAGTTTCTTTTAAAAGATAGGATTGTTGTTTTTAAACATAAGACCTGATACTAACTCTAGACTATGCACAAAATCCGGCAATCCATGAGTTATGTATATTCGCCAATTATAACGATTTGATTGCAATTGTTAGCATTCAAAGATTTTAGATGGGAATTTTGTGTTTTTCTACATGTGATGGTTTTTTCAATGTACTAGCGTTATTTATCGCTTCAGCACGAATGCAGTCGGCAGATATTAAATTTATTAATATTATTTTAGTTAATTTTCGAACAATAAGTTTACAAATTACTGATTTATTATAACTTACATGCATATTAATACAATATATTTTCAATTTATTAATTGGTATCGTTTTTATTGTTTCCGACAGCGCATTATAATATTTCATCCTTTGAAGAATAACCAGTTTTGCGTATTGGCTTTGTCCTTTTTGGTATTCTGATTTTATCGCTAGTCCTTGTGTTAGATCTGTGAATGTCCTTTTTGTACATAATTTTGTTTGAAAAGTATTTTAGTTACAGGTTGTTTATTATTTTATATATTGCGCTCAGCATTTGTTTCACTGTTTGATAATTTTGCTCCTTTAACATTTAAATAACTTTTTTCTTTCTTTTTTGTCTATTTAAACCTAGTGTTATTCTCATTGCTCTATCTTAGATAATTCGTCAAATATTTTGTTCTCTGTAAGAAATGAATAAAGAAAAATAAAAGAATGGTCGAGCATAAGTTAAAATGTGGCGCAATAATAAAATTGTATAATTGCATTGATTGTGGTTTTTTTTTAATTTTGTGACGAATTCAACAAAAAATTTCATTTAAAATTTTCTAATAGGTAACTACTCAGTATGTTTACAAAATGTTAGTTTTGAATCTAATATAACTTCCAAGTTTTTCATCAATATCAATAAGTTCACCTCCACTCTTAATTTTTCTTTCAACACCTATATTCTTTTGTCCAATTATTATACATTTTGTCCTTTTGTGTACAAATGAAGCTCATTTATTTTTAGATAAATGAATCAATGTTACTTTGTTTGAACCACTTGTGTATATGTTTAAAGCCGACCGGTTTCGGAACGACCGTTCCTTCCTCAGGGCAAACGTATACTGATTTGACAATTCCAAAATAATGGGTGGGAACAATGTATTATTACTAAGGATTGTGGTAGGGGTGGAGGCGTTGCTAGGGATTAATGAAGAGTGGGTGGGGGAACATATCCATCCTCTCGTTTCTTTTTTGCTATCTTTGTTGATTTTCCATTAATTATTTAAAATACTGATTAATTCATGGTTATTGTTTTTCAATATGTACCAGGGTATCATCGGCAAATAGTCGTACGTTGCATTTGAAAAATATTTAGCGATGCCATTAATTTAGTGTATGAACATTACGAAGATAATATTGTGCCAAACTTATGCCCAACGTTTGCAAGCGTTTGACGTTTTTACTATTCGTCTACATGTTCAGCAGTTCGCTCTGATACGATTTTCCAGCTTTTGTGTTCCTCTCTACTACTGAATTGGAATCTCGAAGCCACAGATTTACTCTTTCCCTCCCTTAAATGGAAGAAGGTCCTGAGGGTTCCTTACCTCCTATATAAGGCGTTAATATGACAACTTATATTGCGTCATTACTCAGGCCTCCTGGAGAGCAACGATCTGTAATTATAGGGCAGGTGCAATGCAGATAATACTTTTAAGTGATGCCCAGTTTATTAGGAGAACAAACATCCTCGGTATTGGCGGGCACTTCGCATCACTACTATCCGGTTGTATTCTGAGCTTTTATTACTCGAGTGAATGACGCTAGATAAGAATAGAAATATTTAAAGTTATAACATTTTTATTTAGAGTAAATACATTTTTATGATAAATAAACGCTTCTAAAGAATAAATTTTAAAAATCACTTTTTCACGAAATTTAATTATTAAAAAAATTATTATATAATTAATGCGGAGTAATAATTCGTGTGTATTTTAACATTTAATTCTAATAATTACCTATTAATGTATCTGGTTATTAGGCATTACAATATGTTTATTTTGGTTGTTCGAAATTTTAAATAAATGTATTTATATCACAAGAATGGTAGTTACTCACTCTTTGGATTTAACAGAGACACCTAAATTGATTGTTTTTAAAAATAGAATCCGAACAAGTGAATAACTGACATCGTCTGTTTTATGGAAAATTTTCTTGTCATTGTGAAAAACTAACCAGTTGTGTATCGTTGACAACTAACTACTTGTACAAGTTTCAAGTCATAAAGAAGTACTAATTTGGAATTTAAGCGGATAAATTTACGGAGGCCTCCAAGCTACAAGATCTACAAAACAAGGTTGGTGGATCTGTTATTTTCCCTGGAGTTTTCAATTGCCATTCTTTGTGATATATTTGTCCGCGCAAGTAGATTTTCATAATCATATCTTTGGGTATTAAGCCCAGAGAGTCTGGGGTTATTTACACTCCACAGGCTCGCATATTATAATGCAGTATCTATATTTTAACTTACATATATTCCCATAAAAAATCATGCGCTTGTGTATGGGGGTAAGGTGTTATTTGTTATTATTAAAAAAAATACTGTTGTTGTTGTTGTCGGTTTTTTTAACTTTTGTTTAAGAGTTTAAAAGTAATTTTTTAAAAATTTTCATCAAGGTTTTTAGGTCTTGTGTTTTGAATTATTATATCAAATTACTGATCTAATAATTTCTGGTAATTTATTGAAGAATTTAGTTCGTAGGTACCTAGTTCTATCGACCCAAAATTTTATTACGTAAGTGAATCGGAAAAATACACTTGTGCGAGAGATTTTTTCTTTTTCTGAATGGTGTGGATTTTACGTATCTTCTTTGTGTAGGTACTTGTAAAGTTGCGTGGTATAAGAACAGGGTATATATATGTATTTTATTATTAGTTCTGAAGTATGTTATAATAGTTTCTTTAAGAATATCATTCTAATTATTATTAGTTTTTGCCCAATGTAAAGAGATTATGTATTATAAAGCATGTGTGAAAATGTTGTCAATTGCTAAACCTTTAAACAAAAATGACAATAATTATCGACCACCTGTGTGTGAATCTATTCACAATATAAATATTATTATATTTATGATTTATGTCTATTATTGCACTTACTTTTAGAATAGGCGATGCAATTTTACGGTTGACTTAAAGTTCATAAGATACCAATAAAATTATTACAATGTACAATGAATAAATCATAACTCGCTTCATGAATCCACAGTCGTGGCGTGTTAATTTACATCGTAGAAAACATTTGACATGTTATTGTGAACATCATTATATTTATTGGCATTGCTGGATACTTACGATTCTCGTGCATTTAGAACTTAATAAGAGAAAATAATTATCATCGGGCTGATAATACCTCAATAAAATTATCAGAATCGAGGTTTTGTATTCCACATTTTTCACCTCCAAAACTGCATCGATTTTCACCAAATGTCTTAGAAGAAAATATACTGTATATTTCGCTTGAAAAAAAACGTTGTCTAGTGATGGCATTCAAATGAGACAATTTTATGTAAGTAACTTTTCATAAAAAGCAAAACGTACCGACATGTTAGTTGTCGTTATCTATGTTTTGTTAAAAAATATTTGCACTAGTGTCAAAATCTAGAGAGGAAAATGGGGAATACGTTTGTCTGGACAAAACACCACCCTGTTTCCTCTTAACTTTACATGATACCTACGCGCTCTCTCCTAAAAAAATACTTATTTTACACTATTATTATTTAAGTACTTAATATTTTATGTCCATCTCAAATATTTGTTAATTTCCAATTTTACCTCGGTTTCAGTTCCTTTGGTATGAAATCTCGTTTCTTATTGAGCTATTAAAATACCCATACAACATGCCTTATTTTATTTATTACAGTGGTTACCTATTTCAAAGCTCGATTGACTGTGATAGATATGACAAAAAACTAACGTTCCCCGATTAAAATAGTTGCTTTGTTCAAATTTATTGACGTTAGATTTCACAGCTGGAGAAATGGCCCCTGGGGAAATTCACTCCCCTCGGGGCCTGTGTCATCTTTGGGGATGCTTTGTAGAAGATCTTTTTAAGTAAAGGAAGCACAGCAAGTTTTGGGAAGGAAAAGATATGAGGGGTGGGAATCTGGGGCTCAGTGTATCCAGGTCATCCGCCGCCAAGACCTAGACAAACCTCACCCCATGAACCCGGGCACCCCTGCTAAGTCACCAAACGTAGCGAACCACCTGGGGGTGACTCATGGCAAACAAATATATACAAACATTAAGGCGGCTATCAACATGCTATTCTGATTTCCGTGTGAACTATTATGTTTTAAGTATGTTTTAGTTACCCGTAACATCAGATGAGAGTAGAGATTAGAGATGTCAGGAGTTTAAGAACATAAAGGAGTTAGTCTACCTCGGGAGCAAATTAACATGGGACGGTCGGTCTAAGAGCGAGGTCGGCAGCCGTGTACACCAGGCTAGGCTTGCATTCAATAAAAGGTCGAAAATAATAGAATCGAATAATATAGACCTAAAACTGAGAATACTCCTCATCAAGACCTTTGTATGGAGTATCTTGATGTACGGCTGCGAAACATGGTGCCTATCCGAAATAGATAAACGGAGACTAGAGGCTTTTGAGATGTGGTCCTATAGAAGACTATTAGGAATTTTCTGGAGAGACCACATTACAAATGAGGAGGTTCTCCAAAGAATCGAAGGAGGAAGGCACCTGCTCGGGACCTTGTTCGAAAGGCGTGCAAGATGGATCGGCCATGTAATACGACAAGAAGGCCTCTTGCATGCCATAATGAAGGGTATGACCGAGGGGACAAACTCTAGGGGACGCCCACGCCGTGAGAATCTGAAGGACCTGCTGGTGGACGTGTGATGCTCATCATATGCAGACTTCAAAAGAGCCGCCCAAGACAGGGAAGAGTGGAAGAGACGAATAGAGGAAATTGCTGCAAACCAATCCCAGGATTGAAACCAGAGAAACCAACCCAGTTTCCCGTTCTAACTAGAAAATTCACTTTTACCCTTCAAATATCGTTAACTTAGTTGATTTCGTATAACTCTTTTAATAATCTACGTACTGTGTAGAATTATTTGACTAAAATATTTTCACAATAATTCAACTTCTTTCCTGTTAAATTTTCACTAGAAATCCGAGACAATACCTCAAATGGTTGTTTAAAAACTTGCGGCACGCGTTAAATCAATATTACCATTGATGGCGTTTAATTAAAGTAATGAATAGTTTTAAGTAGATATTTCCTTATTTAAACGGATCTCAATATTGAATTGTAAGGCAACAGTGCAATCGGAAGGTATAGTGGTGAAAACGTCATGATTTATGTGTAGGTTAGAACTGATCTCATTTCCTCCATTCTCAGCTAACTAAAAAGGATTTTAGTATTTCATAATCGTATGAATAAATATCTAAGTGAAACAGGATTTCAAGTATGAGGAAAACATGACATCAAGCGGTTTCGAAAAAGTTATCAAGGGTCGAGTATTTGCTTCCCATTTTTTTAAATTGGAATCGTTGAAATTGATTGATTCGGTTTTTATTGTTAGACAGTACCAGCTTCAACCTATTATGGACATCTTCAGCCATGTACGTATTTTATATATTATTACGCCTAACTTAAGCTAGGGTGTTAGTGTATTTATTACATTATGATTTAATGGTGATTGACCATAAATCGAAAGGTTGGTGTTTGATAGTATAATTGAACTGATTGCTATGTGTCTAAAGTCATGGTGTTTGAAAGAGAGATTACGAAAACAGTATGCAATATAGTTGTGAATGATGAATTATTGGAGCAGGTGGATGAGTTTGTTTATTTGGGAAGTATGTTTACGAGAGATGGGAAGGCTGATAGAGATATTGAACAAAGGGTGAATGCAGGTAACTCTATTAATGGAGGACTGAACGCCGTTGGCACCAACAAAAAACTGTCCAAAGACGCGAAACTAGCCGTCCATAATGGAGTACTAGTACCTACCCTGATGTATGGCAGTGAGGCATGGAACTGGCAGAGGAAGGATGAAAGTAGACTGAATGCTGTAGAAATGAGATCCCTGAGGCGTATGCGTGATAAAACCATGTATGATCGTGTGAGAAATGTGGAAATCCGCAAAGAATGCAAGGCTGATGTAAGCGTAATGAGTAAGATCAAGAAAGGAACGTTCCGATGGTTTGGGCATGTAGAGCGAATGAACGAGGAAAGGAGTGTAAGGAGAACATATGACGCAAATGTGAACGGTAGAAGAAGAGAAAAACGTGGCACGACCAAGTGAATCAGATACTTCAGTCGGGCCATGTCAAGAGTCAGAATAATAAAAGTGAATGTATGAGACGTTGTATGAATGTAAACGAGGCAAGGAATGTGTGCCAAGACCGGGATGTTTGGCGGTCTGTCCTCTCTGCCTACCCCTGCGGGGAAACGGCGTGATGGTTAGTTAGTTAGTTAGTTAGTTGCTATGTGTTTATTATTATTTTATTTTTTTTACAATTCATGAAATTATATTGGTTACAGATTTTTTGTTTTTTTTTGCTACCACACTAGGCTGATTCCCGTGTTATGGTAGTCGTACATTTGATATTAAATTGGTATATTATTTTATTAACCACTTGTAAGAGTAAAGACTCTCAAGGTATCTATGTAATTTAGAAGTTATTAGAGGATTTAAAAATATTTGGTAAGAAAACACTGATATTATTTTGTTTAGTTTATGAGGAGCACGGACATATGAATATATCTGGACCTGCCCTAAGTGATAAAAACGTATTATTTCCCCCTCGCCATGGAACCGGCTGGAGCTCCTCCTTGGCGCCAGTTCGCCCCATGTGGAGGGGATAGAGAATCGCTTGAATCTAAAATGTGTGACGTCATCATTCTTGCCGTGGGCAGCGCGAAGCTAACATCTATACATTTAACGAAAAAATAACACGCCAAAACAGTAGCTTGTGCTATACAACATACCTACATATCAGTGTGCACATAAATGTGGGCGGTTCCTTAGTGTGCTCGTCGCTGGTTACAGGGGTAAGTAAATTATGAAACATTTGTAAAAGTGTCTTAACTAAACACGGCAAAAAAATATTGCTATGTGAAAACGGGCGAATCTTTTTGGGGTGTACATTTGGCCTACGCAAATATTTTATTATCGTGGCAAGCAATTCGCGCTCCCATGTAAAAAGGTCTATTCATTCAAAGCAGATTTTGCTTTTAAGAACTAAATGATGATATTATAATGCGAGATGCCTATATACTGTCAGATTAATTTTTTAACCAATGACAGTCATCTTCCCCTCTTCGTACCGCCATAGTTGATTTTTCCCCTCACCTGTTATTTCTGGTCTATTGAATTTGGATGTCTATGATGAGGAGCGACAAATACAAGATTACCTAACTGATCCGCAATTTATTGTTTCGGATTACATACTGCAGGATAAAGATTGCCGTGATGAAAACCAACCTCCGATAGGAGAGACACTAGTCTACCGAAATCGTAATGCGTGCTACACTAGTAATTGTTCTAGTCATTAGTAATTTTTAGTTAATCTGTTCCTGAAAGTTCTTACCTACTATAATGTTAGAGGTCAGCATCCCGGAATCAAGAATTTAGGACAGAATGCACTATGACAAACAAGTTACTTCTTGGAATTTATTGGTTATTAGAAACTATGAGGATTCATTCATTGTGGAAAAATATTCCTCAAATTTCATAACTAAGCCGTTGCCATGCGAATTCTCTAGCTTAGTGATGAGTAGACAGATTTTGAGTTCAAAGTACACTCTCACTTTGGAATTCCTTCTCGGAAGCTGGAAATGTTAAGATTGATTCATAGAACAAACATTTCGATCGAATTTCATGACCTAGACAGTTGCTACGTCGGTTTATATATTATACTTTACGCGCATTATGTTCATAGATTTCGAGGTCGAGTTCAAAATAACTTTGGATTTCCTTCTTGGAATCATTGTGTGATTCAAGTTATTCAATATAGATACAAGGATTTCGTTGCGATGTGACGACATCAATACGTTTGAGAAATGGCCCAAATTCCCACTTCAAGGAAAATAAGAATCTAAAGTAAATAAAAAAAAGAAATGCCCATCATTTTCTAGTGTTAAAAACCAAACTTTCTTTCTTCCTTTTTTTTTTGATCAAGATTCGGGAAATTGCGGTTGTAATAAAAGGGACTCTCACTTTGAAATATCATATTCATGTATTTGTGTCAAATCTAGTTGGTGGTCGGTGGCCTGGTAGTAAGATCAGGATTCTCGGCTAGATCATAGATTCTCAACCTTATTTTGCCCACCACCCACTTTGAGATTTTTTTTTCTAGCGCCCCCTAACTCCTGAATCTGAAACAGCAATTATCGTCACGATTATATTTACCATAACGGAGGGGGCGTAATGGGATAGGATGGGGCAAGATGGGATGGGGTGGGATGGGTTTCTCTGGGTCTCCTACCGCTCCCCTGAAAGTCTGAAATGCCCTCAATTTTCTCTCGGTCTTCTACCACCGCCCTGAAGATCTGAAACGTCCCCAAGGGTTATCGCCCACGTTGAGAACCTATGAGCTAGATGATTTACTCACGTTATGTTTAGTGGCTATGTCTGAACTGTAAATCTTATAACTTACTAAGCTTTACAAGTATTATAATTAAATTGCAAAAAAATGTATCTTCCAGATTACCTCTTCCTAGGTCAGGTTTTCGAAATTTAGGTTTGGGAATCATATAACCAATATCACTTAGCGTCCAAAGTCATGTGAAATCGAATGTCATGATTCAGTCTTAATGATATTACGGTTGCGTTCGGATCTCATAATCTCTCCGGTGATTATGTCATCTTCCACGCGTTGTTACGAGAGTTTCCCCCGAGATGAATCGCCGGCCACTACATAGAATCTTCTCGCGGTTTCCGAGAAGCAGCCTGCGTCGGAAGACCCGGTCCATGGTCCCAATTCATTAAATAAATTCAGAGAGTTTTTTGTAAATTTAATGAATTAACGTGCTTGGTGAAAACTGCAGACTTGAACAATTAGGAAGCAACAACAAAGATTTTTCAAATTTTGTGTTATTTAAGTGTATAATTTTCTCTGAAACATTCGATTAAATTCAGATACAATGCATTCACACAATGGGAACAAAAGCATTATATGCCGTTGTTCTGAAGTGTTTGAAAAATTATTCACGTGTATCCCGGGTGTTTAGACGAAAGCGTGATGCTCGATGCTATTAGCCATATTTTGTTATTGTCATTATTTTTAGATGCTTTTGTTTTCACTTTTTCCTAATTAAATCATGATTATGATTCCGTAATTAAATAAGGAAATGTAATTACAACGATATGTTTTCTTTTTGATTACTTTGTGTTACATTATTTTTCCTAATTAGGTAATGTAATAGGAAAGTTTTTTTTTTAAATGAAAAAAAATACTTTCTATACACCACTTATTTAATAAAATTATCAACATTTTTCAACTAGAAAGCATTGGTTTTTAGGGTAAAAAAATTTAACAAAAATAACAATAGACCATCAAGTAAAGACAACTAAGTACCTATATACAAAAAGCGTTTCAAAGAGTGCCGTTTAATTAGTTGAAGGTATCATAAAAAACAAGTTTAATCTTACAAGTTTAATTTTTTTTTTTTTAAAGAAAGACAAACATTCCTGGGTTACGAATAACCTAACAATGTTTGAAAATCTCCTACTACCACCACAGAAAGCCGAAAATGTTGCTTGTGTTGTGATGGAGGACTTAACCAGCCGAGGAATCGGACACGCGACGCCCGGGTGGAACCCAAGCGCGATGCCCACTCAACCACTGACCGGTCTTGTAAGATATGATTATTGAGTTGATTATTGAGGATTTATGAGGTCCTTGTAAGTGTTGATTATTGACAAATTTTTGTTCTAAGAAGTAGTTAACATGTTTTGTTATTTTTTATACATTTTGTTTTTTTTTCTAGAAGTAATATAAAAAATATATTTTTTCACATACGTCAATTATTTTTTTTTTATTTGTTTAATTTAACATGCGTTAACTATCTGGAAAAGTATAAAAAATAAGCCAAATATCAGTAAACAATTGATTTTTAACATGCCTAAAAAAGTTTCGGTTTCGGCTGAAACTGAGACAGACACCGAAGATTCGGTTTCGGTGGAAAGTCCTGTTTCGGTCGGACACTAAAATTTACACAAAATAATCAAAGGATATCCAGAACATGTTAGTAACTAAAATGCATTATTATACATACAGGTATTAATATGAAAATAAATTTAAAACATTAAAGCATACCCTGGTACTAAAAAGAGATATGTGAATTATTCGACTTTATATCGGCGTTCAATGCATTGTACATTTTAGGAGCGATGAACCATAATTGTTGTTTAGCGTTTTAGGGAAATAATAAATGATATTTACATTTCAATTGAGTCATTTCCATACTGAATATGGTTCGTTAATTACTATAAATCTGACGTATAATGAATGAAAATATAGAAGAAAAAAATTATTACGTGAATTTAAATTGTCCGTTTTGATTTTTTACTGTTGGATCCTCTCGTTTCGGTCAAGAATTAGGGTCCAGATGCCGCTCTGTCCGTGGGTGAGGTCGGGTACCTTTACTAGGTGAACCCAGTTGCGGCGGTGATATCACTGCCATGGTATGTAGTGTGTTGATAGTACCTGAGGTACGTAGGTTATGTTCCCTTACCTACCTGTACCAATTCATGTGCATGCACGTGAACACTGGAGAGATAAAGTGATGGAAGTGTGTTGTGTTTGTGTACCCGCAGTAAGGTCAATTTTATCGAACTTCGGGTGAAATTGATCAAACATTTTTAAATATCAAAGTACTTTCTTCAAAAGATGATGAATTTCATTGTCCCGTATAGGATCTCGGCGTCGAACAGTCTTATTTATGTAATTAGTTTTTTGCTTTAGATCGCGCTTCTGGTTGATTACTATTCAGTGCATATGAATCTTTCGCACACTCACACTGTACTAAGATAACGATCGGATTCTTTTCAATAGGTAGGTATCAACTTATTTATGAAAGTGTATATATCGATCATCCAGTTGATTAGTCAAACATCTCCAAATACTAAGTTTTTTTTTTTTTTACATGAGCTCCACACAGGAGGCCCTGAGGAACATAATTTCCCTCAGGGCCTATGTCATCTTTATGCTCACCTACGACGCTGTGTAAAGGGTTTTTTTAAGGAAAGGAAGGAGAGGAGAGTTCTGGGAAGGAAAGGGGTTTAAGGGGTGGGTAGGAATCTTGGGTTCAGTATGTCCTGGTCATCAGCCTCCAAGACCTAGACAAACCTCACCCCATGAACCCGGGTACCCCTGCTAAATCACCAAACGTAGTGAACCACTTGGGGTGACCTATGGCAGAGGTGTTGGTTATCCAATAAAGGTTCCCGGGGCGGCGGTACCCATTCCCGCTTCCCAAATTAAGTTTAGAGATGAATGAGAAAAATTATTTATATGTGTGTGTATTTTACACGTTAAATATTCTATAAAATAACACCGGGAAGCAATAAAGGTCCGGTACATTAGTACGACATTTTGAAATTTTCCTACTAGTATCCCAGAAAACCATCCATGCGGTACAAGGCGATGTTCCGAGAGAGTACGGCAAAAGAAGTCAAAGGGACTCTCTCAACCATTCTCTATCGATCCGGCCTGCCACGCAGCAGGTGGGCAAATGCATCTGCAGCCAAGATCCGCCAAGACAAACCTCACCCCATGAACCCGGGCACCTTGCTAAGTCACCAAACCTAGCGAATAACTTCAAGTTTTTCTGGGTTATAATTGATTTGGTGGTGTTTATGAGCAGTGGCGGCTCGTGACTTTTGGTGTGCTAGGGTGCTAATATTAAAAAAATGGCATCGTGGATGTTGTCGTATGCGAAAAAATTTTTTTTTTTTTTTAAATTGGTGTTTTGTATGAAGATTTTTCAGGAAATTGAAACTTTCTGAAATTTTTCATACAAAAAACTGATTTTCAAAAAAAAAAAAAAATTTTTTTCGGCTACAACAACATCAATAATGCCATTTTTTTATTATCATCACTCTAGCACACGTAAAAGTCACGAGCCGCCACTGTTTATGAGTAATCTTAGTTACCTATGTACAAGATAGAGTTTACATATAACTGAAATGATGTCTAATTAATCAACTGAATGATCGATATGCTGTCTCGGGAATGGTGAGTTTTACTACTGTGTGAAATGAGGATTGAGCGCTGAATTTCTTGGTTCTGATACTAAACATGCCAGTAAATAATCATCTGGAAAAATGCCTTCGAAGGGTAAAACGATTGTCACACATTAACATATTAAAATGTAACTCAACGTAATAAAACGTTATTAAAATATAAATATAAGAAACCTAGCGAGTGGGAATATAAATATAATGAACATAGCATTAGAGATACCTACCTACGCAATTTTAAAGCAAAAAAAAATTCTTAACACCCGAAACACAATAATAATTCAAATTAATAAATTACGTTGTATTAACCACTTAATTATTTATAAAAACCGACATGTTTCGTCAGCAAAGCTGACTTCCTCAGGGTTTTGACAGAACTAATTTTAAAAATAGACATACATAGGTAATAGAGAAAAATAATAGACATAAACAATAATAAAATTTGAAAGAAAATAATGTGTAAGGGACAATACAATAATAATTTTGTTATGTAATCTTGATTTTGCTTAATGTCGTGGATTTTACACGTACGTGTCACTTTTAATGTATTTATTAATAATTTATTGAAAGGGTTAGTAGGTGTTGTAAATTAAGCTCTCGATTTCACTTATTTGTTTTAATTGTTTAATTTTATTAGAAACATTCACAGGTTATTAAGTATGCTTACATAAAAAGATGAATAATCAGGTATTATCGAAGAACTATTAATGTTTACATCATGCAAAAATTATTTAAAAAATCATTTCATAATTGTGTAATATTAGAAAGAGAAAATAACTATACTTACTCGAAAATGCCAGTCCCGTACAAAGAGGGTTGCCATCTCTTAAATTTGGCAACCAGGACAAGACGTGTAAAAACCCCGGATTTTAGGGCCCGGAACCCGGATATGTCAACAGGTTTTTTTAAACATAGTCAGTGTAATAAAAAACAGTTGAAAATGTCATAAATCACCTATTTATTTATTTTCATATTAGATTCAGTCATCTTTTATCATCATTATAAATGTACCTAATAAAACAGAATCTTATTACAGTTTGTTACAAATTGTTTTAATAATCATTTAGATTTTTTTTATTCTTAAAATAAAACACAAATTATTAATATACTCTGTTATTAAAACCAAACCTTATTAAAATATTAAGCCTAACAAAATTCAATTAAATTTTTAAACAAAAATCTTAAAGTACTGAGACCATTTTAGTATTCAGTCTTACAATTTTTGAGGTAACTCTTTAACTCAATAATAATTATATCTTTAAATTATTATCAGCAGCCATTTAAACAACAAAATATCTCGTAACATAACATGAACTAAATTCACTCTTCTTAAATCTTAAGCAACAAATCTGAACCTTTTTAAAGTTTAGACTTACTGTAATATAAGTTACATTATTAATTTTTAATAAGCTTAAAATAATCAAAAACTATATCATTTATATCACCTTAAAGTTTCAATCAATGGCCATATTGTAAATTTCTTTTACGTAATAAAAACAATCATAACTTTAACTACAAAAATGAAAAGAAATTATTGCACTCATAAGTACATTATTTGATTATCTACCTAGCAAATAAAGCTTTTTCCTCAGCCTCTCTTCCGATAGGTTTTAGAATATCTTCCCCTTTTAAAAGGAATTTTGTAAAAATCAATGCAGCTGTTTTCTTGGAAATTGAATTTAATTTTAATTAAAGATAAATGAAACAATGTTACTTTGTTCGAACCACTTTTATATTTGTTTAAAACCGACCGTTTTCAGAACGACCGTTCCTTCCTCAGGGCAAATGTATACGTTTGACTTTAAATTTTAAGACTTCAAATTTTTTTTTAAAACCCGGACATCAAATGAAACCCCGCCCGGATGCTCCCCGGACGCCCTCCAATCTAGGACAAATCCGGGGAGACCCGGACGGATGGCAACCCTATACCGTACAAATAGCGTTAGTTTTATAACTACAAGATACGAATCAATACGAAGAACTTTCAAAAAGAAGGGTATTATATAATGGGGTAAAATCTCTATTAAATTGCTATTAAATTAAATTTAAAAATTCTATGAATGCACTCAATTACCCGATGCAAGTATTGTATGACGCTTTGCAGTTATAGCTGGTAATATTCTCGATACGAGTATTGAATGACGTTTTACAGTGATTGCAGTTAATTATCACTTACCAATTAGGTAAATCCAATCAATCATTGATCTATCAACCTAATCAATCTTAATTTTCTAACTACACAGGCAATAAACCGCTATGCTCTGACGCCCATTGAACAAATTTCTCATGTTTTATTTTGATACACCGTGATTAACCTGTTCAGATCATAAAACCACTTTTACTGGGGAACATCGCACCTACGCAAATAACTAGTTGGTCGCCCGTAAAAAAGATTTATTAATTAAAGATTTTTATTGAACAACTTCGTGTAATTAATTAATTACGCTTTGTCTTTTAAACCCATTAAATAGGCTTAATATGGTTGTAAGCACTGGCCTAAAATGTTGTCAGACTATAAATGTCACTTAATTTGAATACTTAAACCAAAATATACGATGGAACCAAATTATTTAATCAGATATGTGAAGACTTAATTATTTTGACGACCTCTGTAGTCCAGTGGCTAAGACTTTTGACTCACATTCCGGAGGTCGCGGGTTCGAACCCGGCATGCGCAAATAAATTTTATTGATTAATTTGTGTTATTTCACAATTAATTCATTTAAAATAATATATAGTATATTTGCGGCATGTTCCAGAGTGGAAGATACTATCAGTATCGCCCTGGTGTAAGACCACCATTCAGAATTGAAACGTTGCTTGAAAATGGCTTTAGCCGTGTTTAGTGACCAGATCTGAATAGCCAGGTACTTCCCAACCTTCCTCTTCCCCACCTCCTTCCCCTCCCCGCTACCTTCAGCCTCACAACATACCCCAATTGGGGATGCCATAGTCTCACTGGCTCCAGACGGGAGCAGTTGAGATTCTTGTGCGGTATTCACTGTTAAAAAAAAAAAAAAAAAAAAATTTAATTGTCAATTCTCCTTTTTAAACAAATTTACCATGATTCACAAAGCTCTGATGATACAGTGTACGAATCATCAACGATTCTAATAAAGAAGAAGATTTTTCTGGCATTTAGGTCTACCTACGTTTTATCATATTTTTAGACATAGTCAACTTATTTTTACCTATTAGGTACATTCTCAGATAATAAATCTTATCATTTTGATATTGGTATGATTCAAGCAACGTTGAATCACTTTTTCAAAAGTTTGAGTCATTAGAAGCTTTCAAGCATCCTAGGTCATCAGTCAGATTGGTAAACACTTCCAGTATCGTTCTAGGATTGTAGGCATCCAAAATAGGCTGCCATCGCATCGGTCTGCCAACAATGTGCCTTGATAAACTTTCGACACGCTGTACGATTTTTGTTTAAATTATTGTAGTACTGATTAATCAAACAATGTTAATTAAAGCGTTATTTATGAAGATACCCATCACCAAGATTTGTATATAGGGTGTAAATGGACGTACTCGACATACTTTAACCATTGATTCCTGACATTATTTGGAGTAAAAACTGATCTCGCCAAACTCCGTGGATCTCCACGGAATTGGGGAACGATTGGAGTCATCGAGGAGTAAACGAACATATTCGATTTTCTTTCCTTTTGTTCGTGAACGCGGAATGAGTCAAACGCTTCCGGAATCAATTCATTGGATTCTTTCCGGCCGGAACCACGCATTTCAAGTGAAGGAGACTTCCTTGTTCACCGGGGCACTTAGAGTGGGGTCTCAATCCTATGCAACGAGGCAACGACTAAAGAAGAAAACATTAATACATATATCTAACTTTAATTCTACTCGTTTTACCAAAAAAAATTACATAAGATCCTTGTTGAAATTTCCAGGGATCGTTGATTTCACACATGCGAATACTCTCAGTATCGCATTTCTGCGAGAGAAATGTTACGGTGCAATAAAGCAAACAAAGGTCCCGGTGGTGTATCTCACGTTATGAATCAAATTTAATATGCAAGCACGTCAATAACTCCTCGGAATCCGAGCCAACAAAAACACCGTGGAGTTAGAAACTTAATACGAACGAAACGGGGAGCGCAGCATCATCTCAGTGGAGATTTTCGGCGGGAGAATTATATGCGATGGAGGAATAACTATAGAGACCTTGTAACATCTATAGATAAAAGAAAAACCCTAAAACCTTAATATTGACAATCTTGACACGGCAAAGTCTTTTTTAACATTGTCGAAACACGCTTGCACCACTTCAAATAGCTAATAACATTTGACAGTTACGTAGACTAAAATATGCTTAGGTTATCGATTCCATCCGTTCCTTTGATAAGTATGTTAATACGATGTTATATTTGACCAATGAAGGAAATTTCAACAAACTAGAAGTTATACAGAACAAAGCTATGAGATGTATACTGGGGAAAGGCAAATACGCAAGGATTAATCATATTTTGGTGCGTAATACATAGTAATTACTTAAAAGTATAATACTAAATATTAAATTACTTAACTAATTATTATAATATTTATGAACGTGATGTACGATAGTAATTATTTTATTTTTAACAATGGTTGAAAGATCTAGGTATTCGTTCACGATATTATACGTTTTCAATATTTTTTGTTTTTAATAGATCTAGGTATTTGTCCACAATATTATTTGTTTTCATGTTCTACGGAGGTAGAATGATTTAACTTTTGTTTTGATTTTTAATAAGACGTCTCATTTTTAATATTTTTAGGTAATGCGTTAAATATTTCCGGAATTTTATGTGTTTTTGTTCTATCACCATATACCTACATTTTGAGATATATTAATAGTAATAGTGAACATTTGTGCTTCTCTATGCCTAGTAGGGTAATTGTGGTTTACCGGTTTTTTGAATTCTGTATTTCAGAATTCATCTAAACGTTAATTGGTAATCTACCTCACTATGTAGGTACCTGTAGAGAGCGCATTACACAAGGAGAAAATATTTTTTTTTTATAATCGCCTGCACATAATTGAACTTTTTTTGCCTTATATCAATTTTAGGAAACTGATTTGTAGTTGTTCTATCTTATATAAGTACGTTTTGTACGGTAACTATTTACTCCGTATCCTATAATTGATTCTGCTAATGCGTTGTACATACATATAACATATTTTTATTAACAAAGTTTTTTAGATGGTAAAATTTCCCTAATATGGATCTATCTATTAATACATTTTCAATGTGATTTGACCAGTTAAAATTGACATCTATTGTAAGACCAAGGTATATATTATATTGGTACACTTGTTCTATATTTGGACAATTACACTGCAGAGATTGTTTTTTTGTGTGCAAACAATCACATGAATGACTTTTTATATGCAATTCCTTTTCTTGACAACTTGTATATGGTGAGCCTGTAAGCATATATTTGTTTTTTTTGCGTTCATAATAATGCCATTGTCGTGGGACCATTTAATTATGTTATTTAGTTGTGTTTGTAAAATTTCCTCAATTTTTTGTTGATTTTTGTCAACACATAATGCAAGTACTGTTGCGAACATGAAACATTTACAACGTTTTACTACGTTTGGTAAACTGTTTACTTGCATTATATTTGTATTCTAGTGCCTTATCCTATCTTGGATTGGTTCCCATCAAGGTAATCTTAATCCTTTATGATATAGACCAAAACGGAACTGAATTCCATTCACAAAGATTACGTAATATCCTGATATGAGTAGGTATATTGACCATGATCAAACTTACAAAAAAAACAATAACATACGTATATATTCACCAGGTGTTTATACAGTTAAATAATCAAAAGAAATATGCTAATTAGGATTACCTGAGTCAGACGGCAACCCTTGTCTCGTCACACTACCGTCCGCCTCTTCTAGGCCGGTTACTGGTAACAGCGAATAATTTAGCCAGGTTACCTCATAACATACATACAGCTCCATACTAAATCACCTACCTATTTTTTTATATTTCATCATCTTGATGAAAATAATGAGCACCTGTTGTAAAACATCTATAGGTAGGTACCTACTTCAGTTCAAGTGTAGCATATCATATTTTGCGGAGCTCACTACGTACCTAGTATAATTAATTAATTAGAAAATGATTTTGGTAAAGAGTTATCAAAAATCTTTAATAATAATAATTGTCCTTAATAATAATAAGAATACCTAAAAATAGAAAAAGTCATAACTAAAAATAATAATATAATCGAAAACAATACATAAGACACAGAGGAAAGAAAGAAATTTTTTAATAAATTATTTATTGAGCTATTATTGGTCCATCGGACCTGAAATTGTGGAAGCAAATATCCTTCTCTAATGTTCTTCTATGCTCGATCTGAAGTAAGGTGGGATTCTATGATGGGGATATTTCTGGAGTTGTTAATCCTTCCCCTCAGTCCTGCAATCCTGGTTCTGAATAGAGCTGTAAAACCTGGAACTCGCCTTTCCATGAACATCGAACAGTATTCATTATTGTATTGCACCCGAATCCTTTCCATGGTTCTCTATTTGAAATTTGCCCAAAGCTCGTATGTATACAAGTTAATACAAAAAGCTAAGATCGTCCTTTTCACCTGTGGAGTGAAGAGCCGAAATCTTCTACTGAGCGTGTTACATTTTAGGCTCACCTCGTAATTGGCTAAAAATTCGTGACATAGCTTGCAGTCCATGTTCCACCGGGAGATTTGAATTATTTGCATTACAAGTGGCAATGTTTTACTTGAAGCTACGTCACGCGTTTAAATTGTTTTTGAGCTAACCTTGTTAAACGCATTTTCTATGACCTTGGGTTTAGATTTTGTATATCACAACAACACAAGAATACGAACAAAACTTTAAAGAACAAGCCCGATATGCTTGTTCTCATCGACCGAGTATCATCACAAACAATAAAAATCATCAGGAGTTTCTTTTCAAACACAAACAAAATAGCCTGCATTTTGGCACGATTATGTGAGTCAATTCATAATTCCTGTCATCCCCCAGAGAAAACATAATTAACGTATAACTTCATGATAATTCACAAAAATCATTCCTATAACACCAGCGAAAGTTTTAAACATTTCAACAACTTCTCCCTTTGTCCGATTAGTGTTCGGAAATTGGAATGAACGAGTCAGGGGGGCGCGCGTTTACCTTTTAATTTTCTTATGCAACTAATTACAGATATATGTACATGGTTTTCAATCAATGTTCGCGGTTTTAAAAAGTCTGTTCTTTAATATGTTTAAGGCAGGTATTCTTGCTGATATAATTGCTTTTCTACAAGAGATCTGCTCTGAACAATTTGTTCAACTCGTCAATACCCCGTGATGGGAAAAGAGTTAGCGTATTTTTTATAAATGAGAAAACCATGGCCAGTTGCACCATCTCAAGTAGATACTCTCAATATCGACATGGTGAAAGACCACCATTCACAATCGAACTTTGATTGATAAAGCTTTAGCAGTGTTTGGTGATAAGATTTAAATAGCCCAACCTTCCTCTTCCTCGTATCTTTCTCTTCCCCAGTTACTTCAGCCGCACAACATGCCCCAATTGGGGATACTGTAGTCCCACTGATTCTGACTGTTGGGAATCTTGTGGGGTATGTAAGTAAACAAAAGCACAATTATGTATACAGCACATACATAACCCTAGTGAAGCTGAATTAAATATGCTACAATTATAAATTAAAATTGTAAGTGATAAAATACTAAGGAACTGATATGATTTTGGATTTTCACGGCCAAAAGTATTTTCGTTAGTTGTTTTTGGAATGTTATGCCGTGTTCCGCTACTTCCTTCTTTAGCCAACATTTCAGACACTACAACAACAACAACTAAGGAAAATACAAAACATCAAAAACACAATAAAAGACAAAATCAAAAACAACTTCTAAAACAAAAACAAAGTCAAAAACGAAATAAAATCAAAACTAAACTCCACCATGCAAGATGGAAAAATAAAATACTTGGAAAAGTACAATTATGTCATTAGTCATTATAAATAGTCTCCACACTTTAACAGACTCTGCCATGGAGATATAGTGTGAATATAACCACGGATGATATCAGCTGGTCTATTTGCAGTCATAATGCATTATTATAATTGCATAAATAACTACATATTGCTAATAGTAATAACAATGACATAGGCGCCAGGTGATTCCCCCCGCACAACAAATTACCTGATTGACCTAGAAACCTAGCAATGGTGTTGATAAGTGATGTGATGTCTGGGACAATTCTCTAAATACAGGAAAAAGTGTCCAGTTAAACACTGACAAACGTCTTATATGGATTACAATTTTTATTACCTAATTATGATAAAATTATTTATTTTAGGCGCCAGGTGATTCCCCCGCACAACAAATTACGTGATTGACCTAGGACCTAGCGATGGCGTTGATAAGTTATGTAATGTCTTAGACAATTCCCTAAATATGGGGAAAAACTGTCATGTAAAAAAACGGACCAATGTCTTGTCTGGATTAATTTTTTTATTAATTATGATAAAATTATTTGCCTACGTTATAACGTTATTTGTAGGCAGGTAACTAATTCTCAAATTTATGAAAAATGTATGTACCTAGTTTATTTGTTTATTAATATATTATTAAGAGAGTACATTATGAAATAAGTTATAGGTAGGTTAATTAAATTGTTACATGGTTATTTATTTATTTATTTATTTAAACGCCCATTGGGCTTTTACATACATTGTTATAAGTATTATTACATTACTATATGGCATATAAAAGTTTAAGTACATATATGAATAAAATAATTATTATATGTGTAGTACCTATATAAATGTTTTACAAATAATATAGAATACCATTATGGAGAACAGTTTTTTTTTTGTACTTACAAACAAAAATAACGGGATTGAAATTAATCAGCATTAGTAGGGACTTAAGCATAATCGAAATATAAATTAAATTACAATATTAATTTGTAAAGTTACATATATATATATTAAAGTTAAAAAGTCTAAAGGAAAAGAGTGAAATAGATAGAAGCTAAAAAGGGTTTTTCACTATGGAATGGTGAAGTCATACATTTCAGCAAAGTGTTTATGTAGATTTCGTTTAAGCACTGCTACGGAATCTCTAAATATATCAACGACATTACCAAATTTATTACCAAAATTTTGTATTCGATTTAGGGATATGTGCGCTTGATAATTTGTTTTGAAATTGTCACAGAAAAACGTGGAATTTTGTCTCGTATTTTTGGAAGGTACAAATAATTTTATTGTGGCCAGAATTTCAGGGCTGTCGATTCTATAATTAATAATTTTATTTAGTAGAACAAGGTCGGAGATAATTCGCCTATCTGACAGCGTAATCAAATTTAGTTGGTGCATCAGCTGGATATAATTTATATTTTGGATTGGAATATTTAGTTTAAAGTTAATAAATCGTAGAAATTTGTGTTGTACCCTTTCAATATTTTTGGAATGTATTTTATAAAAGGGGGACCAAATAGGCGAATTATACTCTACTTGACTTCTTACTAAAGATGTGTACAGTGTTTTCAAACATTCTAATGACTTGAAGTAATAATGTAGATTATCTAGCAACAGCTCCACCCCTACCATAATAAAACATTGTTCGAAACTGTCAAATTAGTATAAGCTTTCCCTGACGAAGGAACGTTTGTTCCGAAACCGGTCGGATTTGCGCATCAAATAAGTGGTTTATACAAAGTTAAATTATTTCATTTTTCTATAATGGATAACCACAAAGTAATAGCTACATTCAAAAAATAAAAAAAAAGTATTTATAACACGCTAAGAAATTTAATAAATTTGTTTTATTCATATATATTTCAAGGAATCGTGAAAAATGTCTAATGTAATATTTTTCGTAGTAGATATAAGATGTGAGTTCGCGAGAAATTTGTGAGTTATTTGCTGCATTGATATTGTTGGCTTCTATGAAAAGATGAAGTGTGCCTGGTACTCTTCATTGGAACATTCGTGACTTCGAAATCGACGAGATTGGTACGAATGCAGTTCCGTTGAACTATACTAGCCAACCTTCGATAGAAGAAGGCATCAGAAGAAGATGAAAGGAAGATTTTATAATGGCCCAAGTTTTTACTTAACATTCCTACTGATGTAAATTTACTTGGTTGCCAGAATGGCAGGATGACGGCTTTCACGGTTGAATGGTTACGATCCTTTTCTATGAATCCGGAGGTCACGGGTTCTAAGTAACTTTATTTGATTTATTTTTAGATATTATTATTAATATTTAGCAATTTGTTAATTAAAAATAATATAGCGTATATGCGGAACGTTCCAAAGTGTTACTACTTTTAGTATCGCCCTGGTGAAAAACCCCGATTCAGAATTGGAATGGTTTTATGATAATCGTGTTTGATGACGAGATCTGAATAACCAGGCAGGTTCGTCCCGACCTTGCTCTTCTCCATCTCCTTCCCTTCCCTATAATCTTCAGAGTTGGAGATGCCTCGCCTAGCTTGTGCGGTACTCACATAAAATAATATTATAGAAAAAATAAAGATGTTTTTGATGAATTAATGTGAATACTAAATAATTTATTACTGTGCACTTTAAACACCTCGACACTGTGTGCGTTAATTCCATTTTCCGTGTTTTTTTCTTCTTCTTTTGGCCTCAAAACTAATTAATTACGGTGATCTTAGCCACTACGTAATACGTCGTCCCATAGTGAGGAATGGTCATAAGCCCTGCGCAGAAAAGTCCCAGAATGGACCACGTTGCAGAGCGTTACCTTATCGATTCCTTAGGAACCCTTAGGACGAACAGTACTTTTTTTTTAATCTCCACACAGGAGGTCAGGACCTAAATTATCTTTGGGGATGCTCTGTGGAGGGTATTTTTAGGGAAAGGAAGTTATGGGAAGGAAAATAAAAGATAAAAGAAGGAAGGAGATAGGTAGTAATCTGGGGGTCAATGGTCAGCAACGGACACATGAATCCATGCCTCTCACTGCGGTGCAAGGCGTCCGGCTGGAGAGGTCTAGGTTAGATCCCCTCAACCAATCTCTTCCAATCCTTTCCGCCACGCAATAGGTAGGCAAACTCAACACGAATCATGAACACGGTCACTCCTGCTAAGTCACAAAATGTAGCGAACCTCTTGGGGTGACCTACGGAAGGGGTGTTGGTTATCCAATAAATGGTTCCCGGGGCGGGGGTACCCGTTCCCCAAATTGTAATATATGTAGGTACTTGTATTGTCGAAATGTGCATTTCATTTTTTTACCCCGGATACGGGGATTATCGGAGGAAATGATATAGGTATAATAAAAAAGATTCCCTCTAAAAGGGAATTTTAAATTTGCCGTTAATAATAAAATTCCGTAGATAAGATAAAACCTAGACAGTGATTACGCACTATTTATCACTGAGCGCATTAGTTATCAATGAATTAACCTAAGTGATTCCGAATTATCGATAAAATTAGGTCACTTCGTCGTTTGACCTCTAACGACTCCACGGACACACCTTACTAATAAAATTATTATTTTTAATTTTGTTGAAACTACAGTATTTGCCATAAAAACCGACTAATTCATTGATTGTGACATCGTTTTGTCAATCAATGACGTCACCCGACCAAGAGAGTCTACCAACAGAAATTTAATTATAAAGTAAGATATTTATATTTTATTACCTTTCCGTTTAACGAATATCTCCTGTGTAGTACTTACACAGCTACATGAAAAAAAATATTTACAACACTAAAATTATGCACTGGATTTAAGGCAAACATGCCTCAGGGATCTCATTTCGGCCTTCTGCTAATTCCATCAACTTTCTTTTCATAGTATATTTCTCTCGCTACGAGTATGTGTAAGAGATAATCACCATTAATCTTTTAAGAGTACTTGTAGGTACATTTGCACTTGTGTACATAGGTTCTAAGTATGCATTTATTTTAGGGCAAATATGCCACAGGGATCTCCTTTCGGCCTTCTGCTAAAGCCAATAAGCTCTTCATATTATCCTTCTGCTGTGAGTGTAAGAGAAGGTGCATGGTTCATTTGTAGTTGTATGCATAGATCCTAAGTGCATTTGATACATAGAACTTACTACGTTCTTAAACTTGCATCACATTACACTATCCGCGCATTATTACTTAAGTGTAGGCACTTATACACCTTCCTATAACAACATGAGTAAGTCACGCAATGTTGTTTACCATATTATTCATACATATTTTATGAATATTTGCGTTCATTTTATCAACTCATCTCTGTACGTTATACGTACATTATTTCTTGTATATCTATAACTACATATTCAAATACAAATCAGAACCCGCCATGTCGATCAAAAAAAAGTCTTTTTTAATGGTTTGTGAAACAAATTTAATAGTATTTAACGATATTTTTTACAAAAAGATAAAATTATTTTATAATTTTATCTTTAGCAATTCAAAACAAATTCCTCAAATATCTTTGTTACAAGTCATATGTAAGATTTAATAATTATGCAGAGGCAGCCTCATACTTTAAAATTGATTCATTGAGTGTACGAAGGCATCATAAGGATGCAATATTCCTGTATAAATTAGTTAACAATAATATTCAATGCCCAGAGTTGCTAAATAAAATTCAATTTAATGTACCTGCGCGTACAACACGCTCTTCTGTCCTGTTCAGGGTTGATCAATGCAAGACAAACTGCAAGCAAAATTCTTGTCTGAACAGACTATGTAATCGTTACAATAGCATATTATCCAAGGTGGACATTTTCAATTCCGAACCTACCAAATATAAGAGGTACATAAAAGAGTATTTCTCTGATGTTTCATAATATGTTATGTGTCTATGTTTCTATCGTTTATCTTTAATTCTGTTATAATTTGATTTATATGTACAATCTGGCTTCTTATGGTTACCAATGTATTGATATTTTATGTTTTATGTAAATTTTAGTTTTATATACTTAATCTTTTGTTTTATAAAATTTTTGATCTCATACTGCTTTATTATAAATTTATTATTTAATTTTTTTTATTATGCTGTTAATCAGAGGTAAAGTCACATGGAGGAAATCCATAATTGGTTTTATTTTGGCTATACAAGCATGTACAAACTGTAAAAATGTAAACTGTCGATTTCCCGAAAATAAATAAATAAACCTATTTCTCTTTAGAAGGATGAAGGTTTTTATATCCCTTATGCTAACGATACCATTTTTGCATTTTTTCATCAATCACATATATTTTTAAACGACTTCAAAAAGGAGGAGGTTCTCAATTCGACTGTATTTTTTTTTTTTTTTTAATGTTTGTTACCTCAGAACTTTCGACTGGGTGAACCAATATTGATGATTATTTTTTTATTTGAAAGCTGGTGCTTCCCGCGTGGTCCCATTTTAATTTGGTTTAGTTCTGATAATGGCATCCGTGAGAAAACCTTATAAGTCTTAAATTTGCAATAAGTATGTGCGCGACAAATGGACGAATAACTTAATATCACGCCAACCGATTTCGATGATTCTTTTTTTATTGGAAAGGATGTACTTCAAGGGTAGATTGATGATAATTTTGTTAGATTCTGATTATGGGATCCGTGACAAAGTAACGAAACTCTTCAATTCTTAGCAGCAAATTAACGATACTCGGACGAATCTCTTAATTTGACCATAACATCCTTATGGTCAAATTATGTCTGTCTCGTATGAGCAGCACGTCTGATCTACCCATATTCAGTCAAATTAGTTAGTGTTATTCAGATTCATTAAAAATCAAAAAATAAACAAAAATTTTAACAAAATTAAAAAACGACTTCAAAAAATGCACTAAAAAGTAAAAAAAAAATTCTTATTCTTCAACTTAAAAATCAACTTACTGTTTCTACTCATCAATATGTAGGTACGATTGTTATTTTTGGAGTCGGTGTCAGCAAAGATACCCGGCCCGGCGTGTTCACTTGACAGCTCCCCTCCCGCCTCTCGCCTCGTCAAGTCGCTCGTGCGACACGAGCACATCTCACCTATAACTATGTATGTAGTTACAAACCTACCTTGGCTGACACCGACTCTTAAAATAACAATCGTACCTACATATTGATGAGTAGAAAAAGTAAGTTGATTAATAAGTTGAAGACGAATTAGAATTTTTTTTTCTTTTTAGTGAATTTTTTAAAGTCGTTTTTTTGTTTGTTTTGTTTATTCCATCTTTAAAACATATTTTTTTCATTTTGATTTTTCTGTGATTGGCATTCAAATTTGTGTTCATAAGC
The DNA here is from genome assembly GCA_917880885.1 of Limnephilus marmoratus. Classification (NCBI taxonomy): domain Eukaryota; kingdom Metazoa; phylum Arthropoda; class Insecta; order Trichoptera; family Limnephilidae; genus Limnephilus; species Limnephilus marmoratus. Next base: position 27,648,211 of record OU862921.1, read on the forward strand.
AGAAATTCAATAAACTCCACCCGAAAGATTCTAGGAAAAAATGCCTTTTTCATTCATGTGAAAAAAACACTAGAAAAGATCCCAAATCGGGACTTCGTCGCAACCTAATTTATTTTTCTTCTTTCTGCATCTTTTTCTGATTCGTATTGTTTAAACATATTTTCAAGTGTCACATTTCGTGAGTGCACCCGACGCACGTGTAGGTACTTCAATTACGTATTTTAATTTAATTTTGGCAAAGTTTGGTGGGTGTTTTGAGCGCAACCGCCGTCGACTTCGACGACATTGTTCCGCAAAATCACCCTCAATCAGCGGGTAATTTGTGCCCGCGCTCCGCCTATTATACTTGATTAACCGCAACACCTTTGTTCTCCTGGTACAGATTCATCCGGGCACCAGGAATACAGAGCCGATGGTGGGTTAGTATCGCAAGCGATATTTTATTTTCCTGGTTTCCTGAAGTTTCTCTCGATAAATGCTCTGGAAGGTATTTTATACGGAGAGCAAGGGGTGTTGAAAATACTAAAAAAATAGAAGTCTTTGAAATAGAGATATACGACTACCAATTATCTGGACAGATATAATAATTGCAATTTTTTTTTTTTTACGTGAACTTCACACAGGAAGCACTCAGGAAAATAATTTCCCTCGGAGCCTTTTATTTAGTATAGCATGAACCCCAACCTCTCCTGTCGGAAGAAACTGGTGACATCCCGTATTGGGGTATATTTGATACTGAAGGCAGTGGAGACGGGAAGAAATTGGGGAAGAGTAGCTGGAAAAGCACCTTACTATTCAACCGGTCAGTGGTTGAGTGTGCATCGCGTTTGGGTCCCACCCAGGCGTTCCGTATTCGATTCCTCGGCTGGCTAAGTCCTCCATTACGACTCGAGCAACATTTTCGGCTTACTGTGGTGGTAGTAGGAGATTTTCAAACATTATTCGTAACCCGGGAATGTTTGTCTTTCTTTAAAAAAAAAGAAGATCTGGTCACCAAACACGGCTAAAGCCATTTCAAGCATAGTTTCGATTCTAAATGGTGGTCTTTCACCAGGGTAATATTGAAAATATCTACCACTATGGCCTATGTCATCTTTGGGGATACTGTGTGGAGGGTTTTTGGAGGAATGGATGGTGTGAACTAGGGTCAGAAACCCATGTTGCGGAAGGAAGGAATTACATCGCCGTTCATCCTCAAAGGACAGAAAGTGGTGAAATTTCAGTAGATATAAAGAAACGCTTAAATGTTTCTGGAATCTTTGCCACATCTTTAACAGCCATAACTAAAAGCAAGACCACTCTATTATTCCAGAGACGAATAACTTGTGACGAAGCACAGGACAACGCTGTAACTCATGACTTCGAAAGTCTCTTAAATAGTAGGAGTGCAGTTCTGCTCAAATATTGTTGCAAGCGAGATAAAGATAATACCCCGATAATAACAAACCTTCGATAGGTTAGGGCATTTGCAGCGCCTTGCAACGGCTCTGTGCGTAGTGGGCGGTAGAGGGCGGGTGAATACCTCTCTGCAAAAATATTAGTTATACTGACTGACACCAGAAGAGTCAATAATGCGATTTTGTAAACAGTCAAAAATTACATTCAAAATTACATTTGTACATAGTAGATAGTATTACAGCTTTAGAATAAAGTGATGATATACACCTACAAGTAATTTTTTGTCACAGTAGGTACTCCCCTTAATTCGGTTTTCACCAATAGATAGAGTTAAACTCGTGACGAAGGTTATGGTGTATAATTTGTCAAGGTTTTGTGTAAATTGGTTGAAATATATAATGTATAAAGGAGAATGTCTATACGTGGTGAACAAGCGGGCTGGCAAGCAGGCGGTGTGGATTTGATTTGAATGCAAATTAACAGATGGCAGTGGTTGTAAAGGTTGGGTAGCCATCCAGTAGATGGCGTTGTGTTTCGTTAGCCATAGCAACGCGTTGCCCCAACACCCCTGCCATAGGTCACCGTTATGTTTGGAGACTAAGCAGTCAGTCGGCTGAGTTGTGTTCAGAGCTTGGCGGCGGATGTAGCTGCTCACCAGCTGCGTGGCGGGCCGGATCGGAAGAGTTCGGTTTAGGGGGACCCTTTGACCTCTCCAGCTACTTTCTTTCGACCCATCGCCTTGCACCGCAGTGGGAGGGATGGATTCATACGTACGTCACTGCTGAACGCACTGACTCCAGACTCCTTTCCATCCCTCGTGTATACCTTTTTACTTCCCAGAACTTCCTCTCCTCAAAAAGACATTCCGCATAGCATCCCCTAAGATGACGCAGGTCCTCAGGGAAATTAATTTCCTCTGGAGCTGATATAAAAAAAAGACTAAAATGAAAACTCACAGTATTCCGAATAAATATTATGACCAGTTTGAAAATAATGTTTATTCCGATAATGTGAAAGAAATTAATTCTTTATTTTGTGTCAAGGTGAACCTAAATCACGTTCTTGGCATTAACTTCATCTTTAGGGGTCAAAGACATCCTTAAAATTATTACCCTGAAAGAAATCTCGTTAAGGAAATCAACAAATAACGCACATTGTTTTTTTTCCGCAGTAAGTCCGATTTAAAACTCGTAAAAGTTTATTTGAAGTATAGCCCGTTACCTCGTAAAGCTTACAATGTACGTTCAGGCGCTTTTTGTAAATATGTGTGAATGAAACCTCCTCAAAAAATCACTGGCCATAAAAGAGAAGATTTCTGACTTGCTGTGTATGATAAATGCCTATATGCGAAGGGGCACTTTTGAAGCGTCTATTTGTTTCGAGTCCATGTTTTCTACAATTTGGGGCTGACGTTTGCGGCGTCGACAAAGCCTCGACTTTTATCAAAAAGGCGATTGAATGGCTGTAAAATTAAAAAGAGCGCGGAATTCATTCAAAAATTAGAATAAATTACACGCGCTGACATTCAAGATCTGCATTTTACGATCGGTGTTAATAATTTTTTGTTGCAAATTTGTATTGGCTTTTGCCTTCGCTGTAGAACAAAACTACGTTTTACAATGTGCAAGCATTTGAACACTTAAATAATCTTTCTAGGTACCTCGTATAATCTATTATGTACTTATAAAAAAATAGACAAAAATACATGTTTGAAGTTCACACGCGGTAGAAGTGAAACCTTAAGAAAACTAAACTTAGAGACCGGTGCAGAGTGTCACGAGTAGGATAATTGTAGGATTTATTTATTGTAATATTGTGACAAGTTAAAAAATGATTTTATATTTTATTCTACGAAGCACCGCACAAAGAGGACACCGATTAGTCTATCTGGTTCCATGCCAACTCAGAATGAAACCAACTCAGAACCACCTCAGAAAGGTCATTAAAAACTACGAAAAATAATTTTAAAATAACCGGTAACCCTAAGCTAATTTTTTTTTTCATTAACTCCACATTGAGGAAAATAATTTTCCCTCATGGCCTATGTTATCTGGGATGCCGTGTGGAGGGTGAGCTTAAAAGATTTTACCATTTTTTTAAATATTTTTTTATCACCATAAATTTTTTTATCACCATAATGACCTTTCTGAGGTGGTTCTGAGTTAGTTTCATTCTGAGTTGGCATGGAAGAACCAGATAGACTAATCGGTGTCCTCTTTGTGCGGTGCTTCGTAGAATAAAATGTAAAATAATTTTTAAACTTGTTCACAATATTACAATAAATAAATCCTACAATTATCCTACTCTTGACACTCTGCAGTGGTCTCATTCTAAGTATAGTTTTCTGAAGGTTAGCCGGATCCGGCAAGATTATCGGATGTCGGAACTCGCTTGCTCATGGGTTTGTATGAAGTTGTTCGCACTTGTCGCCTTGTCGTTCCGGCGAGAGCCTCACTACATCCCCTCAAACCGCCCGCTCCCAAGGAAGAATGCACGCAAGCATGTCGCAAGGATTTTGATCATCTGATGTTTTATAAACGGAGGTATGAACACTGAACAGGACATCCGACATCCGATTTTTTATCGTTCGGATTTACGGAGGTGTAAACGGGGCGTCCAACGTCCAGTCTTTTATTGTCCGATTTTTAGGCTGGGCGCAAAAGGACGTTTTCCTTATTCGATTTCCTGATGCGGAATTCCGATTCGGAATTCCGTGAGACTAGCGCAAACGTTCGTTTTTCTTCATTCGGAATGTATATCTACACGTCAGTACAGATAGTGATAGCGTGGTGAACGCACGACGATGGAGGACGACGATTTATTAGCAATTGCATTTCTGTTAATAATGAAGAAGAAAAAAATAATGGAATGATGAAAAATAATGAATTAATAATGAAAGTTTCTGCCTCACACATTGTTGCGATTCTATGCGTAACAAATACAAAGAATACGTCCGATGCACGCGGTGCCGGTGCGATACTGAATAGAAATTTCCGAGCGTATGCGCCGGCACACACAAAATGTATGCAAGCGCTGCGTTCATTAGGTATTTTCCGTTAGGTTTCTCCGAACGCGCCGGCTTGCATTCGGAACGTACGTACGGAATTTTTTCCGTTCGGAAAAAAAGCGAACGTGTTCGTCAGTTAATATATTTTCTACTGATTCCATGCATTCGGATGCCCGAATACGGAAAACGAATTCGGAAATCGAACACGGAAAACGTCCTTATGCGCCCAACCTTAAACGGAAGTGGAACGGACCCTTTCCATAGAAAAAAATAAATGCTTGCAGTGGGTAGAAAATTTTGCTAATATTATAACCGATATATTATAGTCGAGTACCGAATGATAAACTCGGATTTTATAAATAAATCGAAAATAAAAGTTATCCTTTGGATAAGCACTTAAAATGATGGTGAAATATTATTCATATTTTTTAATTATGATTTTTTAATTATAATATTTTTTATTATTTTTTATTACGTCGTGAAAGTGTCACCTGTAGAAGGATTTTATAACTAAAACAAAATACCGCATTGCATGTAATCTACTCGCCGCTAGATGGCAGTAAGAGCGTGTTTCTTGCGTAAAAAATAATGCTATTTTTTATTGATAAAATTAAAAAGTAATTCACTGGATATAATATGCAATTTTATAAGTTAAATGTTTAATATTTATTCCTAAATAATAAATCGTTGGAATTTTTATTAACTAGATTTCATCAACACCAAATTCATAAATATTGGGCATTGATTCGTTTATAGTTTTATTGGCAGGTAGGTATTTATAATGTTAATTATCATTTTCCTTTTGTCATTATACCATTTATCTTTCTTTTGTTTTATTCTCTTTTCATCTTAACTGTTCAACGTTCACTTCATGTAATATCCATTTCTTTTCTTTTTACTACACTGTACTAATTGTGTCTATATCATTAAGATGTTGCATATTTTGTCGGGGGTATATTTTGTCGGTGGTATTTTGTCGGGGGATGTTTTGTCCGTAGGATATTTTGTCGGGGGATGTTTTGTCGGTAGGATATTTTATCGGAGATATTTTGTCGGGGGATATTTTGTCGCGAGATGAAAAGTCGCGGAACCGACTAATTTATATTTCGGTCGATGGTAGGCACTACAAATTTTGAGTTTTGAATGAAGTGCATCCTGCTAATAGTTAGCCTCCGCTAAGAGTGAGGATCAGAAGAATAAAAACGAGAATTCTTACTTACAATTTTAACTAACTTGACTGATTTCCATGCATTGGCGTTTCGAATGTAAGCGGGTAAAATCAATTAAAAAATATTGTTGCCGACGACATTAAATAAACCAATTTTCTTCACTCCGGAACGTGCTCCAAATATACTATATATTATATTAAATGAAAACACTGTGAAGTAACACAAATTAATCAAAAAAAAATTATTTGCACATGCCGGTTTTTTAACCAGCGACCGTCGGATTGTTAGTCGAGAGCCTTGTCCCTATACCGCGGAGGCTGACAATATATGGAAAGGCAGGTATCTTGTTAGCATTGGCCCGCTTTAAATTATGGTAAGTTTTGTTTATTTTTTATTTTTTTTATTTGACGCACTAATGTTCCAACTGCTCCTAGCCGTATGGAGCCAGTGAGACTATGGCATCCCCAAATTAGGGTAGGTATATTGTGAGGCTGAAAGCAGCAGAGAGGGAATAGAGATAGGGAAGAGGAAGCTAAGGATGGGAAAGCACCTGGCTATTCGGATGTGGTCATCAAACACTGCTAATGCCATCACAAGCAACAGCTCAATTCTGAATGGTGGTCTTAAACCAGGGCGATTCTGAGAGTATCTTTCAATCAGGAACGTACCGCGAATATACTACATAATATTTTAAATGACTAAATTGTGAAATGTCACAAATCAATCCAACACAATTTACTTGCCCACACCGGGATTTGAACTCCCGATCTTCGGATTGGTAGTCAAGAGACCTACCCTCGACCACGGAGGTCGTTAGTTTGCTTTGGTTGTAATATTAAGCGCTATAAATAATAATAGAAAAGTAATGGTGTAGTGAAAGTGTATTGTAGGACAGCATATTGTAGGACAGAAAAGACACAAAGGCTGGCAGGGGATTGGTCAGTTATGATAGGTGGTTAGGCATTACTATATGTTTATTTTGTTTGTTCGAAAATTTAAATAAATATATCTATATCACAAGAACGGTAGTTAGGCACTCTTTGGATTTAACAGAGACACCTGAAATGGATTGTTTTTGAAAATAGGATCCGAGCAAGTGAATAACTGTCATCTGTTGTTTTGGAAAATTTTGCTGTTTATTTTATCATTGTGAAAAACTAACTAATTGTGTATAATTGACAACTAACTACTTATGCAAGTTTCAAGTCACAAAAGGATTGTACTGGTCTGAATTTTAAGCAGATAAGATTACGGAGGCCTCCAAGCTGCATAGAACTACGAAACAAGGTTGGTGAATCTGTCATTTTCCCTGAAGTTTTCGATTGCCGTTCTTTGTTATATATATTTGTCCGCGCAAGTAGATTTTCATAATCTTATCTTCGGGTATTAAACCCAGAGGGTCTGGGGTTATTTACACACCTCAGGCTCGCATATTATAATGCAATAGGGAAACCTATAAGTGATCAGTATTTAACATTAAAAAAATGGTTTACAGAGAAAATTCTTTCACTTTCTTTCCATTTAAAAATCATAAATAAATACAAAGTTTGTGCAAAAGTAATTGATTTTCAGCGGAGAAAATTTACATTTAGGGAAACCGAGGTAAAATGAAGTAACAATAATACTCCAGGGGAAATTGTACGAGTCTCAACAAATGAGAATAAATCAAAATCGAAACGGGATATTTTATTTAACCCAAAAGCAGCAAACTGTTAGACCGTGTAGATCTCAATATCCACTAAGGACTGGCTTTGATGAATTAATGCCAGATTGGATGTAAAAATCCGTTGGATGTAAAAGAGGGCTCGTGAAAGATGTCGAAAACTGGAGTGTTGCATCGAAGTCATAAGGAAACAAAACGAATATTAAATTTTTTTTGTGAACACATGATATTTCTTACTAAAATGTAGGAAGCAGAGAGTACTCACAAGGTTGGCTGAGATGAAGAATTACTATTAACTTTTTTGTTCAGCTGCGGCATCCCGCCCCTGTATACCCTCCTAAGTGATTCAATAGTTGCAAATTTCCTTTAAAAACTGTCCATAAAACAAATAACTGCAGTTCAACCACAAAAACTGGTTAAAAGTTGTACCAGAATAGAGACATAGCTGAATAAAATTTCCTAAATGAAAGTTTTTAGTGTCTCAATTTTGCTAGTGGGATTTTCTCTCACATGCTGTTCTGCAGAACCAAGCGAAAGCCTTACTGAATATGGTATTAATAATATAATTTGTTGTTGAAAAATAGCTACAAATATTATATATATTATGCTAAAATTTTCCTTTCCAGCAAGTTGCTGCGTTTGTAATGAACGACATAAAAAGCTTCAAAATAAAATGGATAGGGGTATACCTCGTCTGACAAAGTTGTGTACGAACAAACAGGGCTTGGTAATTAAAAAAAAATCACGATACGTACGAGAATTTTGTTTGGAAATAAATAAATAAAAAAATTTAAAAAATTCAAAAGAAGCAAACACATTGTGACTTGACATTTTAAATAAATAAAAAGAATATAGGTACTTCGTTTTAAGTCACTTTATTGTTATTTTTTAGTCTACCGCTTTTCGGTACCTCCGTACCATTCTCAGGACTGTTATAAAAATACTGTTATAAGCTGACTGAAAATTTTTATAACCCGTACCTGAGGATGGTACGGAGGTACCGAAACCGGTAGACTAAAAAATAACAATAAAGTTACTTTATATTTATATTTTTAAATTTTTTATTTAGTATTTTCTTTTAATTTATTTAAAATAAAAATATGTTAGTGTTGAAAACAAAAAAAAATAATGGGCTATTGTTAGAACATATTTATCTTGGTCTCTTCGTCGACGCGCGGAATTTCAATTTTCATTTTATTCATATTTTTTACACAAGCTCCACACAGGAGTCCCTGAGGAAAATAATTCGCCTCAGGGCCTATGTCATCTTTGGGGATGCCGTGTGGAGGGTCTTTTTAGGAAAGGGAGGAGAGAAAGTTCTGGGAAGGAAAAGGGTATTAGGGGTGGGTGTCAGTGGGTCCAGGAGTGACAGAATTACGATTCCATCCCTCCCACATGGATGTGCAGTGCAAGGCGATGTTCCGAGAAGTCAAAGGGACTCCCTCAACCATTTTTTCCCGATCAGGCCTGCCAGTCAGCTGGTGGGCAGATGCATTCGCCGCCAAGACCCGGACAAACATCACCAAACGTAGATAATCACTTAGGGTGATAATTGGTTATCCAATAAATGGTTCTCGGGGTGGCGGTACCCATACCCGCCTACCAAATTGATTTCTCGCGCCTCCCGTATTTATAAAATTTATAATGGTTTTCGCTTCACCAACCGCAAATCAACTTTTTGGCATCATTTTAATTAAATGAAAATAAATCGCTTTGAAATGAATGGTAATCAAAATTATCAGCATGTTTCGAAACCAATGGTTTTTTCTAAGGACAAAATGAAAATCAAAGAAAATAAAATTAAGAGTGGTAATTAATTAATTAAAGGTATCATAAAAAATATATTTTAGAATAGATAATAATTGCATATAGGTACAACGTGTCCGGAAACTCGTAGTACAAGCGGTAAACTGGTGAATCTACATCACGTAGAGAACCCAAAAACCCTATTTTTTTCGATCTGAGCATTTCGATTTTAATATTATTTTTTTTTCAATTTTTCCATTTTTTCGAGCCCGGTTTGCACTTCGATGCATTTTATAAGACATTACACAGCTGAAATCAACCCCCTAGCGAAATTTTTTTTCAAACTTAACCAAAAAATTCCAACTTCGGACCCGATTTACTCGAAACGAAAGCTCAAATCAAAAAATTTATATCACAAATCGACTCCGAATGTGATGTAGATTTACCAGTTTCCCGCTTGTACTACTAGTTTCCGGACACCGTGTATACAGGAAGAATGGGTAACTGAATAAAAGATGAGTAACTTTTTTCGAATTTCCAATGTTGAGGGTATTACCAGAGAAAACCAGATATATGTCATTTTTAAATCAGATTTTAGACGTATTGACTCTTCCATAAAAAAATATAAATGAATTTCGAAAGATTGTTCTTTTATCTAGCATTCGCATGTGTTAAATTTTGAGAAAAAAATATTATTATTAGTTTAATAAGGTTTTACCATGGGTCGTTGGCAGATTTGTTAAATTTTCAAAAAAGATTTTATATTATACCACACCCATTTCAAATCATATAATCATGCAGTAAAATAAATCAATATTTTACCTGGGTAGAGCACGTTTTAGAATTTTAATTTTAGTTTAAATTAAATCATTAAAAAATATATACTACATGTGTTTCTTGACGAAAATTGGTCCGTTTGTGTATTTATTTGCGCACTTACAAACTAACATATTTCAGATTTTTTTAACATTCTTATTTAACTTAGACATTATTGAAAAATGGTAAATACTTATAATCAAAAAATAATTGCAAAAAGTACATTATTTTAGTAGTTTTATCATCGCGACTTTCAGCATTTTTGGATGTATGTATAAATTAAAGCAAATTTGGAATGAAATAAAATCGATATTGAGTTTTAATTTTAAAAAGCTGGTACGGAGAATAATTAACCTTTCTCATTGTAACCGCCCTACATGATCGTACGAACAACTTTCGACGAAATGTGGATTTTCGGCCGCTGGCTGGTTAAACGCTCTTGAGGTAGGTTTTGGGTAAAAAAGTAGAAATGTTTGGATGGAAAAAATAATATTCTTCCAAGTGAAAATAGCTTTGAATGGGACAAAAAATGTTTTTTTACTTCTACAATCATATGGAATCATCTCCCGAAGTTGTGAACTTTATCCTTCAGCACACTGTATACGTACAGTAAATTTTTTTATAAATTAATACAAAATAATCAAAGAGTAACTAAGAAACCATTGGTTTCGAAACATCGAAGAAGTGGTGTATTAAAAGTTTTTTTTTCATTTAAAGTTATTCGGTTCGGTTGAGGAAAAATTTACAGTGGGTTTTATTTTTGGGGTTCTATTCCGTTTTAATATTTTTTCCTACCTCCTTCTTTAGTCTGCGTTTGGGACAGTATTAGTGTCCATCATCAGTGCGGATGTGTAATTATAACACATCTGCCCTGATGGTGGACACTGTAAAGATGTTCGAAACATTGGCGAAAGAATGAAGTAGCGCAACACACGCCATAATACCCCAAAAATAAAATAAAAATTTATTTTTAATTTCGTTAAAACAACGTGCACTACCGAAATCTACCATTCTCACGTACTTATATGTAGCGTTATAACTAGCTGATGACAGGAATTTGATTCATAATCTAAAAAAAAACACACACACATTGTTTTTCTGTACTCCGAGAGCAGACAAGGCTATTGCCACGATTTTTATTAACCAGTGGAAAATGTTTTGAGAAAAATTGAAAAAACTGATGCGATTTTCTGGAAGGTAAATACCAAGATTACGCAATACGGAAATTATATTTAATCGTAGTGGTTTGGTACAAATTATTTTTTAGGTATAAGGGGGGAATCAGTATCTTCGTGTCACTCGGAACTTACTGACCCTTCTTGCGGCCCAGCCTCAACCGATCAAGTGATGGGATCACCTATTGAGGGCTATACTCAATTTGTACAAAAGCCAGGAAGCCCGTGGTATATAAACCCATGCAAATATATCAGCAGACCACTGGCCGTAACTGTACGAAGACTCTTATGAATTTTTATTATTTTTGTTCAATGAAGATAAAAATTATTTCAACAACTCTCAATACCAAATACAGTACAAAGACACGGAAAATAAAAAGATGATGGACGCGACCGGGACCCAGACCTCTCGTCTTAACGGTCTTCCCCAGTTTAGTTATTGAGACCTATTACATTAAATTCGGTCACTTTTAAGCCACTTTTTGATTTTTTTACTGTATTTTCACTATTGAGCAGTATTTATGCTTAAAAGATGAAGCTGCAAATAATTTTGTTGTCATCACACTTCAAAGAAGGGAAGCTATAAAAATTGCATCCAATAAAAATTAATCCTAGACTAATTCGCCGCTCAGCTCTTCAAAATCCTACTCCAGAGTTACTCGGGGTTGATGGTTTGGATCGGACAAAGGTTTGGCCAGTAAAAGCAGCGCCATTGCGTTCTGCACTGTAGTACGGCGGGTTAAGTGAAAATTTTTCTTCCAAATATTTAGCTTTTACTGTTCGTTTTGGATGTGACTGGTGTGTTTTTTGATACGCACGGTGATCCAGGTGAGGAAGCGAGAGAAGACCTGGTTTGACTGAATTAGTCACAGAATGCCTCAATCAAATGACGAGCTTCGTAGGCAATTTTGTACGTACTCTTCTTTTGTTGTTATTAATCACCAAACAAAACCAATTTATCTACATATATAGGTATCACTAATAACTAAGATAAGTCATGTATATTGTGTGCAATTTTTCTAAAATTAATTTTTAATTTTTTAATGTAGTGCTGGGCTAGAAAATGAAAACTATAAGGGATAGGCGAATGAGGTAACTTTGGACATCCTCCGAAGGTGTCAGTAAAATGATTGAGGAGCTGTGCGAGAAAATATTGAATCTGCAATGGACTGAGTTTCCTGCACAGAGGTCCCTTGACGAAGCGATGGGTCTCTGAACAAGCCTAACTTTGAACCCTCCTATAACAAGAAAATGATTGGAAAATTAAATATTGACATGATTCCTACTTCTTTTGCAGAGCATCCTGACAAAATTCTGGAATATATTAATAATTTTTTCACTAACATAGGCTCGCAATTGGCAAATAAAATCACAAAACCAATTACTAATGAAAAGGAAATAGAAAATAATGAAGACTTAATCCAAGTTAACACACTAAATCTAAACCAAATAACTAGCAACGAACTAAGAAAAGTGATTGCTTCACTAGATAACAACACTTCTTCAGGAAATGATCCTATCTCAATCAAAACTCTAAAACATCTCCAAAAGGAGTTGATCCTCCCCCTGACAAACCTTATAAATCTCTCTATATCAAAGGGGATTTTTCCTTCTTATCTAAAAATGCTACAGTTTTACCAATTTATAAAAATGGAAGCAAAAATGACATAAATAATTATCGCCCTATAAGTATCCTAAGCACTATCTCAAAAATCCTGGTAAATTTTGAAAAGCCAAATCGTCCACTTTCTGGAATTTAATAAAAAAAATCCCCGACACAATATGGATTTGGGGAAAGTTTGAGTACCGTGGACACCATTGAACATTTTACAAGAATAGCCTTAAAAAGTTTAGACGATGGAAAAAATGTCTGGCTATTTTTATAGACCTAAAAAAAGCCTTTGACACAATATATCATAAAGTTCTTCTCACAAAACTTGAAAAAATTGGCATATCTGGCACTCCACTAAATTTACTGATGACGTACTTGACAGGACGAACACAAAAAGTACAAATAGGCCAACAAAAAAGCAATCCTCTTCCAATAAACTACGGCGTCCCTCAAGGAAGTGTCTTGGGACCAATCTTATTTCTCATCTACATAAATGAAATTACCAAACTTCCCATCAATGGAAACACAATTAGTTTTGCTGATGATACTGTTATGTTATTCCACGAAAAGGACCGGATCGACACTTATAAAGAGGCCGAACATGGACTAACTGTAATTTTAAAATTGACTTCGGATGAACTCTCTTACGCTCAATGTAATTAAAACTAATTATTATCTAGCCTTATCAATAAAGTCAAGAGGTCAACCGGGTAAAAAATACACTCTCAAATTGCACGAGTGTCAAAACAATAAGTCTCATTGCTCTAACAAAGGCAAAAAGTATTAAATATCTAGGAGTGGAAATAGACGAAAACCTTAGATGGGACATACATATAAATGGAATCACTAAAAAGCTTAAGAGACTTGTATATTTCTTCAAAAACCTAAGAAACATATTACCTAGGAAAGATATCAAAAAAGTATTTTATGCTTTATGTCATTCCTGTCTTGAGTACGAAATTCTAGTATGGGGATCTGCTACAGCAAATCATATTAACCACCAACAACCATACTGAAATTACCCATCAGAACCCCCTCAAAAGATATTTTTAAGTGTTTTGACATTCTAAATTTAAAATAAATATATGCCAAGAATATTCTTATGCATCATTTTAAAAACAGAAAATCTCCTAATGAAACTCGGATACATGACACAAGAGCCTCAAAAAAGGATATACGAGATGTTCCAAAATTCAAGATAAGTTTTGGCCAAAGAAACCACATATATCTGGCAACCAAACTTTTCAACATCCTTCCTCCAAGTTTGAAAAAGATAGAAAAGATAAATAAGTTTAAGGAAAAAATCAAAACATGGGTGAAAGAAATTAATGCAGACATACTAGAGAATGTCTTAAAAACATCATAGAAACTAAATAACGGAAAATCAAAGAAATCTACCAGTCCGCCTCAGCACAGGACCACCTAGTGAGGAGGACGAAGAACAAACAGATGATATATTTATATACATTATCTTGTAATTCTTGTATACATCATATCTTGTAATTCTCATCAAACCTGTAATTAAATAGTCACTAATAAAATAAAATAAAAAAATAAATGTGATCAATTTCCAACTGTGCTTTTCATTTTACTGTAATATCGTTATTCCTCATTGTATTATCAAAAATTGCAAAGGTATAATATATCGATTCTGATTTTGAGATCGGTAGGTATCAAAATTGCAATAAAAAAATATTTTTCCCACTTTTATTTTTCACTTGTGCTTTTTAATTTTTTACAAAAAATGTAGGTTACACAGCTTTACTTTAACACCATTTGATCAATGTTTTCTACTCTTATTTGACAGACTGTATATCTAAAACTACATATTCAAATACAAACTAGAATTGTCTTTTTCAAGGGTTTGTGAAACAAATTTAACAGTATTTAACGATATTTTTTACAAAAAGATAAAAATTATTTGATTAAACTTCTTCTCTTTCGAAGGATGGAGGTTTTTATATCCTCATGCTAACGATACCATTTTCGCATTGCCGTTTTTCAAATATCACATATATTTTATAATCCTTAAACATATTCTTTTATTTTGATTTTTCTGTGATTGGCATTCAAATTTGTGTTCGTAAGCAGAGATTCAATAGACTGCAAACCGAAAGTTTCTCGGAAAAAATGCCAAATTTTCAAGTAAAAAAAAATTAGAAAAGATCCCAAATTGGGACTTCGTCGCGACCTATTTTATTTTTCTTCTATTCTGCATCTTTTTCATACTTCATATATATATTTTCAACTTATTATGTAATTCAAATTTTGTATTTAAGTTTTCAAGTTATATATAAACAAAAAAAATCGTTTATTTTTTCCCATTATACATGTATTTCAAAAGTAATTTTCACATATTTTCTAAATATGTATAACATAACACAAGATAAAAATAATGTAAAAAGGTTTTAAAAAATGTATAAGACAAAAGTAGATAATGGGAACCCATTAGGGCACTGCCTGTGCGTGGGTAATATTAAATAAAGTGCTAAATTACACCAATAAGTTGGCGGTACAAGTAAAAAATGTAAATTTCAAAGTGAAAGTTTAAAAATATATGTAATATATCTTTGAAAATATTGTACTAACAAAGTGACACACACAAGTTAGCTGATTTTTTGTTACGGTTTTAAGCAGATAAATAAAGTTAGTCTTGAAGTTACAGTAGAGTTGTAAAAGTGAGAAGGTTTACATAGAGTTTATAAAAAAAGTGTTTCAACATCTGCATCATTTAGCCTTAATTTTAATTCTTTTATGTAAAGTGATATTTTATCTGTCATTTGAATGTGTTTTGGTAAAAGATTAAATGTACGAGGACCAATAAAACTGCCATGTGTTTGCATTAATTTGGTTTTGATTTGGGGAACTTAAAACACATTATTAGACCTTTTGCTAATTCTGTTTTCGTTTTTCACGAAACAATTTTTGTTTTTAAATACATATTTCATTATAGAAAAATGAAACAATTCAACTTTGTATAAACCACTTACAAAGTTGAATTGTTTCATTTTTCTATAATGGATAACCACAAAGTAATAGCTACATTAAAAAATAGATCATTTTAAATTTGTCAAATTGAGTACTTCCTTAAGTCTGCAAAAATTATATGTAAGATATCTTAATTTCGAGATGGTTTTATCAATTTGTGATTTCCAATTAAGATGTGTATCAATAGACACACCTAAATATTTTCAACTTTGATGAGTTCATTGTAACGTGAACATGTTTCTTGATTGCAACTTGTGTTGTGGATTCTAATTTTTAGGTTATCATGAGGTTTGTTTTTAATGTTTTTTATAAAAAGTTAAATAAAATTTTTTGCTATAGTTTAAGATGAGTTTGTTACATTTTAACCATTGTTTTTACATCATTACATTTTTTTATGTGTTTGCTTCTGTGATTTTTTATGTGATTACTGCAGACACATTGGTCTAGGGATATTCATATTTGTATCTTTTGTTTAATATTACCCAAAAAAATGTTGTATAAATATCCTGTTTGTGTCTCAAATAAAGAAATCAAATCAAAATATCATTAGGGAACGTACCCATACTACGTGACCTGTTCGGGGGGGTCTTCAAAATACCATGCTTGGTACAAATGAGCGGCGGGGGCCTTAGGTTTTTGGTCACCGGGGGGGGGTTAAAAATTGCAAAAAGTTGGTCACGTAGTATGGGTGCGTTCCCTTAAGATGTTTAACTCTTTTTCTATACTGTACTTTGCGTACAATGTATTTGTACTCTTTTCTCTACATGTCATCATCGTCTATATAATATTGTGATGCTTATCTCAACACAACTACTAATCTAATAAATACATTATGTGGGTACAATACTGTCCCCGAGTGTGGAACCACAGTCCACCTCGAGACACGCCAGAACAGATTCTCTTAGTGAAGGTTCACAAAACATAACTAAGTAATACTTAAGTTTTAACAATTTACATATGGTTGTTAATTATTTAAAAAAAACATGTGAGCAGTTCACACGCGATAGAAGAGAAACTTACATGCGCTGACATTCAAAATGCTGACGTTAATAATTTTTTGTTGCAAATTTGTATTGGCTTTTGGCTTCACAAGACGACGTTTAACAATTTGAACACTTAAATATTCTTTCTAGGTAGGTAATTTTAAGCATAGCCTCCTCGTATAAAAATACTTGTTTGCAGTTCACTCGCGGTGGAAGTGAAACCTTCAGAAAACTAAACTTAGACAGAATGAGACGAATGCAGAGCATCAGGAGTAGGATAATTGTAGGGCTTACTTATTTTAATATTGTTACCAAGTTTTAACATTATTTTACATTTTATTCTACGAAGCACAAAGAAAACGCCGATTAGCCTATCTCATTTTCTCGCAAGCTAAATCCTGTATGTAGAAGTATTTGATTGTCTCTTTTTAGTGTTGCTCGTTTCCGTTTCATCGAGTTTCTAATCACAACGGTGCTAAGTTTTTATTTCAATAATATTACACTCTTCTACCTACCATATTATGAACATTTTTGTGGTACTTGAACTTTTATATTTATTTATTTTTAACGATTTTTCCAGCTTCTCTTATTATTATTTTTTAAATTTGGATACGTAGTGTAATTTATTTTTGATCTGGATATAAAGTATAAAAAACTGATAAATTTGTGCCAAACCATAAAAAAAGTTTACCTGACTATGTTGATTGCCTTCTATGGAACTCAAAATTTACGTAGTTTGGTAAGGTTATAATGATAAAATATACATTCGAAATGGTGATCCACTAGTCCTGGAGCAATTGAACAACGAACAGTATCCACGTCTCTTTTTGGGAGGGATTAAAAATACTTGAGAAAACGTTTTTGGAAAGGTTTTAGAAGGTATTTGAGAGTTGTTTTTCATAGGTTGATTTCGTAAAGGCCTGTAAAAACTGTAACTCCTTTTACGCATTGTTCAAATAATAACAAGTAAATTTAAAATCGATTGCACGGAACCAAGCGACGTGGAGTCTTGAGACGTCCACAAACCATATGATGGCATAAGGACGAAATTCGCAGTTGGGTAACGCCTCTTTTAATTCACCGGAAAAAAATATCGCCACAATTCTTGTTTTATTTTATTTTGTAAAATTCATTCACAAATATTAAAATGTTTCGGTCCATCCTCTCTGCTAACTCCTCTATAATTACGATCGTCACCCTCACAAAAACAGATAGAGCAACGAAGCGCGTAGACGACTGAAACGCGGTAGTGTGTGTAAGGTGATTTATGCATTACAATCCCTACCGCGTTTCAGTCGGTAGCGCGACTGTAGATAAGGCCCGGCGCAAACGCCAGATGTTTCCATCCGACTGTCGGATCAGACAAAATTCGAATGGACGGCGGGCGCTGAAAGGCGTGGCCTATTTTTATTACTCGGTCCGACAATGGGCGTGACCCCTGTATTATAACCAATCGGGGTTCGAATCGATTTTTGTCTGATCCGACTCTTGTCTGACGTGTGCGGCCTGCCTAACGCGATAGGGATTGTAAATATGCGGCCGGGGGGTTGTGTACCTTAGGGAACGTACCCAAACTACGTGACCTGTTTAGGGGGGGTCATCAAAATACCACGCTTGGTCACAACGGGGGGGGGGGCTTAGGTTTTTATCACGTAGTCAATCTAGAAATCTCGCGTTTTTTTTCGAGCTACGAGGGGAGGTTTTTAAGTTCGCGGAATGGGAAGGTAAGTGATTAATGTAGGTACCGCTGAATTAGGTACTAATTGAACAACTCATTTTTAGGATAAACACCGGGTTTTATCGTAATTTAGGTCATTAGTCTTTGAACTATCGTCGACCAAACACTTCAATCGGGAAGAAATTGTGAAATGTGGATAAAATTGAGTTCCGCGCTGTTATAAAGTTCCTTTAAGTTAATTTAAAGATCGGAAAATGTATTAGGGTAGTAGGTGAATATGTTGAAAAGGAAAAATAATTTTGGTTTTTATTTCCACTTCTTACCCAATCCGCAAACTTAAAAACCCACCCTCGTACATTCAAATAAGTGAAAAAGTTCAGGGAACGTGTTTGTTGAAGATGATTGAGATGAAAAATGTTTATAAAAATAACAAGACTTTCGTTTCCATAAATTACGTTCCGGTTTCAATATATTTTGACATAAGTTTTATCTTGATAATATTTTTTCCACTTGTAATGCATGCACTCTTGCTGTCACGCAGCAAGTGCCGTATTAATAAAGACAAATATAAGCCAAATAATGCATTTTTTATTTTTTGTTAGCAAAAAATGATTCGAAACCATATTTATGAAATACTACGTGAAAACTGTAGGGGGGGGGGGTCTTGGAATATACTACACGTGGTCACCGGGGGGGGGGGGGGGGTAAAAAATTGCAAAAAGTGTGTCACGTAGTATGGGTACGTTCCCTTAACATATGTATATTATTATGGCCGCAATTGGCCTGGCGTCGATATGGACAGTATGAGGACACCGGTGCTTATTTTTCCACTTCTCTATGCCTCTACTTTTCACCTTTATAATGACTAGAATTTTTATGTTATTATATATTATATTGAACAACATTTTATTTTTATTTATTTATTTTTATTTAAGTAGATAAAACAGGCATTATGCCCAAAAATTTATATACATGGATGATTTAAAAACATTGAAAACACAGTTGCTTTAATCATTTCAAAATGTAGAAAAAAATAGCGTTATGGCGTTTTTCATCAACAACTTTTCTGTATAAGCTATCTCCTTAAGTATTTATTCATTTTTGAAGTGTTACTAATAGCAACCAAGGTTCACTTTTAGCGAAACAAATGCGTTAAATACTTATGACTTCGATTTCGGTGATTGCTGTTCTGTCAACGAACCATATGTCGTGGGAGATTTTTTTAAAGTAATCATAAAGATACCTATACTTATATGGCATTTGTTTGTATTCTTAGCGAATAGCTTCTTTGGCAAAACAGGACAAAAAATCCTATGGACAAAACATCCCCGACAAAGAAGGAAGAAGACAGAGCAAGGAACTTTGTTTTGTATTTAAATTTGTATTTAAGGCGATCCACTAGTTCACTACTGTGCCGTGGACAGTAGTTCTTCGGTGGACGCCATAGGGGTCACTTTGAATAACCGAATTCGTCGACTAGCGGCCGTATTGTAAAATATCAACGCGAAAATGCATATTTTATTTTATTTTGGGAAGATTGGGTGTAAATATCAACTTTTTTTGCGATTATTATAAAATAAACTGAATTTGCCACATTATACAATAAAACCATATCCGAAAAGGGGTTTATAAATAGGAGAGTTTGGACTTGAAAGTGTGTTTTTTAGACCTCATACTTTATTTTTTTATAGGCTTATTAAAAAACTTATAAAAAAAAGACCGATATTTTTAAGTGCCAAGGTAAGTTCTACACGCAGTATTTAATTGAAGCATCTACAATACTTCTAAGCGATCAAATTTTCAAAACAAAAACATATGATTTTGCATTATTTACAATGACTTCATCTTATTTTAAATGTGGCGCCGAAAAAGTTTTGTTGGGTTTGGTTAGGTTTAAATTTTAAATATGGTGCCAAAAGGTTTTGTTAGGTTAGGTTAGGTTGGGTTCGGTTTGATTTTGTTGGGTTAGGTTAGGGTAGGCTAGGTTAGGTTAGGCTAGGTTAGGATATTTTGTCCGGAATATTTTGTCGGGGGATGTTTTGTCCGTAGGATATTTTATCGGGGATATTTTGTCGGGGGATATTTTGTCGCGGGATGAAAAATCGCGGAACCTACTAGGTAATTTATATTTCGGTCGATGGTAGGCACCACATATTTTGAATTTTGTGTGAAGTGCGTCCTGCTAATGGTTAACCTCCAATAAGAGTGAGGACCAGAAGAATAAAAAATGAGAATTCTTAAAATTTTCTACAAATTAACATGACTGATTTCCATACATTGGCGTTTCGAATGTAATCGGGTAAAAGCAATTAAAACATATTGTTACCGACGACATTAAATAAACCAATTTTCTTCACTCCAGGACGTGCCGCAAATCTTACGAGTATTTATTAAATTCTCGTGTCACGGTGTTTGTGGTCGCACTCCTCCGAAACGGCTTGACCTATTTTTATTAAATTTTTTATGTACATTTGGTAGGTATGAGAATAGGTTTTAAAGTATATTTCATATCGCTAGGTAATTAGGGTGAAAAAAAATTACCCAGAAAAAATTATTTTTTTGACAAAAGTTTTTGGTATTTTTTTTTATTTGGCATAAAAAAATACGTATAACCCCAAATTTTAACTCTCCTACCCCCTACCCTCCCATATTTTAATATGGGAGGGTAGCATACGCGTTTTTAGTATTTTTGCACGAACAAATTTAACCGTCTTTCGTATTTCAAACAGAACGAAATTATTTATGTTGTTGAATGACAGATGGCGCTACCTCCGCCTCATCGAACTTTCATCCACACATGCGCAAAACATTCACGAGAAGCGTCGCGTCATTTTGATATTTCATTCGGCATCATGTTCTCGCTTAGGCAAACCATCGAGCTTATTTGTGTTGGCTAAAGACGGACTGACAAAAAATATCTTACACTCAATTGCTCTTCGAAATTCATATTGATTTTCTTTATTTCATTTTCCTACTTTAGTTGGTGTTTTTTTGCTTTTATCGGTGGTCATCGTCTACAGCCCTCCGTTCCTCTTTCTGTCATAGATCCCATCCCCACACACTTATATAACTTACTTAATACATTCGTGATTTTTTATTAAACAACCAAAATATTCATTAGAAATAATTTATATTGCGGAACAACGTTTGTCGGGTCAACTAGTATACTGTATATTATATTAAATGAATAAATTGTAAAAAAACACAAATTAATCAAATAAAATTTATTGACCCTTCGGATTGTTATTCGAGAGCCTTATCCTTCGACCACGGAGGCCGACAATATAGGTATAGGCTGGTGTCTTGTAAGCGACCCCACCTTCCTTTCCGCTCTAAATTATCGTAAGTTTTATTTTTTTATTTGACGAACAAGCGTTTCAAGAGTCTATGACATCCGCAATTGTGGTAGGTATGTTGAGAGGGTGAAGGTAGTTGAGAGGGGAAAGAGATAGGGAAGAGGAAGGTCGGAAAACACCTGGCTATTCTGCTAAAGCTATCTCAAGCAACGTTTTAATTCTGATTGGAGGTCTTTCACCAGGGCGATTCTGAGAGTATCTTCCATTCTAGAACGTTACGCAAATACACTATATAATATTTTAAATTACTAAATTGTAAAATGTCACAAGTTATTCAAACAAAATTTGTTTGCGCACGCTGGGATTTGAACCCCCGATCTTCGGATTGGTAGTCAAATGCCTTACCCTCGACCACGGAGGCCGTCAGTTTGCTTTCATGATAATATTAACAGAAATTAATTTACATGGTATATTGATGCTATAATATAATAATGATCGAATTAAAAGCATTTTTCCTGCTTTAGGTTTAATTCATCAATGGTTTCGCTCATTAACTCCACCCATTAGTTTCCTTCTGAAATAGCTTGGAAAGCACTTGAAATCATGAAGAGAATATAGAATCTTGTAGACCAGCGTTTCCCAAAAGGAGTTCTGCGGAACCCTGGGGTCCGTAGAAGCATCACAAGGGTTCCACGTTCCGTCCGGATTGTTGCAAGGATCATTGCAAGGAAAAAACACAAATACTTTTACAGTAAACGACAAAATCTCTTCTCTTAGAAAGAAACTTGTCTTCTGGATAGAATGTGTTGAACAGAAACAGAACCAATTTTTTTCTCTTTTAAACGAGTTTCTGGAAAAAAAGAGTTGCAAGTAACCTCAGATATTGAAAAATGCATTTACGAACATTTGATGGCCCTCAACAAATCTCTAGAAGAGTATTTTCCTGAAAAAAACCTGCGGGACATTGACTGGATACAGAATCCATTCCTAGTTCACAGGAAACGTACAGCAACAGAGTACGAGACTTTGATAGATATCAAATGTTTTTCTTCCTTACAACAAAAGTTTTATTCAGAAAAAACTAATCTGGATGAGTTTTGGATTGGACTTAAAAATGAATATCCAGAAGTCGTTGACAAGGCTATCACAGTTTTTTTACCGTTTGTGACCACTTACCGGTGTGAAACTGGTTTTTCGGCTTACGCTTACACAAAAAACAAATACAGAAACAGACTGGATGCAGCTCCAGATCTTCGTATTCAGCTGTCTGACACAAAGCCTGATTTCAATGCTATTTTAACAAAAAAAATTAAAAGATATCACTCTTCACATTAATGTAAGTTTTACACAAAACTTTTCATCTTTCTTTTCAAGGTAAACATGAAAGTATTCAAACTACGAGTTTATCTTTATTTTATAAAAATAGGGTTCCGCCTAGAAAAGTATGATCGATAAGGGTTTCGGAGCGAAAAAAAATTGGGAAACGCTGTTCTAGACACACATATTGTAGGACAGAAAATACACGAAGGTTGGCAGGTGATTGGTCCGTTATGATAGGGAAACCTATAAGTGAACAGTAATTAACATAAAAAAAGGATTTACGAAGAAATTTCTTTCCATTTAATAACACAAATAAATATAAAGTTTGGGTAATAGTAATTGATTTTTAGCGAAGATAATTTAGATTAGGGGAAACCGGGGTAAATCTGAGTATCTACTAATAATACATCAGAGGAAATTAATTGTAAGTTTCAACAATGTGAGAATAAATCAAAACCAAAACGGGATATTTTATTTATCCCAAAAGCAGCAAAATATGTAGATCTCAATAACTACCACGGGCTGGCTTTGATGAAGTAATGCCAGATTGTATGTAAAGAGCCATTAATGAAAGGTTAGGAAAGATAGAGGAACAAGTAGACAGAACGGTTTGGAAAGGCTTTGTAACTGTACAGAGACGGCCAGGGAAGAGATCCGATGAAGAGCGCTCGTGAAAGTTGTTGAAAATTAAACCTCTCTAACATGCAGGAAGCAGAGCGTACTCACGAGGTTGGTAGAGTTGAAGAACTACTATGAACTTTTTTGTTCAGCAGCGGCACCCCGCCCCGGTATACCCTCCTAAATGATTCAATACTTGCAAATTTCCTTTAAAAACCGTCCATAAAACAAATAACTGCAGTTCGACCACAAAAACTGGTTGAGAGTTGTACCACAATAGATACATAAACAGCTGAATAAAGTTTCCTAAATGAAAGTTTTTAGTGTCTCAATTTTGCTAGCGGGATTTTCTCTTACATGCTGTTCAGCAGAACCAAGCGAAAGCCTTACTGAATATGGTATCAATAATATAATTTGTTTTTGAAAAGTTGCTACTAAAATCCTATATTATATATTAACCTAAAATTTTCCGATCCAGCAAGTTGTTGCGTTTGTAACAAACGACATTAAAAACTTCAAAGAACTTCAACATAAAATGAATAGGGGTACAGCTCGTCTGACAATGTTGTATACTAACAAACAAGGGTTGCACGATGTGTACGAGAATTTTGATTAGAAATAAATTAAAAAATTATTTTAGTGTTGAAAACAAAAAATTCTAAAGGGCTATTGTTAGAACATATTTATATAGGTCTCTTCGTCGATGAGCGGAATGATCAATTTTTATTTTATTTATATCTTTTTACATTAGCTACACACAGGAGGCCCTGAGGAAAATAATTCGGCTCAGGGTCTATGTCATCTTTGGGGATGCAGTGTGCAGGGTCTTTTTAGGAAAAGAAAGAAAAGGTAGTTCTGGGAAGGAAAATGGTAATAGGGGTTGGTGTCAGTTTGTCCAGGAGTGACAAACGTGCGAATCCATACCTCCCACTGCAATGCAAGGCGATGTTCCAAAAAAGTCAGAGGAACTCCCTCAACCATTCTTTCCTGATCAGGCCTGCCAGGTAGCTGCCTAGCAGACGCATTCGCCGCCAAGACCTAAACAAACCTCACCCCATGAACCCGGGGATCCTGCTAAGTTACCAAACGTAGATAACCACTTGGTGAACCTATGGTAGAGGTGTTGGTTATCCAATAAATGGCGGGAGAAATCAATTTGGTAGATCCCGCCTACCAAATTGATTTCTGCCGCCTCCCGATTTTATAAAATTTATAAAGATTTCGCATCTCCAATAATCGCAAATCCACTTTTTGACACCATTTTAATTAAATGGTGCCATTAAATTATCAACATGTTTCGAATCCAATGGTTTTTTCTAAGCACAAGATGAAAATCAAAGAAAATAAAAATTGACAAACATGTACCTATAGACACAAAACATTTCAATGAGTGGCAATTAATTAGTTAAAGTTATCATGAAAAATATATTTAAGAATAGATAATAATTGCGTGTGTACAGGAAGTCCGGAGGTAAAGTGTACAAACTGCGGGAGGTGATTCTACATGATAGTTCAAGTATAAAAGATGAGTAACTTTTTTCGAAATTCCAATGTTTTAAGGTAGT
This sequence comes from Limnephilus marmoratus, assembly GCA_917880885.1. NCBI lineage: Eukaryota > Metazoa > Arthropoda > Insecta > Trichoptera > Limnephilidae > Limnephilus > Limnephilus marmoratus. The sequence goes on from OU862921.1 coordinate 27,673,245, forward strand.
TTTCGTGTAAAAAAGTAGAATTGTTTGGATGGAAAAAATAATTTTCTTCCATGTAAAAATATCTTTGAGTGCGATAAAAAATGTTGTGGAGTTTCAAAAAAAGTTATTTTTCTTTTTTGCTTCTACCATCATGTAGAATCACCTCCCGAAGTTTGTGCACTTTACCCTTTAACAGACTGTATGTGTACATTAAAAACTTTTATAAAATATCCCAAAATATTCAACGAGTAGTTACTTAGTTAAGAAACCATTGGTTTCGAAACATATTCATTATTTTGATTAAAGAAGTGGTGTATTAAAAGTTTTTTTTTCATTTAAAGTTATTCGGTTCAGAAAAGATCTATAAATTATTTTCCAAGCTTTACATTTTTTTTAAATTTATCGTTTAACATTGGCGTTTGAACTGTCACATGCATTTTTAAAGTAGAGGAAGTTCTCAGTTCATACTTAGATTGTTTTATATCTGTGAGGAACACATTAGAATTTTTAAAATGAAATGTTCCACGAGTGCAGAAAATAAAGATTTGATTTGAGATTTTCTCGGCCAAAAAATTTATAGTGTTTTTTTATTTATTTTTGGAGTCTATGCCGTTTTGCACTACCTCCTTCTTTAGCCCGCGTTTCGGACAGTATTAAAGTGTTAATCATCAGTGCGGATGTGTAATTATAACACATCTGCCCTAATGCTGGACGCTGTAATTATGTTCAAAATGTTGGCTAAAGAAGGAGGTATAACAAAAATAAATCACTATAGTATAAATATTTTTTTTAAATTTCGTCAAAACAATGTGCACCATCATTATCATGAAGAGTATAGAAAAGGCTATTCCCATTACCTTTACTAAGCCAGTTGAAAATGTTTTGAGGAAAATTGAAAAAAACCAAGGCTATTTTTTGAAAGGTAAATAAATACCATAGTGGTTTGGTACAAATTATTTTACAGGTATAAGTGAGAAATCATTATCTTCGTGTAACTTGGAACTTACTGACCCCTCTTGCGGCCCAGCATCAGCCGTCCAAGTGATTGGATCACCTCTTGCGGGCTATAATCAATTTGTACATGAGCCAGGGAGCCCGTGGTATATAGACCCATGCAGACATGTCGGCAAACTACTGGCCATAACTGTACGAAAACTCTTATGAATTCTTATTTTTTTTTGTTCAATGAAGATAAAAATAATTTACACAACTCTCAATACGAAATACAGTACAAAGACAAGGAAAATAAAAAGATGATGGTCGCGACTGGGACCCAGATCCTCTCGTCTTACCGGTTTTCACCAGTTTAGTTTTTGAAACCGATTAAATTAAAATCGGTCATTTTTAAGATTCATTTCGATTTTCTGACTGTACTTTCACTATTTGTCAGTATTCATGCTGATAAGATGAAGCTGCAAATAATAATTATTGTTATCACACTTCCAAGAAGGGAAGCTATAAAAATTGCATCCAACAAACATGAATCCTCCACTAATTCGCCGCTCAGCGCTTCAAAATTCATTTTTTTATAAGATCCTACTCCAGACTTACTCGCTCGGACAAAGGCTTGGCCAGTTGTAAAAGCAGCGCTATTGGGTTCTGCACTGTAGTACGGCGGGATAAGTGAAAATTAAGTTCATCTTTATGCCGACATTTTTGTAAAATACACACATTATGTACCCCAGATACATTTACTTTTTATGCCAAATATTTAGCTTTTACTGTTCGTTTTGGATGTGACTGGTGTGTTTTTTGATACGCAGGATGATCCAAGTGAGGAAGCGATAGAAGACCTGCTTTTACATCTCACAGAATTAGCCAGAAAATGCCTCGATCAAATGACGAGCTTCGTAGGCAAATTTGTACGTACTCTTCTTTTGTTGTTCTTAATCACAAAATTATCTACATACATATCACAAATAACTAAAATAAGTCATTTATAATGTGTGCTAATATTTCTAAAATTCTACTTTTTTAATGTGTTCAAGCAGCTGCATTGAGTTTTAGATGGGGTAACAGGAGTCACATCACAATATCGGAAGAAAATGAAAACTAAAGGGGAGAGACGGATGAGGTACTCGTAACTTTGGACATACTCCGAAGGTGTCAGTAAAATGATTGCTGGTCAAGGCACTAGCCGGTGGAAGAAAGCAGGTGCAGGAGCTGTGCGAGAAAAGATTGGACTGAGTTTCCTGCATAGAGGCGCCTTGACGAGGAGATGGGTCTCTAAACAAGCACACTTTAATTCACGACCAGATAATATTTCGCGGTATTATCTCTGATAGCGCCGATTCCAAAAAGCAGCTCCCGAACCTATCGGCAACTCCAATATTATTTACAATTTATAAATAAATGTTTAGAAAAATTACTTGAATGCTTTTTGGGAGTTCTTTCGGTGCCATTAACAATATTTTCGACTTCTGCATAATGGTTACCTATGCGTGGTGAAAGAGAGTTTAAAAAACTAAATGGTGTTGACATAAAAAGCTATTTTTCAGTAACTTCAGGAACTCTTTGATTTTAGGAACACAAAATGATATCAATTACAATATTTTTTGAAGTGAAACTTCTTTAGCGCCGTTACTGACTTGAAATTCGGGTGAAACGGAAATGCGTCACATCTCAGTTCTACACAAATACTCGGTTCTAATATGTATGATGCAGTAATTTCGCACATCGGTGCGTACTTTCCATAGCATAGTGGGCAAGGTGGCTGACAAGTCTCAGCGGCCAGAGAGACAGAAATCGAGCGAACGGGGGTTCAAATTCTACGAAATCAAAAAAAAACTTTTTTATTTTGTGAAATCAATATTCAATCTTCAAACCACTTTAAAAAACAAGCAAAAGAAAAGAAAGCGACATCGAGCGACTTTCTAGTTTCACTTCTGCCGCGTGTGAATTACACACTGATATATTTTTTAAATTGACTCCACACAGGAGACCTTGAGGAAAATAATTTCCCTCAGGGCCCATGTCAGCTGATATGTTGTGTAGAGGGTCTGCTGTGTCCTGGCATGCAGCCAGTTTTTCGCTGATCTGCAGGTCGTGCTCGATTTTGATCTATTTATGATTTTCTTGGCCATTTTATTGCATGCTATTCTATCTTCGGATGTTCTAGATGTGGTATAGGCTCGGTAAGCCGCGTTTTTTCGTCCCAGGGCTCGAGAGCATTGTCGACTGAACCACGGATTTGAGCCCACACCAGTTTTTTTTAACAGTGGATTGGATGAAGTCCATCATGGATGTGATGACTTTACCAATTTCCTGGGCGCATCTTGAGGGATCCGAAGTCCGAAAGCAGACAGCTGACCACGGGAAAACATTAAAATGTGCCCGCATACAGAACCTATAGTTGATCTGCTGACCTATAGAGCCACGCTTTTCTCTCCAGCCTTTCGTTTAGGGGTCTGAAGTTTACGGGGAATGACGTCTTCACCAGGCAGTGGTCAGATGATCCTAAGGGCGCTGTAACTTCAATCTTGTAACCGTATTGCACAGTAGTGTGGGCCGAATTTTTTTTCTTCCGAATTCCTTATGGCGCTAGCAATAAAAAGTTGTCTAGGTACCTAAAACATAAAAAAAAAATAGTTAAAAAAAAAACAAAAAATATCCTAAGGCTCCGGGGGTCCTTTGAAGTTTGAGAAAATATCGAAATATTTCCATTTTTTCAGCCCCTGCACAAAATATTCTGAAATAGTTTAAAGATATTCATTTATGAGATCTTGTTAAATAAAGTCCCTAGCTTCGATGTATATAACTATCATCTATTATTTTTATAGTAATATGGCATTAAAACACCTCCGCCCGCAGTCCCCAAACCCGCCCGCGCTTGAGCGGCGCGCCGTATTGCCCGTTCCTTGGTCGACCAAGGACCCCCCATTTCGTGATATTGTTGTGTAGATAACTAAAAATATTTTGAAAATAACCTTCATAATTAAGTCATTACCTTCCACGTTAACATCAAAATCATCTTCTCCTGATGCAAAATCAAGTCGGCTACTTAAGACTAATAACACCGCCTTCCGACAACAAGCAACTCTCCGTCTTTTACAGTTCTCTCCAAGATCTGTAAAGGTTCAGGATATTGGATTGAGCTGGAGCTGCAATCGCTGCTGCCGTCTTAAATGATTTCAACATAATCATGCAGGATAATAATAATAAAGTAATAGACAAAAATACACAGCGTCGCGGACGTCTGCGTGCCAGATCTGTACTCATAAAAGCTAAGTGCATAAACTAAGTGGATTATTTTTTGATGGTCGAAAGAACAAGACCTTAGCTAACATAAAAAGATACAAATACTATAAAAGCACAGTACTTGAAGAACACGTATCGATTATCGTGGAATCAGGATCTCATTTCTTGAAGCATTTTACGCCTAGGCCAGGCACTGCTGTAAACATAGTCAAACCAATAATGGAATATTTTGCTGGTCAAAACATTTCACTCTACCATTTAAAAGCAATTGCGTGTGATGGCACAAATTTTAATACGGTAACAACAACAACTGGTGCTGCGATTCGAACGATGAAGAAATATTTGAATGGACTGGTGCAGTTGCTGATCTTCTTTTTTCATTACAACGAGCTGCTTTTCAGCAGAGTTATTTTTCCGGTCCCGTAGGTTCGACTTTTCATAATTGTTATAATTTACCGGTATAATCGTTTTTCAAATTGATGTTGAGTATTCAACATCAAAATTTAAGCACCAATCAAAAAAACTTGCTTGATATTTTCAAAGCAGTTTTCAGCAGACGTTGTCCTCCTGAAATTGCCAAAAGAACCCAGGAGTGATTACTACAGTGAGTCATCTAACGATTATATATTGAAAGCGCAATGCCATCAGAAAATTTTGGTTATGTTAGCCACGTTTTTCATGAGGGCATACTTTCCTATGTGGTTTGATATAAAACTGCATGGATCGTGCAAAAAGGTGCAAGGCGTGTTTTTAGCATGATTAAATATTCGCGCTATCTTCCGGATGAATTAAAAGCAATAACTAATCCGGCGATGCAGCGAAACGCTTACTTAACTCATCCTGAAAATTTACTCTTGTCAATGATAACCGATGAATCACCTACCGTCTAAGAACTTGGAATAAGGCATTTATTGAAAGCCAGAGAGTTATCCGGACTGAAAACTGAACATTTAAAGTACCCACATTGAATTTTGATGCACAATCCTACTTTGATGTAATATTTTGGCAAGATACGCCAATCACGTTTCCTCCCATTGTGGAAGACGTAACGGAAGAAGAATTAGAAGAACTAAACCTAACTTCAGAAGTCAGTTCCATTTTCATCAACTTTGACAGGTTACTACAGATTACAGGTCACTCTTACACAATCTGTAGAATCTGTAGAACAATCTGTAGAACGTTGTGAATAGGTTGTGACTGAAATATCGTCGAAAGTGTGTGGCAAGAAAAACAGGGAAGGCTTTATAACTACAACAATAAACTCCAGGAAAAATATGCCAAAAATTGTAAAAAACGTGATTTTCAACGGGAATAATTGATCACATTTGATTTTTCATGATTAATGTAATAATTATGATTGTAATTTTTAATGTTGTGACTGCTTTAATAGTAATTAAATTGATATCGAGAATTTTGTAATTGTAACTCTTTCATTTCCTTACTACTTGGGAATAATTCACAAAAATATATTTTTTAATCATTTTTCGAACGCTTCGGGGAACCTCGAAACGATAATATAATTTTTTTATTTTTATTTTTTATTAACACCAAAGACCTAAGACAACTTTTTATCACTAGCGCTCAAGGAAATAAGACAAAAAAAAATTCGCTATACAGTTGCGGCCCACATTATTGCACAGGTATATACTTTAGTTACTTAATAACAGGTCTATCACATCGGAGCGGTGGGTCTGGGTATCAGGAACCCTTGTAGGGTCCTGAACCATTTGCTCCAATCCGTGGCAAAGGGCAAGGGATTCCGCCTGTCGTCCAGCCGAGTCTGCTAATCCTGAAAACTACAACCAAGGTTCGTTATGATCATTGAAGTCTCCAGGACCACAACCTCTGTAGTAGGGAAGGGGGAAAGAGGTCATCAATAGTATTGCTTAAATGTTTAAAGAGTTCAGACGCGTCTGATTCGCTAAGGTTCGGTGAGCTGTATAAACACCCATAGAATCTTATAGTAATGTCAAGATTGACGCGCATCCACATTACGTCGAATCTGGAGTATTCCAGATTCAACAGTCGTACACAGTTGACGTCGGCTCGGCTACAGAGGCAGACACTTCCCTTAGGTATGAAATTGCCTACGATGGTGAAGCCTGGGCAATCCAGATAGGAGGCGTCTAAAGGCTCAGCTATTTTGTTTCAGAGAGGAAGAGAAGGTTGGGACGTTGGGAGAGAAGGTGGTGATGAATTGAGTTTAAGTTTGTGTGCAAGCCGCGAATGTTGGCGAAATCCACAATTTTTTGCCTGCACCGGTGTCTCCTTCCTCTCGCCGCTGTAAGGAAGTTAATTGTTTGTTGTATTTTCATGATTTTCGTGATTTCATTTTTTTATTTTGTGTTAGGATGTGGGGGAAGGAAGGTCTGGGAAGGAAAAGGTATGAGGTGTGGGTAGGAAGCTGGGGATCAGAGTGTCCAGGAGTGATGGACGTATGAACCCAACCCACCCACTGCGGTGCAAGGCTGAGAGAGTCCGGCTGGAGAGGTCGCCCAATGCGCCCCAATCCAGCTGCTGGGTCCCCTCCGGTCACGAACCGGCACAAAAGCAGCGGCGGGATTTTTGCACTCGTTGATGGGGCAGCCCACCTTCAGTCGTGAGCCTGGGAGTCATGTCCCGGTACTACCGAACAGCCCGGACAGCGGTAACCGGTTGTAAAGGGTCTCCTTCAACAGCATCTCCCAATCCGGCCTGCCACGCAGAAGGTGGGCTGATGCACCCGCCACCAAGACCTGGACAAATATTACCCCAAGAATTCTGGCACCCCCTCTAAGTCACCAAACGTAGCGTGACTTGTGGCAGAGATGTTGGTCATCCAATAAATGCTTCCTAGAGCAACGGTACCCATACCTGCCTACCAAATTACTTTAATGCTATAGGGAAAACGACTGCGGGCGGCAAAGGATTCACCCATCGACCTATTATCCCTCGAGCATGTAGAGAAATCAAGATTTGCCAAAATTCATAAGGCTGAAATGTTAATATCGTCTTTATTAACATTTCAGCCTATTGAATATATTATACTCGTACACTCGCATGGTCCTAGAATACATGTGATACTAGTTAACTTGGCAAAGGATTCACCCATCTACCAATATATTGAAGGTTTCACATTATCCCTCGAGCGTGTAGAGAAATCAAGATGTTGCCAAAATTCATGAGGTTGAAATGTGAAGATCGTCTTTCTTATAAATGTATTCCTATCTCATATATTTGAATATTTATAATGTGATACTAGTTAAAGTGTTTCCCTCGTTACAGATTGAGGCAACAACCGGTACGGATTATGAGAAGTATAAATATTTTTGGCAGTCCAACTGCTATGATTGGCTGCCAGGTCATTCTTCGATCCCAAAAAGTCTTGGAGACCCTTTGCCTGAAGAGTACCTAAAAAATGTTGACGTAATAATATTTTTTCTATGCTTGTGTTAAATGCGAGTAGACAATAATTTTCCTATCATTCCATATTAATAGATTCTTCACTTCTTCTGAACAAATCGTCAAAATTTCAAAGTTATTTTTTCAAGTCCTAAAAATTAAAAGTTTTATGTTCTTAAAGGTTCTATTCAAGTTCTGTTATAATATCGTTATTGTCCTAAAAATTAAAAGTTTTATGTTCTAAATGTTCTATTCAAATTCTGTTATAATATCGTTATTGTCCAGTTGTTCCACATATCTGAAATAAAAACAGAACCCGAATAGAACTTTCACAGCACTTGAAAATGTATTTTGAAATTTGATGAATTTTCTGTGCAACCCGTCCTAATTAGTTCCTGTAGAAATATTTATGAAATTTGGAAGTGAGTACGTAAAATTCTAATATTCAAAAGTATGTTATATCGTATCGCACTTTTTTGCTTAAAAAGTTAGAAGAAATATACTCGTAATATTTCACTTTCTTAACTAAAGTACAAAATAGTAAGATTTTTAATTTTGCTCTAATAACGATTAAACAGTTTTTTTTAAAGATATTTACACTTTTCTCCGTTTTTAGGCTGTCTGGAAAGAGTTTATATATTTGTGCCTACACCCTCTTGGACAATGCTTCTCTTGCCACTTTCAGTCTTTGTGTACAATTTATTATGTTGTCTTGTAAAATGTTAATGTACTGGTGACGTTTTTATAAATGTTGTGTTTGTGTGTATAAGTCCATTTTGTATTATGTTCATGAAAATGCATATGTTATATACATAAAATATTCTTATTTTCAGAAGGTTCATTTCCTAGTATGGTTTTTTTTGTGGGAGTGTCTGGGTTATAATTGAAGAGTTTTTTAATAACTTTGTTCTGTATTATTGTAAGTCGTGTACGTAATGTACGTGTTTCCCCATATTTCTATAAAATAATTTAGGTGGGACTGGATTAATTAATATGCTAAAGAATAAGCCCCTCTTTACTGTGTTGGAAGAAGATGAGCAATTCTACCAAATACACCAATTAGTGGGATGATTTTTGCTTTCAGTTTTTCTACGTGTTGTTTAAATGCCAAATTTTTATCAATTATTCGCGTTCATTGGTCAAATCATTGTACATATGTACATACGAAACTATATAATTTCGTATCGGTGATCGATGAACCTGTGGTTGAAATATTTAGCCATAAGTTGTCGTAATGGTTTGTCTAGTTTGTAGTTAGAAGTAAGATTGTAGAAATGTATTATAAGTTTGTACAGCGCCCTTTCGGTGATTTTTCACAAAAAAATGCGCTATACAAGTCATCTAAATATTATAATTATTATTAATATATTAACCCAGGTATTTAATATTTTCAGCACGTTATAGAATGAATTTGTGCCGCCGTTCTTATATGGTCAGCGTATGTAGGGGTTACGTTAGGGTTCGGTTATCTGTCGTGATAATGTGTTTTTTTTCCATTATTAATACCTATTTTTTATATCCCCGTAATTTTTCACGGGTCTGCGTTTGTACATATTATATATTTTGGATTTACCGTTGTAAAAATTTGCTATAAAGTGTGTAGGTCATCTCTATATGTATATAAAAAAATCTCGTGTCACCGTGGTTTTGGTCACAATCCACCGAAACGAATTTACGAATTTATAATTTATACGAATTTTTTTATGTATATTTGGCTGGTATGAGAAAAGGTCGTAAAGTATATATTATATCGCTAGGTTATTAGGGTGTCCCTGTCCAGATTTTTTTCCAATTTTTTTGACAAAATTTTTATTTTGTATATTTTTTTTGACATCAAAAAATACCTGTAATCCCAGTTATTCACCCTCCTACCCCCACCCTCCCATTTTTAAATGAACATTATAATATTAATATTATTTTTGTATGAACAAAGTTAACCGTCGGTCGTTCGTATTTCAAACAAAACTAAACTATTAGTTTAATGACAGATGGCGCTACGTCCGCCTAATCGAACTTTCATCCACATATTATGAGCAAATCATTCACAAGAAGTGTCGCGTCATTTTGACATTTCATTCGGCATTTTTTATGTATCAACGCAGTGCGCGCAAAATTTTATACGATTTAATTTAATTTATCTATTTGTGTGCGTGCATTAGGGGGAATAACGCAGCAAGACGCAAGGGGTCCATTTGGGCCGTCGAACGAATAAAGCAACAAAAATGCGAAATAGAAGAGCAGAAAAAATAGACGAACAAATCCAACAAGATAACGAAAATGAGCGTGTGAGCTTGTCGCAATTGCATCTCAACCACAAGAGGCACAAGCTGAACGAAATCAACAAAGGCAATTGGAACGGTGACAAGCGCGCCGGTTCGTAGTTAACACTTGGAGAGAAAATGACCGACAGCGCTAACAAGTACATCGAGCATTTAGATCCGCTTCGTTCCTTCGTCTCGCGTTCGAGTGCGAGCCAGATATTGAATATTCCACCCATCCGAAAGTGCTAATTGGTGCTATGGACAAAGAATGTCCCCATTGTCATGCGCTCAAATTCAAACATGAGTCAGCCGGGATGTGTTGCATATCAGGAAAAGTGCAACAATCAGAAATTGAGGCACCACCAAAACCATTGAACGGCTTGCTCATCGGCACGGATCCAGATTCAAACCTGTTCCTGAAGTCCATTCGCACATTCAATTCATGCTTCCAAATGACATCGTTCGGAGCAACAGAAATAGTTCACAATAATGTGGAAAACGTTCAACAATTCCACATGAAGTTCAAAATCACTTTTTTTCACTTTGCATTTAACTTTTAAGAAATCAAACAATGAATATGTCCGTTACATTAATGAAATACATTGAATTGAAAAAAATGAATGGTTGGTCAGATACGTTTTTTGAACGATTGGTGTTTGTTTTGTTTTTATTGGGGGGTCATCGTCTACAGCGCTCCAATTCTCTTTTTGTCATAGATACCATCCCCACACACTTTCAATACATTCGATATTTTTATTTAACAACTAAAATATTTACTAGAAATAATTTATCGAATGGTCAGATAGTATGTATATATATTTATATTCAATTGATATGCCTACACACTTTCGTAGTTTAAATGCTAACCACATTCGCATGTCGTCGCACATCGATTAGTTTACGTTATTTCACGTTATTTTAAAAATCATAGATGCAGAACTGGCCTCTGAAGGGCTATAGTGAGACGGTGATTTAGAAGATTTTGGCGAGACCCACATTGTTTAGTAATGTTTTTTTAAGTATTTTTAAAAGTTATTTTACATTTCACCATTAGTGTTCGCAGATACTTCGCTTAGTTTTTTAATGTGATTTTTAAAATCACAGATGCAAAAATGGCCTCCGCAGGGATAAAGCTGTTGTAAGCTCTAAAAAAACCGCTAGGTAACGTGCGCACACGTTGTAAGCTCGAACGCGATTGATAAATTTAATAATTACGCGATTTTGCTTCCGAGATTAAACGGAATTGGAAGAGTAATACAATATGTCGTTTTTAGTTTTGCGAACTTAAATACTTACGTCAACGGTGTTTAAATCATCGCTAGAGAAAGTGAACTTAAAAACGTATGTCAAACGTCAAACGATACTATTGTTTTTGCTCTAAATAAATAAACACTAGAAACCTTGGGCCTTGTACTGTGAAAAGGAATCAAACCATTTAATCCTTTGCCGTCACTTATTAACATTTTTACGTAAATAATTATTCATGAATACTGTGAAAATCACCTACAATGGTGGAATGCAAATCGTGCAAGACCCAAACATATGACAACGAAAATTTATCCTGCACGACATGTAAGCATAATTTTCATTCCTAAACACAATCAACTGCTTTATTAGGAGAGAGATTGAAATATTGTTGTTATATTATGTTTTAAAATTGTAATTAAAATAAATCTTTCTATAAATAAAAAAAAAAATAAAAAATTTCATATGTTGTCATATAACCGAAATATATTTTAGCAAGACGAATAAAAACTATAAACAAAGTTTTAAGTGACCGTCTTGCAAAGAAACTAACACAACTTCTCAACAAACAATGGTGCTGATAGAGACATATGTGGACAAAACTCCACAACAGAATGAAAAGGAACGTACAGAGACATCTGTGAACGAAACCCTACAACAGAATGAACCACCAGGCGATAATGATAAACTTAATTCAACGATACGTAATCAATTAAATAAAAACTTCAAAAGTTTACAAGAGACGTCTCAAAAGATAAATTCATTATTCGAAAACATTCAACAAGAAATTAAAATTCAAATTACAAACATAGATAAAAACATAAGTGAAATAAGGCGTTTAACAAAAACGTGGGGAATTTCATACCATCAAACAGTAATCAACCGCTCCTAAACAGATCCGAAACAAATCAACTTCCCATAGTGGAAAAAAACAAAAAACATTGCATCAATCAGTGAATTTCGCAATACCGCCGCAAGAAAACAAATCTAAAGTACTCATTTTTTGGAGATGAGGATGGAAGGCAAATGAGACGAAATATTGAGAAAAATTTAAACAAAACAGAATGCCAGAGTTATATTTATCCCGGTGCCACTGAAGACAAATTAAGTACAACTATTTTACAGTCATGCGAAATCCTTACAAAAAAAGATTTTGTCATTATTTTTACTGCGATGAATGAAAAATCGCCAAAAAATATAATCGGTCACTTGTACTACATTATTAATAATCTTCAACACACCAATGTTATTGTGCACTCGGTACCGAAAAATAATCATCTGAATGTTTCCAAACTCAACCGCGAAATAAGACACACTTCTGTATTCAAAAATCGAAGTCGATGAATGTGGTAAGAACAAACATAATTGATATAATTAAGCACAACCACCGGAAAAGGTGCTATAATATCGTGCAGGAAATAAACACTTATGAACCGAAATCTACTTACACCACTACTTATGCGCAAACTTAAAAAAACTGGATCCCGATGTTGCCGGAAAAATCACCAATCGACGACCACCAGTCATATTAAAACATGATGTTTAAAAACAAAAAAAAACAACATAAACGGGTAGATGACGTAACTCTCCACCAACAGTTGGGGACAAAAAAAAATCAAACTTCAATTTCATTCCTGTACCTTAATATTAGAAGCCTGAAAGGAAAAGTCGACGAGATCCAGTGCTTATTAAATTCAATTGACTATAAGATCAACATCATACTTATGTCAGAAACTTGTCTCGAAGAAACGGACATACCATTCATCAATATTGAAGGCTATAAATACGAAGCATCCTGCCGACCTGAGGGCATCGGTGGTGGAGTATCCATATTTATTGAAGAAAACTTAGAATATAACTTAATCCACAATTTAGTAGATCCAGACAACCACTTCCTTTAGATATACTTAAACAAACATAGCTTAAACATCGGAGTGATATATAAAAAACGGAACACCAATTTTCAAGATTTTAAAGATAAGTTAAACATACAACTGAAAACTTACAAAAGGGTCCATAATACTGGGGGATTTCAATATCAACTTACTTGATTCCACAAACACAAATATTTGTAAATACACAGAAATCATCAAGTCAAACGATTTCACTATAATGAACAAAGTAAACAAATTACATGCAACTCATATCACAGAAAACACCAACACCATTATTGATTACATCATCTCAGACATAAACCTTTCACGACAAACAAAACAAAATGTGACACTTCAATATCTGATCACAACCCACTGATTCTTGACATACTTCACACCTACACTAAAAAAACTTGAAAAAATCCTCTTACTAATATACAAAAATTGATTATGATAAACTAGAGGAGGATGTCCGACAAAATCCCTTTTCTATAAACAATAATGAGGACTCGGAACTGAACTACAATAACTTTGTAAACTATCTGATAAACACAATTAATTGCAACAGTTCAATAACAATAAAAACAAATAAAACCTGGCTTCCTGATTGGACAACAAAAGACTTATTAAAAATTATTAAAAAAAGAAAAACACTGCACCTAAAAATTAAAAGACAACCCTGTAAACTATTACTGAAAACTGAAAACAAACTTTGCTAAAATACGTAACGACATAACTATAAAAAACGAAACTTAAAAAAACAATACTATAGCAGCCTATCTAAAAAATGTGAAAACAATAACAAAAAGACTTGGAAAGTAATAAACAGCATCATCGAGAATCAAACAAAGACGTAAAGTAAACCATGTACAAAATTAAAGAAAGGTAAAGAAATCATCACAGAAGACATCAAGATATGCGAATGCTAAAGCATAAATAACTACTTTTGTAATATTGGCGCATCTTTGGCTGGTAATATAATCAACAAATACACCCATAAACTGGATGATAAAATTATATTAAAGTATGAAAGTGCGGAATCAATATACCTACAAACCACAACTTAACCCGAAATATTAGCTATTATAAAATCCATAAAATTAAACGCGGGTGCTGGATATGATCAACTAAAATGTACAACAGTACAAAAACTTGCCCCAATACTAACTCCTATACTAACTAAACTGGTTAACCTGAGCCTAAATGAAGGTCAATTTCCAGACAGTTGTAAATTTGCAAGGGTTATCCCAATATATAAAGGGAGCTTGAAAACTCAAACATCTAACTATAGGTCCATTTCTGCCCTACCGATTCTATAAAAAATATATGAAAGGGTAATATACGAAAGGCTAGACAACTTTCTGAAAAAAAAATTATTTCTATATGCTAAACAATACGGTTTTAGAAAAAAATCTAATACTCTCTCTGCAACTAATGAACTTATAAATAAACTTAGAACTAACATAAATAATGAAAACTACGTCATAACAATTCTCGTAGGCCTTCAAAAAGCCTTTGAAACCGTGAGTCATGAAATATTGATTAAAAAAATAGAAAAAACAGGTGTAACCGGTCCAGCTATCAAACTAATAAAATCCTATCTGTCCAACAGAAAACAATGTGTTAACATAGGAGATAAAAACAGTCAACTCGGTAGTAAAAACTATGGAGTTCCACAAGGATCAATACTGGGGCCACTTTTATTCCAAATATACATAAATGACATCTGTCAGCTAAAACTACATGGTGAAATCTTCTTATACGCAGATGACGCAGCAATATTTTACTTACTTTACGACAAAACTTAGAAAGTCTATTAGAACAATCTCAAATGTATCTTAATATACTAAACGATGGCTAATAAAAAATATATTAACAATAAATATTAATAAAACCGGTTGCATGATCTCAAGCTCACCTAAAAGAATAATACCATCGCATAAACTATTACAAATAGAAGAAAGAGACCTACATATTATAGAAGGCGAAAAATATCTGGGCTTCTATATTGATAAATATTTTACATTTAAACAACACGTAGAAAAACTAAAAAAAAATGATCTCATTAATTGGTGTATTTTATAGAATTGCTCATCTTCTACCAACAGAGGTAAAGAGGGGCTCATACATTAGCTTAATCCAGTACCACCTAAATTATTTGATATAAATATGGGGAAACACATGCATTATGCACTAGACGACTTACAAATAATACAGGACAAAGTTATTAAAAAAATCTTCAACTATAACCCAGACACTCCCACAAAAAAACTATACAAGGAACTGAACCTCCTGAAAATAAGAACATTGTACGAATATACCATGTGCCTTTTAATCTGCAAAATACAAAATGGACTTGTACACACAAACACAACATTTATAAAAACATCACAAGTACACGAAAATTATAGTAGACAACACAATAAATTGTACACAAATACTGTCAAGACTGAAAGTGGCAAGAAAAGTATTAGCCACGAGGGAGTTCACATATATAATCTCCTTCCAGATAACCTAAAAACGGAAAAGAATGTGAAAACCTTTAAAAAAAACTATTTAAACTTAAGATGTTGGAACAAAACTAAAAATATTACTTCTATGCTTGTACTACTATACTACATATGCTCTGTACTTAAGTTAAGAAAGCGAAATATTATATTTCTTTTAACTTAAAAATAATAAATAAAAAAAAGCTTCCAATGAGGCTAAGAAGTTTTAGTGAAACCCACATTGTCAAATAATGTTTTTAAAAAGTTATTTCAACTTATAATAAAATAGTAAACTAAACTACATAGTTTTAAAAAGGCATAACAATTACATTGCTCTGAGGTATCAGTCCGTAAAGTAATCTATATGGCTGTTTTGGATAAGCTCTAATCAAAGACATTTGGGTTTCCAAAATTTCTTTTACAAGTGATAAAATGATTATAGCTATCCATTATCGATCAAGCCAAAAATTTTCTTATTCGCTTATTAAATTTGTCTTGTTTGTCCAGTAAGTATGTAAAACTAACAACCAATGCAATTATTGATTACCATGTCTTTATTTATGCCAACAGAAAAACTTCAAAAGAATAACTTTCAATGCCAGCATATTTATGAGGATCTACGGTTATGGTTTAGCGCATGTAGAGGAAGCGCAGCGAAATAATGGATCCCCTTATGCAGCTGATTTCGCTAATGCTGTGTCCCTCCTGGAAAGATTTCAGTGCGATTTAGAAGTAATAAATTTTTATAATTTTTATTTTTTTACTACTTACAAGAATGTCCAAATAAAAAGTAACGACCCAAAAAAAATGCTTTTACAGGGACGTTCATCACTATCTTGAACCAGTGATTCCAGACAGAATTTTGAGTTTAAAATGTAAATCTCGGGTGACATGTTCAAAGTTTTTTTTAAGTGAAACTTCTTTAGCCCCATAAGTGATTTGAAATTCGGATAAAACGGAAATGCGTCACAAGAATTTATTATTTGACGGTCCCCGGTTCTAATATAATGAGATAAATTCACGACTCCAATAGCGCCGCGGTATGAAGCGCCCGACTCTCAGCGCCCAGAGAGACATCCAGCGAACGGAGGTTCGAAACCTACAAAATCCAAAAAAATAAACATTTTTATTTTTGTAAGATAATGCCCAATCTTTAAACCACTCTAAAAAAAAGAAAGCGACATCTAGCGACTTTCTAGTTTCAGTGCGTGTGAATTGCACACTCTCATTTTATTTTTTATTATTTGTCTTCAAAACTATTTTTCCGATTATCTCACTAGTCACTCAGCCGAGTAACCGCCCAACCCCTCACCCCAACCATACATGTTTAATTGCTACTGATTTTTTATGTTTCAAGTTGAAAAAAAATCAAAAATTTACGAAATTTTTTACTTCAAATAATGTCAGGAATCACTGGTTAAAGTTAAGTACATCCCTTAGTATTATGTATAGAAACTGACATGCCGACATCAATTCCTAACATATTTAATTAGATGCAAATGCATATAAAAAAGCAAGTCAAAATTGCAACACCGAAATGAAAAAAAAATGTTGAAATAACGTTTAATACCTACAAGTATATATTGTTTCTAAGCATCTACATGTTAGTATCCATTGATTGTATGCGTGAAATCTTACGTATAAATATGCATATAAGTGTGTTTAAGTACGTTGTGTTTTTTTTTATATACATATTTTTTTATATTATCTCCATACAGGAGGCCCTGAGGAAAATAAGAGGTCAACATTACTGGATTACTATTGAAAAGTAAAATATTGTATCAAGATAATAATTAAATAATTTCCCTCAGGGCCTATGTCATCTGAGATACTGTGTGTGCCTTTAAGTGTGTGTATGCCTATGAGTATTGTTGGGGACTTATATACCCGCAAAGCGGAAAGAATGGAGAAAATCAGGGAATTCCAGCAAACCCTGTTTTATTCCTTCGTTTGTCTAATCTCACCAAACTCGCGAGCGGAACAGTTTTATTTATTTATTTCGACACGGTAATAATAATAATAATAATAATTGGATAATTTATAAAGCGCCGTTTTTGTGAAAAATCACCTCAAGGGCGCTGAAGCGTCGTACGTAATCAAGTAAACACGCCTCCGTAATTAAAACTCACTATATGACAATTAGGTGTCGCTACGACGATTATTATTTTTCAGCCGAACACGTTGACTAATAATAGAGAACTCCAGTCCATTTTTTTTTATTTATTTTATGAATAATGACCTTCTAACTTAAATAACCGCATTTTTTTATTTTTAGAATTAGTTTTAATAGTTAAAATAATTGTCAAAGTTTTAATTTTTCAAGATCCCCTAAAACCACCATATGTATAGTGAATCGTGTGACGTCATCACTCCTGAAAAGTTACTATAGGATCGAGCAATCAGCTGATTAACTGCCGCCATTTTGAATGTCTTTGTTCGAAGTATTCTCCCTAGAAGTAGCATTACTATTTTTTGTGCAGTAGTTTTTGAATATTTTCAATAACAGAGATAAACTAATAGAGATACCTTTATTTTTGAAACATTATTTAGGCTTAAATAATGTTTCAATAAACACAACAACTAAATCTCTACAAACAGTGTGTAATTAAACGAATAAATTAATACGATGGCTTGTGTCATACCTACATTCCCATACAATGACTTTACGGTGACGTCACCGCTAAGCATTTCAATAATGCCAACTTGACGGCGTGTTTTTACGACCTGATTAAAAATTGACTTTTTAATAATTTTTTAAAAACTCTGCATTTAATATTATTAAGTAAAACTTATATATTCAGAATCAGCGTTTATTGGTCTATATGAACATATATTTTTAAAGCCAGAAGGAGGAAAAGATAGGAGGAAAAAATAATTTAGGTAGGATTTACAATTTTGGTAAAAGATACAAAGATGAATGCTAGGTACGAACAAGTGTGTTGCATACATATGTACACAGCTGACAATATATTTTATGTTTTTGTATTGTGAGTCACTTGAAATGCTACTCTTCTTTATGTATTTTCTAAATTATGTTTTCTCGTTATACGTGTGCTTTAGCTGTATAATTTATTGTGAATTGATCTGCTGACAAAATGATTTGGCAGTTTAGCGGGTGCTTACAATTTCGGGAAGATTTCTGATGTTTCTGTTTGAAAACTGAAAAATTTTTTCTCTAATATTGTCTTCAGTTATGTTTGGTTCCGACGTCAAAGCAGAAACACACGGTTGTTTTTCGGAACAAGTGAGAGTGAATCCAGATTAGTTCCAATTTATCGAACAGTATTAATACGCTTGCATCTGCGTGGTTGAATTCCAGAACCCGACTTCCATTGCATGTTCAACGCCACGCCTTATGCGCATCGCCACAAAAAAACATCTCTGTTCGTGAAATTTCAAGCAAAGCTACTGTTGGAATTCGGTTTTTAATTCAAGAATCTGCCAAAAAATGTCGCTACTTCTATGTATGTGCTAGGATTCATAGGCGGCTATACGCAATAAACGAGTATATTACATATGGCGTCATTGGGAGTCTCGGTTACTTGGTCACGGTTACTTTGTCTCTCGGTGAATAGCTGTCACTGAATCACAGTGGATCCGAGGAACTGGCTATTTTTGGAACCGGTTCCTATCGGATATATAAAATGATCACCAACACTCAAACTGGGCGAAGCCGAATTAAAAGCCGCCCGCAGGGCCTATCAGCAAAATCCTGCGGAGCGGTTTTTTTACTGCTAGTTTATTTTTGTTTTGCGAACTCGGAATAAGTCACACGCTTTCGCAATAAATTCATTGGCTCCGTTCCGGCCGGAACGACACACTCCTTTCCATTGTCAGTGATTAAATACTACAATTTGTACATTTACTCGTTATTACTTAACAAATAAACTAATTTGTATTTTTACTAAATACAAATTAGTTTATTTGAATGACGTGGTTTTCCAAGAACTATTAAAAATTTCCATTGTAAAGTATTTTGAATTTGAATTTGTATTTGTTGATCGGTATGAATTAAAACTAGATTTTGATTTAATTTACCTGAGAAACACATGAAAATTTACGCCTTAGAAGGAATTTTTTTCCGTACAATGCCTTAAAGAATTTTGTCCTGTTTCATCCATTGCAGCCGGTTTCACGCTGTTCCTATCAATTCCATTTGGCTGCGGCATTCGCTTCGAGACCATCTAGTCACCGAACCATCTAATTTTATCAACCTTGTTATTGACGGTTCTTCAATTTTTCATTATTATGAATAATGATGACTTTTTTTTACGTTAACTCCACACAGGAGGCCCTGAGGAAAATAATTTCCCTCAGGGCCTATGTCATCTGGGATGCTGTGTGGAGGGTCTTTTTGAGGAGAGGAAGGAATTAACATTGGTCTTGAAGAGACCCATATTGAAGGAAGGAGGAAACACAGAGGCCGGCAAATCATTCCACAGCCGAGCGGTTAAACACAAGAACGAGTCGAAGAAACGACCTGTTCTCATGTGACAAATGTCAACTGTGTACAAATGTTGGACACGCATTTGGCGTGTTTCCCGACTATGCACCGGTGCCAAAGGGATCAATGATGCTAGTTCCTCGGAGCATCTTCCATTGTAATACCGGTAGAACAAGGATAGCATTCCCATCCGACGCCTGTGCTCTAAAGATCGCAATCCGTCTGTTAAGATGGGAGAATCTATCCAACGGACCGCCCGTTTCTGCACAGAGTCGAGGGTATTTTTCATTTCTTTTGGAGCTCCAGACCAGAGGTGGCTGCCAAATTCAACCGTGGGGCGCACTTGTGATTTGTACAGGGTTAGCAGTTGTGTACTATTAAAGTAACTGCGGGCCCTGTACAGTACGCCCAGTTTTTGGGAGGCTAACTTTACTCTGGCTTCGATGGAGCCCCCATGCCTGAGCTGATCACTTTGGGTTACACCAAGCATATCAATGGAGGGCCTGTTCGGAAGTTTGCTTCTGTTTAAAGAGACTAGATTTTCATTTCGATCCCTTTTAGACGTAATCAGACATGATTGGGTCTTTGAAACATTAAATTCAACGAAATTATTTTTACCCCAAGAGAAAACACTCTCGAGGTAACCGTCCATTCTTTGCTTCAAAGCCCTACGAGCTGTTGGAGTTTGTGAGCCCTTTGGGGGCTTGTCAAATAAAAAACTATCATGAACTGTACTGTCATCCTGGACAGAACTGTACTGTCCACTTTGTTTAGTTGTCCTACCCACCCCTCATACCTTTTCCTTCCCAGACCTCCCTCCCCCCATACCCTATCATAAAAAAAATCAAACAATAAAATCATGACAACACAACTACCACAAATTAACAGTATTACAGCGGCGAGTAGTAGGAGACCCCGCAGGCCAAAAATGTTGGTGAATTACACCAACATTCGCGGCCTGCACACCAATTAAAACTCTGTCCACCACCACCTTTTTTCTCAACGCCCCAACCTACTATTCCTGTCTGAAACGCAGATAGCCGAGCCTGTAGACGCCTCCTATCTGGACTGCCCGGGCTTCACCAAGCAAGTTCAGACCTAAAGGAGGTGTCTGTCTCTATAGTCGAGCTGACGTCAACTGTGTGCGACTGTTGAATACGCAAAACTCCAGATTCGACGTAATGTACGTACGCGTCAATCTTGCCAGTACGGTAAGATTCTACGAATGTTTATACCGCTCACCGAACCTTAGCGAATCAAACACGTCCGAGCTCTTCAAACATTTAAGCGACACTATCGATGACCTCTAGCCCCGCTACCCTACGGCTGAGTTTGTGGTCCTGGGGGACTTCAATTTTTTTTTTCTTACATGAGCTCCACACAGGAGGCCCTGAGGAAAATAATTTCCCTCAGGGCCTATATCATCTTTGGGGATGCTGTGTGGAGGGTTTTTTTAAGGAAAGGAAGGAGAGGAGAGTTCTGGGAAGGAAAAGGGTTTAAGGGGTGGGTAGGAATCTGGGATTCAGTATGTCCTGGTCATCCGCCTCCAAGACCTAGACAAACCTCACCCCTTGAACCCGGGCACCCCTGCTAAATCACCAAACGTAGCGAACCACTTGGGGTGACCTATGGCAGAGGTGTTGGTTATCCAATAAAGGTTCCCGGAGCGGCGGTACCCATTCCCGCCTCCCAAATTAAAAATGTTCATAACGAACCTTTGTTGAAGTTCTCAGGATCAAACGACTCGGCTGGACGCCAAGCGGAATCCTTTGCCCTTTGCTACGGATTGGAGCAAATGGTTCAGGAGCCTACAAGGGTTCCTGATGTCCAGACTCACCGTTCCAATCTGTTAGACCTATTTTTAACTATTGTGCCACACGGTTACAAGATTGAAGTCACAGCGCCTTTAGGATCGTCCGACCACTGCCTGGTGACGACATCAATCCCTGTAAACTTCAGACCACCAAACGAGAGGCTGAAGAGAAAAGTGTGGCACTATAGGTCAGCAGATTAGTTTGGTCTGCGGGCACATTTTAATGCTTTCCCGTGGTCAGCTGTCTGTTTTCGGACTTCGGATCCCTCAAGATGTGCCCAGGAAATTGGTGAAGTCATCACATCCGCGATGGATGGCTTCATCCAATCTACTGTTAAGGAATCTGGTGTAGGCTCAAAGCCGTGGTTCAGTCGGAAATGCGCTGAAGCAGTGCGCCGAAAAAACGCGGCTTACCGAGCCTACAACACATCTAGAATATCCGAAGACAGAACAACTTACAACAAAATGGCAAAGGAAACCAAGAGAATCATAAATAGGTCAAAATACGAGCACGACCAGCAGATCAGCAGAAAGCTGGCTGCATGCCCGCATGGCAGCAGGCAATTCTGGTCGCTTGCGGGCTCAATAATATTATAATGTTAGCTATTAACAAGATTTATTTTTATGAGATAACATTTATTTGGAATGATAATTTGATATGTTGAACAGAGGGTGCAAAGGTACCAAGTGTGTGATCCCATTTCCGGATCAGACATAGATAATAGTTGTATCATAGAGATCTTAACATAACATCTCCCTTTTTTTTATAAAAAAAAAAATATTTTTTTATTTTAATTAACATAATAAATTTGAATTTTCATCTCTTGTCTCTAAATATTTTTCGACATTTTTTCTTACTACTAAATTATGACATTTTTGACAAAAATTATAATGAAAACATAGATATATATTTAATATTTTTAACAAACTAAAAACAGTCTCCTTCGTTAGACAATGCATTTACATTTGCATGAAATTATATAAACAAAACAAAAATATTTTTTCTTAAAAACTATGCATTTTATATATAAACAAAATTAAAACATATAATATGTTTGTATTTTATGTAAACATCTTTAATTAGTTTTACATGTATCTGTCAGGAATCTTCACAACTCTTCCTGATCTAGTAATGACTTGACTTGAGGTAGATGGAACCGCAAAATCTAAACTTGGAAAATACATTTGACTAGTATTCTGACTTTTATTTATTACTTCTGATGATTGACTGTCTTGTTGACTTTTTTCTTGGCTATTATAATTATTATTTTCATTTGACTTATCATATCTTAAATGAATTCTATTTCTTCTATATCTATTTCCATTTGAAGTTTCAATTATGTATGACCTTGGACTTTTATTCCACAACTCTTTTACTATTGCTGGCTCCCAATGACTTTCTGGTTTTCTTTTAAAAACTACTTTATCCCCAATATTTAATGGTTTTAAATCCTGACTACCTCTATCGGCATATTTTTTCATTTTATTTTGACGATTTTCTGTTTCTTTTTTAAATTCTTTAAATTTGACTACCTTTGGTTTTAATTTACTTTTAGTAGACGGTAAGTTACAACGAAGTTGTCTTGACATTAATAATTGTGACGGAGAAGGTAAATTCTCTTTTGGCGTTATACGATAATGTAATAATGACAAATATGGATCGGTTTTATCTTCTTGACATTTTCTTAAAATATTTTTTACGATTTTGACTGAACTTTCTACTTGTCCGTTTGACTGAGAATGATACGGACTTGTTGTTATATGATAAATATCCCATTCATACGTAAATGATTTAAATGCGACTGAATTGATTGGTGGACCTCCATCACTGACTAATTCTAATGGTATTCCATGTCGACTGCAAATTGATTTTAAATTTTTTACTACTACGTCTGCTGTGTAATGCTTATTCATATTTGCAATTTCTATAAACTTTGAGTAATAATCAACTACTACTAAATAATAAGTATTATTAAATGTTAAAATATCTACACCAATACGTTCCCAAGGGTAGTTTGATATTGGGTGCGATATAAGTGACTCGGGTTGATTAGATGGTTTAAATTTTAGACATATTTGACATTGTTCAATCATATTTTTAATATCTGAATTCATATTTGACCAATATAGAAAATCTCTAACCAATTTCTTTGTTTTTATAATCCCTTGATGCCCTTCATGCATTTTCTTTAATGTTTCTGGTATCATAACTGAAGGAATTATCAAAGAATGACCTTTAAAAACTAAATCGTTACACACGTTTATTTCTGATTGTATATTCCAATATTGTTTAACTAAAGAATTAATTTTATTTTTGGATGTCGGCCAACCTTCAATGTAGTACTTTATTAAAATTTGTAAAGCTGCATCCTCTCTAGTTGCTTTTTTTAATTTCTTCTAATTTTTGTGGTGTTACTGCCATGTTATTAACTATAGTGTTAACATGTAAATTAATAACACTTTCAAAAGTTAATGTTTCTGTATTTGGCAATGCCGACCTTGATAATGTATCTGCAATGTACAAATTTTTTCCGGGAATATATTCTACAATGAGATCATATTTTTGTAAATCTAGCATCATTCTTTGCAATCTGGCTGGTATGTCATATAACGATTTTTTAAATAAAGTAATTAATGGTTTATGATCAGTTTGCACATATACGGTTTGACCATATAAATATTGATTAAATTTATAACAACCACAAACTATAGCATATAATTCTTTTTCTATTTGTGCATATCTAGTCTGTGCTGGTGTGAGTGTTTTTGAAGAATATGCTATTGGTCTTTTGTCTTGCATAATGACCATACCTACTGCTGATTTTGATGAGTCAACAGATAATGTAATCGGTTTATTTTTATCGTAATGTGTCAAAATTGGTTCTGACCTAATTATATTTTTAAATTCATTGAACGACTTTTCGTAATTTTCATCCCACAAAAATTCTACGTTTTTCTTTAATAATTGTCTTAATACATTAGTTTTTTCTGACATATTTTTGATGAATGGACTTAAATAGTTAATCATTCCTAAAAATCTTTGTAATTCTTTTTTATCTTTAGGTGACTTCATTTCCCTAATAGCACTAATTTGTGAATAATCAGCTTTTATTCCTTCATCACAAAATATATGACCTAGAAATTTAATTTCTTTGACGTTAAATTTACATTTGCTCATGTTAAATTTTAAATTATTTTCCGTGCCTTATCTAACACTTGTTTTAAAGATTTATCGTGACTCTCTTGATCTTTTCCAAAAACTAAAATATCATCAATAAATATTGTTACTCCTTCAATATTTTCAAATAATTCTTTCATTACTCTAGTAAATATTTCTGAAGAATTTTTAATACCAAAAGGTAAACGTTTGAAACAATATCTCCCGAATGGGCTATTGAATGTACATAATTCTGCACTTTCTTCATCTAACGGAATTGACCAATATCCTGATGTTGCGTCAAGATGAGAAAAAATGTTTGCTCCATGAACTTTATATCTAATTTCCTCAAATGTTGGTAATGGATAATGTGACCTTTGTAATGCCTTATTTAAATTTTTGGGATCTAAACATAACCTCAATTTACCATCACGCTTCTTTACGATGACTAACGAACTCACCCATTTTGTAGGTTTTGTAATTTTTTCTATAACGTTTTGTTTTACCATTCCATCTAGTGCCTCTTTTAGTCTGTCCATTAGTTTGAAAGGAACTCTGCGTTGAGCATCTATTGTTGGAATTGCGTTTGGATCCACTGACAGATGACATGTGTACGGTATACATCCAAGACCCTGAAACACATCGATATATTGCCTTAATAAATTTTCAGTATTTTTATAGTTCACAAAAGAATTTTGATAAATTTTTTGAACTAAATTCATTTTTTCACACATCTTTAAACCAATTATTGTTTGACATTTAAATTTACATACTATGAATGTTATTAATTGACTTTTGTTTTCATTGAAATAACATTTTAAATTACATTCTCCAATTATGGGTACATTAAATCCTCCAAATGCTGTCACTTTAGCATTCGTGTTTCTTAGTAACGACTTAGGTATTTTTAATTTATTAAAATTTTCTAACGAAATCATATTTGCCATCGCTCCTGTGTCGATTATGGCATTTATTTTACAATTATTAATTGTTATTTCAATTATCCAATTTGTATTATGCAAATTATTAACATTTTGGATATTAATATGACTTATAAATAATTCCTCATTCATATTGTTAGACTCTGACTTGATTTTAAAATCATTGACTGGAATATTTAAATTAGACATGTAACAATCATAACTTTGTTTGTTTACATTTAAATTGTTTTGACAGATTTTCTGAGTATTATTATTCAAAATTAGTTGACCACTCTTATGTACTGAATTATTTTGACAATATTTATCTAAGTTCAAGTCTAAATTGATTGTACCAATATTAAAATCTAAATCACTATTATTATTAGAAAATAACATTCCTAAATTATGTTTAGAATTAATATTTTTACTGTAGCACATTTTCGAAAAATGACCAAAGGAATGACATTTGTGGCACTTAACTCTCATTGCCGGACATCTGGTGCGATGAATTTCTCCGCATCGTTTACATGATTGTACTTTTGAATGACTTCTCTGCGAGAATTGAAATGACCTTTCCTTTCCGACTGGATGATGACTTGTGTACTGGTTTGACTGACTTCCAAATCGATTCCTTGATGGACTTCTTCGGTTTCTTGACGTATTCCTCAATGTATCCCGACGACTGTGAATATTATGTATTTCACTAGTAGAATGAAATTCTTCTTGAAGTTCTGTTACAGCTTCATTTGACAACAACATATTTTGAGCAATATTGAATGCTTTGTCAGTGTCAATATCGGATTGTTGTAATAGATTTTCTCGAATTCTGAAATGTTTTTTGTGCATATTTATGATAAAAATATCTTTTAAAATATCATCTGCCATATTTCCAAATTCGCATGACGCAATGTACTTACGAAGTGACAATAAAAAATCTTGAAAATTTTCATCTTCTCTTTGTCTTCTTGTGAAGAATTTATATATTTCCATTGTTTTATGTTTTTTCGGGGTAAAATAATCCTCAAATTTTTTAATAACCACGGCGTATTTTGCTGTCTTATTATCGACATCGGTCCATGTGTTGAAAATTTCGATAGCATTCTCGCCCATTGAAAATAAAAGTAGAGCAACTTTTTTGGAATCTGTAGCGGTATCTTGATTGCATGCTTGCAAAAATAATTCAAATTTTAAGATCCACTTTGACCAGTTGTGTGATAGATTTCCATCGAAACTCATTGGCGGACAGGCGATTACACTCGCCATTTTTATTTTTATTTTAATCACTTAGAATCTTTTCAATCTTTTATAATTTCACGTAACGTATTATTTTTAAATAAACTTTACACTTGAGACTTTGATGTTTTTTAACTTCTGACACCATATTATAATGTTAGCTATTAACAAGATTTATTTTTATGAGATAACATTTATTTGGAATGATAATTTGATATGTTGAACAGAGGTACCAAGTGTGTGATCCGGATCAGCCATAGACAATAGTTGTATCATAGAGATCTTAACATAACAAATAGGTCGCAATTTCTGCAAATCCAATCTGCCACCTCTTACCAGACCTGACGGCTCACTAGCAAACACCGCCACCGAAAAGGCTAACTTATTAGGTAAAACTCAACCCTCGATGACCAAGGTGCTGTCCCGACGTCGGTTCCTCACTGCGCTTTTCGTATGAAAAAGCTGAGGATACGGCATCGGGAAGTACTCCATGTTTTACGAGGGCTTGATGTTAATAAAGCTAGTGGGCCTGACGGAATATCTGCCCTGGTACTGCAGAGGTGCGCTACAGAAATAGCTCCAATTTTGACGAAGCTTTTTAAAATGTCCCTGAAGACTGGCTCTGTGCCCTCTGGTTGAAAAAAAGCGGTTATCCATCCTATTCCAAAGAAGGGTGACTACTCCAACCCGGCCAACTACCGCCCCATAGCGATCACATCAGTTCTGTCTAAGGTGATGGAACATGTGAACAACGACAAACTGCTCACATACCTCGAGAAGAACAAAATTATTAACGACCGTCAATACGGATTCCGGCGGAACCGCTCGTGCGGTGATCTTCTCGCGTATGTGACGCATGTTTGGGGGCGATGCCTGGAACATTTCGGTGAGACCCAAAAGGTTGTATTGGATATTTCCAAGGCCTTTGACCGGGTTTGGCACCGAGTACTTGTCAACAAACTGCCTTCTTATGGACTTCCCGCATCCTTGTGTACGTGGATTGCCGACTTCTTAAGGGAGAGGTCGATTCAGACGGTAGCCGATGGTTTCACCTCTTCCTCACACTCGATAAATGCTGGCGTCCCACAGGGATCGAAGGAATTTCACAATTTCCAGGGTTGTTGAAATGCCACTTTGATGAGTTGTCATGGATTAATGAATATGGTGTTTTTAGTGTTGAGTGGTTCCGTTTCAGTCTGTATTTTATTTTCTGTATTTGTATAGTTTTGCATGCAGCTTTTTATTTGGGATTTAAATATTGTAACGCTGTTGTGATTTATGAAAGAGAGTGGTATTTTGTCTTAGAGAATCTTTTTTGTCCAAATGTTATATTTTTAGTTGCTTTTTGTTGGTGCTTTTCGACCCTGAGATCTAGTTTTAGACAGTATAATTTTCATGATGGCTTTTTGGGTTTTAATTATTAAATAATTTATATTATTTGATTTTTTGATTAATTCGTGTACAGACAGATTTTTAGTGAGAATCCAAAATTTCAGTTGGTTCGATACCATGGGGCCTAAGTTATGATCCATCAAAGGCGTTACAAAGCACCCACTGCACTATGAAGAAATTTAAAAGTCTTCTTTTGGTAGATTTTTTGATTGATTCGTGTACAGACGAATCCAAAATTTCAGTGGGTTCTGTGCCGTAGGACCTCAGTTATGAGTATATAATACCCTAAGTAGTAAGAATCCATCCAATTAATTAACAGTGCAAATGACAATTAGGATATTGTCATTTGCACCGGCCGGTCCAATAATACCGTATCGTAGCGCCATGCTGTAGATCTCGATAAAAATTTTTTACTGACGACATTCCTGATGGTTTTGATATGATGATTTTGTGTGGAGGAGATCTTAATTTTTGTTCACATGTATTTGCTTTTACAATCCACTAATACTGTTTGTATGTTTTCCCCAGGCTCTTGTACTTATATTTAACCCGGAATTGACGGACCTACCTGAAGTTGATTTAAATTTTCTAAAAGACTCCAACAAGAAATTCGATACCGTGCGTTACTGGATTCTTCTAAGAGAGTACATGAACGGTCTGGAGTGGTTTAATGAAGCTGTGACATATTACGTAAACTTTTTAAAATCATTTTTTACGGTTAAACCCCTTGATAGCTAACTTAACTTTACCTATGATCTGTTTTGTGTTGAAACTATGAGGAACCGAATATGGAGCGACTTTGATCATCGCGGATGTCTGCATAACTCTCGCCACTCCGTTTAATATTTTTATGGTAACTTGATTACATTACAACGATGCCACGCGACGCTTCGAAAATCAGAATCAAATTAGTTGATTTCTAGTTGTATTCAAACATTGTGTCAGTTTAACTGGAATCTGTTATTTTTAAGATATTTTCAGTGAAAAAGAAATGTAAATGGATTTAATAAACTCCTCATCGATTATAGTAGTTTCTATAATACAAAGCACATCAGTGTCTATCGACATATAATTACTTGAAAACTTGAACAAGCATTTCCTTATTTCATTTCATATTTATTTTTGGGATTGGCGTATAATTGTAATATGCTTATAAAACTTGTGTATATATAAAAGTAATGCATGAATTATGTTTTTTTTTTTCCCCAAACCATATCTACCAATATTTTTGTAAAATTGTTATATAGTTTAAATGACGACAATTGATTGAGGCTAATAACTTACAAACATACTTTGAATGAGAACAGCATTATACCCGCAGATATCATAATATGCACAATAGATAGAACAGACATCGTCTAGTAAGGCGGGTTACTTACTTGTTTGTGTATGATAATGTTATATCAATAAACGCCCGGGTTGCTGGCAATTAAAAAAAAAAAAATTTACTAACAATCAAGTGAGCAACCAATTCTTTTGATGTTGTGTAACCGTACATGAACTATTACTTTACATTAACAATAAATAATCATAGTTGATTAGTTAAAACTGGTTTAATGCCTCTCCCGATCAGACGACAAAAAAGAATGATATTTAGAATTTTTACAGCGAAAAGAATAAGAACAGCTCTCAGATAAATCTAACAGTTGAAGCGGGACGTTAAAACCTAAGAACTTAACTGTTAACTTAACTTTACTAATCCTGTAAAATCCCCGTGATTGAGATTACTTCTTGTGTGTTCAATGGTATTCAAGACAGCTCGTGGATCGTTTTTACAATGAATAATTATTCGGCAACGAACGACCGTTCATAATCGCGTTGGTTATAAATGGTTCTGAAATTTCAGGAGAGCTTTTCTTCTCTCGCTTCTCAACTACCTAAGTTCGGGTATCTTCGTAACCGTTCGGGCTAAACCCGAATTAGCGACATCTCTTGCTACACTAACTACACTGTAAAGTAGGTACACTACACTATACTACACCCTCGCATCACTGAAAATAAATAATCAACTATATATATACTATATTATACATCATCATCTTGCACTTGGTTACTTATATTCGAAGGTTCTGAGAAAAAGATTTTAATTCAAAAATTACATGTGAGGTTTTAAATAAAGCATGATTTTTAAAGATACGATTTTAAATAGTATTTAGACATGATTTTAAATGTTTCAGTATTTCATTGACAATAATTCCTATAAAAATAATTTACGCAATGACAATAATCAACAGTTGGACTAGTTGATTAAGTATTGTTGTGTCTTGGTAAAGGTGAAGTATTGGCCTGGTGCGAAATCCCCCTGCCCAAGGTCCTCGTTGCAGTATCTCTGTATGCTCTTTCATCTCCCCTTGCAATCCGAAATCAGGAGAAAAAAGAGTCAATCTATGTAGTAAAGTCACGTGGGGTAACCGTAATCAGTTTTTACATTGGGATTTTTGTATTAAAACGATTTAGGTATTTTGCTTATTTTTTGTTTATTGATATGATTGATTATTAAGGCATCTCAAACAAACATAAAAACCTTATGTAGTTCATAAATCAAAAAGTTATATAAAAATGTTTACATGCATGTCGATTACGAACCCTTACCCCACGTGCGGGGTAAGTATTCACATACCGTAGAGAAGTGTTCAAATCAGATTAGTGGTTATCTTTAATAGAATTATCACTTTGCACCCATGTAACTAACAATATTTTACCAAAAATTATCATAGACCACATCGCTCTGACTCAGTTGGTTATACAACAGCACACATCGGTAAGCAAACATGTCGATAGCAGATGACAAAATTTAAGAAAAAGCACGAAAAACAGTAATTTACCTAACAATTTTTATTTTCAACTTAGGATTCACTGTACTTTATATCCTGCTTCAATGCGACCCAAAACGCCACTGAATTAAGTAACGTGCGGGCGCGAAACAGGCACGACCACCTCGGAAACATCATTGCGAACACTTACACTCTGCGTACGGTTACCCCACGTGACTCTAAGGATGAAAATGAAGATTTTTCTCTCAGGGTCTCCTGTGTGGAGCTAATGTAAAAAAAACTCTTGAAAAGCACTTTATAATATTTTTTGAGGGTTTTTTTGGGGGTACAAATTTTAATTTATTTACGACAAATGTGTGTTCCAATATAGTATTTAAATCGGTGGTGTGTGAATTAAATTTACGTTCATCAAAATCATTTTTTTAATAATTTTATATTTTATCTTTCAACATAGAAGGTAAAGCAATTTTTTTAATAATTATCATTTCTTAATTTATTGCTAGGGCAATCCCAATAATGGGGAGTTATGTAACTCATTTTAGGTTATTCCCTTCAATATAATATATATCATTGTAGAAGAAGATAATTCATTTGAATAGAATTATTAATTAGATTATTAAATCTCTCGATTTATGTAAACGAAAATAAAATACAAAAAATATAACATATAGAAAAAAAAACATTCATAAAGAAAAAAAAATGTCGACAGGTGTCCCTTATAAATAAAATCGGATATGTTGATCCGAGACACTTTCTAGGTTACAAAACAGTTCTTCGAACGTTTGTTATCATTTAAAAAGTTAATTGCCAAAAATATGGATAACAAGAATTGGACGAAGATATATATACCTACTGTTAATTCTGAATTTGAAATATGAGATTGACAAAAATGACTTAAAAATGAAAGGCTCAGTGGTTGAATTGATTAAGGCGCTAGTCCCAGTAAGACGATAGAGATCCTGTGTTCTTGTCCCAGTTTCGATTGTTAACTTTTTATATTTCTGTGACATATTCTTTTTCATATTTTCGATTAGATTTTTTTTATATTATCGTCTTCTTCAATCACCTATCTCTTCATTTTTAAATAGAATACGTCGAACACCTGACCCCAAATAATCCTAATTAGCTATTTTTCTAAAAGATAATTTTTAGGTGGTATCCTCTTAAGCATTTCTAATCAGAATATCAAATAAAAAGATTTTTGGTGTCATAAATTGGCAATTTGGTCCTGTGTGTGCCACACCACGTGGTAGTTTTTTTTAATGTTTTATTTGGTTATAATTCGTTTACACCTTACATCTAATATATTCTCTTCTAAAACTACTATAATATTATACTTCTACCTACTAAAATTCGGACTTCACAACCGCAAGTTTCCTTAGTTCACCGCCCAAAGCAGTCTACTCCAAGTGCGCTTGCATAAGATATGACTAATTTTGATTGGGTTAACTAATATAGTACCTAATTAAAATTATCACAACAAGCATTTTTAATTCATTTGACCGAGTTTAAATTTGCGTAAATTTGACTTTCGTCATATATTTGAGCATACTAAATCATAATAGAAAACGAATCAGCGTGGAGTTATAACGACATAATAAATGAAACTGTATAATATTGAACGAATCCAATGCAATATTCATGCATATCGTGTGCTTTGGTACGGTTTATTATATTATATTTTCCCTCGTAAACTTTACACAGAAAATCTGAAGGTTTTCCTCAGGAATATCTCTTGGGACGGACTTGGACTTGAAAATTAAGCAAAGTCTTCGAAATACCCATGTTGTAGGAGAAATATTGGAAGAAAACGGAGAAAGCTGGCAAATAATTCGTTTATTTATATTTACTTGAACAAAAAATACGTATACCTACATCTTAACAAACCTTTGACAAGGAGATTTCCGTTTTAGAACAGTCAAATTGCCTGGTTCGGTTCACATTTGGTAGGTAGATGCTCTTATTTGCAGAACTTAATACTAAATGAATGAGGTTACAAGTGGCGTTTACATTTGTAATTGTTAGATTCACAGTCAGGTACAGGATTATAAAAGCAATAAAGCAATTAAATATAGTATTATTAGTAAAAGCTACTTAGAAAGCATAAAAAATTAAGATGACAATATATTAAAGCTATAAAGAAAGCAATAAATTAGCTCATTGGTTCATGAAACACAAAAATAAAAAATGAAATCTTTCTTCGATATATTTCGCATCCGAAAGTTCGAATTTGTTTTTAAGAAAATGTATGGTCGATTTGAGAATAGAAAATCATAATTTTTTTAAATAGTTTCTTGATCTCTCTTGTGTTTTCATATATAAAAAAATTATAATAATGTACAAGTAAAGTGAATCAATTCCTCATAGTCTGAAAAAGATTGCCCGTCAAGCAAACATTTTTCAATTATGATAGTGCCGACCGGTTCGGTGGTTCGTTCGTACATAATAAATCTATTTAAAAAAAAATTGTATCTTAACAATGAAAAGTAGTTAAAACGAAATGTGTATTATTAAGTATATTTGAAGCACCCCGGCAGACGGCCGAGACGAGCTCTAGGCTACAGCCTATTGGTAAGTCGGGCCCTGGTCCCATGTCTCCCAGCAATTTTTCAGGATTCCTATATCGAACGTGTCATAGGAATACGTGTGCATTGAACGAGTGCGCGAAAGCATATGACAACCCTGGAAATTCAAGATTGGAATTTACGCTGTCACAGAGTACCGTGCCGCGAGCACGACAATCTGAGTGCTGCTATTGGCTAGCGGAACAATGTGCATGTGATGCCCCTTCCAAATGATTTGTCTACAACGCAATTATGTCCTTTAACTAACTAATCAATTGAAAACATTAATGAAATTGATAATGAATACGTGCGGCAGCCTCATTGGACTGGAAAACACATCTAAATAACTACCTAATACTTCCACAAGGGAGTCTAGACAGCAATGATCAACCCCAAGGAATTGGCTGTCTATTTACGTCACCCCCACCATGCGACCAGCCGAGCCACTATTGGTCAATTCTGAACAAAGGAAAAATCTGAATCGTGAATATTTACGACAGCGAATTCATGTTCCGAAAAATTTGGAGCTCAATTTCGAGAAATTGGGAATAATTTGGATCAAGAAATAAACATCATCACCTAAAAATGAGTATATGCTACAAAAACAACCCAAAAACTGACGTCTATCAGTGATTGTTGCACTTTAAGAAAAATATTTACTGTTTAAAATTGTACCTTATATCACATATGTATACTTGTACCTTTTCTTGTAAACACAATAAAAATGATGTGAGACTTTGGTATCCTAAGTTGGTAAGATCATGGCAAAAACTATCACACATAATTTTGACACAGCTGACTTCCAATCGTAGCGACCAGGGAAATTACCTAAAACAAGTACCTTAGAAAAATTAAGGAGGTTCTGTCCCCCAAAAGTCCGACCTGAGTTTGTCCTATAAAAATAGAAGTCAAACCGGTAGGAAGTCAGTTCAAAACTATCAGCCAAGAAGAAAGATACCAACTCAAGATACCAACAGTCTCCAAGTTCAAACCTCTTTTAAAGTGTTTTAGTCAGTCTTAGATTCAGTTTACCTATCCCAGTATCCCAGTAACCTAAAAACCCCAGTCTCCCACAGTCTCCAAAGTGAAAAATATTTATTTTAATCCAGTACTAAAATCAGTTTTGCCATTATACCTAGAAGCATTTTTTGTCAAAGTAGTAAATTCATTTAAAAGACCAGTGGCGTTCCAAAATCCACTGGCGTACGAAACTCCATTGGCGTGTCATTGTGGCCAGCTCCCTATTATATTTAGTTTATGTACAAACGTCTAGTACAATTCCTTTATAGGTATAGGTAAAACACTTTAAGTTGGAAGCAATAAAATGCTTAGTATTGATGTATTGGTCTATCTGTGTGAACGTAAAGCGACGCCCACAAATCCGATAAGGCTCTCTGTCTTGCTTACGCCCACTTATTGTAACTAGTTAGAAGAGAGGCAAGTTTAACGACACCATTTTGAGGCTGTACTTACAGGATGTCCTATTCATTCGGTTCGTAATTTGATTTAAACATACGTGCATCTACATTTCGCAAGTGACAAATAATGACAAATTTATAAATTTGAAATAATAACTAGTGTTTGTAAAGTGTGCAAGTTTAATATTTATTACGATATCATGGAGCCCTGTTACGAAACGGAACGTGGCTAATCACTAGATGGACCAAATCGTGAAATTTTAATCCGTATGTTTAATTATTTTACTTATTCATAATGAAAAAAAAACGGTGGTCCACTTTTAAGCATAAATGACTTGTATGATTTGACGTCTAAGGCAATTGGAGTATCACAGACTAGGGAACGTACCCATACTACGTGACACTTTTAGGGGGGGGGGGGTCTTCAAAAGGTCACGCTCCATACAAATGAGCGTCGGGTTGCTTAGGATTTTGGTCACCGGGGGGGGGGGGGGGGTTAAAAATTGCAAAAAGTTGGTCACGTAGTATGGGTACGTTCCCCTAGTACCTATTCAACAGTTAATTTTTTGTACCTTTGTGTTAGTAATCTGTTATATTTTAGATAATATACGTATAGATAGTTGCTGATGATGACTGGTACATAATTAAATAATTAGTATTGCTGATGATTGCTAACACATAATTATAAAAAATAAATAACCCATAAGCAGCCAAATTTGTAAGCCCAGGTTTTGGAAATCACCCTTCATTTCATCATTAGGTTCTTAGTTTAGGTAAACCAAGTAATTCATGCGTATTGAGTTTTAAACGAAACTTTACAAATGTCGAATCCGTAAAAAAAATGGCGGCAATGGAGATGTTTTATATGGGAAATTTTTAACTTTGAATGAAAACCGAATTAATCTTTTTAAATAACATAATATTTTTTTAACCTTGTTGTTATTTATGAATACCCCTTTGAATTCAATCCTGAAGATTATCGCATTTAGTTAATAAATTTATTTTTCTTCCTAAACCTTCAGTATTTCTATAAAAATGTTGTAAAACAACATTAGTTTTATGTTACCGATTTAAACACGCTTTGGATTCGAATTCTCAATTGTGAAATAATTATTAAGTGCTTTTTTGTTAAAAGCCCAAAACGAAACACGCTGTACGAAAGTTTTGCATCTGTGCGAGTACTGTGATGAAGTCAACTTAACTTGCGAGACCTATACAAGGCACCGGAAAAAAATAAATATATTTAGAGCAACTCCACCATAACCCGAGGTGCGATCTGTGCTACAACCTAGTAAGAATAGTAAGCCTATTTGTAAGTCGGGCCTTGGTCCCATGTCTCTTTGTCACACACCAGGGTTACTTAATTACTTAGTTACAAGGCACAGGGAATTTAAGAACATATATTGTAAGCGACCCCATCATCACATAGTCCAGAACTAAATTAGCGTAATTTTTTTGTTTTTGTTTACATTAACATTTTGGAACGACAGACGTATGAATCCATCCCTTCCACTCTGGTGCAAGGCGATGGGTCGAGAGAGTTCGGCCGGAGAGGTCTTGGTTAGATCTCCCTCAACCAATATCTCCCGGTCCGGCCCGACATGCAGTAGGAGGGCAAATGCATTGATTGGCCGCCAAGACCTTCACAAAGCTCACCCTATGAATCCGGACACCCCTGCCAAGTTATTAAACGTAGCGAACCACTTGGGGTGACCTATGCAAGGGTGTTGGTTATCCTATAAATGGTCCCCGGAGTAGCGATACCCATAATCGCCTAATGCAAGCTGGCAGGTGATTGGTTCGTTAAGATATGGAAACTTATAACTAAACTATCGTACGTAAATGAACATCTAATATTAAAAATGAGTATCTAACATTACAAAAACGATTTACGCAGAAAAGTCTTTAATTTTCTTTGGGTAAATATAAAGTTTGTGTAAAATCAATTGATTTTAGTCGGAGATAATTTAGATTTAGGGAAACCGGGGTAAAACGGAGTTACTAATATTACTTTAATATTAATTAAGGGAAAATGTAAGCGTCTCAATAATATGAGAATAAATTAAAAATCAGAATAAATAATTTTACCAACTAACACGGTTTCCCTTCAGGAAAATCTACTTTGACTAATTTTTTAATTTTCCATAACTATATGTAGGTATATCCGAATCCATGTCTAAGAAGTTAGTTGAATCTGTCTATACCGATTTCAGCAAAGCTTTCGATAGAGTTAATCACAATCTGTTATTAAAAAATTTCATAAATTAGGAATAGCAGGGTATTTATACAAGTGGTTTAACAGTTACTTAAATAACAGAGAATTGGATGGTATTACTTCATACTAATTTATCGCTGGCAGCGGTGTTCCTGAAGAGGCACATATTTTTGATATTTGTGAATGGTGTTCTTGATATTTCCAACGATATCCAAATTTAATGTTTGCGGATGATATAAATTTATACAAAGCTTAATAATGAGATCATTATGAGATCATTAATAATGAGATCATTATGAGATCATTAATAATGAGATCATTATGAGATCATTAATAATGAGATCATTATTAAGCTTTATTAATAAAAAAAAACCATTCATTTATGAGTACCCTTCAATTATTTTGTGATGACAACTGTAACCGAGGTGAATGATTTGGGTGTAAACTTTGATCAAAAACTGAATTTTATAAACCATATTGAAATTACATTAAATAAAGCTTTGAAAATGTTGGGTTTTTTAATAAGAATATGCAGCCAATTAAAAAATATTCAAACCTTTAAAAATTTGTAGGGGCAAGTGGACAATTTGGACAATTTTTGTATTTTTTTCTTGATTTTTTTTTTCTTTAAATTGGACCACGTCAAATTCTTATTTTTTCAAATCTTATGAATTGGTCAATTAGGCATCTTTTACACATTTTTGCATTAACTTTTCTTCAATGATTTTTGATTTATTGGCAATTTTAAAAAAGTACTGCCAGATTGGATGTAAAGAGCCACGAATGGTCGTGAGAGGTAGACAGGGGAAGAAGTGCACAAAATTGTATAAAAGACTTTGAATCTGGAGGCTAGGGACTGGAGCCGATAGCCAACGCTGGAAGATGTTGAAAATTGGCCTGTTATATCTACGTTGTAAAGAAGAAACGTTTAGTGAATTTTTCTTGGTGAACGCACAATATTCCTGACGATGTAAATTAAATCTTTCTAATCTGCAGGAACCAAAACGTACTCACAAGGCTGGTAGAAGTGGAAAACTCATTCGTTCAGCTGCGGCACCCCGCCCCGGTATCCCCTCCCAAACTAATCAATACTTGCAAATTTCCTTTAAAAACTCTCTACAAAACAAATAACTGCAGTTCGACCACGAAAACTGATTGAGAGTTATAAGACATAAACACCTGAATAAAATTTCCAAAATGACAGTTTTTGGTGTTTTAGTTTTGCTAGCGGGATTATCTCTCACACACAGTTCAGCAGAACCAAGCAAAAGCCTTACTGAATATGGTATCAATACACTTTTTTTTAAAAGCAGCTACTAATATTATATGAATTAAATGGCCTTTATAGAAAGTTGCGGCGTTTGTAATAAACGATATAAAAAACGTAAAAGATCTTCAAAATTAAATGGATAGTGATAGAGCTCGTCCGACAAAGTTGAAAACGAACATTTTTTTTAATGAAAAGACAAATAACTTTATTATTTTTAATTGTAAAACTAACGTTTTTAAGACAAGATTTTTTATGCATAGCACAAAGGGACACGGGACACGGGTTCAAGTCCCGTTGGCGTCATGTATCTTTTCTCGGAAGATTTTTCAATGTGGATGAGTGTTTCAGGCTGATAATTACTGCTTATAATAATTGTTACAAATAACTTTGCTTAAATCACTTTTATTTATACACAATCAACATGTTTCGTGAATAATTTGATCCTGATGATGTGAACATCGTTCACGAAACATGTTGATTGTGTAAAATAAAAGCGATGTAAACAAAGTTATTTGTCTTTTCATTAAAATAAATAATGCCATCACAAAGTGAAAACCTTTTCGAAGAAGTTTTCATGGAAAATTTTTTTTTTTTTTACATACACTATATTTATTTATTTTTTTTGGAAACAAAAACAAAAATTTAAAAGAAAAAAACGCCTTCAAAGGGATATTGTTAGAACATATTTATTTATCTTGGCCACTTTGTTGACGAGCAACTAAGATGAAACTTTCGAAGTTATAAAATTTAATCTAAACTTTACTGATTCGCTTCTTCAATAATCGCAAATTCACTTTGTTGCATCATTTTAATTGGATGAAATCAGCATCCACCACTCAATCAAAATTATCAACTAGTTTCGAAACCGATGGTTTCTTCGTAAGGATAAAATAGACAAAAACATTATAAAGAGTGGTAATTAATTATTTAAAAGCATTATAAAAAAATATGTAGGTACATTAGAATAGGTAACAATCGCATATATTTAATATTTAAATAAATGAAGACAATATAAGCGAAACTCAATCGAAAATCTGGAAACAGAAAAATCAGAAAAACATATTGACACCTCTGGGACTCGAACCCAGGACACTATCTAGAGAGCATTTAGTTCGGGTTTGAATCTTGCAATCATACATAAAGATAGTTGCCAATAATATATGTGTTAAAGAAAATGAAGATAATGTAGGTGGTTCTTAGTCGAAGTATGGTACAGTTAAACATGACCGAATTTCATATCGACACCGTGACGCAGTGGTTAGCGCGTTTGCCCGGAAAGCAAGAGGTCCTAGGTTCGAGTCCCAGAGGTGTCAATATGTTTTTCTGATTTTTCTGTTTCCATTTTTTCGATTGAGTTTCACTTATATTGTCTTCATTTATTTAAATATTACAAGTTGAGGTTTTACTCATAAAGTTAAAATAAAAAAAATAGCATATATTTAAGGTTTCAAGCCAACTCCTAATCAATCAATACCTCTTTGAAAAGTCATTAAAAGCTAGAAATTTTTTTTTTAAAAAAGCCCATAACTTAACCTAACAGTTGACTGGTTGATAGCTGAGTTGGCATCGCGTTTGGGTCTCACCCAGATATCCCGTGTTCGATTCCTCGGCTGGCTGAGTCCTTCATCACAACACAAACAACATTTTACGCTTTCTGTGATGATAGTAGATTTTCAAATATTGTCAGGTTATTCGTGACCCGGGAACATTTGTCTTTCTCTTGAAAAAAAAATAATCTTTTTAACCATTTTTTTCATAACTTTTAATGTCTTTTCGAAAGTTTTGTCGAGTTGATTTAGTTCTGAGTTGTCCGGTCCCATCACCATATTTAAATATTAGGTCCTTACATATGAAATTAGCGTTTTGCCGTACTGGCAACTTTGATCTCAAATATCTTCTCTTTGGTTAGGAATTCCAAATTCAAATTTATACAGCTATTTACTCATATATTTGTGTTCCGAAAGTTATAATTCATTTGTTTTTTCCTTAATTGTTTTTTTTCTTTGCGTCACTTAGTTTACAAAATGGAAAACTTGAAATATCGCGTTATTTACGAGTACGAGTTCCACCGTGGCACCAGTGCTGCAGAAACGGCTCGAAGGATTAATGATGTGTATGGCGACGATGCCGCAAAAGAAAACACAGTGCTTGTTTGGTTCCAACGTTTTCGTTCTGGAAATTTCGACTTGCAGAACAATCCCCGTGGACGGCCGGAGACCAAAGTTGATAATGAAGAATTGAAGGCTATTGTTGAAGCGGATCCATCGCAAACCACGTCCGAGTTAGCTGCATGCTGCGGCGTTAGTGATAAAACTGTTTTAATCCACTTGAAGGTGAAAAAGCTTGAAAAGTGGGTACCTCACGAATTGAGTGAAGCAAATCAACCAACGTGCGTTAGAACGCTAGACCATACACTGCACAACAGACGGCTACCAAATTAG
Source organism: Limnephilus marmoratus (assembly GCA_917880885.1). Lineage (NCBI taxonomy): Eukaryota > Metazoa > Arthropoda > Insecta > Trichoptera > Limnephilidae > Limnephilus > Limnephilus marmoratus. The sequence goes on from OU862921.1 coordinate 27,714,312, forward strand.
AGCAGCTTCAATTGGAATGTCTAAGACATTCACCGTACTCTCCAGACCTTGCCCCAACAGATTACCATTTTTTTCGAAATTTGGATAACTTCTTGCAAGGGAAAAAATTCAACTCCGATGTGGCAGTCCAAACCGCCTTCAAAGATTTTATTGATTCCCGTCCGAATGCTTTTTTTAGTAGAGGGATCGATGAACTACCTATGAGATGGCAAAAGTGCACAGATAGCAATGGTACATACTTTGATTAAATAAATATATTATATTTAAAAAAATCGACTTTATGTTCCTCCCATACAAAACGCCAATTTCATATGTAAGGACCAAATATTAAAAACTTGATGATTTTGATTAAAGTAGTGGTGTATACAAAGTGATTTTTTTTCATTTAAAGTTATTCAGTTCAGATTTTTTAATCATATTATTTTCAAAATCTTACTTACCAATTTTTCGAAAATTTTACATTTTTATTACCTTCGAAATAGAAACATCTTGACTAGCGTTTGAATTGTCATTTGCATTTTTTTAATATAGGAATTCTCTGTTATCTCTCTAATTACGTAGGTTAATCAAATTGTGGTATTTTCTTTTACAATACCTACTCCTTTTTTGGTCTTCCTTCCTAGTTTGTTTTGAGGGAGCGGGAGACAGAACGAGAAATAAAAGGCGTCAGTCGGTGTATTGAGTCGAAGTCTTAATTTGTAGCGCTACGTAGCGAGGTCGAAGCGGAGCGGGAGCGGAGTGACAGTAGTGCCGGTAGTGATGCTGCTGCACGATGATGTGAAGATGAAGGTCAGGACACTACGGCGGTGAAGATCACAGGTCTTCAGGAAGCCGGCGTGTTGCCCTACACCATGGCGGTGTAGACGTGACCTTGGTCCAGGCGGTCGATCGACGTCGTGTTGACGGGATATGGCGGCTATGTGTCAATGTGTCCTTTGAGTCGGAGCACACACGTGACGCAGGAAGGAACCTTGAGAGGCGATGAGGATGAATTCTGGCAGCGGAACGCGGTGGGTTCGTGGTGCCAGAGAACGGGTTGAGTCCCAAGCAGAAAGCACGGCGGACTTTGTGTGCTGCGGACGGAGACATCTCATGTCGAGGCGCGGAGGGCCGGACAGCGGATGGTGTTGAAGAAAGAATCCTCGAAGGTGCTGGACATGTTCCTGGGTCACACTGGATAAATGGTGTTCACTGTTGGCTGCGCGAGGCCCGTGCCCCGCGCGGGCAGGTAGAGAGTTACTACACTGCACTTGTTGTATCACAGCCCGATGTGTAGGTGAGTCGACCAATGAATGGAAATTAGACTTAAGACTGAGCTGCATGCGGCTGGCGCTTGCTTATATACTCTGCCGGTCGGGCAAGTAGTTTCGATGACGGTAGGTAACGCCGGGTGAACTCACGCAAAGCCGAGATATCGCCCGATCTTTCTGCGGGCACTTGAACGGTACAGCCGTACGTTCTAGCTCTTTCGCGTAGGTGGCGGATTATTTACGAGGCTACCGTTATTACTACGCTGTATGTAGGTAGGTCATAGTTTCCAGTGCGTTCGGCTAGAGTCCAGTGGCGGAGCAATTAATTCGGCACAAGTGGCCGCCACAGTTTTATACGTGTGAGGATACGAGTACATTAGAATTTTTAAAATGAAATTTTCTATGAGTGCGGAAACAAAAAAAGATTTGATTTGAGATTTTCACGTCTAAAATAATATAATTTTTAAAATAACATTAGTAACAATCTATCATTCTCGTGTATTCGTAACGATGTAAGGAGGCATCCATGAATTACGTGAGCTGTTTTTTTTTCAATTTAGACTCCTCCCCCCCCCCCTTGGTGAGAGTTGTTAAAGGACTACATTTATTAGCAAATTTATTTAAATTAAAATTAAAAACTGCACCACCTTCCTTCATTTTTAAACAATTTAATTTTGTTTTTATTATCTCTATAATAATATAATATACATTATTTTCATCTAGACGTGTGATTTTTACTGACCCCCGCCCCCCCTACCCCACTCTGTTTAAATGAGATTTCACTGGATCCCCCCCCCCATTTTGAACTCACGTGATTAAAGTTATATACTTGTTCGCCTGTCTCGACACAGGTATATCCTAGTGAGACAGGCATTGCTCATATACTTTTTATATATAAATAAAAACAAATAAAAAAATGTATGCCCCCTAACTAGCTGAAAACCGACATTATTATTAAAAAACGAAAGCGATTTTCTGGAAGGTAAATAATACCAGGCTTCGTAAATAAAGAAAATATATCCAATCATACCAGTTTGGTACAAATTATTTTACAGGTCTAAGCGAGGAATCATCATCGTCGTGTAACTTGGAACTTACTGATCCCTCCTGCGGCTCAGCCTCAACCGAACAAGTTATCGAATCACCCCTTGCGGGCTATAAACAATTTGTACACTTAAGAGGGAGCCCGTGGTTTGTAGCTCCATGCAAAATTATCGGACGACCACTGGCAATCGAAGTACGAAACGACTCTTACGATTTCTTATTTTTTGTTCTATGAAGATAAAAATTATCTCAACAACTCTCAATATGAAATATTGGATGACCCGACGGTCGATTTCCAGACAGTGGATCCCCGAAGTTAGAATAATCATAAAATTTGTGCATTATTTACTAACTTCAAGTCTAAATCAACTTCAAAAATGCCTTTGATAATTAGTTGGTATGGACATCAAACTAAGTGCCAATAATTTTGTTCTTACACATTGATTTGTACAGAATATAGACAAATAGTTATTCCTTGATGGTTTTCAATGAAAATTTTACACTTTTGTTATTCGGCGGTACATCCACTCTGCACAACTTAGATATGACATAAACGTACTTGAACATTGGGTAAGTACGTTTTTTTTAAGCGACCAAGCAAAATAATTGTAAATACATTGTATTTCTCAGTCCTCCTCACCGGGTGTTCCTGTGCCGAGGCGGACTAAAGTTAATTAAAGTTAAAGTTTATTTGTCTTCTATGTCGTTTTTAGTGTTTTTATTGGGGTTTCATTATTGACCTTTTCAGCCATATTTTTGTTTTGATTTGTACTCATTATACTTTTTTAAGAGTTTTATGTTACGGAGTTTGGTTTTTTTTTTAAATTTTTATTTAATCATTGCATATAGTGGTTCCATTATTTGTGGATTTTTCGACCACCATGCTAGTCGATAAAGTAAGTATTGCAAAGTGCAAAGTTGTGCAAAGTACAATGTTGCAAAGTAAGCGTAGGTTGTAGGTATTCCGTGTATTACCTATAGCGTCTGAATATGTCGGGGGGCCATCTGTCGGGGAATCAACTGAGATGGCTCCGAAGAATATTTGTTTATTTTCTAATTGCAATTATGTGCTGCTGTGGAGTATTTATAATTCTAAGATGGTTCGTTTAGTGCAGCGCGATGGTTGTGCCCGCTGAAATTTGTCGCCTGCAAAAAATCACTATTGTTATCACACGTCCATTCTCCACTAAATTGCCGGTTATCCCTTCAAAATTGAAAAATTTCATCCCGATACCAAGATGACGTTTCAGAGTTACTCTGGGCTGATGGTTTGTTTCGGAGTAAGGTTCAGCCTGTTGTAAAAGCAGCGCTACTGCACTCTGCACTGTAGAACGGTGAACTATGTGTAAATAAAGTTCACCTTTAGGCCGACATTTTAATGAAATACACATATTATGTACCTACATCAAAATTTATTATACATGAGATAAAATTATAATAAATAAAACAACCTACTTTCTAGCAATGATAATGGATTCAAGAATACATATTTATTGCGAAAAGCCCACAAAATGATCATTTGATGCTAAAAAAATCCACCATTCATTAATTTACAAGGGCAACAATTTTTTTTTTTAATATTTAGCTTTTGCTGTTAGTTTTGGATGTGACATGTGTGCTTTTTGATTTGCAGGATAATCCTAGTGATCAAGACTTAGAAGATCTGTACGTACATATCGCTAATGTGGCCGACCGAGCTCTCAATCATATGTATGGCTTCGTGGGCGATTTTGTACGTACTTTTTGTTGTTGTTGTTGTTCTTAATCACCAAACCAAATTATCTATATATACATGTGTGTGGAATTCCTGTAAAATGGAAAAATTTTAATTTTGTTATACATTGCGATCTAGTTTCCAAGCTGCCGAAATGAGTTTTGGTTGGGATGGCAGGAATCACATCACAATACCGAAAGAAAATGAAAACTATAGGAAAGAGGCGGATGAAGTGACTTTGGGCATTCTCCAGTGGTGTCAGTAAAATTATTGTTAATCAAGGCACTAGCCAGGGAAGACAACAGGTGCAAGAGCGGTGCGAGAAAAGACTGAATCCGCAATGGACTGAGTTTCCTGCACAGAGGCGCCTTGACGAAGCGATGGGTCTCTGAACAAGCAAACTTTAATGCACGACCGGATAATGTTTTTACGGTTTTATCTTTGAAGGCATCGATTCCAAAAAGCAGACCCCGATCCTATCAGCTGCGCCAATATTATTAAATATAAACATGACTGAACTTTTCTAAAACTTACTATGAAGCTTTAGAAAAAAAATACAAGTATGGAGTTCACAAGCGGTAGAAGTGAAACTGTTTCATAATCATAACGCTGATGGATTTCATTCGTTTTGTGCTCCGATTGTCATACGGGATCGGAGGAATCCAGATTTTTGGAATTCCGCACAATAAGGGTGCCTAACTACACGGTAGACAGGTGTCAGATACCGCTTTATCGTCAGTCCGTTAGTCCGTTGCTAAACACCATCGTATCGTGACACTTCGCTCTACGCCGAAGTGTTATTTATCCTATCCTATTTCATAAAGTGTAAATCATATCGTATTATTCGTATGCTTTGTGTGAACTTCTTATGTAAATCGATTCGGGACTCAAACTTTATGGTAGTTCTAATAATCGAATAGAACAATATTATCGAGCGCTTATGGACACATCTGTGTTTGTCACCAAACGGAAACTAAGCCAGAAGACACAACAGCAGTGAGTACCTCTTAATTGTGATTTACCTATCTTGTTTGGTGGTTGGGCATAACTCATATCGAAATCTATAAGCGTCTTAGCAAAGAGTAGCCACAAAGTTATTCTAAAACCCTCGTGCATAGTCATGATTCAGAAACCTTCAGAAAACTAAAGAAGACAATAGTGGGTAGGCTACGAAGCACCGCATGAAGAGGAGATCCATTATTCTACTTCATTCTCTCGCAGGCTAAATCCTATAGATATACTATATGTGTTTGTTTCTTTTTAGTGGCGCTTTTTCGTTTTATCGAGTTTCAAATCACAACGGTGCTAAAGAAGTTTTCACTTCAACAAAACGTAAACTAATAAATATTTTTTAAATTTTGTGATATCCTTTTTGGGTGTTCTTTCGGTGCTATTTTAAATATCTTCTATTTCTGCATATTGGTTAACTATGCATTGTATGCGTGGTAGAAGAGAGTTTAAAAAACGAAATCGTGTTGACATTTTTGTTGCAGTAAAATGTACTTTTAGTATGCGTGACTCTATTAGGAACACAAAATGATATCAATTGCAATGAAGTAGTATTGAGAGAACGACTGCAGGCGGCAAAGGATTCACCCATCGACCAATATATCGATAGATTCACCTTATCCCTCAAACATGTAGAGAAATCAAGATGTTGCCAAAATAGAAAATAGAAGAAAAATATACGACCTAACTTTTTTGTTTAAAATTATTCACTCCGAATTAGATTGTTGCGAACTCCTGCATCTCATCGACTTAAACGTACCAACTAGAGCGACAAGGCAAAACATATTATTCTGCAACAATAATTCTCTAACCAACTATCACACACATGCATCAATTTCTCAACTTCACACACTAGGGAACAAATACACCTCAAATATCGATGTATTTAATACAAGTTTACCGTTATTCAAGAAATATCTTAACAATATTTTTATGTAGAATATTTTGATATCTAAGGATCATCACCTAGGGTCTATTGCATATATTTGTGTATTTCTATATTAATCTACAATGTAAAAACTTGTTAACGTTTTCTTTTATGTATCTTGCATTTTGTCATGTATTATTCATGACATTTAATCAGTCACCTGTAAATTTTGTAATTACTAACATACCTACTAGTTTATTTCTATGTCATTTACAACTTAGAAACTTTCTCTTTTATTGTAATGCACTATCGTTCCTAAATTTATCTGTATGATGTTTACCTACTAGTTATATTTTTATAGTTTATCTTTTTTATTAAAAAAAATGGTCTCTGTATTATAAACTTGTCATGTAAAAGCCCATCAGGGCGTTGAAAATTAATAAAATAAAAAAAATAAAAAATAAAATAAAAATTCAGATCGCTGAAATATCCTCTTTCATGTAAACGTATTTCTTTCCCATATATCACACTCTTACCAGTCGTACCATCGCATGGTCCTAGAATATGTATATGTGTATAATGTGATACTAGTTTGAATGTTTCCCTTGTTTCAGCTTCTTAAAACATACGGTGCGGATAATGTTTCGTTCCATGAATTTTGGAAGGCTAACTGCTACGATTGGCTGCCAAACCATATTTTGATCCCAAAAAATCTCGGAGAATCTTTGCCTCAAGAGTACCTAGACACTGTTATCGTAATAATATTTTTTATGCCTGTATTAAATGCGAGTAGACAATTATTTTACTGTCATTCCATATTGATGGATTCTTCACTTCTTCTGAACAAATCGTTTCGCAGAAATTTAACAAATCGTCAGATTTCAAAGTTATTCATTATGGTGCAGTTGTTTCACGTAACTGAAATAATAACAGAAACTGAATAGAACTTTCACAGAATTTTGAAATGTACTTTGAAAATTGATGAATTGCTTAAAATCTGTGACCGTCCTTGGTACCTGAAAATATATCAATAAAATTTTGGATGTGAGTAGGTACGACGTACGTAACACACTAAAATGCAAAAATAAGTAATATTGTATCTCATTTTTTCAGCACATTATATGTAACGAATTTGTGCCGCCATTCTTAGTTAGTGGTATAATGATCAGCTTAATTAGGGGTTACGTTGGGATTCGACTATCTCCTTTGGCAATGTGTTTATTTTTCAATTTTCGTTCCTATTTTTTGAATCCCGTAATTTTTCACGGGTCTGCGTTATTATTTATTATATCTTCTGGATTGCCCGACGTAACAATTCACTATACAGTGTATAGGTTATACGTATATATATTTATATTCAAGTGATATACCTACACACTTTCGTAGTTTGAATGCTAACCACATTCGCATGTCGTCGCACATCGATTAGTTTTTTTAATGTGATTTTAAAAATCAGAACTGACCTCTGAAGGGGTAAAGTGAGAAAGTAATATAGGAGATTTTGGTGAAACCCACATTGTTTAATTACGTTTTTTAAGTTATTTTATCTAATAATAAAATAAACAAAACTAATCAGTTTTAAAAATCTAAGATTGTTTGTGGATCCCTATATAATCTAAGATTTTTTTGGATCCTAATCAATTAAACATTTGAGATTTCTAAAATTTATTTTGCAATATCAATGATCATAGTCGGTGGCGGTCCTTCCTTCAAGTCAATTGGCCGGCATAGCCGGCAGCGGCAAGCAGTGACATCTAATGTCATAAACGGAAGCTTCCTTTCCCACGCACTATGATTGGCTTGGTCAATTTTTCAAATGTCCCAATATCATGTCTTATGTCGCTTTACGCGCCATACAATAAACGAGATGGCACTTTACCGCCAAGAAGAAATGTTTTTGGATTCTGAAGACAGTTTGGGTCATGGCCGTGAGCGAGAGAAAGCATGGTGAACATTATGCGTCTGAAAGAGATAATTTGATAAAAGTAGGTTGATTTTGCTTGTAGGCTAGACGCATGAAATAATTTACTACATTAATACGTAATTTGACTTTCAAACTCATGAGGTAATTACAAGTTAATATTATCGTATTTTTTATAAGAAAAACTATCTTTTTATAACTTTTGATGGTCATTTCCATTAATGTAATATGTCAATGAATATTATCATATTTAATTTGATATCGTATCATAACATTTTTTTAATTACCTTCCACTTCTGGACCCCTAGAGCCACCTCTGATCATAGTTATTCATTATCCATCAAGTCAAGAATTTTCGTATTATTTGCTGATTGAATGTGTCTTATTTGTCCAGGATGTATGTAAAACCAGCAACCAATGCAATTATTGATTCATGTATTTATTTATGTCAACAGAAAGACTTAAAAGGATTAACTTTAAATGCCAGCATGTTTATGAGGCTCGCCGGTTATGGTTTATCGAAAATTGAGGAAGATCAGAAAAAGAGACTAACCCCCTTTGGATTTCTTTTCTCTAACACGAGGGAGTTCCTGCAAAGACTTCAATGCGATATGGAAGTAATAAATAATTTATAATGTTTCTATTATTAGTTTTTGAATCCATATAATAATTAAAGACCAAGAAATATGCTTATGAAGGGTGTACATGTCTGACTTTAATCATCGATTCCGGACAATTTTTGGTGTGAGCGATGCAAAAAATGAAAATGAAATTTTTGTCTTCGGTGACTTTTAATTTTTTTTTAAATTAATTTCTTCAAAACAATTGTTTTTCTAATATCTCTCTGGTCATTCAGCCGAGTTACCGCCCGACCCCTTACGCAAACCTTACCTGTCCAGTAGCTACTGATTTTTTTAACGTTTTAAGTTGAAACAAATCTAACATGTAATCGAAGTTTTTTTATCATTTTTTATTTTGTGTTCTTTTTGCATTTTGTTTTGTTTTATAAATTTCATTAACATTTTGTGATCCAAATAATGTTAGGAATCACATTTTAATTTTGGTCTGCGGTGACTTTATCTTTTCAAATTATTTTTCCCAAATACAATTTTCTTTTGAAGTCGTCACTCGTCCGATTAATCCTCCAACCATTCACTCCAATCCTGCGCCTGCCCAATAGCTACAGATTTTTTTAATGTTTCAAATAAAATAAAATCAAATGGACACCGGAGATCAATTTTTCATTAACAATGTCAGAAATCACTGGTTAAAGTCAAGGCAAGTACATCCCTTAATAATGAACCTGTATAAAAAGTACTAATCCTGTATAAAAACTGACATCCATCTTTTCCTAAAATATTTAATAAGATGCACATGCGTATAAAAAAGCGAATCAAATTGCACTACCGAAATGAAAAAAGGTGAAAAAATGGTTAATAGATCAAGATTGTTTATATTGATATTGTTTCTAAACACCTACTTATATATTAGTGACCGTTAATTGTATATGCATGTAATCTTACGTGTAAACATGCCTATTACCCTGTTTGAATATGTTAGGTACGTGCCTTTAAGTGTTTGTATTCCTATGAGTATTTTGGCTGAATTATATCTATCTATAAGTTTTACGTCTGTGTATTGTAGTCACTTGAAGTGATATTCTTCTATATTTATTTTCTATATTGTGATTTCTCGTTACACAGGGTGTCCGGTATGGTGTCCGGCGTATTCCCAAAACCTATACCGGTTCCCACGCGGTAGGGTTTGTTGTACATAAATCATCTTACAAACACTATACCAGTTCATTGGCGGCCGTAACTGAAATGGGTTTGTAGGGTGGTTTTGCACAACAAACTCTATACCAATTCAGTCGCCAACGCGCTTCGTTGCTCTATCTGTTTCAGTGAGGGTCTATCTATCTCTTGTCTTAAGCATAATTATATTTGTTTATCTCTTTTTAGTATCGCTTTTTCGTTGTGTCGAGTTTCAAATCACAACGGTGCTAAAGAAGTTTTCACCCACCAAAAAATAGGTTAGGTTAGAAAGAGTGTTGAAAGAGTGTTAAAACAGTGTTGAAATGCCACTTTGATGAGTTGTCATGGAACCACGAATATTTGGAATTAATTATAAATATGCTACGTAGTATTTTTTCAAAAGAATTATAAACATATTATTACATAGTTTTTTTCGTTATTGGTTTTTGGGGTGTTGTGCCGTGTTGCGCTACTTCCTTCTTTAGCCAGAGTTTCGGACAGCCTTGTAGTGTCCATCATCAGGGCAGATCCGGCAGATATGTAATTGTTGGTGGTGAAATGTGTACTTATTTACTTGGAAGCGATACCGTGTTGCCAGGTCCACTACACTACGAACTGTTATTACAGTATGTATACGAGGGTGGGTTTTTAAGTTCGCGGAATGGGGGATAGGGTAATGTGTGGATATAAAAATCCAAAATTATTTGTACTTTTTAATATATTCACCTGTTACTCTAATACATTTTTCCGATCTTTCAATCAACTTATGTATACCCTCAAAAAAAAAAGATTTGTCTTTGTCTAAAAAATACGCCGAAATTGCATCCTTCACTTCTTCATCACTTGAAAACTTTTTCCCACGAAGTTCTTTTTTCAAGTTTGGAAATAGGTAATAATCACTGGGAGCCAGGTCAGAACTGTGAAGTGGGAGTGACAAAATATCGAAGCCCACCTTCTGCAGGGCAGCCATCGCAACACGGCTCTTGTGAACAGGCGCGCTGTCGGACACCTTTGGTCGATTTTCCCCTTCTTTTCTCCTTGATGGCTTCCTTTAATCACTTTAGGATTAAAGCGTAGTAATCTCCGGTTATGGAAACATCTTTATCTTTGTAATCGATCAAAAGGGTTCCTTCTGAGACCAAAAAGACTGTCGCCATGATTTTTCCAGCCGATTGTGACGCCTTAAACTTCTTGGTGGTGGTGAGCTTTCCTGTGCCACGCATTGAGTCCTGTTTAGATTCAGATTCATAATGATGAACCCAAATTTAATCACCAGTAATAATTTGAGCTAACGCTCCATCGCTGTCTTCCCTACAGAGGTCCAAAAATGCACGAGAACACTCCACGCGCTGTTGTTTTTGAGGCTGCGAGCATTCCCGTCACCCATCTTGCGCTGATTTCAGTCATGCCAAGATGGCCATGATGAATTTTGAAAATGGTTGTATCTGATACTCCGACTATTTCTGCGATCTATTTCTGCTTTAGTCGGGCATCTTCTAATATTAATTATTCGATTTTTTTTAATAATTTCCGGAGTGGTCGCCTCGATCGGCCTTCCTGGCCGTGGGTCGTCTTCAAGTGACCCCTGCCTTGTTTTAAGAGGGTATGCCACTTGTAAACCATAGTTTTACTTGGACAAGAGTCCCCGTAAACGGATGACATCTCTTTCAGTATGGTCAGAAATGATCATAGTCAGAGACAATTTCTTCCCGATTGACTTGTTTGGTCGACGATAGCTCAAAGACCAATGACCTAATTACGATAAAACCCGGTGTTTATACTTATAATAAGTTGTTCAATTAGTATCTAATTCAGCGACACCCCCACTTATCATCTTCCTTCCCATTCCGCGAACTTAAAAACCTCGTACTTCAAAATGGTTGTAGATTTCAACACTCAATTGGCATACCACCCCAAAAACGAATAACAAAAATTCTTTTGGCCGTGAAAATCTAAAAACATAATTACATAGTGTTTTTTGGTGAGTGATTTCGGTTTCAGTCTGTATTTGGTGTCAGTGTATTTTGTTTCCTCCTTAGTTTTGTATTCAGCTTTTTATTTGAGATTTAAATGTTGTTACGTTGTTGTGATTTTTAAATGAGAGTGGAATTTTGTTGCAGAGTTTAGTACTATATAAGAATCTTTTTTGTCCAAATGTTGCATTTGTAGTTGCTTGTTGGATATGTTTTTTTCACCCTGATATCTAGTTTTATACCTTTTAGTTGTTATTTCTCGTGTTTTCTGTTTATAAATTAAAAGCAGTATTGTTTAAGACTAAAGTTGTTTCATTGAGAGATTGTTGAAGATATCGTCAGTTCTAACTCTTACTGTATAATGTTCATTATGGCCTTTTGAGTTTCAATTAGTAAAATCAGAATATTGTCGTTTACCTGTCCCGTCCGATAAATACCGTATTCTAACAATGATTGGCAAAGCGCAATGTCGTATTTTAAAAATTTCTATTAAATCTTTTTCCTGATGTTTTTTTGTTCAAGTTATTTGCTTTTACAATCCACTAATATTGTTTGTATATTGTCCACAGGCTGCTGTCCTTATTTATGAACCGAATCGACCGGACCTACCCCTACTCTATATAAATTTTTTAGAAGAAAAATTAGTTACCGACTACGAATTCGAAGCCGTGCGCGACTGGATCATTATAAGAGAATACATGAACACTCTCGAGTGGTTTGTTCAATGTATTACTCACTACGCCCGCTTTTTACGTGCATCTAAGGGTGTAATTGGTTAAGTTAGGTGATACCTAGGGAATGCAATCCCGCAAGACCATGTCAATCCAGGTATTTGCGGGACTGAACAATCTTAGTCCCGCTGGATCCAGGTATTTGCGGGATCCAGCAGGGTTAAATTTACATAACAAATTAAATTTAAATAATAACGTTCACACGATAAACAATATTCTTGTACAATAAGCATCATAGGTTTAAACATTATTTTGAAAAAGCTTCGTAAAAAAGTTAAAGTATTAATTGTCTCGTCTGATAAACAGCTTCTGATATTGGACACAAGGTAGCCAGCGGCTGAAAAAGCTCGTTCAGCTTCCACGCTTGTTGGCACAATAATCATTAGCGCATTGTAAGTGAATTGAAGGTATGTGCCTTTTAATCCACCGGACTCGAAGTGATTCATTTCCTTCTTTATCAAAACCTCAAGGTTGCTCATATTGCCGGATCTAAGTTGTTGGGCTGTTGATCTCGAACTCTTCATACTACGCTTCTCTGTAATCCCGCCAGTCCAGCGGGATCCCGCAAAATTTTCGACCGAGATTAGTCCCGCAAAATGTTTGCGGGATCCCGGTATTTCGGGATCCCGGTATACCGGGATTGCATTCCCTAGTGATACCTAACTTCACCAATGATCTGTTTTGCGTTGAACTTACTTTACTTTTACTTACGTCGTTAAGATTCTGAATATATTTTAGGGTATATTGTCGTCTTAACGGGATTAAAATGACGCTTCGATAATAAGTAAGTGTCAAATTAGTTGGTTTCTAGTTAAGTGTAAACATATTATCGATTTAAATATAGCTAAATGAGTATGTTTATAAAATGAGCTAAAATAATTTTTATTTTTGTTTAAACTGTTTTTTTTTTCATCTTCCTCCTGCCAAATCTATAGCATGTTAAATTATATACATATATTTATTATTTACGACTTAATCCTTAAAAACAAAACAAAAAAATACTTTATTTTATTTTATTTTGAATCAGATCTCAAAACTATGGTCACCCTAAAAGTCTACATTAATGTACTACCTAGCGCCATCAGTTTAGTGGGTACCCATAATCTCAATCTGTAAGAAATACAACAATATTGTTCTTTCAAAATCTGTATAATTTTGTGTTATTTTGTTAACTTGTATAATTATTGTTAACCTCAATACAGGCTTTTCCTAGTGAGGTAACAAATTGTATTGTAAACATTTTTACGTACAGTGTAAAGAAACAATAAATAAAAAAATAAAAAAAAATAAATGTAATCTCTTTTTTTCAGACAGAGCGAAATGCACATACATAATAAATTCCCCATCCTCATCATTCTTATAATATTATAATAGTTTCGTGTTATTTATATTGCAAAGAATATCGGTGTACAACTACTTGAATACTTCTTCTGGCATTTCTTGTTATACTATTTTTCTTTGGGATTTGTATTATTGTAATATACTTATAAAACATGTATACATAAAAAAAAGTTGTTATCTAGCAATGTCACCCTTCTCCGAAAGGTAACTTTTATCACAATGTTTTTTTTTATTTTTCTTTGACTCCCCAAATCATATCGTCCTAGAATTTTTTATAAAATTATTATTTTGTCTCAATTGATCAAAGTCACTCCATTTTATGGAACTCCTCATTATCGAATTACGCTAACAACCTACAAAACACATTTTTAATGAAAACAGCATTTTACCCGTAGGTAACATTTAATATGGACATTAAATTATTATTTAGCAACAATCATGTGGGTTGTATTTCAACCAATTCTGTGAAGCTGTGTAACCGTACATGAACCATAACTTTTTATTAATAAATAATGATGTTTGACTAGATAAAACTGTTTTGAATGCCTTTCCCGATCTCGCGATAAAAAATAATGAGATTTCGAGTTTTTACATCGAAAAGGACAAGAACAACCCTAACTTTTCGTGTGTTTAAGGATCTTTAAGATAGCCCGTAGATCGTCACAAAATAAAGTTTGCTTGTCACGTTTACAATGAATAATTATTAATCGTGCGAGAAATAGTTCTGAAACTTCAAACGAGCCTATCTTCATAACCGTTCGAGTTAAACCCGAACGAGTGACATCTCTTGCTCCACTAACTACACTTTAAAGTACTAACTACACTATATTACGCGGCTTCACTAATTGAAAACTATTTACTACTGTACTATATTATACATTTTACAATTTGGGAGGCGGGAATGGGTACCGCCACCCCGGGAACTTTTATTGGATAACACCTAGGTATGCCATAGGTCACCCCAAGTGGTTCGCTAAGTTTGGTGATTTAGTAGGAGTGCCTGATTTCACAGGATGAGGTTTGTCTAGGTCTTGGAGGTGGATGACCAGGACGATGACCAGGGTCTCCTGTGTGGATCTCATGAAAAAAAAACAATGTTCTTGAAGCTGATTACTTATATTCTAAGGCTCTAATAACAAGATTTTAATTCACAAATTATACACGAATAAGGTTTTGAATAAAGTATGATTTAAAGATTTTAAATATTATTAACCTGTTGGACGTTGGATGGTATTTCGGTAAACCGCGCGAAAATTACCTTGATGAGTTATTTAAAAATAATTCAGAGTAGCTACAATAATCAAATAGCACCTAGGTCCTAGATTGATACTGGCGCAAGCAATTCTGTCCTTGGACTTCATACATTTATTACCGCATCGTGGGCTAGCGACAGATGAGAGGTTATGATTTAAGATTTTAAATATTTCAAGTATTTCATTGACAGTGATTCCAATAACACAATGATTCCAAACAATAATCTACAGTTGGACTGTCGTGTCTAGGTAAAGGTAAAGGATTTGGTCTGGTACGAAAATTCCCGGCCCAAGGTCCTGATTACAGTATTCCTATGTGCTCTTTCCTCTCCACTTGTAATCTGAAATCAGAGAGAAAAACGCATCAATCCAAGAACTCGTAATAATGATGAAAATGAAGGATGTACTTTTTTCTCAGCGCCTCTTCTGTGGAGTTAGTGTTGAAATTTTTTTATAATAACTATTGTAGGTTTTTATACGCACCAGATTTAAATGTCCGGGTTAAATTTTCCCCCAAAAAAAAAAAAAATAAAAAATAAAAAAATAAAAAAAATAAAAATAAATAAATAAAAAAATAAAAAAAATAAATAAATAAATAAATAAAAAAAAAAAATAAAAAAATAAAAATAAAAAATTGTAGGTTATTCCCATCATTATCATTAAAGATATTATTAATACAGGGTGGGCCTTAACGGTGTTCGAGGTTTGTTTCGTTATTTTTTCAAGAATGCGCGGGGCGAGCCCGGTTCGGGGGGTATCGTTAGACGCGTTATTTCGTGGAATTTTTAGTCGCCATGGAGTCGTTCACAGGAGAGCAGCACGCGTTTTGTGTTCGTGCATACTACATAAACAGTTATTCCGTGACGATTTCGAGACGAATGTACCGTGCTCATTTCGGTTTACGAGACATTAATCAAGCACCAAGCGCAAAATCTATTCGGAAATGGATCAAAATGTTTGAGACAACCGGTTCAACTGTAAAAACAATTAATGAAGGCCGCCCGAAGTCAGCGAGGATACCAGAAGTTATTCAGCGTGTTAGTGAATCAGTGAGGGAAAATCCACAACAAACTACTCGCAAGAGAAGCCAAGCCTTATCCATCAAGAGGACCACTTTAGAAAGAATTTTACGCCACGATTTACATCTAAAAGCGATTTAAGCCGAATAATAGCGATCTTCGACTTAATTTTGCCAATGTGATGCTGGAACGTTTTGACAATTTTTTCAACATAATGTTCAGCGATGAGGACAATTTCCATATCGATGGCCATGTTAATAAACAAAATTGCCTGTATTGGTCTGAGAATAGAAGAAGAAGAAGACCCCCCTACAGAAGCATCAACGTCCCTTGCATAGCCCGAAGGTCGTTGTGTGGGCTGCAATATCAGCTAGGCGTATCATTTGCCAATATTTCTTTGAAAACGAAAGGAGAGTTGCTATGGCACTGAAATCTAAGAATTATTGTCTGATGCTTCAGGAGTTCTTGGTCCCAGCTCTTAAAGATTTTCAAGGCCACAATTTCAGGAGCTGGTTTCAGCAGGACGGTGCCACCTGTCACACTGCTAAACTGTCCGTGGACCGTTCGAAGGAGATGTTCCCCGGAAAACTCATTTTACGGGGAGGAGACATGAGGAGTAATTATTTTTTGTGGAGATACTTAAAATCAAGAGTCTACGAAGACAATCCGACAACAATAAATCAGTTAAAACAAAACATTGTACGGGAAATTAACGCCATCCCACGGGAAACTTGTCAACGTGTTTTTGAGAATTTTCGAATCCGCCTTAGACAATTTCAACAGGCTGATGGAGCTCACTTACACAATATAATTTTTAAAACTTAATGTCATTAAAATTTCCATTTATTGTACTCTTTGAAAATATTAATAAAACATATCTAAGTTCTATCATTATTTATTTATTGTTAATTGAAACTAGGTATACAGTTAAGGGCCACGCCTGTCTCAACACAGGTTTACCCTAGTGAGACAGGCATTGAATAATGTAATGTAAGCATACCTTATATAGATAAATAAATAAATAAATTAAATCTAAACGAAAATCTTTCGATATGTCGGACCCTGTCCTATTCATCAGGTTTACTTAATAGGTACCTACAAGGCACAAGGAAAGAAGAAATATATTTGGAGCAACCCCGCCATCACCCAAGATGTGACGTAAGCTACGGCCCTGTTAAGTCTTTCGATATATCGGACCCTGTCCTATACATCAGGTTTACTTAATAGGTACATAACACAAGGAAATGAAAAAATATATTTGGAGCAAGCCCACCATCACCCAAGGTGTAACCTACGCTACAGACCAGTAAGTCTTGCGGTAAGTCGGACCCTGTCCCATACATCAGGTTTACTTAATAGGTACATGACTAGGGATGCAACGATATATCGTAAAACCGATAAATATCAATATATCGGCATTAAGCCCAAAAATTTATATACATGGATGATTTAAATTACAAAAATTATAACCAAAATAATATCAGTAATAATTAGCTACTCGTAAATATGCAAAAGTGAATGACGAACAAGGATGAGTAAAAGGTAGAGTACAAAAGAATCACCAACAATTTATTATTGGCACCTGTGCTGATGGGACAATGATTTAGTAGGTGCAATATTTCCTGTCTTTGAATAAAGGGCTTCATCACAATATCAGCTTTATACGATTGATGGTAAAATATATTTTTTGAAGTGATTGAATGGGTTATTAAAAATGTCAATTTCATTATTAGAGCAGTGTGTAGTGTTATAATGTCTTAATGTTCGTGGTAAAGGGGAGAAATATCCTGTATTTGTGTGGTAGGTAGATATATAGAAAATATCTTGCATCCTCCTTGTTGAATTTCTTGACGGTGTGTTAATGTTAATTTGGGATAAAATGTTGGGTGTATCAACTGATGCATGTATAATTTTGTGCAGAAGCAATAAATCAGAAAGTTTCCATCTTCCTGTCAGAGAGTGTAGTTTATAGTGTAAAATTCGGTCTTTATACGTTCCAAATTGATCTACCGTCGCGATAAGCAATAACACGGGTTAATTTTCTTTGTATGGATTCGATTCTATAATTATGAATCTCATAATTGGGAGACCAAATAGTGGATCCGTATTCGAGAATACTTCGCAAAATTGATTTATATAATGTTAAAGTTAATTCTGCACTTTTAAAGCGATTTGTGATTCTGAGCGTTAATCCTAATATTTGTGACGCACTTTTTGAAATTCTACATGTTTATTGAAGCTAAGTGATGAGTCAAATATCACGCCTAAGTCTTTAATTGAAGTTATGTTTAATAAAGCGACAATGTTAATGTGATATGTGTTTGAAAATTTATTTCTGTTCTTTGTGAAGGAAATTACAGCACATTTGTTTTTATTAAAACACAAATCATTTAGTGTGCACCATTCGTGTAGTGATGATAGGTCTTTTTGCAAATCGATGCAATCTTCCAATGATGTGATTTTTTGTACAGCTTAAAGTCGTCGACAAATAGGAGATATTTCGAAAATTTTATTCTTAATACTATGTCGTTGATAAAAATTAAAAATAGCAGGGGTCCAAGATGAGAGCCCTGCGGAATTCCCGATGTTACAGTAAAAATATCCGCAGAGTATCGCAGGGTTATTTAATTACTTAGTTACAAGGACAGAGAATCTATGAACATATATTGTAAGCGACCCCACCATCACATAGTCCCTAACTAAATAAGCATAAGTTTGCTTTCATAATGAAATTAAACACCATAAGTCATAATGTAAAAGTAACTTTTTTTTACATTAACTCCACACTAATACTAACTCACTCTGAGGAAAAATAATTTCCCTCAGAGCCTATGTCATCTGGGATGCTGTTTGGAGGGTCTTTTTGAGGAGAGGAAGGAATGAACATTGGTCTTGAAGAGACCAATGTTGTAGGAAGGAGGAAACACAGAGGCCGGCAAATCATTCCACAGCCGAGCTGTTGAACACAAGAACGAGTCGAAGAAACGACCCGTTCTCATTACATACATACATACTTGGTGTAGTGGTGCTAAAATTTTTACATTACATCATTACATAGTCAAAATGTATGTGCGCATTGATCTTTTAAACTACGCATCTACGGATTTTCATGCGGTTTTCACCAACAGATAGAGTGATTCAAGGAAGGTTTATATGTATACTACATGCTTATTATAGTAGAGAAATGCCTAGAAATTCAAATATTCAATTCAGGCAGCGGGCAGCGGGCAGCAGGCAAGCGGGTGGTGTGGATTTTATAAAGGTTGGGTAATGGCGTTGTGTTTCGTTAGCCACAGCAACGTGTGGCCGGGTCTACTAGTTATGTATATGAAATCACGCACGGTGTGATGTGCGTTTAGATCTTTTAAACTACGTAACGGATTTTCATGTGGTTTTCACCAATAGATAGAGTGATTCATAAGGAAGGTTCTTAGGTATATAACTTGTCAAGGTTTTGTGTAAATTGGTTGAAATACATAATATATCTGGCCAAGCGGCAGCGGACAGCGGCCAGCGTGCTGACAAACGGGCGGTGTGGATTTAATTTAACAGGTTTCCTTAGCCACAGCAACGTGGCCGGGTCTGCTAGTAAAATAATATACTAATTAAAAGCATTTTTCATGCATTAGGTCTAGTTCTTCCATGGTCTCGTTTGTTGTCTTAACCCCTGAGATTTCTTCAGAAATCTCTTTTTTTAAATAGGCAATTCACCCTAAAAAAGTGGTTTTTAACAAAAATCAGAAATCTCTTGAAACGCTCTTGAAATCATTGTACAGAAAAATTATCTAAATGAACAATATCTAATATTAAAAAAACGATTTAAGCGGATAAGTTAATGTTAATGTTAATATACAAAACTTGAGTAAAAGTAATTGATTTTAGACGGAGATAATTTAGATTTAGGGAAACCGGGGTAAACCGGAGTTACTAATATTACTTTAGGGGAAATTGAAAGAGTGCCAATAATATGAGAATAAATCAAAACCATAACCGGATATTTTAAATCAACCCAAAAGCAGCAAACTGTTGCACCATGTAGATCTCTATAAATATTAAGGGCTGGCTTTGAAGAAGTTATGCCAGATTCGATGTAAAGAGGCGTTAACAAAGGTTAGGAGAGGTAGACAGAGGAAGAAGTGGATAGAACGGTATGCGTACGAGACGTTTGTATATATACTATTTAAAAATAAGGAGCTGGACCCAACTTGGTACGCCAATGGTCTTTTGATTCAATTTACTACTGGATAAATGATTCTAAGTAAAATGAGCAAAACTGAATTTAATACTGAATTAAAAACACTTACAATTATTATTTTTTTACTTTGGAGACTTTTGGGGTTCAGGAGACTGGGAACATTGGGGAGAAAGGTAAATCTGAATTTAATACTGATTAAAACACTTTAAAATAGGTTTGAACTTGACGAATTTCTTGGAGACTGTTTTTTCTCGGCTGGTAGTTTTTTTGAACTGACTTGTGATGGATTTGTACTTTCTATTTATAGGACAAAACCGGGTCGGACTTTTTTGGTAAAAAAAATTCCCATTCTTTGTGGGGCTTGTGTGTTTTTAAGTATTTTCCCTGATAGCTAGGTCCTGCTGTCAGTTATATGAACATTGTATGCGATAGCCCTTTCGAAGTCTCCAAAACCAAAGTCTCACATAATTTTTATTGTTTTTATAAGAAAATGTACAAGTTTATATGTGGATCTAAAGTACAGTATTATGTTTTAACATTTTTCTTGAAATGCAAAAATTACTGGTAGATGTCATTTTTCGAGTTTTTATTTTAACATATGTCTATTTTTAGATGATGATATTTATTTATTGATCCTAAGAATCACCAATTCCTCGTAATTTAGCTCAACATTTTCGAGAAAGTGTATTTGATTTATTATTGATTTGGAAATTTCCTTTGTTCAGCGTTGACCAATAGCAGCTCGGCGGGTCGCAGAGTGGGGATAGCGTAAATAGTGGAACATTTCCTTGGCGGTGATCATATGCTACCTGCAGGCTTACGTGGTTATTGAGACGTGTTTTGGAGTCCGATTTTGATGCTCATGTATTTATTACCAATTGCGTTATGTTTTCAATTCATAAGCTAATTGAAGAACGTAATAGTAGTTTGCACATCATTTAGTAGATGCGTAGCTTGCACATCGTTTCGTTGGCCAATAGCAGTTCGCCCATTGTTTGGTTGGTTGGGGAGGGGATAACGTAAATAGCGAGGTTTCTATACTCGGTTGTAGTCATTTCATCGGCTGCAGGCTCCGGGCGGTCGTTTAGATGTGATTTGGGACCCGTTTTTGATGCCACATGTAACATTTATTGCCAATTGCTTGTATGAAAAAAAGGCCAAGGATTAGAACCGATGAAAGATATCGAAAACTGGACTTTTGTATCTAAGTCGTAAGGAAACAAAACGATAATTGGATTTTTCTTTGTTAACACGATATTTCTGACGATGTAAATTAAACCTCTCTAACATTCAGGAAGCAGAGCGTACTCACAAGGCTTATAAACGTAAAAAACTATTGTGAACTTTTTTGTTCAGCCGCGGTACCCCGCCCCGGTATACCCTCGAAAATTAATGAAACTTGCTAATTTCTTATAAAAACCCTCTTAGAAAAAATTATTGCAGTTTGACGGTCGAGACTTGTTCCAGAGTGTAGCTATATAAACTTCTGAATAAAATTAAAAAAATGAAAGTTTTTAGTGTCTTAGTTTTGCTAGCGGGATTGTCTCTCACGTGCAGTTCGACAGAATCAAGCGAAAGCCTTACTGAATATGGTATCATTAAAATAATTTATTTTTACAAAGTACTTACGAATATTATATTTATTAACCTAAACTGGCGTTTGTAATAAACTATATAAAAAATGTCAAAGAACTTCAAAGTAAAATGGATAGGGAAATAACGTATAAGGGGCCGTTCAAGTATTACGTAACGAACTTGGGGGAGAGGGGTCTTGTGAAACTTTACTGTGCGTTACCAGGGGGGGGAGGTTCGAACAACGCGTTACGTAACATGTTTTTCTTTATTTAGATAAAAAAAAAAATTCCAAGTTGGCAACCCTTTTCATTTTCGAAATCTCTTGTTTTATTTATCATCGCAAACGCGATTAAAACAAGAAAAAATGTATTGAAGCGACTTTCCAGTACTTTGCGCAACTTCGATATCGTATTGGTAATTGTCGAGGTGCAGAGAATTCAATCCCTATTTCTCGAGAACTGAGGGTGTAAAAGTACCTGTGGGATGGTTTTTTTCTACCCGAAGTGTGGGCTGCCTATCGCAACTTATAGGGCTTTAATACTATCTTTTTTTGTATTTTAAATTTTTTTTTTTTTTGATCGGTAGGTATTATTTTTTTTTTTTTTTTTTTTGTAAATGTATGATTTTGATTTTGTTGATTTTTTTAATTTATTTATTCTGTGATACTATATTTTTTGTATTTATGGTTGCATTTTGAATTTTTTATTTGAGTCCACACTTCAAGGGGGGAATATGATGGAGACGGGATAGGGGAAGGTCGGATTTTCGTCGGGTCTTAGACGCCCGAGACAAGCTATACTGGGATTTTTATGTATAGGAAGTTTTGCATAGAAGGATTTGGCTAATTCTACCATATGTTGTTTCAGGGGTGGCACTTTTGTGCCGGAGTTTACGATAGAGTTTCGGACAAACCAGGGACTTTTTGTAAATTTTCTAAGTGTGGCATTTTGGTACGATTCGAGTCGCTTGGTGTTTCCTGTCGCCCATATGGGCGATGCGTACTCGATGATCGGTCGGATTTGGGTTTTGTATGCTAGTAGTTTGTTATGAATTGAAGTCTTTGCGTTTGTGTTTAGTAAGGGGTGTAAAGAGCCGGATATTTTTTTCGCTTTTGTCAGTGTGTTTTTAATATGAGTTTTCCAATTTAGTCGTCTGTCAAGTGTAACTCCAAGATATTTGGCGGTGTTTTGCCACGGTATGACCTGGCCGTACATTTCAATCACCTCTTTGGGTACGCTGTCTCCCTTTTTGCGGGTGAAAAATACAGCTACACTTTTAGAGGGATTCACGTCTATGCGCGACAGGTCATACCAGTCTTGGAGTTTTTTTATGTTGATCTGAAGTCGGTGGGTTATCATCCTGGAGGAACTGTATCTCACCATGACGGTGGTATCGTCTGCATAGAGAGCGGTATGTGAGTTTTTGTCAACTGAGAGGGGAATGTCGTGTGTGTAGACATTGAAGAGGATTGGTGACAGCAGAGAGCCTTGTGGCACCCCTGCTGACATGAAGCGTTTTTTTGAGAGGGCGCCCTTGTATTTCACTTGGAAAGTACGTAGGCGAAGAAAAGATTTTAGGACACCGAGGAGTTGAGGGTCGATGCCTATATCGTGGAGTTTGAGAAGGAGGCCGTTTGTCCAGACCTTGTCGAAAGCTTTCGCGATGTCTAGGAAAATGGCACCAGTTGAACGATTTGAATTAAATCCTTCAATGATTATTTCCGAGACACGCAAAAGTTGGTGGAGGGTGGAGTGTTTTTCTCTAAAACCGTGTTGCTCTTCAGGTATGGTTGATACCTCGTCAATATGCTTGAGGAGCCGGGTGAGTAGGATTTTTTCATAGATTTTACCTATATTTGAAAGTAGACTGATTGGTCGATGGTTTTCGCAGAAGAGTGGATCTTTTCCCGGTTTCGGGAGAACAATGACGTGCGCATGTTTCCAACTTTTGGGGAAATAGCGTAGTCTGAGAGCAGTATTAATTAGGTTAACTATTGCTAGTATGCCTTTCTTGGGTAGTGCTTTAAGAGCGAAGTTTGTGACGCCATCCGGACCGGGAGCTTTCTTATTTTTTCGGCCGTTTATGGCACGAATAACTTCGGCCGGAGTCGTGAAGTGGATGTTTGTGGGGGGGAGGTTATTTAATATACTATTTATTTTGCGGTTTACATTTGCTATGTGATTAAGATCTGCGTGTTTGAAGCTGGGGCTGAATTGAATTTCTAGGCTGTCGGCGAACGCTTCCGCTTTGCCCAGGTCGTCGAAAACTAGGCCGTTTTCGGCGTGAATAGGGTGGTTTGGAAAAGGGGTGGCTTTGAGGGTTTTGGATAATTTCCACAGGGATCCATCCTGTGGGTTTATCTCTTGAAGTTTCATATTCCACGTAGAGTTTGAATGATCTTGTAATTTTTTCCTAATGAGGGCTTGAGTGCGATTGATCGTGGTTTTCAATCTTGGATTTTGATATTTTTGCCAGTGGCGGCGAAGGGTATTTTTAGTTTTGATGAGATCTTTAATTGAATTTGGGAGGTTTTCCCTGAGATTTATTTGGGGTCGTTCGGGGAGGGGTTTTGAGGAATCTTCTATTGCGGACATTATGGTGTCTGCGAAATTGTCTACCGCAATGTCAAGTTCTTTGGGATTTTTAATGGATGAATTTATTGTTAATTTTTCCCCGACTCTGTGCGAAAAATACGTCCAATCAGTTTTTTTGTTGATTTTTGTGGGGGGGAGGTTCGAGAATTTGTTCAGGGTTAGCAACACGGGGTTGTGATCCGATGAGAGATCACTGATGGTTTCGATACAGTACGTCCAGGGGGTTTTGTATAGTAAAGCGATGTCTAAAATATCCGGTCTGTGGCCCATGGATGAAAAGAAAGTCGGTTCCATGGGTCCAGCGATGTTTAAGTCGGGATGAGATGAATAGAATTTATGAAGTATACGTCCGTTTCTGTTGGTCAGTCTAGAATTCCAATCCGGGTGTTTCGCATTGAAATCCCCCGCCAGAATGGTAGGGGTGTCACCTCTGAGAAGTAACTCGATATCGGACTTTTGTAAAGTTTTGTTTGGTGGGTGATAAATCGAGTTAATTCTCAGAGGCCCTGATTGTTTGGTGAAAATGGTGATGGATGTACTTTCTAATGAAGAAAGTGTGGGGGTGATGTTGTGTTGGTGGGCGATTTTTGTCTTCACGTAGATGGCGGTTCCGCCACCACGTGAATGTAGTCTGTCGTTTCTGTAGAGTGTGTAATTTGCTATTTTTGGTGTATGAGATGGGTTTAGATGTGTTTCGTTGATGAGTATAATGTCAAGGTTGTGTGTATTGGTGAAAATGCGTAGTTCTTGTATGTTTTTGTCAAGTCCGTTTGCGTTCCAAAATGCCAAACGTAGCGCGGAGGGCCGAGTGGTAGAATTAGCCATTTTAGTTTATAAAAAGGGAGATGATCTGGGGGGCTGCTGATAGTAAAATCGTTAGGTATTCCGCCGGAGAGGTGGCGGATAAAAATTTTGGGAGTAGGTCGGCAATGAGGTTGCCGACTTTGGAGAAGAAATCATTTTTAAATATATCAAAAAAGTTAAAGGGGGTTGCTGAGGGCTGGGGGGTAGCTGAGGGCTGGGGGGTGGTGGGTTCTGGGAGGGGGGGTGGGGGGGTGGTTGTGGGGGGGTCGGGGATAGGTATGGATGTTTGGGTGTTTGGGTGGAGTGCCTGAGCATATGAAGTGGAAGGGTTGGTTTTGCGGGAGGTGAAAGTGGTTTTGGGAGGTACCTCAGTTCGTCGAGAAGAGGGGATCGAGCTCCCTGCAGGTCGTTTAGGGCACTCCTTGTAGTTCGCCGGGTGGGGGCCGCCGCAGTTTGCGCAGGTAGCCGGGCCGTCCTCTCTCTGCTTGCTGCATGCTGCTGTGAAGTGGTCTCCGGCGCACTTCACACATCTCGGCGGTAGGTGGCAGCCCTTGGCGGAGTGGCCGAAGTATTGGCATCGGTGGCATTGGGTCGGGGCGTCTTTGTGGTTGAGGTACTCCACCTTGATGCGCAGGTGGAAGATGCTCTCCATTGTAAAAATTTTTTTCCCTTCCTCTCCGTGGGTGAGTTGCACCAGGACCATCGGGACGTTGGTGCGGTCAGGGCCTGCCCTCATTCTGGTTACTGATATCGCAGGGAGGCCCAAATCTTGAAGCTCCAGGAGGATTTCCTCCTCCGAGATGGTGGTTGGGATGCCTCGGAGGACCGCCTTCGTTGTCTTGTCCTCCTGAAGTTCGAATGTGTGGAAATTCGTCTCCTGCTCCTGAAGGATTTTAGTGGCGAGACGGAAACTGTGGGAGTTTGCTGTATTGATCACCACTCCCGTCGGTATGGCCTTCGCGTGGGAGATCTGGACACCTGCGTCCTCCAGTTTCTTCCTCAGGGTGTTCCAATTTCGGGCCGATTTGGTAATAATTGGGGGGATTTTCATCGGTCGGGAGGTGAAGGCGGTGGCAGGGGGGTTTTGTATGTTATTGTCATCTCCGGCATTTGTTTCCTCGTCATCCTCTCCGTCATCGTCTGTCGTGTCGGAGTTGTCTGAGAGGGCGGTGAAGCGGTTGGTGGTCGTTGTGGGCATGGTTGTCTTCTTGGTGGGCTTCGTGGTTGCCGGCTTCTTGGTGGGCATCGTGTTTGTTTTTGATTTTGCTAAGGAGGGTCTTTGGTATTTGTGAGCAGGTGACGTCTTCCAGGAGCTGGTGGAAGTGGATGGTAGGGGCGGGAAGTCTTGAGGGAGAGGAGTGTCTATTGCCAGCTGTGCATCTATGGTCGAGGGTATCGGAGAGGTAGTAGTGGGTGGTTGTATTGCAGCAGGGCAATCGGAAGGTGGCAGAGTGGTCGTGGATGATTTTTTGGCGGGAGGACGGATGTACATGGTGGCCGATGGGGTGGTTCCTAAGCCATCTGGGTAGAAGGTGACTTTTCCTCGTCTGGCGGTGATGGTGGACATGTATTGTTTGAGGATTTCGATGGGTGGGTCTAACTTCTCCAGTTCGTCAATGAAATTCATGATAGTGGACGGGAGGTGGTCGTCGGGAGTAGGTTGTAGGTCGCAGGAGGGCTTGAGGGTTGCCAGGGGTGCAACAGATGTATGCAGGTAGCTTGTTCTCGGTGGTGTCACAGGATTTGTCGCCAGGAGTGCAATTCGGGATATTGTGCAAGATTAGACAAGGATCGGAGTGCCATGCAGCAGTTTTGTCGTGAGGAGTGCAAGCAGGGATATCGTGCGGGATTAAGCAAGGATCGGTATGTCATGCAGCAGGAATATCATGCAGGATGCGCGGATTGCGGCGAACAAGGCGTCGTCTTCAGGGGGCACGGGTTTGTCGCAAGGTGGGTAGCACGCAGGATGCGAGGATTGCGGCGAACAAGGCGTTTTTTTTTTTTGTTTTTTTTGTTTTTTTTTTTTTTTTTTTGTTGTGACTTTTGGGGGAAGGGTACAGAAAAACGTTACGGCGCATAACATGGGGGGAGGGGGGGGGGGGTTAAAAATCTTCAAAAATTGCGTTACGTAATACTTGAACGCCCCCTAAGGGAACGTACCCATACTACGTGACACGTTTAGGGGGGGGGGGGTCATCAAAATACCAAGCTTGGTCACAACGGGGGGGGGGTAGGTTTTTATCACGTAGTCAATCTAGAAATCTCGCGTTTTTTTTTCGAGCTACGAGGGGAGGTTTTTAAGTTCACGGAATGGGAAGGTAAGTGATTAATGGGGGTACCGCTGAATTAGGTACAAATTGAACAACTCATTTTTAGGATAAACACCGGGTTTTATCGTAATTAGGTCATTAGTCTTTGAGCTATCGTCGACCAAACACTTCAATCGGGAAGAAATTGTGAAATGTGGAGAAAATTAAGTTCCGCGCTGTTATAAAGTTCCTTTAAGTTAATTTAAAGATCGGAAAAATGTATTAGGGTAGTAGGTGACGTTTCTGAATGGATTGATGCTGGGAACGCGTTTGTTGAAGATAACAAGACTTTCGTTTCCATAAATTACGTTCCGGTTTCAATATATTTCGACATAAGTTTTATCTTGATAATATTTTTTCCACTTGTAATGCATGCACTCTTGCTGTCACGCAGCAAGCGCCGTATTAATAAAGACAAATATAAGCCAAATAATGCATTTTTTATTTTTTGTTAGCAAAAAATGATTCGAAACCATATTTATGAAATACTACGGGAAAAATGTAGGGGGGGGGGGTCTTGGAATATACTACACGTGGTCACCAAGGGGGGGGGGGGTAAAAAACTGCAAAAAGTGTGTCACGTAGTATGCGTACGTTCCCTAATGTGTATTTGGTAGAATTGCTCATCTTCTACCAACAGAGGTAAAAAGGGGCTTATACTTTAGCTTAATCCAGTCCCACCTAAATTGTTTTATAAAAATATGGGGAAACACGCACTTTACGTACTTAAACGACTAACAAATAATATAGAACAAAGTTATTAAAAACTCTTTAATAAATAAAAATCTTTTTTTAACCCAGACACTCCCACAAAAAAATTATACGAGGAAATGAACCTTCTGAAACTAAGAACATTGTACGTGTAACGGACGTGTTGCTCTCCCTCATTGTTAAATTATAATTTGCTAGTTATGTACAATGCCCCGGTGCAACCAATAAAGCTTGTGTGCCAAGTTTGCACCGGGAGACATTCTAGACTCTTATATTTTAATAATTTAATAATTAATACTTTATTTATGCTTATTTACGCCTCCAAAGGCAACCAGGCTGACTAGCCTCCTTTTTAGTTATGTCCCTGAGAAGGGCCGTTTTTCCGGCTCCGAAGGAAGCAGCTACTCCGCCAAGCGGACTGCCTTCCCTCCCTTGCCGTTCTGCCGTTATGGCTCAGCAGGAAGCGGCTGCTCTACCGAGCAGGCTGCTCTCTATTTTAATTATGGCCCTTTTCAGGGCCTTTTTCGTCCTGGCCACTAAGTTCAATAATACCGTGCCGCCAGCAACGATCTTTTTCAAAACACATTTTATCAATTTTAAATGTCTTTTTCTTAATATACAAATGCCCCGGTGACACAAATAAAACTTGGATACCAAGTTGCCACCGGGAGACATCCTAAACTTATTATTTTATCGCCTTCAGGGCCATTTTTCCCGGCTCAAAGGAAGCGGCTACTCCGCCAAGCGGACTACCCTTCCTCCCCTTTCCGTTCTGCGGTTATGGCATGGCAGGAAGCCAGGCAGCTCCGCCAAGCGGACTGCCTTCCCTCCCTTGCCGTTCTGCGGTTATGGCACGGCAGGAAGCCAGGCAGCTCCGCCAAGCGGACTGCCTTCCCTCCCTTGCCGTTCTCCGGTTATGGCCCGGCAGGAAGCCAGCGGCTCCGCCAAGCAAACTGCCTTTGCAAAACATCGTTTTGTAATATAACTTCATTTACAAACCCCGTAGGACGCTGAAACTAAGACGTTTCAGTGCAGAGTCCTACGGGGCATCCATAGAGCCATAAATAAACATTGTAACTCTTAAACTGCCAGCGCTATCAGCATTTGCGCAGATTTTCGAGACTTTAGCATCATTTCACTTTTTCTCCATTTTAAAAATCCCAGGACCTCGTAAAGCGACGGAACCAAAAGGTTTCGATAGCCAAGCTTACGGGGAAAAATACTAACTTCTTTATAACTATTCAAATTCCCCTTTTAAATGTAAATACCTACCGACAAAATGTCAAAACTCATTAAACTAACTCTAAAATCATCAAACAAAAATTCTACGGATAAACAATATCCGTAGAAACCCATTAGCATTAAGAAAACCATTGTATTAGTTATAATTTAAGCTGTATAATTATTATAAAAACCCAATTTTAATCGACCACTTTCGAGGAAATGGTCGGCAAAACCGGCGGCAACAGAAAACCGCACTTTATATACAAAACGGGATAGGTAAATCCTCCCACTTTAAAAATGTACCACGTGACCGTTTTTTCACACGAAAACGGGTATAAAAAGCGTGATTTTTTGGGTAATAAATCAGTTATTCTTCAACATTCAAACAAGTCTTTTATTTACTCCACAAGTGGTCCAGACACCTACCTCTGGAAGTCTGCGACCTGCTGCCAGCTGCTGCCTCCTGCCGAAGTTCTGCCTGAACGGGAACTCGGTGCCTACCGCTGCAGTCGGCCCTGACTTTGGGCACTGCCAAGGCACCGCTCAGGCAGAAACTAGGCGCATCCAGGACCTATACCACTGGATGTAGGGAGGCCAGCCAACAAATATCACCATCATCAGCGTGAGCCAGTGGAAGGCGTGCACAAAACCGGTGCTTCTATTTTACAGTCTTGTAAAGGCTTGATACGTCTGTTACAGTACGAATATAACATATGCCTTTTAATCTACAAAATACAAAATGGACTTATGCATACAAATACAACATTTATAAAACATACAATATGTACACGAACATTATACTAGACAACATAATGCATTGTACACAAATACTGTCAAGACTGAAAGTGGCAAAAGAAGTATTGGCCACGAGGGAGTACACATACAATCTTCTTCCAGATAAAAACTGAAAATAAAATAAAAACCTTTAAGAAAACTATTTTAACTTAAATTGACTCCTCTTAAAATCCTCTGACAAAGTTGCCTACGAACAAAAAAAAATACATGAATTGTATTTGGTTTGGCAACAAAAATCACAAGAAATTGTTAGTCTCGAAAATAAACCGCGTTGATTGGATTATTGTTAGAACATATTTATCTTGGCCACTTCGTCGAAACGCAGCTCAGATGGAACTTTCAATTTTATTAAATATAATCTAGATACGGAAAGAAAATGGTGAAGATGTCACCATAAAATACGTAAACTCCACTCCCAGAATTGAGCCAAATCTGCCAAAAAACTAGCAAATTACAAAAATATCCAAGTAATTCCTCCTAACAATCGAACCAGAACTTTAAAAATTTATTACCAAAACGTCCGCGGACTGCGATCCAAACTTGATGACCTATGAGCAGCTCTACCTTCTCATCATCATGACATCATTATACTTACCGAAACCTGGCTAAACCCTGATATCAAGTCGACTGAACTCGGTCTTACTAATTACAAAATATTTCGTTGCGACAGAAACGTGAGATCAAGTTCCAAGTCAAGAGGTGGAGGAGTTTTAATTGCGATAAAACAGAAGTTGTCATCAAGAAAATTAACAACAAAACACAAAAAACATTGAACATCTCTTCGTACAAGTAACGACTCCTCTCGAGAAAATTATATTTGTAACGGCCTATCTACCACCACTTTCTGACCCTCAAACTTACAGAAACCACTCTGAAGACATCGAAACAATTTCCTCAAAATATTCTCACTCGAAAATTGTTATCGTTGGAGATTATAACCTACCAAACCTAACATGGAAAGCGATCAACTGTGGACGCATCACAAACGAAAGTGAAAACGATCGTGCACGTGAAGTTTTGGACATAAACTTTCTAAACTTTCACCAACATAATTTTATATATAATAATAACAATCGCTTATTAGACTTAGTTTTATCAAACTATCCTAAAATATCTGTAGAACTCTCAAATGATCCACTCCTACCAATAGATAATCACCACCCTCCCCTATACATTAAATTAAATATTAAATGCGATAATGAAAGAATACCTGTTCAAAGAGTCCCAAACTTTAAACGAGCCGACTTCGACTCTATTAACAGGCATCTCTCAAATACAGACTGGTCTTTTTTATCCGATGAAAATATTGATTAATCTATAGACCAACTTTATTTAAACTTTTCTAATACTTTTGAATCATATGTACCTTTTTATGCACCGAGAAGCTATACCTACCCGGTTTGGTTCTCATCAGAGCTTACTGCCTCTCTTCAGCAAAAAAAGAGTCAACACAAAAAATTCAAACACAACAAATCCATTAGTGACTACATAATTTTTAGCGAAACCATGAAAAAATGTAAAGATCTTTTCAAAAAATGTTGCAAAAAGTATACAACCTCTATCGAGGACACTGCCTTTAAATCCAAAAATCTTTGGAAATTTCTTAAAAAAATAAACAATGAAAACATAGATTACCCGCTAATAATGCAAATGAATGGAACCAGTGCAAACAATATACAGGACACTGTAAACCTTTTATCGGATTTCTTCAAAAATGTATATGATGAAGAAACCCCAGATGACAAAATACCTGAATACAAATTTAGCAAGATTACACACTTAACAAATTGTCATATCACACAAAAACGCTGCGAACAGAAATTACTTTTCTTAGACACTGACAAATCCACTGGCCCAGACAACATTCCACCAATATTCCTCAAAAAATGCTCTAATACATTATCTAAACTGTCACGTAAATAATTATCAATTTGTGATATAATTATTTACCTGACCACTAACCTGATAATTTGAACAGCACGGAATGGATTGGCAACACTTTTTTTTCTCTCTGGTTTTTACTTTTTGAATTGGCACCGTACGGGAAGCCGGTGTTGATTCGACTTGTCACTTTAGTGATAGTTTTGGATTTAAAAAATGGGATAATCTCTTCGTTACAAATTGTTTTAAACGATTTTAATCGCGAGCCGGGCGATGTACATTTTGCAAACGCTTCTTTCTGATGTGATCGGAACGCTGTTTCTAATGTGATTGGTCGCCGCCATTGGGACCGATATTTATCCGCGAAATAACGGTATTGTAAATTACCTACATAATCGCGACTGGCATATTGAAAAGCTTTGCGAGGGAGAGTCCTTATGACCTGGTACGGTTATTGCTGCTCATATTTGTGACGGATGGTCACTCGGCGTTCATTTCCTGATGAGGTGTGCTGACGGAAATCGTGTTTCATCCGGTGGGCTCAACCGGAGCGCTGGTGCTGATCTTGGATGCTGCTCCCTGGCGGGGAGTCCTCATTCTCTGGCCTTCCTGGGGGTCTTTCCTGGTTCCCATCCTGGAGATTGCGAGAGAATATGGCCCGCGGTTCATCAACGCGCTATATTCAAGTAAATTAAGAGTTCGTGTCAGTGTAGAATTAGATAAAGATCCATGGTCCGCAGGTACGATATTTCTTTCTGCTTAATTATATTCCTGTCAAATCTGTTATGAATCTGTTATGTTTCAGAATCTGTTATGTTTTTGGGGATGTGAAACCCGGCCCCTCAAAAGGGCAACATTGTTATGTTCTTTATAAAATTATACTGGGCTTTGGTTGTTTTGGAAATGAACTCTTTTATTACTGAAACCAATTTAACCTCACAAGTAGAAACCTGTTTTCGTTTATTCCCAAACATTCTTGTTCTTTTTTTTATTCTGGAACAAAAAAAAAAGCAGAACCTTCCTACATTACGGATCGCTAGGACCCACATAACCTGAGAGAGAGAGAGATAACCTTATATTTGGCGCTCCCAACGTTTTAAGTTGAATATTCTGCTTTTGGTGCCCGTATATTCTAACGGTCTGTTATGTTTTAAGTTTCTGCTTCTTTTTCCGAATTTTCAAGGTTGGATATGTATTATTCATTAATATCTTCATACTGTTATAATGGTACCAGTGTGTGTGTGTAGATGCGTTATAATGGATTATATGAAATATTTCGCGGTAGTTTGAAATTTTGTGCATATTATTATGTCATTTTTTTGCTTTGCTTTAAATTGTATTGGTTTCCGGTTGAGCTTCGTTCGCTCTCAAATTTTGTGTAACGTAAACATAAATATACCTACTAGAACAGCTTCGTTCTTTTTTTTCGGATAATATTTTTGGGACATTTTTGTAGGCTGGCAAGTTTGTCTATGGTTATGTCAGTTGTTATTACAGATCAGCTGATAGCGATTTTTGTTGACATGTGTCAGATGTCAAACGATCATTATTATACTTCGATTATGTTATCGTAATAACTTTATAAACAATTTTCCAGACTTAATATAGTGTTATTCGGTTTGTCTCATAAATATTAACTATTTCATATGGAATCATCTGGAATATTTTCTTCGTTTTGTTTCATAAATAAATTCCATTTGACAAAATGACGTTGTCTAACATCAACGGGGCCTCAAAAGAGGAAATGATTCAGATGCTTTCTGACGTTAATATTACTCCAGAACCCACTTTGTCCGGTACTTAGTGCAATAAAAATTTTACGAATTTAATTCATATTATATTATTTTATTTGTCTTTTTGCAGCGACAACAACGTTTGTCAACAATAACAAAGATGCGTTATTACTATTTTGAGGGCATTTTAACAACAATTATGGAAATTGTTTTGAATAAATTGAACACTTTTATTGTCAATCGTGACATATTCATAGGTTTGTTAAATTTTATATAATTACAGGCATTATATTTTTGCAGTTTTGTGGACTTAGAGAATTCATAATTTTTTCTTTTTTGAAAAAAATTTTTTTTTTGGTGTGGACATTGATGCTGTTTAACTTGGGTTCTTGTGTTTCCTGCCGTGCTTTAAGTACCGCAAGATTCATTTTATAACACCCAAGTTAAGACATCATTTTTTTTGGATTATGGGAGTATACGGCCCCGCCACCCTTCCTAATCCTATTTTTTTTGTGTTCCACCGTGTAATGTCGCGAGTTCGTTCGGGAATTGTCGATTTGTGTTTTTTTTTACAATCCCAACAGCACGCATCCAATCATATTACTCCTTTTCTTTAAAACGAGTTATGGTTGCATATCACATTACTACTGAATTCTCGAATCAAGTCTCATTATACATAACCTCGCCTGTAATTTTTCTATACCTATCGAGCTATTGGAAAGACCAGTTCATTTTTGTTTTGCCCTATACATCCAGTAAACTCAGCTTTTGATAAAAAAAAAAAAATTCACAAAATTTCCTCATTCTTACTATCTCATAATATATTTTTTTTAGGAAGCGATGTTTGTAATGAATGTCGTTTCCTCTGATCTGATGATCAGTGGCGCCCAAACCTTAAGTCATTATTTTTTTTTCTTCTCTCTCCTTCACATGACTTATTTTTTTTTTCAAGTGATATATATAATTAGATTGGATATGAGTATTTCTCGTTTTTTTAGTAGACACCCTGTCTATATTATTTCTGTCAGTATTATCACTGCAATGCACACACGCACACACATTGGTATCGCATCTCTACTCCGTCAGTTAACGGATATTTTGTAATGTTCCCTACTTTTAAATCTAAATCCATTTTTTCTCTAGTTCAGTGGAGCTTTCTTTCCATTTTGTCGTCCCTCCGACATGCCTTATAACCAAAGATCCTCCAAGGAACTAGAGAACAAAATATATTCTTAAGTGTAGTTCTTTGTGTAGCAGAGATTTGAGCAACTTTCTGGTATACAAAATGTGTATATTTTCATAAATAGATTATATTATATAATAAATAGATTATATTTAGCTAGTATTTGTTACAATTAAGTTTGGTTTAGCTTTCCTTAAAGTGAATAATATTAAGTCATAGTTTATTAACAACATTATTATGTCTTTCTAACAAAGGTAGTACTGCTTCGGCGTACTTTCCTATTAAGTAATTCCAGCATGGAATATATAATACTCTACCTCTAGCACAGGAGAGCGTATTTTTGTATAGCTTATAGTCATAAGTAAAATATTTATATTAGTCTCACTGCTGAAACACCAGTGTTTCTCTACACAATTTTGTACCTAGTGTCATTCAAATGTTTTGATTGATCACCAATTTAGATAGTGTCGATTATCACAATATATTCGATCACCAATACATATTGTCTGTTCAAGAAATTTTGCCTTTTGCTTACTTTTGAAGTAATATTTTGAAGGATCTCCGTCTACAGTGTGATCTCAGTCTTTTTTCTTGTGCAAACTATATACACTGTTTTAGTTATTAAAATGGCTTGTACTTTATATATTTAATCATACTGGTTCACTACTAGGTTTTTTTTGTTAAATTGTAATCCCTATGCATTCAGCTAAACATTCTAGATTCTGTTTCGCTTGTCTTGGTGTTCCTACTGATACTCAATGTTACCACTTGTAGACAGGTATATCTTTGGTATTGTAAAACCTGATCTAATTATTTTTATTTTTGAAACATAGGTATTTCTTATTATGTAAACCCTATTGTAACCACTTTTAGTAGACAAGTTTTGCAATCTTGGTCTAACTAATTCATTAATACACAAGTACTACTCATATACTTATGGTTCTACATTGTTATAAATCAGTTTTTTAAACTGATAGTTAAATATCTCTGAAAGATATTCCTCATTCTAGGTTTAATGTCTGTTCTGTATTTTGTTGAATAAAATTCTATGTTAACCTATTAGACCTGTTGGACCTAGGTAGATAGAATAGTTACCTTTTCGCTATTAATAAATAGCCTAAATTCAGTGAAGTGAGGGATGGTTGACCACCCTAAAGTGAAGCCTCTTTTTTAATGGCAAAATTTCCTGCTGAAGGAAAAGTGATGCTTTGTGCATAATTTTTTTTTCTTTTCATTGATTGTGTTCTTTATTTTTAAGATGTTCCCGATGTTAGGATGTCATGAGAATAACAGGTCTGGACTTCAGCCAGTAATGCCAGCACCCAGCTCCATCGTTGCTGAAGGTGTTGTAGACTCCTTATTCTCGTACCATCCTATTCTCATTGTTCTTTCAATCTATCTAGATTTATATGATTTATTGTTTATGATTGCTAATGGTTACTTGTTGTAAAATTTCTAGATACCTGATGGACCTATCTTCTAGTTAGTTAGTTAGTGTACCTTTATTTTTTTATTTGTTTATTTTTTTTTTACATCGGAACCGTGGATTTCATGTTTGGGGCCAAACATTTTCGTGAGAAGGGGGGAATTGTCACGTAAATAATTATCAATTTGTGATATAATTATTTACCTGACCACTAACCTGATAATTTGAACAGCACGGAATGGATTGGCAACACTTTTTTTTCTCTCTGGTTTTTACTTTTTGAATTGGCACCGTACGGGAAGCCGGTGTTGATTCGACTTGTCACTTTAGTGATAGTTTTGGATTTAAAAAATGGGATAATCTCTTCGTTACAAATTGTTTTAAACGATTTTAATCGCGAGCCGGGCGATGTACATTTTGCAAACGCTTCTTTCTGATGTGATCGGAACGCTGTTTCTAATGTGATTGGTCGCCGCCATTGGGACCGATATTTATCCGCGAAATAACGGTATTGTAAATTACCTACATAATCGCGACTGGCATATTGAAAAGCTTTGCGAGGGAGAGTCCTTATGACCTGGTACGGTTATTGCTGCTCATATTTGTGACGGATGGTCACTCGGCGTTCATTTCCTGATGAGGTGTGCTGACGGAAATCGTGTTTCATCCGGTGGGCTCAACCGGAGCGCTGGTGCTGATCTTGGATGCTGCTCCCTGGCGGGGAGTCCTCATTCTCTGGCCTTCCTGGGGGTCTTTCCTGGTTCCCATCCTGGAGATTGCGAGAGAATATGGCCCGCGGTTCATCAACGCGCTATATTCAAGTAAATTAAGAGTTCGTGTCAGTGTAGAATTAGATAAAGATCCATGGTCCGCAGGTACGATATTTCTTTCTGCTTAATTATATTCCTGTCAAATCTGTTATGAATCTGTTATGTTTCAGAATCTGTTATGTTTTTGGGGATGTGAAACCCGGCCCCTCAAAAGGGCAACATTGTTATGTTCTTTATAAAATTATACTGGGCTTTGGTTGTTTTGGAAATGAACTCTTTTATTACTGAAACCAATTTAACCTCACAAGTAGAAACCTGTTTTCGTTTATTCCCAAACATTCTTGTTCTTTTTTTTATTCTGGAACAAAAAAAAAAGCAGAACCTTCCTACATTACGGATCGCTAGGACCCACATAACCTGAGAGAGAGAGAGATAACCTTATAAAACCACTCACATTATTATTCAACCGTCACTTGACCCTTGGACACTTTCCAGACCGCTGGAAATCTAGCTTCATTACATCCGTCTACAAAAAGGAGACGACAATAATATAGCCAATTATCGCCCCATTTGTATACAGTCAGTATTACCTAAGCTTTTTGAATCACTGGTCGTTAATGAAATATATCCCAAATTAATAAAATTAATTGACCAAAAACAGCACGGTTTTATCAAAGGTAGATCTACCGCAACTAACTTAATAATATTTCAAAACTTCATAATTCAATCTTTTGCAGAAAATAAACAAGTCGACTGCATATATACAGACTTTTCAAAGGCATTTGACAAAGTATCCCGTAAACTATTAATCCAAAAACTATTTGAGGTAGGAATAAGGGATAATATGCTAAAATGGTTTACTAGCTATTTATTAAATCGTAAACTGTTCGTCAAAATAAAATCATGGATGTCGAAAGCTTTCTGGGCTACTAGTGGCCTACCGCAAGGTAGTCACCTTGGCCCGGTTTTGTTCCTCATTTTAATCAATGATATAACCAATTGCTTCAACGTTGTCGAGGTATTGCTCTTTGCTGATGACATCAAGCTATACAAGAAAATAACTGATAAAAATCATTGCCATATACTTCAGTCAAATATTAGTAAGTTTAAAGATTGGTGCGTTCAAAATAATTTATTCTTAAATGTAGAAAAGTGCAAAACCTTGACTTTCTTCAGAAATAAAAATCCTGTTTAATTCTAAAATTCCATCAATAACACAGCCTTAGAAAGAGTCACCGAAATGAGAGATCTTGGAATTATTTTGGTTGAAAAACTAAGTTTCGCCAATCATATCCACTAAATTGTAAACAAAGGTATGAAAACACTAGGCTTCGTATTAAGAACAACCAAAAACTTTAATTTCATACAAGTCGTTAAATTATTATATGTATCTCTAGTTAGAAGCCTAATGGAATATAACTAGGTAGTTTGGTCTCCATCTTACAATATTCACATTAATAACATTGAGCGAATACAAAAAAAAATTCTGCGTTATATAAATTTTAAATTAAATATCCCAAGAGAAAACTTAAAATATAATTTATTATTAAATATTCTAAAAATCCACACACAGACGTAAAATAAACGACTTAACATTTTTATTTAAAATACTTAACTCTAAATTTGACTGTTGCGAACTACTACAACTCATAAACTTACGAATACCGACAGTAACTACACGACAAAATACACTATTCTACTGTAGCATTCATAAGCGGAACTACATTGCCTACTGGCCGATACAACGATTTCACATTATGGGAAATCAGTACTTAGGTAATATTGACATATTTAACATAAACTTGGCGAATTTTGTTGATCTTGTAAAAAACTTATTCCAAAACTATTCCTAAACATATCTGTTTTTCTGAAAACCTATGAAATCGCTGTATTTTTGTTTTTTTATGACTTGTGTGCTTTTTTATCTGATTCTATTTTTATTATTTCTGTAAATGTTTAAAAATCATCTGTTATGAATTATTTGTACTACCAAAATGTAAAAGCCATTTGGGCGTTAAATAAAAAAATAATAATAGTAAACTTATTCGCTTCTTCAATAATCGCCAATTCACCTTGTTGCATCATTATGGTTGGATGAAAACAAATCAGTTTGTACTTATACACTATACACCACTTTCGTAATCAAAATTATCAACATATTTCGAAATCAACAGTTGCTTCGTAAGTATAAAATAGACAAAAACTTTATAAATAGTGTTAATTAATTATTTAAAAGTATCATAATAAACATTTATTTTAGAATAACTGAATATATATTTAAATATTAATAAGTTTTATAAATGGACACAAAAAAATCTAAGAGTGACATTAATATATTTGGTCGAAGAAAAATAACAAGAAACCAATCAACCATCGGTTTCGAAACTTGTTAATTTTTATTAAAGAAGTGGTGTACACAAAGCGATCGGTTCAGGTAAGATTTTTTAATAATATTATTTTGAAAGTCTTAAGCTGGGTCCACACATGTTCTTTTGTCCGTTCCGTTCCTCCGTTCCGTACCTCCGTTCCGTATCAAAAACTCTGGACGCAAGTAAAAATAGCCCGTACCTCCGTAACGTCGCTGCGATCATCGGCAACATCGCGTGTTCATTCCATTCCAGAGAGAACGACCTGCGCATGCCGCGATCGCATCCAGACGGGCGTCCAAACTAGCGTTCTTGATCGCGACGCTGATACGGAACGGAGGAACGGAACGGACAAAAGAACATGTGTGGACCCAGCTTTACTTACCAATTTAAAACCTAAATTATATTTTGAACACCCTTGAAATCGAAAAAACGAGTGTGCTTTAGGCTTTAGACCACACGACTGAAGTAAAACTTCACTAACTTATATCTCCCTCTCAACTTCCGTTTGCCTCGCCCGACCGTTCGCCTCACCCGATCACACTTTTCATAGCGCTCTCATCACGCATTCACCAGCTTACTCCCCAAGTAAAGCGTGCGTGGAGAAGTTTTGCTTATCATACTCATGCACTCGTAGCGTTGTAACTAGCTGAAAACTGGTATTTGTTTATTTATAAGGCTAATAAAAAAGGCTATTCCCATGATTTTTACTAGGCCAGCTGAAAATGTTTTTGTGGAAATTGAAAAAAACTAAAGCCATATTCCGGAAGCTAAATCAGGCTCACGTAAATAAAGAACATACGTTCAATCACTCTACAGGTTTGGTGTAAATTGTTTTTCAGGTCTAAGCCAGGAATCATGTAACTCGGAAGTTACTGACCCCTCTTGTGGCACAACCGATCAAGTAATTGGATCATTCCTAGCGGGCTATAAAAAATTTGTCCATGAGAAAGGAAGCCCGTGGTATATAGACCCATGCCAAAATGACGAAAAACCAATTGTAATTGATGTACGAAAACTCTTACGAATTCTTATTTTTTGTTCAATACAGATAAAAATTATTTCAACAACTCTCATACGAAATATAGGATGACAGTTGATTCCCCCGACAGTTGATGCCGCTATAAAATTTTTGCAATTGTTATAACATTTGTGGATTATTTACCAAAATTGGAAGGGATATCAAACGAACTTTTTCAGTGTCAAAGTTTTGTACTTATACACTGATGTATACAGAACATAGATCAGTATTTTTTCCTTGATGGATTTGAATGAAAACTTGTTTTATACTTTTGTTATTCGGCGGTACCTACATCCAATGTGCACGTCCCTTCAGGGTCACTTAGATGTATTTTGTGTAAGTAGGTATTCCATATTTTCACTAAACCGACTGAACATTGTAATTAAGTTTGTCAGGGGGCCATCTGTCGGGGGAACTGAAATGGAACCGAAATATATTTATTTGCTTTCTGACTGCATTTATGTACTGCTGTCTAGTATTTATGTACTGCTGTCTAGTATGTATACTTCTAAGATGATTCGTTTAGTAAGTTGCGACTTTGTCTCCTGCAAATATCTAATAATTATTTTATTTATTTATTTTAATATTACCTACATTTGATTACAGTAATGACGTATTACCCATCTCACTAGGTGTGAAAAGCCTGTGTTTGGATTGGTTGATTGGTTGTTATCTAGGTTTTTGTTTACAAAATATTCTGAAAATGATAGCTATAAAAATAAAATCAGTATTTTTTTCTACATTACACAATTCAAGTACGAATGTAGAAGATCAAGTCAAAATAATTTTGGAGCAATTAAATTTCAATTTGAAAAAAAGGCATGATAAATGATAATTGATAATAATCATTATTGTTATTACACGTCCAAATAGATAAACTACAGAAATTGCATCCAAAAAAATGTTCCTACACTAATTTGCCGTTCAGCCCTTCCAAATTGAAAAATTTCATCCCGATACCAAGAGACCCTTCAGAGTTACCCGGGGTTGATTGTTTGGTTCGGAGCAAAGTTCGGCCTGTTGTAAAAGCAGCGCATGAGGCATGACCACAGTTTGATAATGCCTTCAGAAGGCGAAACAGCTGTCACGCGTAATAATAATTACACAGCCAAACTGGTTTAAAAATAAACTGTTTTTATTGATTGTATAAAAATGTTATTGATTATATAATAACAAAATAAAAATTAAAGCCAAGCTATGTGTAAATGAAGTTCATCTTTAGGCCGACATTTTGATGAAAGAATAATTTAATATACGTATAGGGAACGTACCCATACTACGTGACCAACTTTTGGCAATTTTTAACCCCCCCCCCCCCCCCCCCCCGGTGACCAAAATCCTAAGCAACCCGCCGCTCATTTGTATGGAGCGTGACATTTTGAAGACCCCCCCCCCCTAAACGTGTCACGTAGTATGGGTACGTTCCCTAAGATAAAATTACATTAAATAAAACAGCCTACTTTTTAGCAGCGATAAATGGATTCAAGGATATATATTTATTCAGAAATGATAAGCTCACTATATGATCATTTTACGCTGAAAAAATCCACCATTCTTCCCAGAAATATATATCTTTTGCATGTTTTGGATGTGACATGTGTATTTTTGATGTGCAGGATAATCCTAGTGATCAAGCCATAGAAGATCTGCTCCTACATGTCACCAAGTTAGCCGACCTAGCCCTCTCTCATATGAAGAGCTTCATAGGCAATTATGTACGTACTCTTTTTTTGTTGTTCATCACCAAACCAAATCAAACTACTCGTATCAAAATTGGAACTCATGTAAAATGGGCAAATTTTAGTTTTTTTAATAAATTGCGATTTATTTTCCAAGCTGCCGAAATGAGTTTTAGTTAGAGTGGCAGGACTCAAATATAATGTCGAAAGAAAATTTTAAATATAGGGTAGAGGTGATACCTAGGTGCCTTGACGAAGCGATGGGTCTCTGAACAAGCAAACTTTAATGCACGATCGAATAATGTTTTCACGGTATTATCTCTGACAGCGCCATTTCCAAAAAAGCATCTCTCGATCCTATCGCAAGCACCTATATTATCATTAAACTTACATAATTCAAATATAACAAAACTTACAATGATGCTATAGAAAACAAAACGTAAACTTAAAAAGGTTTTTAAAAATTACTTGAAATGCTTTTTGGAAATTCTTTCGTTGCCATCTACAATATATTCTACTTCTGCGTATTGGTTACCTATGGGTGGTAGAAAAGAGTTTATAATCGAAAAGTTTTTGCAGTAAAATATATTTTTAGTTAGCGCAACTCAATATATATATCAATTGCAATAATGCAGTATTAGGAGAACTACTGCGGGCGGAAAAGGATTCACCCATAGGCCAATATATCGATGGATTCACATTATCCCTCGAGCATGTAGAGAAATCAAGATGTTTCCAAAATTCATGAAGCTGAAATGTTATCTCTTTCTTGTAAATGTATTCCTTACTTATATATTATACTCGTACCAGTCGTACACTCGCATGGTCCTAGAATATTTATAACATGATGCTAGTTAAAATTTTTCCATGGTTACAGATTGAGGTAACACAAAGTGTGGAATACGAGAAGTTAAAATCATTTTGGCAATCCAACTGCTTTGATTGGCTGCCAGATTATACTTTCATCCCGAAAAAACTTGGAGATCCTTTGCCTCAAGAGTACCTAAATACTGTTGACGTAATAAAAATTTTTGATGCGTGTGTTAAATGCGAGTAGACAATTATTTCCCTAACATTCTATATTTATAGATTCTTCACTTCTT
This sequence comes from Limnephilus marmoratus, assembly GCA_917880885.1. Lineage (NCBI taxonomy): Eukaryota > Metazoa > Arthropoda > Insecta > Trichoptera > Limnephilidae > Limnephilus > Limnephilus marmoratus. The sequence goes on from OU862921.1 coordinate 27,757,557, forward strand.
CTGCTTAGGAGCTTGGACCAATTGTTTAACAGAAATTTAACAAAACTTCAAATTTCAAAGTTAATTTTAAAGTTATATAATAAATATAATACAGAATCTTAATAGAACTTTCTCAAAATTGAAAATGTTATTTGAAATATGATGAATTGTTCATATTCTGTGAATCAACCCGTGAATCAAATTTTGGACATCACTAGGTACGTAACATTATCTCTTCTTCTTGTTTCCTTGCACGGTCACAGGTAATCTGATGGTGTCAGCTTTTCTCATTTTCAGTCTATAACTTCTTCGATTCTGGGTATCGCTTTCATCCAAGCCGTTTCTCTGTGAAATTTTGGAGCATTGAGTTCTCCAGGAGTTATTTGGTCTTCCTCTGGATGACTGTCGATGAAGCTCTATAGACATTGCCTGCTTCACTGTATGGTCTGGTGGTCTCCGTCTTATGTGCCCGTACCACTTCAACTATCGTTCCTCCAGCTTATTTTTTATCTTCGTGACACCCAGGCTAAGACGAATGCGTGAACTTTTAATCCTATCCTTTAGTGATATTCCTGCCGACTATCTAAGCATTCGCATTTCTGCTGTTTCGAGTTGCCTAGAGTAGGAGTTGTGCATAGTCCAGCATTCTTCTTCTCGGAGCCATACATTATCGCCGGTCTTATAATAGTCTGGTATATCTTTCCTTTAAGTTTTATAGGCATTTTCGAGTCAGACAAGATTCCTGTTACGGATCTATATTTAATCAATCCCACACCTATTCTATGGTTGACGTCCGCTGCATATCCTCCGTCTCTGTGAATGAATGAGACCAGATACTCGAATGAGTCACAGTTGGCAAGTGTTACTCCATCCAGTTGCATCGAAGGAGTTCCAGCATTTGTGTCTTCAAATGGCAAGTACAAATATTCAGTCTTTTTCTGCAATTTTTTTAATTTTTATTTTTAGTATACTTATTTTGTATGGAGAGCACATATCCTTCTGGTACGCTATGAGATCTCAAGATCAAGGTACGTAACATTCTAAAATTCAAAAATACGTAATATTGAATTTATACATTTTCAGCACGTAATATAATGGATTTATGCCACCTTTCTTAAGGCGGGTACAGATTGCCGTAACGTAACACGCAATGTAACACGCAATGAAAGAATTTGCCGTCCACATTGCCGCAATGTATCATGCAATGTAACAGAATTCTCATAGTGTGGACGCCTTGCGCGCACGAACCGCGCACACTCCGCGCGCGAACAGAGCATTTCAAATCGTGCGCGCCGCAATCCACAATGCTTCGGTTTTTTCGCCGAATATAAAGGGGCGCGCAGTGTGCGCGGAGCGTCTTATGTGGACGGCTTGTTCGTTAGGCAGGAGTGAATTCTTTTTTTTCACTGGACGGTAATGTAAGAGTCAAAATTTGGTGCCTTTTAGGTTTAATTTAAGCCATGTAAAATATTATTCAATTTTTTTTAGGGTAACTGTCTCCGCAACGGCATTGAATTTACGAAAATAGTCGGTTTTACACTCTAATTGGCAGTCATGTTTATGTACGATATTTTTGAATAAACATACTAATTTTTATCAAGAAAGTTTACTTGGTATAAATATAGATTCGACACAAAATAAAAAGAAGTTCGAATTTGTGTTTTATAATTTAAATAAAGGAAGAGAGGAAGCGCGGGAGGTGATACTTAGCTTGCTTGCTCTATTTGTTCGAGGCTCGGATCAGTCGCACGCTCGTTTGTCGTTAAAATTACTTTCGATATTCTTTCATGGCAACTATGCAAGGAACTCGGAGTGTATTCAAATGTCCTCTATTTGGTGATGTTTGTGAGATCAAAGAGAACTTTCTACCTACTTACGAAGATGCAGTAAAATACTATTATGAGTGGACGAGACATCAACTGAAATTGCAATCAGAAACTGCAAAAGAACCAATTTTTGGTGAGATAGCAGATATAGTAATGTCTAAATTGAAAATATATGGCACACTGCATCTATTCCTACATTGACGCGAACAAAGATCGTTCAAATGTTGAAAGCATATCATTTAAAGTGCAATAATCTACTCAAGTCTATCAAGAGGCGCTCCCTGGACAAGTTAAATAGTTTTCAGAAAAGCATTAAGATACTTTTTGATATTTCAGTATGCAAGTACAAAGCATTCGCTCAATGTATATATCCTAAGGATAAAAAGGTTCCCAAAAAGAGCAAACTTTTTTGACCGATCAAAGAACATCTCGGGTAATGGTAATCAGCGGAATCGACGTAACTGCTATAAAGAAGTTGCAAAATACTCTAAAAAGGAACCTATCTCACTGATTCATGAGCCGGGATCCATTTACATGGGATACGTGGTACCTGATGTTGGTACAGCGAAAGGAATAGATACCGTGATAACAGGGTTTCTGTTACATAAATAAGTTTCCCAGGATAGGTTTTATGGCAATTGATTGTGATGGTACGAATGTTAATACTGGAAAGTATGCTGGAATTATAAGACTGCTTGAGAAAAGGCTACAAAAACCACTTCAGTGGATAATTTTTTTACTCCACATTAACGAACTGCCTTTGAGACATCTGTTTTTTCATCTCGATGGGTGTACTTCGGAACCTAAATCTTATATTGGTCCACTGGGAAAATCACTGGAAACCTGTAAAAAGCTGCTTGTTAAAAATTTTGAACGCATCGAAGGTCAAATGGTACCAGCAATGGCCAAAGATCTGAGTCCAGACCAACAGTACTTGTATAAAATTGTCTCGGCTGTAGTTTCAGATGAATTTCCAGAAGACCTAGGCAATAAATCTCCAGAAAAACTATCACATGCCCGTTGGATCACCGAAGACTACGTTTGTATGTATCTACTGAAGAACCACCTGAAAATGTGAAAACTCTGGCTACTTTTGTGGTCAAAGTTTACGCACCGTTTTGGTTCTCAAATAAAAGTAAATCATCGTGCAAAGATGGCACGTGTTATCTGTTCAATATTATTAAGGCCTCCAGTTACCTGCCAGAAACTCTAAAAAAAATTATAGATCCTGTTATCCAAAGAAACGGCTACTTTGCCATCCTGAAGAGATTCTTCTTGCGATGATAACACATGATAAAAAAACATGTTAGAGAGCTGGCAGCCCTACTAAAGGCACGCAGAACTACTCAACCTCCAACACCTATACTGTTTCAAGTGCCATTAATAGATTTTAATGCTTCTACATAAATATAGTGATTTAATAAATTGGCAGGAAAACTTAACCGAACCACCGATTTTGAAAAACTTATTGGACGGAAATTCAGAATGTCGTGGAATCTGGTGGTGAAAACGAACTATTGTTTATAAGGCTTCCCTGCCATACCCAAGCTGTTGAAAGAGCTTTAAAGAATACAATGGAGGTTTCCATTTCTCAGTGGATAAGAAAGTCGCGATTAGGTGCAATAAATGCCAAGCTGGAATCGCGAAATCAAATGGCTAAATTTGAAACTAAAAAGGGATTTTAAACCTAAATAATAAATGTATAATTTTTCGAGTTTGTTTCAAATTTCTTTTTTTTTACAGCGATGCCTTAATAAATATCTTAATTATGTATTGTTTATCATTTAACACCTACTTACCACTAAATTAATCACAATGTATCGCCTTATAAACTTTAAACTTTTTTACATTAATTTTCAATTTTTGAAGTCACTGCGGAGACTGAAGATCTTAATCAAATGAAATGAAAAATCCCACGTATTTTTACTTTAACATAAGGCACAAATCCCCCCCTCTTAGAACTCTGAATCTTAAAAAAAAATTTTTTTCATACATCCGTGCTCCACCCTATTGTTCGTGTCTGTACGTCAGAACGCGCGCGAACAATGGAGAACTTGTTCTCGACAGACTGAGCTATGTTCACCGCGCGCATGCCGGGAACAGCTGCGAGTAGGTACATGTTCGGTTCGTGCGCGCACTGCGTCCACACTTGTGAAATGTTCCTTTTATGTTACATTGCGTGTTACGTTACAGCAATCTGTACCCGCCTTTATTATCGCTGTTGGTGGTGGAATGATCAGCGTAAGTAGGGGTTACGTTCAATTATCTCCCGTGGCAATGTGATTTTTTTTTCATTTTTAATTCTTATTTTTTATATCCCATAACTTTTGACAGGTCTGCGTTAGTATTATATCGTTTGGAATGCCAGTGTACAGGTAATAAATATAAATAAATATATATTTATAATCAATTTATATACTTACACATTTTCGTAGTTTGTACGCTAACCACATTTCACCGTTACAGTTCGCGGTGTCGTCGCCATTCGGTTAGTTTTTTTACTGTGATTATTTAAAATCCCCGAAGCAAAAATGGCCTCAACAGGGGAAAAGCCCCAAGCGAGACTGCATTTAGGGGGTTTTGGTGAAACCCATACTATCGAATAATTTTTATAAAAAGTTGTGTCAACAAACAATAAAATAAATAAAGGTACTCAGCTGTAAAAAGGCATAAAAAATATAGTCTGCTAATAGCTCCCAAAAATTTATTTTTTATTTTGTTTTATTTGGAAAACTAACAGTTACAATAATTTATAAAATATGTTTAATTTACTTCCAATAATAGGTTTTAACTGACGTATATTCATTATTTAGTGAATATAAAGAAAAAGAGTTAATTAGCTTATGCGAATTGGATAGTGATGGTGATACAATTGTACCATTTACAGGTTTCCGCTTGGGTATTATATTTAAGTGAAGTGAATTGAGAGATGATTATGAAAAATTGCATTATAAGAAACACATTATTTAGGTGAGAAAAAGGGAGAGGGAAGGATGGGAGGGATCGGTGTATTTAACGTATAGTAATAAAAATATGCACAATAAACAGTTTTTAAATGAATTAACAAAAATTTTAACAAAACAAAAAAACGATTTCAAAAAATGCACTAAAAAGTAAAAAAATAATTTCGTATTCTTCTACAACTTAATAATCAACTTACTTTTTCTACTCATCACTATGTAGGTACGATTGTTATTTTTGGAGTCGGTGTCAGCCAAGGTAGGTTTGTAACTACATACATAGTTATAGGTGAGATGTGCTTGTGTCACACGCGCGACTTGACGAGGTGAGAGGCGAGAGCGGGCCGCGGCGGGAGGGGAGCTATCAAGTGAACACGCCGGGCCGGGTACCTTGGCTGACACCGACTCCAAAAATAACAATCGTACCTACATATTGATTTTTTTTTTAATACAGTCGAATTGAGAACCTCCTCCTTTTCGAAGTCGTTTAAAAATGGGATTAAATGGGTATCTCTTAGTTTATTTTGAAAGTAGTGAGAATTTCTCAAGTCTTACTGTGTAAATATATCACAAAGTAATCATAATAATTTAAAGGATAAGTGAATGAACACAAAATAAGTTACCAGTGTGGACGTAATCCGCGATTCTAGAAAAATGTTAGTTACGATTTCTAAATCAATCTTACAGTATTTCTAAATATAGTGCTACAAACTGAGTGACATTGACCATTGACCACATGTTTCGTCCCTTGTTTTGTGCCGGTTTCCATATGTTTCATGCCGGGTCTTGTCTCGCTAACAGGGTGAAGTGTTAGGGCTGACCATTGTTTGTATTGTTTTTTGTAATACTAGCAATGTGTACCACATAATATATATATTCTATGAACAATGTCTGTGGCGTAAATATGGTGATTGTGTACGACAGAGCACAACTGATAGGCTTAAAAAATACCGGTGTGGCATTAACACCTTTGGTGGCCGCAAAACTTGACGTTTACAACTTAAATCACACTGCTAAGAAAATAAGATTTAGAGGCTGTCGGGGAGGACGAAACCGTAAAAATAAATCGGGAGAAAACAGTGTGGTAACCCACAACTCTGATCATGGGAACACAAACCAAAACAAAACTACAGTAACGAAAGTGTCCGTTCAGCGCCATACAAATTTACAAACTCGCCGACTCGCAGTGGCAAATTGGAATGCACGCTCAGTGAACAATAAGGTGGACGATGTTCACGATATTATTGACCAACATAAGCTTAACATCCTATCTGTCACTGAGACTTGGCACGAAAACTACGACTCCACCTCTATAAAAAGCTACGAGCCCTTGGCTATACGGTCGTAGAACAAGCAAGACGGAAATTACCGGATGACCCCAGAAACAATAATATCTCCTTTGTGAATCATGGAGGGGTGGCAATTATTGGCCGTCAAGGAGTGCGCATAACTAGAATAAACATTGGAGATTATCATACTTTTCAATCTCTGGGGTATAGTATCTCTACAACTGGCACGTCTTTCACCCTGATTACTATTTACCGACCGGGGTCGAAGATCATCACTGGAGAATTTTATGTGGAATTTGCGCAACTTTTAGGGCGGGTAAACTCCTTACCGGGTGCCCTTATTATAACCGGGGATTTAAATATCAGACTGGACAGAAAGTTAGACGGTAACACGATTAAATTTATCGATGTCTTGGAGTGCTACGGATGTACGCAGTGGGTAGATATTCCAACTCATAATGCAGGTGGAATATTAGATGTTTTTATAACAAGGATTACAGACCCACCGCTAATAACCGAAGTCATAGATGTAGGACTGTCAGACCGACTTGTACGTACGGAAGTAGACTTCAATCCTTCCAAACGTATCTACAAAACGAAGACGACCAGAGCATGGCGAAAGTTTGACTTTGACCTCTTCGAGGAAGAGCTAAAGTCATCCATTCTCGTTAAATATGATTTAAATAGTAATGTCATTTCAACATCCGGTCTGGTGGAAATTTATAATGGTACCTTAACTGATCTTATCAACAAACATGCCCCCTTTTCGACCAAAACCTGTGCTGTTCGCAAGTCTGATTCCTGGTTTGATGCAGAATGCCGGGAAAAGAAGAGGACCATGCGCCGACTTGAGCGGATTTTCCGAAGAGGAAAACTAACCGATGATAGGGAAGCTTGGGTTACTGCGCAAACCGAATACAGGAAAACAATTCGAAGAAAAAGGTCGGAGTACTGGATGACGAAGATTGAGGGTGAAGATTCTGACGCTAAGCGACTTTGGAACTCGCTTAAAATTATCATGGGTGAGTCTGAAAACTCACCTACAGCCGCGCTCAGTCCGAAGGATTTCTCCAACTTTTTCCAAGAAAAAATTGAAAATATCCGAGCAACGATGGCGTCTGCACCTCCACCTAATTTCACTACCTACAACGGCGAAATTCTGATGAAGTTCAAACATACTACATTGGAGGAAGTCACCAAAATTGTGTCTAGTTCTCTGAACAAACAATGCGCATTAGACCCAATTCCAACGTGGCTACTAAAAAAGTGTCTGAAACATGTAGTGCCGTTCCTAGTGTTTCTTTTTAACAAAACTTTCGATTTAGGCGAGGTGCCCCAACTACTCAAAAAAGCCCTTGTTTCCCCAATTTTAAAGAAACCCCAATTAGATTCCGCAGATTTAAGTAATTATCGTCCTGTATCAAATTTACCATTCATCTCAAAAGTCCTTGAAAAAATTGTGATCAGGCAGATGACCGCCCATCTGGCCAAAAATGAACTATTATCAAAGTACCAGTCAGCTTATAGGAAGTACCATTCTACAGAGACTAGATTATTGCGCGTGTTGTCAGACTTAATGCTTGCAAACGAGTCAGGTAAGTTAGCTTTGCTATCTTTACTAGATTTGAGTGCGGCATTTGATACCATCGACCACAATTTCCTCATTGAAAGACTGGAAAAAACCTTTGGACTGGGTGGTGAATCAATGGATAAAATCCTACCTCTGTGGCCGAACACAATCTGTACAAACCGGTGGTAAAAACTCTCCCTTTGAAACCCTCACTTCTGGAGTCCCCAGGGTTCCGTGCTGGGACCCCTACTTTTCATTTTGTTCATCAACGATGTTGCCAAAATAATAGAATCATTCGGACTTCTTTCCCATTGCTACGCTGACGATCAGCAAATCTATTTCTACTGCGCACCGAATGAGAGAGATAGATTAAAAGATATCACGGCTAAATGCATCGCTGCCATAACAGACTGGATGTCCTCGAACAAACTTAAACTAAATCCAACCAAAAAAGAATTTCTTTGGACAGCAACAAAAAAGCGTCAGTCAATATTAGACAAATCTCCTCTCATTACTTCTGGCTGTAACATCATCCCTAAAAATGGTGTTAAACTCCTAGGTGTACATCTAGATCAAGATCTTTCCCTCAAATCCCAGATTAACAAAACAGTAAGTGCAGGATTCTTTCACCTGCGCCAAATCAAATCTATAAGGAGAAATATTCCGACTAAGGCCACAAAGATGCTGGTAAACTCTTACGTTGTATCACGACTTGACTACTGCAATGGCATATATGCAAACCTCCCTAAAATATATACTGACAGACTTCAGTCAGTTTTCAATGCTGCAGCAAGACTGATAACCGGCGTTTCCAAATATTCTCATATTTCCCAACATCTGCGGAACCTTCATTGGCTTAAGTGTCCTGAGAGAATCCAATTCAAACTCTGCTGGATGGTTTTTAAGGCAACACACGACATGGCGCCACCCTACCTGTCAGAACTGTGCATTCCAAATGATGTCAGCACTAGGCAAGCAACCCTTCGATCAGCATCTTCAACAGCCATAGGTAGACTCTCAGTACCTATGCGCAATCCCAATACCAATTTCGGAGACCGGGCTTTTGCTGTGGTAGGTCCAACAGCTTGGAACAAACTCCCTTCACATTTGCGAAAGATCGACAGCACATCTGAGTTCAGAGCAAAGCTCAAAACTCATCTTTTCGCATTATCATATCCAGAAAAATAACTGCATTTTTTCAGTAGTATTTCTATAGTATTTCTATTATTATAGGGACGAGATTTCTTTAAAGAATATATGACTTCATAACCATTATAAAAGAAAAGAAAATAATTAAATTAACTAAATAAAATATCATACTTCACATCTTTTTCCAAACTGACTTCACTGAAATCTTATCTAACCTAAATATATACTCTTCTAGACGATTATTTACCTACCTTGACAAATCTCCAGTAAAAATTTTAGCTTTCATAAAAAAATACCATATAAATAAAAAATAACATATTTAAATCTTACTTCTTAGTATTTTATATTTTATAGTATTTTATTTTTAACTTCTTTAAAACATCTTCTTCTTTATAATCCTTTATATACATGTATGTATATATATATATGTATATGTATATGTGTGTTTGTATGTATTTATATGTATTTATATGTATATATATATATATGTATGTATTTGTGCATGTATATGCATATGTATGTGTATGTGCTTACGTATACTTATATCTTGTTATATTTTACCTTAAATATTTTATCTTTTTTCTTTCTCTTGTTTCAAATATCTTATAATTTCTATTTCAAACCTATATTTTGTTCTAGTTTTCACACTGCATAACTTATATCATGTATGATTACCTTAACACGGGCATTAGCCTAGTATGGTAATCAAGAAAAAAACATAAAAGTGTACTTTCAAATTATATGAAATAAAAAAAATAAAAAAAAATAAAAAATTACTCGGTTCATGGGATTTACCTAGTTTTTTTTTTTTTTTTACAATATTTTACAATTTATTATGTGTAAAGTTTTTTTTTAATACTTTTCAAGACTTATACTGACAGCACGGGCAGTAATCATACCAATAGGTGTTTATAAATGTAAATAAGTATGTTAGTCGTAAATAATTTTAAGACAGTTGCAAGCCATAATGAATAGAGCAGTAACAATACTGCTATATTCGTTTAATGACTTCGTATTATGGCAGTAACCATTACAACATATGGTTATAAATGTAAATAAGAATGTTAGTCGTAAATATTATTAGAGCAGTAACAATACTGCTCTGTTCGTATTATGACTTCCAAGTGCAAACTTGGTTATAAAAATAGAGTTCTAAGTCACTAGTGATATAAGTCTTAGTTATCAATCTTAGTTGGAAGCCACTTGTAGTATATATGTAGGTATAGATTAAATGTATAAATGAATGTTTAAAGCGCCCTTGAGGTGATTTTCTCACGAAAATGGCGCTATAGAAGTCATCCAATTATTATTATTATTATTATTATCTATAGTTATTGTAAATTATCGAAAGGCCGCCTGTGTGAATTTAAGGAGTGTGATTTATGGAGTGTGATGCACGTTAAATGAAGGAGATAATCTGTATGACTGTTTTGGATAAGTCTTAATCAATGAAATACATTTGGGATTTCTAAAATTTATCTTGCTAGTGATGTATAATGATTGTAGTTATCCGTTATCCATCAAGTCAAGAATTTCGTATTCGCTGATTGAATGTGTCTTGTTTTTCAACATGTGTGTAAAAAAGCAACCAATGCAATTATTGATTATTGTATTTATTTATGTCAACAGAAAAACTTAAAAGGATTAACTTTAAATGCCAGCCGATTTATGAGGATCTACGGTTATGGTTTAGCGCATATTGAGCAGCAAAACAAAGAAGGCTCCTTCGGAATTTATTTCGATAACGCTACGAAACTCCTGCAAAAATTTCAGTGCGATTTGGAAGTAATAATTTTTTATATTTTTTGATTTTAAAATACTAATTTTTCGGTTATATATACCTGTTGTTTCAGAGTATGAATAGGTATATAGATTATACATACCTGTTTTAGGCAGTGGCGCTTGTGACTTTTGGGTGTGCTAGGGTGCCATTACTAAAAAAATGGCATTATGGATGTTGTCGTAGGCGAAAAAAAAATTTTTTTTTTTTTATCAAAAATTGGTTTTTGAATGAAGATTTTTCAGGAAATCCGTGCGGCGCACGGCCAAACTGAAACTTCTTGAAAATTTTCATACAAAAAACTTATTTTCAAAACAAAAAAAATAAAAAAAATTCGGCTACAACAACATCAATAGTGCCATTTGTAATATCAGCACTCTACTAGCACACCCAGAAGTCACGAGCCGCCACTGGTTTTAGGGTAAGGCACACAAGACTGTAAATCAGGTTGGAGGTCTCAGTCCACGAAGGCGCCAAGATGTCGGAAGAACGTCATCTCAGTTGCCCGCTTGGAGAGCTGGTCTGAAGTGATCCAATGGATCGTAGATTTTATATTCAGAATTATGTCATTTACCCTGTCCGATAATAGGTTTTATAACTGTCAGTGTTCGGCAAAGCGTCATGTTGTATATATCGATTAAATCTTTTTATTGACGACATTCCTGATTTTTTTTGTTCACATTCTGTGCATTTCCAATTCATTAATATTGTTTGTATGTTGTCCCCAGGCAGCTGTCCTCGTATATGACCCGGAACGGACGGAACTTCCCCCACTCAATTTAGATTTTCTAAATGACCCCGTAGTTAACACCAAACTCGAAGACGTGCATAACTGGATCATTCTAAGAGAATATATGAACGCTCTCGAGTGGTTTATTCAAGCTATTACTTATTACACCGACTCTTTACGTTCACTTAAGGTTATTCCTCTTGGTAGCTAACTTGGTAACTTACCTAACTTCACCAATGATCTGTTTTGTGTTCAAAACTGGGTCCAAATATGGGGCGACTTTTTAATCGTGGGGTGACTATGATTATTGCGAAAATCTGTACAATTCTCGCTACCACTCCTTTTAATGTTTTTTTTTCGGGCAACGTGATTACAATGACGTTTCGAAAATAAGTGCCAAATTAGTTGGTTTCTAGTTATATTCAAACATATTCAGTTTATTTGGAATCTGTTTTTTTTTTAAGATATTTGCAGTTAGACAGATTCAGGTAAAGACATGTACTAAAATCCTCATCCTCATCATTCGTTCTTATAGTTTCGTGTCATTGAATTGCTAAGCATATCAGTTTTATCGATACATAACTACACGAATACTTGAACTATTATTTTTATATAACTTTTTTTGGGATTGGCGTATTATTGTAATAAGCCTATTAAACATGTAAACACATAAAAGTTATTATTTAGCAAAATCGCCCCACTCCAAAAGGTAACTTTTAGCATTACATTTTTATTTTTCTTTGACCCCCCACATCATATCTACCAACTATTTTGTTAATTATTATTTGGTCTCAATGACGGCGATTGATCAAAGTCACCCCATTTTATGGAACTCCTTATTCTCGAATTACTTACAAAACACATTTTGAATGAGAACAGCATTGTACCCGCAGGTACAAGTATCATAATAATTACGCACTGCACAATAGATGGTTATTTAGCAACAATCATGTGGGTGGTACTTCATTCAATTCTGTTGATGCTATCTATCCGTGCTTCTGTGTACCTTTTTTAATAAATAATGATGGTTTATTATATAAACCTGGTTTGAATACCTCTCTTGATCTCACGACAAAAAGCAATGAGATTTCGAGTTTTTACAGTGAAAATGACAAGAACCACTCTCGGTTAAATTTAACAAATGGGTCATTGAAAACATAAGAACCCATCTGTAATGTCCCGTAAAATACCTGGGATTGGAATAACTTCTTGTGTTTAAGGGTCTTCAAGAAATAATTTTTCGGCCACGAATGATCGTTCATAATCGTACTGAAAATGGTTCTGAAACCCCAAGCCAGCTTCTTATTCTTTATACCTTCTCGTTTACCTAAGTTTGGCTATTTTCGTAACCTATCGGGCTAAACCCGAACGAGCGACATCTCTTGCGAAACTAACTACACTATAAAGTACTGTTTATACTATACTACACCTTCGCGTCACTAATTGAAAACTATCTACTACATATATATTGGAATGTACAATAGTATACGTCATTATGAAGCTGATTACTTATATTCTAAGGCTCTAATAACTCGATTTTAATTCACCATTTTGTACATGAATAAGGTTTTAAATAAAGCACGATTTTAAATATTATTGAGATATGATTTTTAAGAAGTACTGTCGGGTCTCGGTGAAGGTAAAGGATTGGGTCTGGTACGAAGTCTCCCGACTTAATGTCCTGGTTGCAGTGTCTGTGTGCTTTCTCTTCTCCCCCTACAACCTGAAATCAGGAGGAAAACAGGCCATTCCATGTAATAAGGATGAAGTATCTAACTCGTCTGGGGAACATTACTTATCCATTTATCAACGCTCAATCTAAGAGTCTCAGGTACCTACATTATTTGGTGAACAAGCCTCTTCCAAGTTAAAGCAGTATCATAAACTTTAAGATGTAATTTTTTTCCAAAATTTTAACAATAGTTCCTTTCGCCCATGATTCCTTATTTAACTGTCGGTAATTGTGAACCATCCACTTTGGTCCTTGTAAATTCCTTACTTTTACTCTTCTCTAGGTACTATTTAATTTGATTGTTTTGATAACTCTTAGGAGGGTTGTATAAAAATATTGATGAATTCATCAGATATTTGAAGATAATTTTCACGTTCTGTGGAGTTTTTATTCAAGTTCTGTTATTATATCATTATAAAATGGTTGCGGTATGAAATTGAAATAATCACAGAAGTTGAATAGTACTTACACAGAACGTGAAATTTAACTTCAAATATTTGATAAATTCATAAAATTTTGTAGTAAAATCAGAGTAATATACCTACGCCATCCCGTACTATTGCCTGGATATACTCGCCTTACCGTGAATTCGCGTTGTATTCTGACTTTGTTTACGAATCCTAAAAAATTAGCTTAATTCTGAGTAGAGGTTATGCTAATCCAAATAATTTCACAAAATCCCTACCTACAATTAATTCCTTACACATCCCAACAAATGAAGGTTAAATTTCTATTACGATTTCCAAAATTCAAAACAAACTTTGCTTTACCTACCATGTCGTAGAATCCATTAATTGTAATTATTAAGACTACTTGAAATGTGTTCGAAAACCTTCAAATAAGACGAAGGTTCGTTTAGATAACAAATTGCTTTATTTACGTTTATCGTAAAGCTTACAATGAATATTTAACTGGATCAGACGTCCTTACTCTAGGAGGATCTAAAGTATACTGCTACTGCTCGTCTACCACATGCCTTCGCTGTTATCTTAACCGTTGTAATATTAGACACGAACGACGATAGATAATACTCTTTTAAAGTATTACTCACTAACATCTGTTGAGAAACTACTAACGAATACATCACACTTGTAATACATTACCTCTATAAGCCGAATAGTTTGTGACAATTTCGCTGCACTAAAATAATGATTAACACTGGTTTCAGGCATCTTGCAAAAAATTAACCGCTATCAATCATTGCACTAAACTTAATTTTATTGATGGGGATTTCAGCTGCGATTGGATTGATATTAAACCCCGGTTGCTCAAATATTGTATTTATATATTTATTTATATATTTATTATGAATTAACGCCGTTTAACAGCCTTTACATGGGAATTACAATAATTTGAAATGGATAAGAAAAAAATGGGTAAAAAAAGAAAAAAATCATTTGACAAAAATTAAAAACCACATTTTGAATTGACGGCGTAAAGTTAAAACAGTAAGCTATTATAAATACAAATATGAAGAAAAAGAAAACCTCATGTACCTGATTGTATACAAGATATTATGAACTAAAAATTCCAAAAGTAAACATTGATGAAGAATATAAACATTCAAAGTGTATTAGATTATAATCCAACTGAGAAGCGCAGACAAACAGCTTTAATTAAATAATGTTTGTACATTGATCAATGTTTATCACATCACTTTCAATGTTTATCACATCATCAACAATATATTTATTACCAAGTATATGCAGGCGATTTATTGCGGCATATAATTCAGCATTAGATCCTGTATTGTTACAATGGTAAAGTCCGAACAAATTCTACTTTCTTTTAATGTGAACTATGTATAGGTATTCTTTATCCATTTCAAATTATTGTAATTCCTTTGTAAAAGCTGTTAACCGGCGTTGATTTATAATAAATAAATAAACATGAATGTTTCAGTTTCTTATATTCTGGTGTACATTAAAACGACTTCCCGCATACAGATATTAAAACCAGGTTCAAGATAGATCTCCCTCAACCAGTCTCTCTCAATCTGACCCGCCATGCAGTAGGTGGGCTAACGCATTCGCCACCAATGCCTAGAACAGGACTTCCCAACCAGGGGGGCACGCCCCCCTAGGGGGGCGTAGAGAAATGACAGGGGGGGCGTAATAGGTTTTAACCATAGCTCTAGCAAAGACTGAACCCAGAATCGACCAACTGGTACAGAGCATGCAAGCTCAAGTATCTCATTAGTACTTTAAAAGTTTTTATTTATTTGTTCTAAAATTACTTTGAAAGTTTTCAGACATTATTATCTAATTATAAAAAATACAATTTAAATGACTAAAAAATAATAATAGAATAATATGTATAATTAAAGGAAAACTAAGAAATGTAAATGTAAGAGTAATTAATTATTAAAAGTGTACCTACTATTAAAGATCCGTAACAAATAAATATATTGTGTATGTATTATACCTATTTGAATTTCAAATAAATAATTTTGTTAATATAAAAAAGATAGTAATAGTTTCTTATTTTTGTTGAAACTTAATTAAGGGGGGCATGAAATTTTTTTTTTGGTTCGGGGAGGCTCGGCAAAATAAAGGTTGGGAAACCCTGGCCTAGACAAAACTTACTTTATGATCCGGGCTAAGTCACCAAATATAGCGAGCGACTTGGGGTGACCTGACCTATGGCAGAGGTGCTGGTTATACAATAAAAAATGGTTTTTATACTATAAGTACACATATATAAGTGTATTTAAAAAAATGTTGGATACTAACGGAAAAAAATTGAACAAAGAAATTTTGTATACATAATAATTAAATATAATAATATGCTTATAATATCATGACATTTACAAATACCTTAGGGAACGTACCCATACTACGTGACACATTTAGGGGGGGGGGGGTCTTCAAAATGTCACGCTTGGTATAAATGAGCGGCGGCGGGCTTAGTTTTTTGGTCACCGGGGGGGGTTTAAAAATTGCAAAAAATTGGTCACGTAGTATGGGTACGTTCCCTTAGGTACATAGTTTTATGAGATCACAGAAATAGAATTATAAATTAACTAACTGTAGGCAGAGAGGACAAACTTTAGATTTGGTGCGACCCATGTAGGTACCTATTTCATTTAACCGTGCCACGTCTTGCTCGGGCGTCTCCGACTACTTTTACCATTCACATTCGGTTTAAATATATTTTCCTTACACTCATTTCTTCGTTCTTTCGCTCTACATGCTCAAACCATCTAAGCCCGCTCTTAATCTTACTCATTACACTTACATCGGCCTTGCACTCTCCGTGGATCTCCACATTTCTCACATGATCGTTGGTACATGGTTTTACCATACATTCGCGTCAGGGATCTCATTTCTAAAGCATTCAATCTACTTTCATCCTTCCTCTGCCAGTTCGGTGAATCTATGCTGTATATCAGGGTAAGTACCAGCATTCCATCGTGGACTGCTAGTTTCACTTTTTTGAACATTTTTTGTTGACGCCAATCGCGTTCAATCCCCCTGCATTTACCCTTATTTCAATATCTGTAAAATTTTAAATTTGTAAAAGTTGTAAAAGCAATATTTTTTACTCCACTTTGTTACCGCATATTTCGCTTTTTTGCCTGACAGTTTAGTATAAAATTATTATGTCCTAATAGGTATACAAAATAATCCGTAAAATGATTTACATCGGTGACATCTATACTGTCTGTTAGAAACATTCAAATATTAATTCTGGCGGCTAGTAGCTGAAACTCCGCTAATCTCCTGGTCGCTAGATGGCGCTAATTTCAATAATAAATCATTCAAACAATATTCCTGGGATAATTGCAACGCTCGGAGGGGTATTTCGTTATCCGTCTGATAGATTATTATCCATACGATAACGCATATTTTTGATTAAACACGATTTATTTATTTAAAAATCTGAGTTAACTAATCGGTACTTGAACCTTTACGTAGGGTAAGTATTTATTTGTTTTTTATTCGTTATCGTATGGAAAAGCTCGGGAGAGGATGGTGAAATAACCCCTAACGTTCATTGAGCTTTCATCGTTGAATTATTTTGACGTAACGCACGTTATAATCTACGCATTCACAGATGGCGCCAATTAAATTATTTTAGGTTTTTAATACTTTTTGCACGACGTTGCGCTTTAAAATATCGAGGTATATTGTTTGCGCCCGTACATATTTAATATGAATATAAATAAATAGTTTTGTCCATAAACAAACCCAATCTTTCAAGAGAGGCTGAAAAATTCAATTTTGTATCGGTGACTCAATCCAATATTGTATTTTTCAGCCTTTCTTGAAAGATTTGGGTTTGTTTATGGACAAAACTATTTATTTATATTCAAATTATATGTGTACGGGCGCAAACAATTAATTTCCCTTATACCTTATAGCGTAACGTGCAAAAGTATTAAAAACCTAAAATAATTTAATTGGCGCCATCTGTGAATGCGTAGATTATAACGTACGTGATACACTTATGATAGTGAATGAATAATAAAGTGTGACATTGTAAGGGTGTTTCCTTAAATTAAATTAAATTATTTTTTTTACAACATATGAAAGGGGAGGGGGGAGGAGGAACGTAGAATTAGGATTAAGAGGCAAAGGATGGGAATATATAGGGATTAAACTTTCTAGTTTTAAGTCATGTAAAGTCACGTTAAAAATGTCAATGTGGTAATAATTCAAGTTAAATGAGTGTGTGGATCTATAGATAAATGAGTTCTGTTTGGAGTTGGTCTTGCAAAGAGGGAGATTAAAAGTAAGTGACTGCTGTTGCGATTTGGAACATGGAATGATAGGCGTTGAAGAAGATCATGACTATCAATCAGGTTATGTGTAATTTTATAACATAACCGAATCTGCTATATAACCTTAATTATATAACCTATTATCTAACCTTAATACGCATACGCATAATAGGTAGCAAACACATAATAGGTACCCAACATGTAATATACTAATTAATTGTATATTTTTTAAACCAAATTATTTAAAGTACTGTTTGTTTCTGTTAATAAATAAAATAAATAACCTGCCAAAAGTATTAAAAAAACTAAAATAATTTAATTGGCGCCATCTGTGAATGCGTAGATTATAACGTACGTGACCTTTAACCTATAAAAAATCATACTTAAAACATTTATAAAAAGAGAATTTTTTTTTGAAAATTTATAACAACTAACTAACTAATTAACCACCACGCCGTTTCTCCACAGGGATAGACAGTGAGGACGGACCGCCAAACAACTCGGTCTTTGCACACACTCCTTGCCTCGTTCACATTCATACATCGTCTAATACATGCTCTTCTATTATTCTGAATCTTGACATGACTCGACTCAAGTATCTGATTCACTTGGTCGTGCCATGTTTTTCTCGGGCGTCCCCGACTTCTTCTACCATTAACATTTGCGTCACATATTCTCTTTACTCCATATAACATTGTATGGAGTAAAGAGAATATTTAATATTGAAAGGCAAGATAGAGGGTCGCCGAGGGCCTGGTAGGAGACAAATGTCTTGGCTGCGAAATATACGAGAGTGGACCGGCATTAGAAGTGTGACATAGAGAGACATTTTCAAGAGTGATCGCCAACGTCGGGGGAACCTGATACGGCACACAAAGAAGAAGATTCTCTTTACACTCCTTTCCCAAAATTAATAGCGAACTGACATATTCGTCACATTTGAATAATGTACAAAATATTTTCACATAAAAAACAACACCAAGCTTAACATTAATTATCCGTTAATTAATGTGAATGTTGGTGTTGCTGTTGTATGTTAATTATTAACGTATTTTTTAAATTTGAAGTACTAAAATAAATGGACCGAAATTTATTGCTGTTTTTTTATAGAAAATTGTGCTTGATTTCCTGGGGGTCCGTTGCTGAAAAAGGTTAAGAAACGCTGACCTAGACAAACTACACTCTGTAAATCCGGGCACCCCTTCTAAGATACCAAACGTAGCGAACCAATTGAGGATATGAGGTGTTATCAAGCATAAAACGCGATCAAATGAAACAAAATTGTGGCACTGAAAGTGGATAAACGTTTTGAAGTGTCAGACTTCTCTGGACTAATTCGCGCCTCACTGGCGAAAATAGCCAGTGGCGTGGAGTTCATAAATACTGAAGAGCTGTACCTACCATAAGAAAAACATATTATAAATTTAAATTTTAAAACATATTATTTAAATTTATTTATCAAAATGTATTATTTTCTAAAATTTATTGAAACTTGTAATTACTCTCATTTATGCAGTTGGCCACAACAATCTGAGGCTGCGTCGTTTTTAAATATGCAATGCATAAAAATTCGCAGCCTACCTTTTGTCATAGAGCAATGCACGCCGCTGGTAATAGCAATTCAATTCGTATTCCCACCAGACCTGGGACACCCGATATAGGACATAATTTAAGAACGAAATATGGCACGGCGAAACGTTTTGATCCTTGGCTTATTTTATTAAAAAAATATCACGTCTTGACACGTTTGTTCAGCCAAAGTCACGGTCCCCCGCTGCTTTATATATTTCATCATCATCCGAAAACTCTAAATTTAAACAAATAATTCAGGGACGCGGTAACTGTGGTATGCGTGCTGTGCTAAATGGAATCCCCAATAATATCATTTTGGATCAAAAGGATAATTTTATAGTTCCGTATCTTTTTTTTGCATTAGCTCCAGACAGGGGGTCCTGAGGAAAATGATTCCCCTCAGAGCCTGCAACATCTTTGGAGATGCTGTGTGGAGGATCTTTTTAGAGAAAGGAAGGAGAGGACATTCTGAGAAGAAAAAAGGAATGAGTGGTGGGTAAGAATCTGGGGTCAGTGTGTCCTGAAGTAAAGTACGAATGAATTCTTTCTTCCACTGCAGTCCAAATCCTGCTGAGAGTCCTGCTTGAGAGGTCAAAATGGTTTTTACTTAATGAGTTTTGCAAATTTTTCCCACTAACGATTGTTCTCAACAAAATCCCGATTATAGAAACAATAATACGAAGAGAGTATGGAGAAGCTATTCCGGGCAGCGCAAAATAGAGTAACATTTTCCAGAATACAAAAAGATAACTAGCGGGTAATAATAATTAGCAGGTAATGTGGCTTAACAACAAAACGGTCTAATTAAATTTAGTAATCAAAATACACTGAATCCTTCCAAATAGTTCCAACCAGCTCCAACCTACTAAATAAGACAAGTAAGTAATCAAAATACACTGGATCCTTCCAAATAGCTCCAACCCACTCCAGCCTACTAAATAAGACAAATAAGTAATCAAAATACACTGGATCCTTCCAAATAGCTCCAACCCACTCCAACCTACTAAATAAGACAAATAAGTAATCAAAATACACTGGATCCTTCCAAATAGCTCCAACCCACTCCAGCCTACTAAATAAGACAAATAAGTAATCAAAATACACTGGATCCTTCCAAATAGCTCCAACCCACTCCAGCCTACTAAATAAGACAAATAAGTAATCAAAATACACTGGATCCTTCCAAATAGCTTAAACCAGCTCCAACCTACTAAATAAGACAAGTAAGTAATCAAAATACACTGGACCCTTCCAAATAGCTCCAACCTACTAAATAAGACAAGTAAGTAATCAAATACACTGGATCCTTCCAAATAGCTCCAACCCACTCCAGCCTACTAAATAAGACAAATAAGTAATCAAAATACACTGGATCCTTCCAAATAGCTCCAACCCACTCCAGCCTACTAAATAAGACAAATAAGTAATCAAAATACTCTTAATCCTTCCAAATCGCTCCAACTAACGAAATAAAAAAATAACATTTCTTGGAAATAGGATAGCTCACGAAAAATTCTATCTGGTTATGTCCATTACTCCTAAATCTAGTTGTTTGACTAGAGATGAGATCCCTGAGGCGTTTGTGTGGTAAAACCGTGAGTTGAGTTCTACAGCTTGTCTGTTGAAAGATTTTCCGGTCTCTGTGATTTCTCGCTCTTGTAACAGATACCCTTCCTCTGCTCAAAACGACCTGCTGGACAGCATCTCCGTTGATGAAATAGGCCCTGGGGGGAATTATTTTCCTGTAAGAGTTAACGTAAAAAATATGATATTTTAGATTTGTGTAGCGTATTTAATTCAAGGAGAAGCATTAAAAAATTGCCATTAAAAATACACAAAATTTGGCAACGAAGCAAGAAAAAATCGCTAACTCCTATTAGGTAAATTCATCAACGGTTTAAAAAAAGGTTGCCTACCCCTGTATAATAACATTTCCCTCTTTGTTTGCGCTCTTAAAATCCCATACATGTGTCCTTTTCCTTCGCTGGTCCTTTATTACTGTTTGACAAGGACACGTTGGCGGCAAAAGTGGCAAGATCTTAATCAGCGCTGGGAACAAATCTCGATAAGCACTGGAAATTCTTTCTGCTCCATAAGGCAATGATGAAAAAATACGTGTTAGATAAATTGATTGCCACGGAAATGTACATACATAGGTTGTATATTGATCGCCGCAGATAACCCAATCTAGAAGTTTATTATTGATCACTTCAGAAATATTTGCATGTTAGATATGAGTCCTTAATTCTCCAGTCTTTCAAAATAAATATCAACTCCACTTTTAGCACCAACCTTCTCATAAATGTCAACAGTAATGGAGGGTAGCAAGTGTAAAATTTTGCAAAATCCAGTGTTTTAAATATAGTGTCCTCTGCGTGCAAAGTCGTGTCTTCTCCAAGCATAAAATTTCTTATAAAAGTGTGTTTATTGGAAGACCTGCCAGGTAAGTATGTTTTCTGTATCTGTTTGTAAATAATAAAATTAGAGCGAGCTTAAAAATTCATAATAAATTGGACACCGCCTTTGGGGTGATTTAAAAAAAAACGGCGCTATGCAAATTATTCAATTCTTATTGTTATTGATCGCTGCAGAATTAGTTATATGTTAACAAATGTATCGCTACGGAAATATTATGTGTGTATACTGTATATATATAATATTGTATTAGACACATAATATGTGTGAGATACATTGACCGCCGCAGATATGTGGGTTAAATAGATTAGCGATGGTCTCTAAATATAATAGTGAGTTCTGGCATCTTGAAATTATAAGTTGCTAACCGTTCATCCGATTGTGATGAAACTTTATTATCTAAATTTGAGCATTCATTAATTTATTCACAGTATTTCGTCTCTCACTCTATACTTGCATGCCACATTGTTTCGTTGTTACGTTGACTGCCAATAAATTTTCAGAAAAGTTCAAAGCAGCCGTATTCGTTCCATGACAGCGACAGCGATGTCAATTCAAATGCATTCTTTAAGATCGTTGAGCTGCATCCTTTAAATTACTATAATCTTGGTTTGGGACATTAGTAAGTTGTATTTTTAACCGTCGTTAATTGGTTAGGTATACATATTTTGCTACTTTGGAACAATAGGAGCACCTACGTGTTGAAGTTCGCGTATTAGAGCACACCTACCTAGTAAATATTTTGACATGAAACCCCCATTGCTTAACATGAAAACTTCCTTCCGACCACAAGGTTACATGCTAGCATTACACATTTCATAAACAAGTCCCAGCGAGAACTCGTACGGACATCATCGAAGTTCGTCCTCTTCCTTTTCACGCGTCTTGTTTGAAAACGAAAAGACAGAAGATACTAGGTCAATCACGTCACGTAAGGTCTTTCGCTCGGACTACAGTATGAAAAGTAGTTTAAATTAAATTAAATTAACCAAATTCTTTACACCTTTACACCCAATGACGTTATATAAATAGACTCGCCATAGTCTCACATGCTCGCAAAATAATGTGGCAAGTAAGCAACACTCTTTTGTTTTCAGCGGTTTTCAGTAATTTCTTAATTCAAAAGTTTTTCATGTTTTAAAAAGTTATGCTACTTCCGCCCTGAAGCCAATCTTCCAACTAGAACTTCCAACGCATGAACTACCCTTCTACGCAATCGTCCGAAAGTTTGAAGTTGGAAGTTGGCCTCAGTGTGGCCGTACCATAAGATAATCAAAGAATGTGTGTTTTTTCTCTAATGACGTACAAAATTGACGTACAACGGAGAACATGAAAATTAATTGTATTGCTTATAATAATCGATAATAATAAGTAATTTGTGTGTACATAAGTTATTTCTTCACTTTTACTAATGTTTGCCGTGTCATGGAAACATTTTCTCATCATATAGGAGGGCAATTTGGCGCTTTATAAATGCAATTTTCCTACTGGTAAGATATGACCTTACTTGACGAGTGACAGTTTAGTACTAAAGTACTAGAAATCGAGACCAGTGCGATTGTCTTGCTTTTGGCTTCCCACTTTGAGCTTTCTACCCCGCGTCTAAAGTATGTAACGTCTTTGTTTACACCACTATCTTTACATATAAAAAATAATGTTTCTATGTTTGTCCCTTAGGCGTTCCCATACCATTCATCCGATTACGATGAAGCTTTGATGATTTATCGTGCGTATGCTCGCGAAAGTTTCTAAATACATATAATGGTGAGCTCTGACGTTATGAAATTTGTATAAAAATTTTACAATAGGTGGCGCGCAGATTGTTTGAAAATGTGTGCAATTCATATAGTTTAGCGACAGGAAGAGAAGGTTTGTGGCGAGGGGGGGGGGGGGGAATCCGGGAGGGTTAGGAATAAAGGAGAGGGGGGTTCGCAGGAGGGAGGACGAGGAATGGGGGAAGCCGGGTAAGGTAGAAAGGGAACGCAGGAGGGGAAGAGGTATCGGGATGGGAACGGGGGCGGGAACAGGAACACATAGGAAAGGACATACAGTGAGAAACAATTTATTTATTTGAGTGCAAGCATGCTGCTATAATAAATATCAAAATGTTTCAAAACCAAAGTTTCGGACAAAGGCACTACAAATATTATGCTATAAAAGCATTCAACAGTTTTACCCTTGAAAATA
The DNA here is from genome assembly GCA_917880885.1 of Limnephilus marmoratus. NCBI lineage: Eukaryota > Metazoa > Arthropoda > Insecta > Trichoptera > Limnephilidae > Limnephilus > Limnephilus marmoratus. Next base: position 27,781,469 of record OU862921.1, read on the forward strand.
AAATGGAAGAAAACAAAAATAAATTCATTCTCAAAATTACAAAATGGATTAAAGAACAAAAAAGACAAAATTACCAAAATTTCATAACAAAATGAGAATAAAACCTTATACACATAACACACAAAATCAATACAAAACAGACATCACTCATAAACACACAACACATAATATATACCGTTTTTAATTTTATATAAGGTAATTAAATAATTCATTTTACTTATAATTTTACTTATTTTTTTCATTACTCCATTAAATTTATATGACGAGAATGCCAACATTCTTATAAATACTAACCAGGAATTATTAGATTCCTGGTCAAATAAAATTATTCACGCAAAACACTTCAATTTTTTTTTTTTTTTTTTTTTTTTTTTTTTACAGTGAATACCGCACAAGAATCTCAACTGCTCCCGTCTGGAGCCAGTGAGACTATGGCATCCCCAATTGGGGTATGTTGTGAGGCTGAAGGTAGTGGGGAGGGGAAGGAGGTGGGGAAGAGGAAGGTTGGGAAGTACCTGGCTATTCAGATCTGGTCACTAAACACGGCTAAAGCCATTTTCAAGCAACGTTTCAATTCTGAATGGTGGTCTTACACCAGGGCGATACTAATAGTATCTTCCACTCTGGAACATGCCGCAAATATACTATATATTATTTTAAATGAATTAATTGCGAAATAACACAAATTAATCAAATAAAATTTATTTGCGCATGCCGGGTTCGAACCCGCGACCTCCGGAATGTGAGTCAAGAGTCTTAGCCACTGGACTACGGAGGTCGTCAATTATCGTCGTCAATTATCTCAACCAAACGTATGTTGACAAACTTTTGTCAAACAAATGGTTGAGTATTGGAGAGTTGAGCGCAGAAATAGAAGGATTTATGCTTGCCATTCAAGATAGAGTCATTAATACTAAAAATTATAGAAAGCATATAATCAAAGATATAAATCAAATTGATGATTTATGTAGAAAATGTTTGGCTTTTCCCGAAACTATAGAACATATTATATCGGGATGTTCTATATTAGCGCCGTCCGAGTATACATTTAGGCACAATCAGGTTTTAAAAATAATTCACCAAAGTTTGGTAATTAAACATAACTTGATTGACTGCCGTAATATAGTACCATATTATGAATATGAATTAAATTCATTTTTAGAAAATGAATTTTATAAAACATATTATGATAAAACTATACTAACAGACAGAACAATTAGTCATAATAGACCTGATATAGTTTTACATGACAAAATTAAAAAAATAACTTATATCATTGATGTAGCTATTCCAAATTCCTGTAATATTCAAAAAACTGTTTCTGATAAAATAAGAAAATACACAGATTTTGGAAATGAGATTAAAAGAATTTGGCATTCTCGGACTATAAAAATATTACCATTTGTTATTTCGGCCACTGGCATAATACCTAGGAATCTGATTCAAAATTTAAGCATATTAGATTTGTCAAAGAATTTGTATATAAAGTAATTTTAAATACATGTAGGATTACAAAAGATTTTTTAAATATTTATATTGAGGGATCAGTAGGATTTATAGGTTCAATTAGAAATGCCACAGAGCCGAACCCTCTGATATGAAAATATCTGGAGTCGGTGAATTATATTCCCATTTGGTCTCTAGTAGGTTGACATGTTGTTCTTGTATTGTTTTGTATTTATAATACTTATATAGTGCAATTGCATAGCGTGGATTCACTAGATGATCATTTGGGGAAGTGTATGAAAGGGTTTAGTTTTTCCTTCTTTTTTTTTTTTTTTTTTGGGGGGGGGAAATTTAACCCGGACATTTAAATCTGGTGCGTTTAATTTTAGCTTACTTTTTTTATACAGCATTATATTTATATTATTTTTAATGTACCTATTATAAATTTTTGTTTTATATATTATGGATAATTTGAAATGTAAGATATTATGTTAAATAAATAAATAATAATAATAAAGGTACCAGAGATATCAGGATACAAACTGTTACTGAAATATAAGGCATTTTATAAGAATAAATAATAAAGTATGGATATTAACTATAGACAACACATTTAAAAATGTATGTAGGTACTTACCAATATAAAAATACTACATCAAGCGGTGATTAATTAGTAATCATTATTTAAAAAACAAGGACATGTTTATTTTCTTACAATTTACATATTTTGGCAATATAAGTGACAAATTAGCACCATAAAATAATGAAGAAGAAGAAGAAAGACATGACACGACCAAGCGAATCAGATAATTGAGTCAGGCCATGTCAAGAGTCGGAATAATAGAAGAGCATGTATGAGACGATGTATGGATGTAAACGTAGCAAGGAATGTGTGCCAAGACCGAGTTCTTTGGCGGTCCGTCCCCTCCGCGGAGAAACGGTGTGATGTTTAGTTAGTTACATAATTAAACATATTGTCTATGTCTATGTGATGAGATTATGATATGATATTAGTAATTGTAATGCATTGTCTGGGATTACAAAATGTTATAATTATTATTTCTTATATTTTGATAATTTTCATACCACATGACTGTATCAGTTCTATTTTTGAATATTTTTAACTCTCACGAACGCACAAAGAAATTGTATTGTTAGATAATGATAAGTATTTTCCAAAAAGGAAATTTCCCGGATTATTTGCCGACGCGTCTAACTCCGACCGTCAGGGGTCAGCGCGACTGGCCGACCCCAGGAGACGAAAATTAAAATACTTGCCCGTAATCATGGGAGCCCGGAGACTAAAAAAATACGTCGTTAAAGTCGTGTCACCACTAGGCTAGAGGAGCCGCGGAAGGTCCTTCGGATTTTTTAAATGGAAATACCGTACAAGAGTTCCAATGGCTCCAAACCGTCTGCAGGGACTGTGCCTGACTGTTCACATCTGATCACAAAAACAAACACGGCTAAAGCCATTTCAAACAACGTTTCAATTCAGAATGGTGGTCTTTCACCACACTGAGAGTTTGTTGAGAGTATCTGAGATGGTTTGGGCATGTAGAGAAAATGAACGAGGAAATGAGTGTAAGGAGAATATATGACGCAAATGTGAGTGGCAGAAGAAGTCGAGAACGCCCAAGAAAGACATGGCACGACCGAGTGAATCAGATACTTGAGTCGGGCCATGTCAAGAGTCAGAATAATATAAGAGCATATGTAAGACGACGTATGAATGTAAACAAGGCAAGGAGTGGGTGCCAAGATCGAGTTGTTTAGCGGTCCGTCCTGTCTGCCTACCCCTGCGGGAAACGGCGTGATGGTTAGTAAGTTAGAGAGCATCTTTCACTCTGACTGAAAGTGTTTTTTTCTCAGCATAGCATATTATAATTTTTTAAATATGGATTTTAGGTCAAAACGCACTCAGCCCTAAGTACATAGGTTACTTGACCTCCTTTAAAATAGGTAAAATGGACATGGGACTATTGACCTCTCGTTACAGATATATACCGGTCATTCCGTGTTACGTAATTATGTTCATGTGAGGCAACTCTTTTAATAACATCCTGGGACATCATAACAGGACATTGTCTTTTCTAAACTTTTTTGAAATGTGCAAAGTTAACCCAAGAAGAGTAATAATATTTTTACAAGTGAAGAAGAGTCATTTGTCAATTTGACTAACACCACTGTCGACTCTCACAAAATGCATTTTTTGTTTACGAAGGTGTAAAACATGTTTTTTTTGTTTGATTTTTCCGACTAGATAGCTCAAAATAGTTACAATGATCATGGGCGCTGGCGGAATAAAAAGGACCGGACACGGAACACATAAACAATTTTACAAACACTTTGAATAAATGCAAAGTGGACGAATCAAAACAGGACTTATCTACGCTCAGTCAATAAAAAACTTTATTCAAGTTTGGGGACGTACCTGACAAACTTTTTTTATTGATTTTTGGTTTTCAAATTAAAAAAAAATCTTTCGCATGTCGTCACTGGTCACTCATTACCACCGATAATCATCACTGGTCACTCATTGTCACCGATTATCCCCCCGCCCCCCAGTTCTACTATACAATACAATACATACTGATTTTAAAATATTTTTATTACATACAAATAAAAGTAAAAGTCACTTGAGACCACATTTCTTACGACGACATTTCTTACTCCAAATTAGCTCAAGAATTACTAAATATCAAAGTAAGTCGGCTATGTGTTTTAACACCATATACATATATATATCTTATACCAATTATACAGTTCTTTGCGGATACTGTGAAGAGAGTAGGACATCTTGTTATTGTCATGCGATGTTTTTATAGAATGAAATAAAAATCCTCTTTTTATATTAAAACAGGTAAAGATGGCGTGTCTTACGGTCTCTTCTCTTTCACGGACCTCAAATTTATCCTCAATCTCACTGCCCTCGGATATTTCGTTATTACTGCTCTTAAAAGCGGTCAAAACATAAATTTGACGAGATCTCTAAAACACAAATAAACTAACCATTAGTCGACCGGACTAATAACAAAGGTGTCGTAGTACGGTCTCGTCGAGTCGGCACTAGCCCGATCGACTCATCACATAATGCACGCTGTGTTAGTCGATACGCCTAAGATTAGTCTTCTTGGGTTAAATTCTTTGAAAGGAAATGACAAATAGAAATGTTGACCTATTGTAGTTTCCACGACGGAAAGCAGTTATTTTTCTTGAAACGCCTGGACAGAGCTCACAGAGGCGGAATGGTGAACTAACCCGTTTTGTTTTTCCTCGTCCGATGACCAAGTCACGAGTCTTGTGACCGTATTATTATGATGCCAGTAAGAAAACTGCAGTAATTTTTGTTGTGTAGGTTCTGCAGAACTTTGTGTTGCACATTTTAATAGCTTTGCGTTATTCATATTTTTCTGCCTAATTTTAATACTTTCAATATGTATTTCTACTCTGTACCGATTTGAAAGAAAAGTGTCAATAATTTAAACAAGATTTTCAACTCCTAGGACACAAACAATGCACAGAAATGAAATTTATTTTTTCTGTATTAATTTAATTGTTAATTACATAAGTTGAGAATTTTTCGACCACCATGCTAGGCACGTGCCCATGTTGTGATGGTCTTATCTGTTCAAATAAGAATTACGTTGTTTGAAAGTATATCTGAAATAAAATAAAAATACCTGTTGAATGAAATAAAACAAAGTTATTGTTTTATTTCATTTAATGTGTCAAACCACAAAGTGACTGCTATCTATCGAAATATAAAAATACCTATCTCGGGCACACACCCACGCCCACAATACGCGTCTATCGATTTGTCTCTTCAATGTTTTCAATACTGCTTTTTTCCTGTTGATTTTAAATAAATAATATGGCACACCCATTTTTTGCGGCTTATCATACTTACGTACCTACCTATATTTTTAATGGACAACTTTCAAATGTTTCATGTGGTGGATATACACCAGACCATAAAGGTTCAAATTTCGTGACACCAGAGTTTACAAATCAGAAGTTTTTTTGTGCTTAAAAAGCAAACAAACATATAATATGATAATATTTTATAAAATTACGGACTTAAATCAGAATCACTATTCTCTATCTACATAATTGGCTTTTATCTGAAAGAATATACGCTCGAACGAACTGTGGCGGGATGAAAAGGTACTATCCAATACGGCTACCACATTGTACGGAATGTGGAACACGTAAATATAAACAACCTGACGAAATTCAAAACGGTCGGGTTGAGACCCCTCCACACAGCATCCCCAAAGATGACATAGGCCCCGAGGGAAATTATTTTCCTCAAGGCCTCCTGTGTGGGGCTCGTGTAAAGAAAAGGCGAAGATTAATGCTAAATCACTATTTTCGATTAATCTCTACTACGAATCGGTTTAAATAATTAGTACAAAAAATTGAAGCTTTGCCTACCGTATACGTTGAGTAAAATTAAAAAAGAATTGTTAGTTACTGAATAAAAAAATATAAGTATAAAGTACTAAAAAAACAAAAAAAAAATCACTGGTAATGGGTGAACGCGTGTAAAAAACAAGTTTTTTAAGATGATTTTAGGAAAAAAATTATCAGAGACAGATCCCAATGATTACCTTTTTCTGTTTTTTTTTGTTATTCACAAAATGAATAAAAACATTTGAGCTAGAAATCTGACTTTACACTCTGTTTGTCAAGCGATTTTTATGATACTAAGCATAAAAGGCGATATAAAGAACACTCTCTTAAAAAAGGGACTGCGCCATGCTCAGTGAATAAAATTAAAAATAAAAATGTGTAAGCCAAGTAAATAATAGAATGTTTTAGAAATACATGCCTTCCATTGGAAAAAAAATGAAATAATGTGATTGAAGTGAAACTAGGTTTTTATGGCGTAATAACTTATTACGACAAATCTCAGCGGCCAGAGAGACATCCAGAGAACGGAGGTTCGAATCCTACCAAATCCAAAAAAATAAACATTTTTATTTTTGTAAAATCAATATCCAATCTTCAAATCACTTTAAAATTAACAGGCAAACTTAAAGAAAGCGACTTCTAGCGACTTTCTGATTTCACTCTACCGCTTGTGAATGCACACTGATTTTTTATGGTTTTTCTAATTAAAATTTTTGATTAATATTAATAATAAGTTAATTATATTTTTACATGCATCACATCCACAATACGTTACGAAAGCCTCCGTTTGAAAGAAGGCTCCGTGAACAGGCCGACGTAATTGAAATGAATATAGCACTGAAATGTATGCGATCTTTATCGGCTCAAGATGGATGTCTCGCGTCTGGAGTTATTTCGGGGTTTGTGGCTTTATCGTCATATTTTGTATTAATAATTCTACCCGCCTGTGAAGCATACGAGAGACGTCCCTATGTTTAAGTTAAGAAGAAAAAAAATCTTAAAAAACACCAAGATTTTGTGATCTTTTTCAAATTTTATTTAAAAACTTTTCGGGTTTGCTCTCTTATCAGAGGTTGGCTATTATCAGGCAAATATTCACCCTAAAGGCTGCATCACAAATTATTTACATTCCAAAGGATTCTATCTTCTAATCCTCAAATTCATATGACAAGATACAAGACTTTTCGTTATTTGTTTTTGGGGTGTTGTGTCGTATTGCGCTACACGGCATAACACCCCAAAAACTACTTTTGGCCGTGAAAATCTTAAAACGTACAAGATACAAGACGTTAATTTTAATTAATTTTATACATTTAATTATATTATTATTCAATTTGTAAAAGTCGCTTATTTATAAACAAGTTCTGCTATTTAATTATTATTTCTAATGTCAACCGATTTGCCTTCTGAAGGAATTAACAAGTGGTTCGCTACGTTTGGTGATTTAGCAGGGGTGCCCGGATTCATGAGATGAGGTTTGTCTGGGTCTTGGAGGTGGATGACCAGGACACACCCACCCCTTTTCCTTCCCAGAACTCTCCTCTCCTTCCTTTTCCTAAAAAACTTCCACACATCATCCCCAAAGATGACATGTAAAAAAAGCCTTCAGGAAGCGACACAGCTGTCAAGCGTAATGATAATTATAATTACATATTATCACAACTTCAGTACAAATAAACTGATTTTAATAAATTACATATTAACTTATTGAAAACACAAAAGAAAATTAAAATTAAAGTAAAATGATTTCTACAAATTAAGCTTGGTAACAATAAATAAATAAGACGTTCATTTTATACTTTCTGTACATTCTATATCTAAACTGGGTAGTAAATACAGGGTGTTAAGGGACGCGCTTGACCTACACTAACAAGTGATTCCTGACAATTTGTAGTAAAAAATGTGAATGAAATTTTTGTCTCCGGTGACTTTTTGAAGTGAAACTTCTTTAGCACAGTTGTGATTTGAAACTCGATGAAACGGAAACGACATTAAAAAGAGGGAAACACATAAATCTGTAGGATTTAGCCTGCGAGAGAATGAGATACAATGAAACCTTACGGCGTTGACCGCTTTGATTATGAGCTCACTTTTCAAGGCTCCTATTGGTTGAGATTGTGTAGTGAAGGTTTCACTTCTGCCGCTTGTAAACTGCACCCGATTTTTTGATATTTTTTTCAAATTTTTATTTCTTTAAAACCAAACAAATAAACATTTTTGCACATGACATCACTTGGCCGAGAAATTTCTCAACCCCTCACGCCGACCCTAAATGTCTAATATCTACCTAATGATTTAAGTTTAAAAAAATCAAAAAGTCACGGAGACCTAAATTACATTTAAAGAGTATTGTAATTTAGAAAGTATTGTTTGTTTTTAATACTTTTTGCATGTTATATTTAAAATATTAACGTGAATTATTTGTTTGCACCGGTACACATTTAATATAAACATAAATAAATAGTTGTGTCTATAAATAAACCCAAATCTTTTTCAAGAAAGGCTAACAAATACAATATTGGATTGAGTCACCGATAGAAAATTGGATTTGTCAACCTTTCTTGAAAGATTTAGGTTTTTTTATGGACAAAACTATTCATTTATATTCATATTAAATATGTACGGGCGCAAACAAATAATTCACCTCAGAATTTTAAAGCAAAACGTGCAAAAAGTATTAAAAACCTAAAATAATTTAATTGGCGTCATCAATGAATACATAGATTATAACGTACGTGACGTTTAACCTTAAGGGGTGTATTTGAATTATTTACTGAATTACATACAGGGTATTAAGGGACGTACTTGACTTACTTTAACCAGTGATTCCTGACATTATTTGGAGTAAAAAATGTAAATGAAATTTTGGTCTCCGGTGACATTTTTGATGTATTTTTTTTCTACCAAAATATAAAAAAAAGGTAGGTGTTGGACATCTGGAGGCGGGATTAGGGGTTGGTCGGTTACTCGGCTGAGTGACCAGTGACGACATGTGGAAGAAATTTTTTTTTGTTAGATTTTGAAGAAAAAAAATTAAAAAAAAAAAATTTCAAAAAAAAAGTCACCGGAGACTAAAATTTCATATACATTTTTTAATCCAAATAATGTCAGGAATCACTGATTAAAGTAAGTCAAGTACGTCCCTTAACACCCTGTACACAATAAGTTTATGTCCCAAATACAGTGTAATACTCGTATATCATTTTGGCACATTTATTTATTGTAAATTCCTTTATGTTTTCCCATAGTTTAAATCTAACTTTTTCTTTTGAGACATTGGATAATTTGAGAAAACATAATAATATCCTCTTAAGCAATTTGAGCATTGCTATAATCCTATTAAGTTGGATAATAAAATGTTTTACGCTTGACATGAAGCGGTACACGGTACACACGTGACGGAATGCTCGGGACAGATTTTTTGTCATAAAAGAAAGATTTGACCTCAGAAGAAAAAAATAACTTGATCGTTATACTTGGTAGTCTAATATACATATGTAGGTATATCGTTCAGTGTTGTTTAAATCTCAAATTTAATTAATATTTTTGATACCTGGGTAACTGCTAAATTATTTATTTATTTTTTAATTAATGAAGATAATATTAGCGACAATATTAACTCAATCAAAAATCTGACAGAAAAATCAGATAAAGATACGGTCTCAACTAGTACTCGAATCCAGGACCTAAGACTTGCCAGGTCAGTGCTCTACCAACTGAGCTAATTTGTCCCTATGTTGACCAAGAACTACCAACATTATCTTTATTTTCTTAATGCATATTTTTATTGGCTATCATTTTCTGATTTTCTGTTTCAGATTTTCGATTGAGTTTCGCTAATATTATCTTCACTAATTAAATATTACAAATTAAAGATTCACTCATTCATTAAATTAAAAATAAATATTCATCCTGGACTTACAGAATAGTCAATAGATATTTAATGTCGAAATTAAATAAAAAAAATCGATAAATAAATCCAAGACACTATCTAGATAGCATTTAGTTCTGGTTGAATCTTGCAATCATACATAAAGATAGCAGCCAATAAAAATATTTGTTGAAAATGAAGATATTTTGGTAGTTCTTAATCGAAGAATGATACAGTTAAATATGACCGAATCGGATAGGGACACATTAGCTCAGTTAAGTCATAGGTCCTGGGTTCGAGTTCTAGATGAGACCGTATATTTTTCTGATTTTTCTGTTTCAAATTTTTGATTTAGTTTCAATATTGTCTTCATTAATAAAAATTAAATTAAATATTATTATTTGAGGTTTTTACTCACTAGGTTAAAAAATAAAATAAACATTTATTTTTTTCCTACTTTTCAGTGGTAACTGTTAAAAAAATAAACGTAGTCGTTGGTCAGTTCGATCAATTGATTTCCAATATGCTTTGTGTGGATGGCTAATATTTACCATGCGGCATGCGAGGAGGGTACATAAACTTACATACAAATATACAATACCTACTTACGCTTCCGTCGATAAATAATTTATGCAGGAATATTGTCATAGCGTGTAAAACTTTCAAAATATAGTTTAAATTAACGCCGACATATTGGCACTAAAAGGGTCTTACTCCAAAAGTGCCAACAGTAATCTAAAAGCAACCAAAAATAATCGAAAGATTTTTTTAATATTAGCTCCACACAGGAGACCCTGAGGAAAATAATTTCCCTCAGGGCCTATGTCAACTTTGAGGATGCTGGGCGACGCTACGGTCCCCTTAGGAAAGGGAAGAGAGGAAGTTTTGGGAACGAAAAGTGTTTTAGGAGTGGATAATAATCCGGGGGTTAGTGAGTCCAGGAGTGACGGACGGACAGGAGTGAATCTATCCCTCCCATTGCGGTTTAAGGCAATGTTCCGAGATAGTACGGCTGGAGAAGTCAAAGGGACTCCCTCAACTTCATCCATTCTCTCCTGATCCGATCTGCCATGCAGCTGGTGGACAGCCGAATCCGCTGCCAAGACCCCGATAAACATCACCCCATGAACCTTAGCACCCCAGCTAAGTCACCAAACGCAGCGAACCACTTGAGGTGACCTATGGCAAAGTTGTTGGTTATCCAATAAATGGTTCCCGGGGCGGCGGTACCCATACCCGCCTCCCAAATTGAAAAGAATTCAAGTCTGGCAAGATCATGATAAAATTGCTTTCAACATTGACAAGACAACATTTTGACGACCTCCGTAGTCCAGTGGGTAAGACTCTTGACTCACAATCCGGAGGTCGCGGGTTCGAACCCGGCATGCGCAAATAAATTTTATTTGATTAATTTGTGTTATTTTACAATTAATTCATTTAAAATAATATATATCTAGTAGGTATATTTGCGGCATGTTCCAGAGTGGAAGATACTATCAGTATCGCCCTGGTGTAAGACCACCATTCAGAATTGAAACGTTGCTTGAAAATGGCTTTAGCCGTGTTTAGTGACCAGATCTGAATAGCCGGGTACTTCCCAACCTTCCTCTTCCCCACCTCCTTCCCCTCCCCACTACCTTCAGCCTCACAACATACCCCAATTGGGGATGCCATAGTCTCACTGGCTCCAGACGGGAGCAGTTGAGATTCTTGTGCGGTATTCACTGTAAAAAAAAAGACAATGGTTTTTATCAACATTATCGGTGATTCTTATGATTATTATGGTACTTTATCCTATTTGAGGTAAGGCAGATATTGAGACTCTAAAGGCTGCTGCAATTCGCGATACATCGGTAGAACTGCATGTTCATGTTTCAATTTGGGAGGCTGGCATGGGTACCATTTATTGGATAACTAACACCCTTTCCATATGTCACCCTAAGTGGTTCGCTACGTTTAGTGACTTAGCAGAGGAGCCCGTGTTCACTGGGTGAGGTTTGTCTAGGTCTTGATGGCGAATGCATTTGCCCACCTTCTGCGTAGCGGGCTGGATCGGGAGAGACTGGTTATGAGAGACCTCTCCAACCGGACTCTCTCAACCCATCGCCTTGCACCGCATTGGGAAGAATTCAATTCAATTTTTTCAATTCAATTCAAGTATTTATTCATTTGTAAAACATTACAAAATAAAATTTCAATGCATTTTAAAAGAGATTTTAAATAAAAGTATTTTAAGAAATAAGATTTAAACAAATTTAAGCAATTTATACTTCAATGAAGCACAATCATACTGTTTCTAAACGAATCCTCCGAAAGTTAATAATTCATCGTCTAGAAAAATAAACCGGTGCTTACTGCTAGATTAATTTTAAAACCATTTTTAGTAATTCAATTCAATTATTTATTAATTTTTAAAACATTACAAAATAAAATTTCAATGCGTTTTAAAAGAGATAAAGAACAAGATTAAAGATTTAAATATCTATTTAAATCTTTAATCTTGTTCTTTATCTCTTGTTAGTATGATTGTGCTTCATTGAAGTATAAATTGCTTAAATCTTTAAGCAATTTATACTTCAATGAAGCACAATCATACTAACAAAAACAAAGCTTGTTGTCTGAATTGTACTTCATTGATATTAAACATATCGATAATCGAAGTGATTCTATTTAACAATAAGACAGCTCTCCCGACTGGCATAACCATTGGCAAGTTAGTTCTGCAAGCCGGGAGATAAAACAGTCTATGCTGTCGGTGACGGAGATAACCATCGGGAACATAGAAACTAATGCTCTCCATGATAGCCGAATTTTAATAGGATGAATTCATATGTCCATCACTCATGGACACACTGACCCCCAGATTCCTACCACCCCTTACCAGAACTTCCTCTCCCTCCTTTCCAAAAAAAAGGACTTGGACAATATCCTGTGATCCCGGGCACCCCTGCTAGATCACCAAACTTATTGAACTACATTGGTTACCTATGGTAGACATGTTGGTTATCTAATGAATGGTTTCCGGGACGGGGGTACCCATACCCGATAAGATACAATACGATCGTATCATATCGTATCGTCTTTGGGGCGGATTCTGAATATCAGCTGTCTGGCGGGGCGGATCAGGAAGGAACTGTTGACTCTCCAGCAGGAATTTCTCGACCAACGTCTTTTACCGCTGTGGAAGATGGATTACGTTTGTCTCTCCTGGACACACTGACTCCGAAGATTCCTTCCCAACCCTCATTATTTTTCTTTATCCTTTTTTCCTCTCCTTCATTTCCTTGAATTAGCCCTCTAAACTCCATCATCCCCAAGAATGACATGGTGACGAAGAAAGTAATTTCCCTCAAAGCCTACTGTGTGGAATTAATGTCCATTAATAAATAATTGTTTAAAAAATAGAGGTGCGCATACAGTTACGTAAATGTAAGCTGGGAAATATATTATCTTATACCATGCCACAATATGCCTTAAAACACCATGACACCACACGTACAATATACCACATCTCGAGATGTCAGTTCCGCATAATCGGCGATGCGCGCGAATCGAGCCGGATGATCGGCCGTCGCATGTGCAGTCACGTCTGCAGGCACTAAAATACCATGAAAAATGTATGACAACTTTTTGAGTGCGTATAAAGAGGTGCGCGGCGGCTTGTTCGACCCGGCCATTCATTGCTTCCACTGAAGAGATATAACGATAGAAATGTGCTATGGGCGTGCAAATGTGCCCGGAGTAAGGTCAATTTTCCCTTAGCTTGTGAAATCCATAAAGCTTTTCAAATGTCGAAAATCTTGCAATTAATTTCATTAACGTACGAGTAGGTACGTTGGCCTGAGAATCGAAATGTCGTACATAAAATAACGACTTCGTTTTTTCTTTCTAATCGGTATAGATCATATTTATGTGAAGATTACACGAAGTACCCGGCGTTGATAGGGCTTTATTCTGCTTTAAGGGGTGGGAAATAGGGATGGGTTGGTTTTTCTAAATCTCGTTAAGACAGTGACCTTCGTCTTATTTTGAAAGTCAAGTGAGCACAATTTCATCAACTTTAATTTTCGAGAACATCGGCTTCGAAGTTATTTGGTCTAATTTCATAAGAAGTCTTTTAAAATGCGTCTAATTGCAAGTATTCCAAGTTCCAAAAGTATTTTTAACTTTGTAGTTGCCGAAAACAAAGGAAAAAGTTTTGAAAAGCAAACCAAAAAATATAATTTTCTTGGATTCCCTATGTGATTTAGATCACTAGTTTCAATAACGCACAAGAGTCCCAATGACTCGCGTCTGGAGTCAGCGATACTATGGCATCCCCAATTAACGTATGTTGTGAGGCTGCGGGTAGTAGGAAGGAGAAGGATTCTAGAGAAGAGAAAAGTGGGGAAGTACCGGACTATGCAGATCTGGTCACCAAACACGGCTAAAGCGATTTCAAGTAACGTTTCAATTCTGAATGGTGATATTACACTAGAGCGATACTCTAGAATGTGCCTCAAATATGCTATATAATATTATTTAAAAATAATATATTGTGGAATTACACATATTAATCAAATAAAATTTCGTTTGTTCGGATTGCAATCAACGGCTCTCCACGCGATTAACAAAATATTTGCGAAAGTTTTACGGAATCTTGCCACTATAGTGCATGTTTTATAGTCAACATATTCGCACAAGAGGTTGGGAGAAGGTTAAGTTGGTTCTTCGGAAAGGAATATGGAAAATTTCAAGGTTTCTTAGTAGACGGTGATTGATTTTGATTTTGATTGTGGCCAATAGGGAAGATTCTGCATGGTTATTTATATCTTTTTTAAATAAACTTAATGTATTTTTTTGACGACGTTCATTTTATACGTTTCTAATGTAATTTTTATGTCTAAAAGAAAGGCAAACATTCCCGGGTTACGAATAATCTGACAACATTTGAAAATCTCCTACTATCCCCACACTAAGCTGGAAATGTTGCTTGCCATGATGAAGGACTTACCCAACTGAAGATTGAACAGATGACACCTGGGTGGGACCCAAACACGAAGCCAACTCAGCCACGGTCAATATTCTAGGCATGTCTTATAGTCAGTAAGCAGTATGGACAAACGGTAATGTAAAATATATTTTGAATTTTCTCATTGTTTAGTCGGTTTTAGTTACAAAAGCGCCGTAGTTAGCTTAATCCATTTTACATTATATGCACCTAGCCAACATAAATCAATCAGGATTGCAGAAAGTATCAGAAGAGAAGTTGTTAAAAGATTTAGTCAGAATTTTAAATAATATATTATAATTAAGTGGTTAAAATGGTTCCCAGAAGATGTTAACTGTAGTAATAGTGCCATTTCTAAATAGTATTTTGATGGTTTTCGTGGCAACGCTATTGGGAAAACTTATCTCAAGGACCTTAGGAAGAACTTAAAAAAATAGTTTTTGTACGTTCTTGTATTGTAACTTGTGATAATATTTTACGAAATAATTATTATAGGTATAGATAGATACCCAGGTATTATTATTGGGGATTATAAATTAAGTGATAGGTCGTGCGACCTACTCGTAAATTTTATATGCTTTTTATTGCCAACCGGAATCACTTTCAAAATATGTTCTCGGTTCCAAGTCAATTTCTTTAACTCACGTTTACTCAAAAAAAGCAGAAGTATGAGAAAATTGGTTTTTTTATTATAATAATATTAATAATATTATAAAGCTAATAGCTCAGAAATGCACAAAATAATTTGCAAGGCAGATAGAAATATTACACCTTTAAATTTATATGACGAGAATGCCAACATTCTTATAAATACTAACCAGGAATTATTAGATTCCTGGTCAAATAAAATTATTCACGCAAAACACTTCAATTATCTCAACCAAACGTATGTTGACAAACTTTCGTCAAACAAATGGTTGGGTATTGGAAAGTTGAGCGCAGAAATAGAAGGATTTATGCTTGCCATTCAAGATAGAGTCATTAATACTAAAAATTATAGGAAGCATATAATCAAAGATATAAATCAAATTGATGATTTATGTAGAAAATGTTTGGCTTTTCCTGAAACTATAGAACATATTATATCGGGATGTTCTATATTAGCGCCGTCCGAGTATACATTTAGGCACAATCAGGTTTTAAAAATAATTCACCAAAGTTTGGTAATTAAACATAACTTGATTGATTGCCGTAATGTAGTACCATATTATGAATACGAACCAAATTCATTTATAGAAAATGAATTTTATAAAATATATTATGATAAAACTATACTAACAGACAGAACAATTAGTCATAATAGACCTGATATAGTTTTACATGACAAAGTTAAAAAAATAACTTATATCATTGATGTAGCTATTCCAAATTCCTGCAATATTCAAAAAACCGTTTCTGAAAAAATTAGAAAATACACAGATTTAGGAAATGAGATTAAAAGAATTTGGCATTCTCGGACTATAAAAATATTACCATTTGTTATTTCGGCCACTGGCATAATACCTAGGAATCTGATTCAAAATTTAAGCATATTAGATTTATCAAAGAATTTGTATATAAAAATGCAAAAATCAGTAATTTTAAATACATGTAGGATTACAAAAGATTTTTTAAATATTCAGGGATTGAGGGAGGGATCAGTATCATAGGTTCAATTAGAAATGCCACAGAGCCGAACCCTCTGATATGAAAATATCTGGAGTCGGTGAATTATATTCCCATTTGGTCTCTAGTAGGTTGACATGTTGTTCTTGTATTATTTTGTATTTATAACACTTATATAGTGCAATTGCATAGTGTGGGTTGACTAGATGATCATTTGGGGAAGTGTGTGAAAGGGTTTAGTTTTTCCTGTGGGGAAAATTTAACCCGGACATTTAAATCTGGTGCGTAAAAATATTTGAGTCGGGCTTTGTCAAGAGTCAGAATAGTAGAAGGGTACGACACGATTTATCAATGTGAAAGAAAGGAGTGTGTACCATCCTCTCAGCCTTCCTCTGCAGAGAAACGGCGTGATTCAAAATTCGGGAGTATTTTGTCAGTGAGTAAAAATATTTCCGCTTTACAATAAAATCCAAATAAATAGAATATTTGTGAAGTATCCGAAAACTAGGAACTGTTTTCGAAAGATGGTGAAATACTTTTTCTAATTATATCTATCATTAGAAATAACCATGTAATAATGTATTTGAATATAAAAAATTTGAATGCAAACAATAAAAAAGTTTTAAAAATGGCTCACATTATAGATATACCATTATATTATACCATTCACAGACATTACACAAGGACTTGCAAGGAAATAAGATTAAACAAAAAGGACAAAACGAATACGCAAAAAAGTCTGCTGTACAAAGGAATTAAGTTATATAACACACTACCAGAAACTCTTAAGTCCTCACCAATTGAAAAGTTCAAGATGGATTGTAGGAGCTACATAAAACAAAAACATAAAATTTTGTGATTTAAAAAATTTTGTGAATTTAAAATATTATAATTAAAAAAACTGCAATATGAAATATTATAATCAATTAGAAATTTGTAAACTTAAATGTACAAATTACTAAAATAAAATTCAAATAAAAAAAAAAAAAAAAAAAAAAAAAACATTACGTTTTTTTATAATTAAAATTACTGATAACGAAAAAAAAAGGAATACACATATATTATTAGTCAAATGAATTATAAACGTTATTGTCACTGCACTTTCCCTTCGTTTCATGTAAAAAAATCACAAAGTTAATTTTTTTTTTCCAAATTGCGGTTGGAAACTATGGTTTCAAAAAGGTGTTCATTTTATTTATTTTGTGGTTTTAGATTTCAATGTAGAGCGTGTTGTTTTCTCTTTTCAATCACATTTTTTCACCATGATAGTAAGGGAGGCAAAACGATTCCTATGAGATCTATGTGAGCTGGGACAAATATGGTCACCTGTGATTAAACGGGTTAATTATACTAAATTCAAAAACTTAAGCCCTCGGTCGGTTAAAACAAGAAAATCAACAATTAATTCCCGCAGGAATCGAGAGATTATTTTTAAAAGAAATTTGAGAAGCTTTTAATATGTCAAAGTATCCTTATATTAGGGATAAATACTTGACAAGATTTCTTTAAACATTTCCTAGTACTACAAGCTGATCAATGACTTCCGCTGAGTGTATTAAACGATGATTCCCAGTTGGATATATTTGCATTTTCTCTTCCAGCTAAAGCGACCACCCAACCCCGAGAGGGCGTGTGAACTTCAGCCATCTATTTGCCAATACTGATGACGCACAAACGAGCGTGAAATGCCAAAGAAAAGCCGAAACAATAATTATTCTACCGGGTGACAACTCTCTTTACAAAAATAAGACAAGAATGCACGGGGTAGGAACCAACCGACGACCAACTGCGGAGCGAAAACGTCCACCAGTGATAAATAACTCACAAATGTGTCCAGATATTGTTAGAGTCCCGAGTCAGAAAAAAAAATTGTTTGACATCTAAATCATTGCTGGTAGGAGGTTAGTTTACTGGCCGTGTCTCGCTTAACTGGGCGGCTCCTACAAACGGACGAACTGTGAAATGGGAACCTCTAAAAAAACAAATAAAAGATTTTCTAAACAAGTCAGCATACTAAAATGCTGGCACGAGCAGGTAGCGTAACTAACTGATAAGTCTGTCAGCAATTGTGGCCCCAAAACACTCCTGGGATTAAGGTGCTTTTTGCCTTGGAATCTCGAGAATATGAACCATATTTCTTTCATGTGACATGACGTGATTAAAGGCGCCTCTTCAGAAGGATACCATGCGATCAGATTGCCCTTTTCCGCTTCTAAATTCTTGTTCGTTTGTATGGAGGCCTCGTTAGCTCTAAAGTGCCATACGTCAGGGGGCTCAAGTTGCCAAAGGAGTCATAAATATCCGATATGCCTCGCCACTCATAGAAAAAATGGCTTTTTGTTTGTACGCTGTGCGGGCCGAAGGGGCGTTAATGTTTTTGTGAAATAACACTTTTTTTTCAATTTAAACTGCCACAATGGTATGGCAGGTATTAGCCAATGTGTGAAATTTAAGATAAAATTATTCAATTCACACATTTTAAAATTGTGTGTTTGGAGGATGTATTATGGTGACAAAATACATTTAAAAATGTTGTAAGCTACCTTTTGTGCTTAAGGAATGTGGGTTCATCAAAGATGATTAAGTTTATCTCAATTGGATCTTGTTTTGGTCAGAAGAACGTGCTTTAGAAAATGAACGGATATGAAAAAAAGGATATAGAGATTTTACATGACCGTGATGCAAGATTTCTTGCCCCCCTTTTATACCTCTGTGATAAGTTTTCATTTTTTTTTTAAATATTGTGTTGTGTTGTTTGCAATTTGGGAGGCGGGTATGGGTACCACCGCCCCGGGAACCAATTATTGGATAAAAAACATCTCTGGCGTAGGTCACCCCAAGTGGTTCGCTACGTTTGGTGACTTAGCAGGGGTGCCCGGGTACATGGGGTGTTTTTTTTAAATATTGGGTTGTGTTGTTTGCAATTTGATATAGACCCTGATCAGAATTATTTTCCTCAGGCCCTCGTGTGAGGAGCTAATGTAAAAAAAGTGTTATACAGGGTGCTATGGGACGTACTTGATTACTTTAACCAGTGATTCCTGACATTATTAAATATATTATATACTATTAAGAGCGTTTAACCAGCCAGCGGACGAAAATCCACATTTCGTCGAAAGTTGTTCTTCCGATCGTGCAGGGCGGTTACAATGAGAAAGATTGATTTTTCTCCGTACCAGCTTTTTAAAATTATAACTCAATATTGAATTTATTTCAATCCAAATTAGCTTTAATTTATACCTTCATCCAAAAATGCTGAAAGGCGTGATGATAAAACTATTAAAATAGTTACTTTTTGTAGTTATTTTTTGATTATAAGTATTTATCATTTTTCAATAATGTCTAAATTTAATAAGAATGTTAAAAAAATCTGAAATATATTAGTTTGTAAGTGCGCAAATAAATACACAAATGGACCAATTTTCGTCAAGAAACACATGTACGTACATATTTTTTAATGATTTTATTGAAACTAAAATTAAAATTCTAATACATAACTTTGCTAGATAATGTATTGATTTATTTTACTGCATGATTACATTATTTGAAATGGGTGTGGTATAATACAAAAACTTTTTTGAAAATTTAACAAATCTGCCAACGACCTATGGAATAACCTTATTATACTAAAAATTTAAAAAAATTCAAAAAATTTATTACATAACTATGCTAGATAAAAGAACAATCTTTCGAAATCCATTTATAATTTTTTGTGGAAAAGAGTCAATACGTCTAAAAACTTTTTTGAAAATGACGTATTTCCGGCTTTCTCTGGTAATGCCCTCTTAAATGGAAATTCAGCTACCTTACACCTATTTATAAAAAAGGTGATAAACACGAGCTGATTAACTATAGACCGGTATGCCTTTTATCAACAATTCCTAAAGTTTTTGAAAAAATTGAACAACATGGTTTCTCTACTGGAAAATCTACCCTTACTAACTTATTAACGTATCAAAACTATATATCTGATTCCATGTCTAATAAATGTCAAGTTGACTCTATTTATACCGATTTGAGTAAGGCATTCGATAAAGTTAATCATGAGTTATTGCTGAATAAACTGCAAAAACTCGGTATAGGTGGTTCACTATATAAGTGGTTTAAAAGTTACTTGATCAACAGATTACTGGCTGTTGATTGTACATTGTAATTGATGGTACATTTTCGTACAAATTCACTGCTACGAGTGGTGTTTCTCAGGGGTCACATTTAGGTCCAATCCTGTTTTTATTATTTGTTAATGATGTGTTATATATTTTCAATGATGTTCAAGTATTAATGTTTGCAGAAGACCTGAAATTATTTAAAGCAATCAGAAACATTAATGATTGCCATATATTGTCAAATAACTTGTTGAGATTTATTATATGGTGTCATGATAACCGCTTGCAACTATAAAAAACATACTGTAAAAACATTATATATATCACTCGTAAGGAGTCATTTAGAATACAATTCCACGGTTTGGTCCCCAAATTATGAGGTTCATTCACATGCGATTGAAAGAATCCAAAATAATTTTAAAATGGGCATTCCTAGTGAATGCCTAAAATTACGATAACGTACTTTGTTCATTAAATTTAATAAAATTATCTGATCGTAGAATCATTTCCGATTTAACCTGTTTGTATAAAATCATAAATTCAATGTTTGATTCCCCTGATTTATTATATGTAATTTCTTTTCATACTCCAGGCAGGTCAGTCACAAGGCAGTACCTACCATATTATTGTAGCAATTTTAAGTCAACAAGCCAATATTACACTCCTATGCGACGGATTCAACAACTTGGAAACAAATACTCCGATGTTGTTGATATATTTAGTACATCAATTTTATTATATAAGCATACTTTATTGAAGTTTTTTTCATCAAATAGGGGAATATTTTGATAAAGCTATTAAATTTGACTAACACATTGATAGTATTTTGTTGGCTGAAAGAAAAAAAACTATTTCGGATATTTTGTACCTACATCCTGTGTGGTTCAAATTCAATACCTAATATTTTTACTTTGTATTTATTTTTGTGCAAGTGTTTTAAACAGTAGTTTCCTTCACTATTTACTAGTATAATTTCGTTAATGTTGTTAGGGAACGTACCCATACTACGTGACACGTTTAGGGGGGGGGGGGTCTTCAAAATGTCACGCTCCATACAAATGAGCGGCGGGTTGCTTAGGATTTTGGTCACCGGGGGGGGGGGGGGGGGGGGGTTTAAAATTGCAAAAAGTTGGTCACGTAGTATGGGTACGTTCCCTTATATGTATGTAAAAGCCTAAATAGGCGTAAATAAATAAATAAATTATTTGGAGTAAAAAATGTAAATGAAATTTTGGTCTCCGGTGACTTTTTTTGACGACTTTTTTTTCCAATCAATAAATATTTAATGTCAATTTTATTATTGTGTTTGCCTATGGAATTTACTACCTGAATTAGAAATGTATGGACATTGAGTTATTCAAAAATTGCATTTCAAAAGGAAAGCGAGCATGAATGGTGCGCAGAAATCAAGGATGCCGCCACAAAACACCATGAAAAGCATAAAATCGTCTTTCAGCAAATATTTTTATAAATAGACAAGAATTATATGATTAATGATAAGAAACTTGTATTGTGAGGAAAGTAACATCTTAGCGTTTAAAAATATCTACTCACTTGAACTAGGTAGGTAACTTTGTTTTCTGAACTTATCTACCCACCCAACAAAATATGCCTATATTATACATTTGTTTGTACGCCGGGAGGAGTAATGGCAAAAATATTGGTTCAAAAAGTTTTCAGTTTTCTTTTTACTGTTTCTTTTCAGGTAATTTAAAAAAATATGCATTTCATTTCATTTAGCAGTAGGTACCTCCACATCGTTGAAAAAAAATTGCGTTTTTTCATATAGGTATACCTGGTCAATAAAAAAAAATGCGTTTTTTCATATAGGTATACCTGGTCAATAAAATCTCAACCCTACCACTATTCGCGATATTTAAAAGTATGCAAAATCCTATTTTCCCAAAAATAAACATCTTTAAAAAAAACAATATTTTGAAATTTCATTTGTCTTTCTCCATAGTTTACGTTGGAAATAACTCGATATTAAAATAAAATACGGTCAGATAATTGGGTTCAAATTTTTAAAAGTTAAGAGGATAATTCAATAAGGTGATACTTCAGCACTCCTTCGAAAAGTTTTTAAAAGTGATGAAAAAGAAATATGGTTAACCCCTATAGATAACGTTAGTTTGTAGTCTATTTTTGATTCATCACTTTAAATGATTTTCCAAAAGGGTATTGAAATGCCACTTTATTGAGTTGTCATGGGACCTTACAAAACATACCAATATTAATCACTACACCCTTTAATTGTATCTATTTCCGTACTTATATAGCTTTCAATGGATGTGAAGGTAGACCGAGTTCTAAAAATATTCAAATAATGCAAAACGTGAATAAAAAATTAATTTTCACAGGTACCTGAATATATTATCTAATTTCAAAATCACTTCTCTTTGTATTGCCCTCACGTCTCTACGTTACAACAGGTATCAAATAATGGTTATGACAATCTAAAAAAAATATCCCAAACCCGTTAAGGACACAATTTAATGAATGAATTTTATAAAACTTTGCCTCCTGAGGTAGGTAGGCTTCTTTATAATTTATTTTTGGAAATGTAATAAAATGCCGCGTTTATGTGGCCTCATAACAACTACGTGATGAAACGTAATTTACATAAATAATTCTGGAGAGATGTTTTTGTCTTAAACGGGTAAGGTATATTTAATAATGATACACTTTTATTCCATGTTTATATGATTTTAGGTAGGTAAAACAATATTCAATACTAAGACATCTTTTTAGAAAAAAAAATTTTTTTTGTCAATATGCGAATAGCCGTCTTATTTTCATTTGCAATTTCTTACACTTAATAAAAAAGAAACATTTCCTAGGTATTAAATTTAAACGTTATTTACTTACTTTCGACGACTTCCGTGGCTGAGAGAATAGAACATTTTAGCCTTTAAATTTTAAGCATTATGCTTGTCTGTTCACACCATTATTATTTCATTTCCAAATTGCGATACTCTTCTCTACGAATAAAGTTTGACTTTATATTAATGTAGAACTATTCGACTATGATATGGTTTTATTTAATTACTTTCATCGGTTTTATAAATTTGAAAATGAATAAGTCATTAAGTTCGTTCATTTACAAAATGAGAAATAGAATGGGACCCAAAACATTACCTTGAAGCACTCCAAACTTAATTTTCTACCTTGTCACTGACCTAGGTATATGTTTGTATGCAATTTCTATTTTTACTGGATGTTTAGAAGCATAGTTCTTTCATTTAAAAAAATGTACTCGTAATTTATAATTTCTTGTGAAAATATTAGAAATAATTATAATCGGAAAATATCTCGAATCCCCCCAAAGCATTCCACATTTGTGACATCAAGTTTAATAAATTATAACCGCTTGTTTGGGAAAATAATATTAACACCATTTTTTATCCAAATATTATAGTTGTATTGATACTTTGTTGGGGTGCATCCTCCACGATTGTCCATTGTACTAAGTATAAAGGGGGTTAGACCCAGGCGCCACCTAACGGGAGGTCCAACAGTTCCACAGTCTATGGCCCTCGTCTTTCATCCCTGTTTTATATAAATGCCGCCCTTAGGTATGCATAGATTTTTTGTGAATATTTCTGAAGTATATTTCAGCGTTCTGCGGAACGCGGGAACATTTATTGGTTTTGTGGAATGCCATTGTTGAATGCGGGAGACCAATAATTAGATTTTTATTGTCGATTTTCAAAGATTTAGGTTACCTGCTTAAACATTATAAGTAGTTGATTATTTTAAACTAATAAAGAAGTAGACCAATAGTTATTAAATAAAACGACTGAAACCTGCCGCTACGGTTATAATGCCTATTTATTAATCAGTTTGTGGAATTTATAAAAATTAGGTGATACAACTTCAGGAGGTGACTTTATCAATAAATAGTATAAAATGAAGTCGCTCAAAATGTATGTGCGCATAGATCTTTTAAACTACGCAACGGATTTTCATGCGGTTATCACCAATAGATAGAGTGATTCAAGAGGAAGGT
Organism: Limnephilus marmoratus; assembly: GCA_917880885.1. Taxonomy (NCBI): domain Eukaryota; kingdom Metazoa; phylum Arthropoda; class Insecta; order Trichoptera; family Limnephilidae; genus Limnephilus; species Limnephilus marmoratus. Next base: position 27,805,912 of record OU862921.1, read on the forward strand.
TTATATGTATAACACATGCTTATTATAGTAGAGAAAAGCCGAGAAATTCAAATATTCAATTCAGTCAGCGGGCAACTGGCAAGCGGGTGGTGTGGATTTTATAAAGGTTGAGTAATGGCGTTGTGCTTCGTTAGCCACAGCAACGTGTGGCCGGGTCTGCTAGTTCTAATATATTGAAGAAAATTTGTAACTAGAAAACGAAAAAAATGTTATTAATCTTTTTTTACTTACTGAAGTTAGTGCACTTTACCCCGGGACAACCTGTGTATTGATAGTATATTACACGCTGATAGTGTGCACCGGGTGAAATTTCGAAAAACAAAAAACAAATAAGGTATTCATCCTACTTATTTTAATTTTAAATTTACAACACTTTTTTATTGCGACAGTTTAATATGACGAATACAAAAGATGAAGAAAAAAATCATCTCACCAGAAAAATTAAATATGCCAAACAAAAGTAAATAAGTTTGTAAAATTACGAATATCGGAAGAGATTACCCACGACGCACCCATATTATCGATAATCTTCTAATGCTGTAACTAACTAACTAACCATCACACCGTTTATCCGCAGGGGTAGGCAGTGAGGACCCACCGCCAAACAACTCGGTCTTGGCACACACTCTTTGCCTCATTCTAATGTTGTAAAATGTGTTAACAAGGGTGAAGATTCTTACACCTAATTTTACCAGTTTCTTAGGCTTTTGATCGATCAGATCTTCGTCAATCTGAGATTTTGCTGTAAATTCATAAGAATTTGTTCTAGTGTTTTATAGAATAGTAGTAACATAATTTTTTCACAAAATATAGGAACATTTGTTTTAAAGTATAGCTACTAATTGAATTATTAGAGTTTGAAAATGAACAATGAGGAGTGTTATTCAATAAAGAGGCGTTCGGGTCTCATTCTCATGGGCCGGCGACCGGCGACCCCTGCGGCGAGGGACCTCACACATTATTTGGCCCAACTCACGGCTGTGTGCCTGTGCCATTGCCGCCTGGGTCCTGTATTGAAGTTGAAACTTGGTCCCACTGGCGAATAGCAATAGGCTTGCTAGCAGGGTTATCATATTTAATATATGTATACGTAATTTTTTTTAAAGTGAAAAATTCTTTAGCACCGTTGGGATTTGAAACTCGATGAACCGAAGAAACTACATCAAAAAGAAACAAATATATACATGTATAAGATTTAGACTGCGAAAGAATGAGATAGAACAATCGATTTCCTGGTTGTGCTGTGCTTCATTAGCCTCCCCACTCTTGTCTCCTTCAGTTTTCTGAAGGTTTCACTTCCACCGCGTGTGAACTGCACCCATGTATTTTTTTACATTAGCTCCATACATAAGGCCTCTGTCATCTTTGGGGATGCTGTGTGGAGGGTCTTTTTTAGGAACGGCTGGAAAGGACGTTCTGAAAACTAAAAGGACATAAGGGATGGGTAGGAATCTGGTGGTCAGTGTGACCTGGAGTGATGGACATATGAATTCATCCCTCCTTCTACGATTTTCGATCCCGCCACGAAGTTGGTGAACAAACGCATCTGCGCCAAGACCTAGACAAACAACACCTCATGAACCCGGGTGCCCCTGATAAGTTAGGGGTAAGGTTTTAAAGGTGAAAACAATGCATTCATTCATGATTTTTTTTGACATATAAATAATGTTGGTTTATTTATTTCAGTTATAGTATAATATCTGAAGTATCTATGGAATTAAAAATATCAATAACAAAGTCCGTGAGAGCGAATCTCCGGAGGCACCTCGAAAAAAAAGTGGTTATGCGGTAAACATCATAACTCGTTACCGGTTCATCTGACACAAAAAAAGTTGAAATCGTTTAAAGGGTGATTTGTTTTCCTAGGTTTTAAGAGGGAGTTTTTTTTCGATTTTTTTTATTTTTGGCAACATTTTTCGGTGAATTTATTATTATAAAATGGAAAAAAATTGTAAAGAAAAATTCCCATGATTATCTCTTGATTTATGTGTAGAAATAGTGTATAAAATTTCAAAAGGATCGGTCAAGTAGATTTTGAGTTATGATGTTCACGAACTTCAAAAATGTTGTTGGCGAGAAAATCGAATTAAAGTTTTTTTACTCGAAATATACTCGAATCAAGCATGAGGGTCAGTCGCTTGAAACGCTATATCTTCGTTAGTTTTGCTCCGATTTACTTGAAAATTTGACATAATACTGTCGACATGTTGCACAGATTTTTTTTAATTAAATGCAAAAAAAGTTTTAAAACCTTACCCCACCTTATGCGATTCGATCCTCTGTCGTCTGAGGGTCTGGCCGCTAAGATTCGTCAGGCATTTTATACCGCTGGACCATGGGGACTCGCGCGAGACCGTGGATTTATGGTATTATATTGTAACCGAGTACCCGTGAAAAAATAAATTTTGGTGGTGCTCGCTTCCGTTTCATCGAGTTTCAAATCACAACGGTGCTAAAAAGTTTTCACTTCAAAAATCAAAGATTTGTGACAACCCTACTGACGTTCGGTAGAATGTGAAGCTTGTAACAATAATCTATCCCAATTATATTCTGAAACGAGCTGACACTGCAGACTGCAGGTAGGATAATATTAATGTTTTCACAGTGTCCGTCGGGAGGCCATAATCCGTGTGAACATTTTATTTATTTAGTGTAATGTGACTTAAACTGTGTGTTTTTATGAGACCATGATAACTCGATTTCATGGCCACATTAAAACATTTTATTGTGTGACACCTGGAAGAGACTTACCGTCTGGAGCGAACAGCTCTAAAGGTCTATGGTCCCGGAAAAGGGTAAGCTTGAAATGTATCTATTTATTCCCGTAAGTAATAATAATAATAATATTAGATTTGTCAAAGAATTTATATACAAAAATGCAAAAATCCGTCATTTTAAAGGAGGCGTCTACTAATATTTACAATCGAACTAATATCTATGAGAACTAAAGTGTTGACGAATATCTACAGCTCAAACTGTTGACTAATATCTATGAGAATTAAAGTGTTGACGAATATCTACAGCTCAAACTGCTGACTAATATCTATGAGAACCATAGTTGTTGACGAATATCTACAGCACTGACAGAGGTTGGATTTGCAATTGTGTATAGCATATTGGAATAACGTAATATTGCGTATGCAGTTTAAAAAACTTAATTTATGTAAGTATGTATGTAAAAATCCCTAATATCGGACTATTGTCCATTAGTCCAACCTACGCCCTGTAGATATTAGTTCAACCTACGCTCTGTAGATATTAGCCAACACTGGGACCTTCATAGATATTCGTCCGACCTTAGCTCTGTAGATATTAGTCAACACTTTGAAGTTCGTAGATATTAGTTCAACATATGAGCTGTAGATATTCGTCCGACATAAAGGCTGTAGATATTAGTATCTGGAGTCATTTTAAATACACGTAGTTTTTCAAAAGATTTTTTAAATATTTATATTGAGGGATCAGTAGGATTTATAGGTCCAATTAGGAGTTCCACCGAGCCGAACCCTCTGATATAAAAATATCTGGAGTCGGTGAATTATTTTCCCATTTGGTCTCTGGTAGGTTGTCATGTTGTTCTTGTATTATTTCGTATTTATTATACTAATATAGTGCAATTGCATGGCGTGGATTGACTAGATGATCATTTGTGGAAAAGTGTGTGAAAATGTTAAGTTTTACCTGTGGGAAAGATTTAACCCGGACATAAAATCTGAAGCTAAAATTGGATAATTTTTATAGCGCCGTTTTTGTGAAAAATCACCTCAAGGGCGCTGTAAAATTTATTAAGAACTCTTAGATTCTTTCCAATTTTACTATTTACAAATAGATACAGGAACATACCTACTTACCTGGCAGGTAACTTCTGATAAACACACTTTAATTAGAAAGGTCCTTCGATTTGGTAGATATGATATTAATTAAAGTAATTGAATTTATTATCGATCCACATTTTTAACCACTCGGGCCACGTAGTGCCGTATTTGTCACAAAATATCAAAAGCTGTTGAGTCACATCGTGCTACATGTCACCAACGGACTGTCTTGACGCCTTCATCAAACTCATGCTATCATCTTTTCTATTATGGTATAATAACATAAAATAAACAGTGTGTTTTGGAAGAGAGAGCTGTGTACCTTTTTGAAATTGAAATACAAGCGAGAAAAAATCAAAATAAATCTCTGTTTTCTAAAAGTGTTTAGTTGAGTCCATAACGCGTAGCCTCTCACTTCAAAACTGTTTTCCGATATAGGTAGGTACCACGTATCCCATTTTTTGTTAAACTTATATATAAAACCTATAAGCAATTAATGATTTTTAACACTACCAATATTTTTTCTAGTTAGCAGAGGTATAATTTCGAGCCTATTCGAAAGTGGGAATACACAAGCTGTATCTCAAATTTGTTTGCAGTTATAACTTATAGTTATAACACTCAAGTAAAATGCGGATTATTCTTGAATGAACTCAGTGTTCGGTTGAGGCCCAGAAGGTAGTAAAAAAATCCTTTCATACTGAAACCAAATCTAAGGACCTTATTCATTCACAAAATATCTGCCTAAATATATCTTATTATCCACTAGTAACAAAAAATCCTCAGCACCAAAACTTTGCCGCGAATCGGTTGAAAAACAATGCAATGTGTAACCTAAGACTTTATTTGACCACATTCCCGTAGTAATCAGGATGTTGGATATTGTTCAATATGCCTGGAAAAAACTCGCTTCATTCATTGGGCGATGCGAAATCAACTGAGAAACTAAATGGAGTTGGCATCTTGGAAAATATTTGTGTGTAAAGATATCGAAGGCTCGTTTACTTCAACTGGCTGTACCAACAAAAAAAAGATTTGGTGGCTTTACGCTCCAATTATTCGGTGACTACTCACGAACTTTGAAAATTTGGAGGGTAAGGGTACCGCCGCTCCGAGAACTATTTATTGGATATCCAACACCTATGCCTTAGGTCTCCCCAATTTGTTCGCTACGTTTGTTGGAGAGCATTAGTGCCCATAGGGGTGAGGTTTGTCTAGGTCATGGCGGCGGAAACGTTTTCCCACTTACTGCGTGGCAGGCCGGATTGGGAGAGACTGGTTGAAGGAGACATTTCGACCTCTCCTGCTGGACTTTCTCGTCTCGCGCCGCAGTGGGAGGAATGGATTAATACGTTCGTCCCTCCTGGACATATTGACCCCCCGATTACTACCCACCCCTCATATCCTTTTCCTTCACAGACCTTTCTCTCCTTCCTTTCCCTAAAAGACCCTCCACATGACATCCCCAAAGATGACATAGACCCCGAGGGAAATTGTTTGCCTCAAGGCTTCCTGTGTGGAGCTCATGTAAATAAAGGATTATTCGGCCTTTCAACTGAAAACTTTTGGATTTTTCTTTATTGCTGGTTTCTGGTTAGAATACCATTATCCAAGGAAGTTTTGCAAAATACATTCGATGATACTGATAATATACTGAACCTATTTTTGCTTCAGTTATCAAATGGGTTATTTTGTATTTGCCGTTCCTGATAGTACGACCATAATATTTGAGTTTTATTCCTTTTGTAACCAATTAAATAAGTTCGCAATTTTCGTTCATTTAATTCAACATTTTCTAATTTCATTACTCTATCTGTGCATGGTGTTTTGGGCATGCGACTGTACGAGGATTAAACGCGATTGGCGCTAACAAAAAAAATGTCAAAAGAATCGAAGCTATCGGTCCACAATGGAGTGCTGGTACCTACCACGGCCAATCTATAGCTATGTATGGTAGAGAGGCATGGAACTGGCAGAACTGGCAGGAATGCTACATAAATGAGATCCCCGAGGTGTATGTGTAGTAAACCATGATAGTGTGAGTTTTTTTTACATTTTACATTAGCTCCACACAGAAGGCCCTGAGGAAAATAATTTCCCTCAGGAATCTTAGGGGATGCTGTGTAGAGGGTCTTTTTAAGGAAGGGAAGTATAGGAAGTTCTAGGAAGGAAAAAGATATAAGAGATGGGTAGGAATCTGTGGGTCAGTATGTCTGGGAGTGACGGACGTATGAATCCATCCCTCCAACTGCGGTGCAAGGCGATGGGTCGACATAGTCCGGCTGGAAAGGTTAAAAGGCCCCCCTCAACCGACCCTCTCGATCCGGCCTGCCATGCAGCAGTGCGTATAGCAACCTCACCCCAAGAATTGTAGAGATTCACAAATGATGCAAGGCTGATGTAAGCGTAATGAGTAAGATTAAGACGCTTGGATATTTTCGACATATAAAATAAGTTGGGGACGCCTGAGGAAGACTTGGCACGATCAAGTGAGCCAAATGCTTGAGAAGGGTATTATGAGACGGTGACCAGACAACTCAAAATCATGCAACTTCAACACCTCCTTTGAAAAGACAAGGGCTGAAAAAAAATTGGTTCAGTAGGTTACGTTAAGTTAGGTGATGGGCTATTTTTTCAATTTTGTTCAAAACTTTTGATGACTTTTCAAAGGGGTGTGTTGAAATTGCATGATTCTGATTTGTCATGGAACCGTTTCAGACGATGTATGAATGTGAATGAAGTAAGGGGTGTGTGCCTAGAGAGAGATACTTGGCGGTCCATTCTCTCTATCTACGCGGGATTCGGCGTGATGGTTAATTAGTTAGCCTGTACTATTCGAGTACGTTAATTTATATCAAACGTTTCTTCCTAGATATTGCTTGGTTTCCCTCAAATCACAATCGAATGGAGAAATCAAGATTCTGAAAATTCGGCCAATTTCTTTCTTTAAAGGGTTGGTTTCTTTATATTTAATCTCTCTATTGCTTAATCGATTGCTTACTACATTACTCGGAGAAAACTTTCATTTGTTTTAATTTCGCGTTGGTAATCTTGCTGAAATATCGCGATATATCGAAACTTATTTGCTTTACAGAATAAGCGGTTTTACCTGGGATCTTCCAAATAACCCGAAATGTTGAAAATTAACCATGTTTAATTCATATTGGAAAAAATATAACCGCAGACTCTCTCTCAATTTAAAGTGAAAAATCTCACACCTGAAACGTTTTGAAAAGCTTTCCAAACCACACATAAATTTTACGGGTGCTGTGAGACGGGTCTCAATTCTTAATGCTGATGGAAGTAAAATAAAAATTATTGTAAGTACGTTTTATCACAAAGATGTCAAAGAAACGTATATGAATATTCCTCCTTCTTTAGCCAACGTTTTGGAAAGCGTTACAGTGTGTATCATCTGGGCAGATGTGTAGATTGCAATGAAGTATGTGGAAGTGATACCGTGTTGCACGCGTTAATCCTCATAGGGCCGGTATTTCAGTAGGTACAGTAATTAGTTAAATTATTGTGGTTTTCGGTGTTTGGTTTGGTTTAGCCGTCAAGTAACTACATGATGATATCATGAACTATTAAGCTTAGCTCCGTCTTCTCCACAAATATTGACGGTGTTTTTGTGGATCTCAGTGTAAAAACATGTGAAAACGTTCAGATTTGTGGGACAATCTAGAATGGTGAAAAGACGCTGAAAGTCCGAATTTGCACTTAAGTGAAAAAAATAAAACATTTAATAAAGTAGGTACCTAACTCAGCTAGCTCTTTCAAATATAAGGTTTTAAACTTATACCAGTGCTTTTGGCTAAGAGTTTCCGAAATCTGCTTTTTGAGAAAGGAAAAATGGGGAATGAGATGAAGGTAATTAATTGGATGATGAACTCGAGTAACTTGGCTGGGATGGATGCCCGTTCTCTCGTCGTGTTGCAGAGGAACGCGATACTTTCACAATGGGTGTCACTGATCTCCGCTAGGAAGTGGTAGATACCAAAAGAAAATATAACATTATTGGATGAGTCAAGTGTTTTTGATGTTTAATTCATTCGTTGAAGCATAGGTCAAGTCTGTTGGATATCCCCATATCTTCCTTTCGATTCTCTCACGAACTGTATCAGTTTCACAAAGACATCATCATCCAGTCCACAGATAATGTGTTTATTTCGCACCTTCATGACATCACTCCAATCTCTATTTGGGTTAGTACAGCGTTCTGATTTTTGCAAAACATAAATAATTCGACGGTTTACGATTATCTTTCGTGAACCGACCGCAGATGAACGTGGGTTAAATTAAGAGTATGCCTAAAGTAGGTACTTATTGGCGTTGAGAATCCGTTTGAATGTGTTTTGTAAAAGCGGTTTTTTCCAAATGCTATAACGCTTAAGCAGAGGCAAGGTGTAGACATCGACACACCAACCTACATGGGCACGCGGGTTGCATAACCAATGCAAGAATTCAGCTAACACTCTTTTATGTCCACTTTCACGGGGGAAATTTGAGAAAATTTCAATCAATTTGGCTCCACTTTGGTTAAATTTATTTTTATCGTCTTATAATGAATCCATCAGAGGCAGTGGTATTTCACAGCAGACGACACATGACGCATGCTTTTATTCGGTGTATATTTTAGCTTCCATCACTCTTATTATCTGGGTACCTAGGTACCAACTGAGTTTCTAAATTGGTTCGGTATCGAGGCTCTAAAACCCAGGACAAAGGTGTAGCAGTAGCATTCACAGAGTTCGACCCTAAGGGTGGGTTCGATTCTGGGGAGAAAATGGGGGGGAGGGTTGGAATTTTTTTAGAAAGTTTTTGGGACCACAACTCACTATTTTCATCATGCTGATAAAATAGATGGTTCAAATAATATTTATATATTTTTTCTAACACAGCAAATTTCTTTCGTGGCACCATTTTAATTCAAATTAATAAAATACTTATTTTTTAGGGAACGTACCCATACTACGTGACACGTTTAGGGGGGGGGGGGTCTTCAAAATGTCACGCTCCATACAAATGAGCGGCGGGTTGCTTAGGATTTTGGTCACCGGGGGGGGGGGGGGGGTTAAAAATTGCAAAAAGTTGGTCACGTAGTATGGGTACGTTCCCTTACCACTTTTATTGTTTACAAAAACCAAAGTGTTTCGTGAGCAACGCTCACTTCTTCAGGGTAAATATCAATAAAAACCCTGAAGAAGTGAGCGTTGCTCACGAAACACATTGGTTTTTGTAAACAACAAAAGTGGTAAAAACTAAGTATTTTATTAATTTGAATTTATATATTTTCCAAGAATGTAATCTTCTAGCACTATTTTATTTTTTCCTTTAATGTGGGGGCCAATGGGGAGTTGATCCCTAAAAAACTCCTCCCCCCTTTACAAACGATCTTGTCCGCTGATGAAAAAGATATTCCTTGTTCCTTTAGAAAGTTTTTTGGACCACAACTTAATATTTACATCATGCTGATAAAATACGTAGTACAAATAATATTCATTATTTTCCGAGAATATAATCTTCTAGCACTATATTCTTTTTTTCCTACGCAATACTGAGGCTATTGGGGGGTTTGCTCCCCCTAACTCTCCCTCCCCTTGTATACGCCCTTGTCCCGGATAAGACTTGATCTTCTCTACAATAGAGAACTCCAGTCCAATTTTTTAAATTTTTGTTATGAAAAATGACCTTCTAACTTAAATAGCTGCATTTTAATTTTTATTTTTAGAGTTAGTTCTAATAGTCAAAATAATTGTCAAGTTTTAATTTTTCAAGACCCCCCGAAAACCACCGTATGTATGGTGAATCGTGTGACGTCAGCACTCCTGAAAAATTAGTATAGGACCGGGCAATCAGCTGATACTGCCGCCATTTTGAATTCCGTTGTTCGAAGTATTCTCCCTAGAAATAGCATTACTTTTTTTTTATGCAGTAGTTTTTAAATATTTTCAATAATAGAGATAAACTAATAAGAGATACCTTTTTTTAAACATTATTTAGGCATAAACAATGTTTCAATAAACACAACAACTAAATCTCTATAAACAGTATGTAAATAAACGAATAAATTAATACGATGGCTTGTGTCATATCATATATTCCCATACAATGACTTTACGGTGACGTCACGACACGTCGAACAGTGACGTCACCTTGACGGCGCGTTTGTACGACCCGATTAAAAATAGACTTTTTAATATTTTTTTAAAAACTCTGCGTTTAATATTATTAAATAAAACTTATATATTCAGAATCAGCGTTTATTGGTCTATATGAACATATTTTTTTTAAAAGCCAGAATATTTTTCACTGGTGTTCCTCACAGTTTGCTAGCCATTAATTTCCAGTTCTCGATTCCCTTTTTCCCATCCTTTTCCAACCAGTTGGTGGATAGTTTGTTACACCTTTTAATAATTAGTTGCAGTGTTGGTAAAACTTCCCACGTTCTCCATTGATTTAATTTCAAGTCGGCAATTGAAATTCCTGCTTCATTTTTAGTATTGTTCATTGATCCACTCCAAGGTTAAACAGCACAGTTATAATTTACAATCCTGTTACCGTACCTACAGGAGACTTCCTCTTCATCACACCTTAACAAACCTAACAAAGGTACTAATAGTCCACGCGTCCATTTAATTACCCTCATTCATAACTAACAAGGCCTTCCACGGGGTGTTTTGTTTGGACCGAGACACTGAAGACGGAGATCAGTTAGGTAGGACAGAACGCCCATTTGTTTTATAGCAATAATTCTAGCGATTTTCTCGGACTTCAGCCGAATTCGTTACGTCTCCATATAAGAATGTTAGGGGTAACAATGCTTCTTTGTCCAGGGGCGAGCGTTAACACCCGCTCAGAGCTTCGGGGCGCACTGTTTTGACGTTCACAATAAGTGCCGCATCGAATCGGACCTTTGTGCACGGAATGTAGTAAAATATAGAATTGGTCCATTTGTTGGATTTTTTTCAGATCTTCAAATTTTTCGCACCTTTCAAGCATTCGTCGCCATTGTGCCCGGTGCTGAAGTTTATTTTCGTTTTGTAGCGGATGGCCCTTTAGTGGATCCTTGACAACTCTGTAATAGCGTTTGGGTGGGCAAATGGCAGCCCGGTCTAACCTCACCTGCCTGTATAATGTAATACAATTACATCGGAAATGTATTTCTTACAACAGTAGCGGTGGATATAAAGCACGCCTTGGATACAGGTTAAAAGCTAGGGGATGAGTTACAAACGTCAAATCCACGCGATCTTTAAATACGAGTATATTGTCTAAATTCTAAATGCTCCAGATTAGAGATTCCCAATATGAGTTATGTTTTTTCTCAATTAGTGTGATAGATACATTGTTTTACATCCAATTGGCGATGAAATGTGCATCATATGTGATGAAAGAAAATGGATCACGGACGTGTTGTAAGAAATTTTATTTTTTTACTAAAGGAGGTGAAAAAATGTCACCGAAAGGATATAAAAAAAAATTCACCACCGTGCTTAGTGGTAAATGACTGCTTACGGACTCTTAGAATACTCGTATTTATAATTAGAAATATTTAATGAAAGTCGTGACAAAAATGGCATCAAAATTTTAAATAACCATGTAATCCTCCCCCTTGACTACTATCAAAATCAATGTCAAGTAAGAAACTCCTAAATTTTCCATATTCCTTTCCAAAGAACCAACCTAACCTTCTTCCAACTGTGTGCGAATGTTTCAACTATACCTACAACATTCCTGACATATTCCCGGCAAGATTCCGGAGATATTTAGCGATAGGCCCCAGAATTTTACAAAATTTCTTGAATCAGTCGTTATTGCTTAACTTTACTCGACTCCTTATAAATTGTTTGTTCGTTTTTTGTTTTTATTTTAGTTACTTATTGTTTTGTGTTTACATATTATTGAACAGTTTGTGTTTATTTTTTGACGTTTTTAATGTGAAACCTCTATCTGTTGTGTAGGTATATTACAAAAAAAAATATGAATAAATTATTTGACAAAATCATGAAATAATTTCAACTATTTATCTAACCCTTTTTTGGACTTTCAGTATTGGGTTTATGATTGATACCTACCTATGTATGATCACGAGTCATCCACCCTAAGCAAGGAAGATCTGTTTAATGTAGGTGCTACTGCCTACTATTAGCTAAGCAAGTTATTTGATACTTCTCTCCTGTGCTCTTTTTCAATTAAATATTTTTAATACCAAATTCTGAACATAAGCTGTTTTTTTTTTGTTAAAAGTAAGTACGTACGTCTGTATGTTCAATGATTTTTTTTGGATTCCTCCTATTGGATTCAACGTTAATGTGTCAATTAGAAATAGAAGCCCAGACGCAGTCCGGGGCGTGGTATTTATTCGTTTAAAAAATACTTTGGGAACCTCTGCTCTGGCCAAAAGTACATTGAACTAAATAATGTGACTTTGCTCAATAGAGCGTATCGTGAAAACATGATGCGACCGCCTAACCTTAATTAAAAGCGAATCTTTCATAAGTAACTCTTCACTCAGAAAACGCATTTCCCTGGGAATTTTTTTTCCGTGGGATGGTCCGATGGTCTATAGGGAACCTGCTTGAGCAGCGCGGTGCAAACTATCCACCTTAGAAAGTTAAAGTTTTTTTGCCCACTTTGCCCACTTTTGCCCACTTTGTCCACTAAAATGATAGAGAAAGTGCAAAAAAATTTTCTGAGATATTTATTTCTTAGAGACTTCAGATATTATCCCTGGTTATATTCATCAGCCTTTTCTTCCGGCATGGTGCGTATTAATAGCCTCGCCGATAGAAGGAAAACTGCTTTGCTGACAACGGCATATAAACTATTAAACGGTAACATCTGTATTCTCGATATAATACAAAAATTTGAGTTTCATGTCCCCGACAACTTCACAAGAGCGCGCAGACACAAAACTTTTGTTGTTCCGAGATACAGAACTAACTTACCTGTCCCCTGATATTTTTCAAGTAAATATTCATCAATTCAAAAACGCTATTATTACTAAAATAAAATGTATGTTTATTATTGGTTATGTATAAAAATAATAAATAATGTGATTTTAAACACGTACCGTGACAACATTATGCGACCGCCTGACCTTTGACCTTTAATTAAAAACGAATCCTTCGTAAGTGGCCCTTCACTCAGAAAACACATTTCCTTGGGAAAAATTTTCCGTGGGATGATCCTATCCTATGTAGGGAACCTGCTTGCGCAGCGCGGTGCAAACTATGCACCTTAGAAAGTTTTTTAAATATGATATGATATGAAACAAAGTCATTTATTATCGATACTTGAAGAATTATTTCGATTTCAAAATATTTTTAGACGGTAACTCGCGATTAACCCACGACTCGTTGTATTTTTTCTTCTTTTAGACTGCATTTAGAATTAGGTTTAGGAAAGTAGTTTTTGAGTATTAGAGATTACATAACGTGATTAAATAAATAGTTTATGCCAGCATGATTGCTTTTGTAATCATTTTTGTGGCGAGGTGAGAGATTATTTTTTCAAATTTTGTGTTTAGTTACTCTTGATGTTTTTTTTGTCTGATGTACACATAGGTACTTGTAATTGAAAGAAAAATCTTACATTAATTACCAACGCACTCGAATTTCAATTCAACATCCTTGATGGTAGATACAAAGGCTATCTGTACGAGCTATTAGCTCTCAGCAAACCGCAAACTGACCGAATTACAACAAACATTTAATTATACAATACCTTGAGTACGTACTGCGTTAAATGATAAATAATATTAAGATGTGACTACCTTCACCCGAAGATTTCTTATTACGTATAAAAATTAAGCAGATTTTAGCCCAACTGAAAATTACTGATAATAATTACCAAAAGTAAAGAATGTTTAAAATTAATCCAATATCACCATGTAAAACGGTACAAAATATATACCAATATCAAGAATACGCTTAATTTGTTGAATTAGTAAAACCTTCAAGTTTCTGTACCTACCTAATCTAGTTATGTTTCGGTGAGATAAAAATGTATATTATCCATTTGGATTAATATTAAATATACATTATCATAATATCAGTGCTTTGTGGTCTTTTGTCTTTGATAATATTTAATCCAAATTTTTAAACACATCCATTTGACTTTGACACATTTGACTTTCGATTTTGTTTTCGTAAATGAATGAATGCAAATCTTGAAAGTGGAAATTAACTCACTATCCGACATCCGATCAAGTTGAAACTTGGCAGATATAGTCGTGATAATGCATTTTGTTAACTTGGTGGTACTCATGCACACACCCACCCCGATATTGGATGATAATATATTTAAAAATTTACAGCAGTTAATGTTCCATTTTAGTACTTCAAACCAAAAAAAAAATCTTTGAAATTGTCTACCAGCCGACCTTAGAGATGGCGCAACAAAATTGAAAATGGTAGGTATTATTATAGTAAAAAAGCTATGTTTTTTAAGAGTTGATTTTTTTTTAAATTTCGTGTCAATCATTAAGCTTTTGTTAAATTAAGCTTTAATTAAAAATTCATGTCAATAATTGGTCATCAAAAATAAGTTGAAGAAACCAAAAAAACACACAGTTGAGAATCACAAAAAAATAATAGTGTGTAAAGTGTTCGTAATACCTGTGTCAAATCACCAAGTATCGGATGCCAGTGATGCTTAGTCACCCCGCAGTGGTGGAGTTTCTCCAAGTTGGAGTCGTCAGTTTGGCGAGCAACAACGTGTCCAAAATATCTTACGATACGTTGCAGGCAGATAGTGCCTATTGTGGATGCCTCGCTTTTCCAGAGTGAAGACATTTGTGCGTCCTGATCATTTTTCTCCTGTGCCACATTTCGAGGGCGTCTATGCGTTTTGTGATTTTGATTTGCTTAAAGTGATTTTTTTTTTTGATCTTTCTGCATCCGATAGTACTAACCTTTCCGTAGGTACGCTAGACAGCAATGTCGTAACAGTTTGAGATGAAATAAAGCCGTGTTTATATAATAGGTGTATCGAGTGTAAGGCCATGGAAAGCTGTTGTGTGGAGTGTCGCGGTATGTGAGCAACTTCCGTTCCGAGTCTCTCAGGTGATCGGCGAGCCGCGCTGCTCGTTACGGCGCGACTTGCCAATATTGCCGGTTGCCCGTTGTCGCCTCCAGTTCACTGGTCTACTAGAAACAGTGCACTTTTTATACTTGGTGCGAAATTACAACGTGCTATTGATGAATTTAATTTTCTACGTGATGATTTTTAATATTCAAGAATCAAATCGGTTCGTTTTCATGTTTTCTCTGTTTTTTCTGTTCGGCATGGAAACAGCGAAGCTTTGCTGATGCTAAATCACTTAATTTTAAATTAATCTTTACAACGACTCAGTTTACATTGTAATTACAAAAAAAATGGTTTGGATAAGTTGGAGCTTTTGAAACCTACCTACTGAATAGAATTAAAATAAAATTGTTAATTACTTTAACTTTCATTAGAAATGTACGAACGCATGTTAGAAACAACTTCTTAAATACACAATTTTATGGCCAAAATTATCTGTGACAATTTCCATTAATTACATTTTTTTTGTTATAAAAGCATTGACAAAATTAATATAACAGCGCTTGAAGTCTTGACTTGAATCAAGGGATTTTTATGCCTAACACCTACATTCGTGGGAATATAAGGCACACTAAGAATAAGAATCCATACGTTTTTTACTTGTGGCTACCTCTTAATGCATTGGAAGCTTATGAAATGTTTGTAAATCTAGTTACATCTTTAAAACGCCCTGTACTGATTCGAGTTCAAACGTAGAAGCTTTTCGTCAAATTAAATTAAACTTGATATAAAAATAATTGAACTCCAATTATACATCAATCATATTTTGAGTAAGGAAATCTTATTAATCCCGATTTAATTGAAGAACCTACGATACGCAGAGGGAGATCAGTGACATAAAAAGGTATGTGTGGTGGGTAGGAATCTGGGAGTCAGTATGTCCGCAAGATCGCAAGTGCTCCACACGGTTGAATTTGACAGCATTTCGAGAAAAACGCCAACAATTGTATGTTAAGGCGATCCAATATTTCAGGAAAAAATCGAAATCGGAATTCACGCCCTTTATGGGAGGAGTTTAAAAATACTTGAGAAAAAGCTTTTGGAAAGGTTGAAAAAGCTATTTGAGAATTTTTTTAACAGGTTGATTTCGTAAAGGCCTGTAAAAAATATTAATTCCTTTTTTACGCATTGTTTATTGTAAGAAAACGGAAATTTAAAATTAATTTCACGAAACTAAGCGACGCGGAATAACGCGTGCGTCTCCCGCTCCCGCCGGGGCGTGACTGATACGAAATGGGCTATGCCCAGTGCATGGTTCTTGTGTCTATGCCATAAGGGTCACTTCAAGAATCCAAGATGTCAAAAATAACAACGAGAAAATGCATATTTTATTTTATTTTGTGAAGTTCGAGCGTAAATATCATATTTTTTTGCGATTATTATAAAAGAAACTAAATTTGCCACATTTTACAATAAAACCAAATCCGAAAAGGGGTTTATAAATAGGAGACTTTGGACTTGAAAGTGTTTTTTATAGACCTTATACTTTATTTTTTTATAGGCTTATTAAAAGACTTATAAAAAAATGACCGATATTTTTAAGGGCCAAGGTATGTTCTAGACGCAGTATTTAATTTAAGCATCTATGTATTATACTTCTAAGCCATCAAATTTTCAAAACAAAAACATATGATTTTGTATGATTTTGCATTATTTAGTATGGCTTTATCTAAACATATGTCACTCAAGAACGGATTTTTATAAGTGTTCTTGAATTCAACAGATCGGCTGTGGTACGATTTGCCAGTCTCTGTGTTTCCTCCCCTACAGCAAGGGTCTCTTCAAGACCCAGATTCACTCCTTCTTTTCCACAAAAATACCCTCCATACATCACCCCCAAAGATGACATAGGCCCTTAGATATCACCTCCCTAAGAGTCAATCCACAAAGGCCGTAAACGTACATAATTGCCAATTTGCGACACAAATGCAAATATCATAGTAATACAATTTTTTAAATAATTTTATAGCATATTTAAGAAAATTCATGTATTATTGAACCTGCGATATGGGTTAAGAGCCAAGGAGCTTCTGCCATTCTGCCACGGAAAACTTTTCATTCGAGACTATGAATTGAAAATAGACCGCAGTTCGGCAGAAAGCATTTTATTTTTAAAATATTTTACATGAAAGCTGCACTCTAAGACTGCGTATACATACAAGTAACAAAACACGAAACGAACCGGATTATGGGAAATTAATGAAGCAACAGTAAACTGCACAAAACGCCACTTGTAGGTAGAAGACTCGCAAAACGAGGAAAATAATAAAATAATCATTACATAAGCCAGAAATCCACTGGGCTTGTTATTTCCCCTCGCCAATATTTGTCACAAGTGATGGTAACCTATTCTTCCAACATTTCGCAACCATCCAGCACCACGTCACACCGTCCCGTGTGTATTGGCTATTGGCAGAGCAAATATTATGGCAAAAAGACCACCTGAATCCACTATTTGGTTGACATTTATGCGGTTTTTACTATTAACCCACACAATTAGTGGGAAAAACTGTAGTGATTAATTAAACTAATTGGCAAGAAAAATATATCAAATTGGACCACGTAAGTCAGTACCTGACTGAAAACAGATGTGATGATTTTCTCTAATGACTGGCTGCAATTTTATTGTAATTATTTCTACCCTTGTTTGCTTACTCACTAGTCACTAGTTGCCTGGCAGATGGAAATCTTATTATGCTAGATATGGTACTGACTTTTTTATGAATACCGCACAAGATACCAATTGCTCTTATCTGGAGCCAGTGAGACTATGGTATCCACACCACAATTGAGGTATTTTCTGAATCCGAAGGTAGACGAGAGGGAAAGAGATGGGGAAGAGAAAAGTGGGGAAGTGCCTGGCTATTCAAATCTGGTCACCAAATACGGCTAAAGCCAACGTTTCAATTCTGAATGGTGGTCTTTAACCAGGGCGACACTGAGAATATCTTCCACTCTGGAACGTGCCGGAAAAATACTTTATATTATTTTAAATGAATTAATTGTAAAATAAAACAAATTATTTGGGATTTGAACCCGCGAAAGTTTCACCCCGCGACCGCGGAGGCTATTAACTTTTACGTACTACTTTTTTGATAAAATTCACCGTGGGTATTAAAAATTACTAGATTCTTTTTTTAATTTATTGTAAATCAAATTTAATAACGTTAACCATAATTAAGTTTTGCGCTATTTTTGTTTTTTAACGGTGACAGCTATTTGGGCATTCTAGGACGTAATCAAAATGATGTCATATTAAAAGAAACCAATAAAATTAATATTAAAAATCTGTATAACGTAATATTTAATACCTAACATAATAAAATTTTATTTTCTTTAAAAAATTGAAATAAAAACAATTTCCTTAAATATATAACTAATTATCTACTAAAAAACCGTAGGGTTCAAAGTTTTTAAAATTATTGTGATTAATGTAATATTCTTCTCAATAGAAATTAATTTAAATTGTAATAATTTTCTGAAATACAGATTTTCACAGATTAGATTTCCTAAAAGATTCCCTACTAAAATATATTTGTGTTTCTTTCACGTTTTAGTTACTGTTCATTTTATCATAAATTAAATTAGTTGTGCGTAGGAAATACAGACATGAAAAGAATTAGATTGGCGAAAAGTATTAAACATATGACTGAAGAAATTCTTCGGGAGAGTGGAAATTATTTTTATTCATATTTAAGTTTATTTAGGAAATGCACAGTTATAAATTATAAATTCATTTTATATTTAATGGTGAATATAATATAAACCAGTTAAGTTCCATTTATAATATTTTTTGGTTACAGATTAGAAAGCAAGTAGATATTAGAAGTCATAATATTACAAAATATAAGTGACCGGTCAGTGGCTGAATTGGCATCGCGTTCGATTCATCGGCTGGCCAAGTCCTCCGCCACGACATAAGCAACAATTTCCACTTATTTGGTGGTGGTAGGAGATTTTCAAATATTGTCAGGTTATTCGTGACTGGAGAATGTTTGTTTTCCTTAAAAAAAATAAAAAGTAAAAAATAAACCAAAATAATACATAAAAAATAAAGAAATAAGGTTAATTTGATTTTAAACTTATCAAGGGTGCCGTGGAAAATATCAATATCTCTTAGGGCATTGTAATTTTTGCAGAAAAGGTTTCTTATTTAACCCGTCTGCTTGGTTTGATATATTCGCTCCTCACAATCCGGAAGCCTCAGTTTCGCACGAAAAACCACAAACCGTCAAGTTGGATCGAGATTGTAAAATATCTATGCAAGATAGCTTCCATGCTTAAAAGACAATAAGAAGCATTATTTCGTGCTCTTTCTGATTAAAAGAAAAATACATATGTTTGCTATGAGAGGAAGAGAGATATATAGCTTTTAAAATGTAAAGTCGCTCGGGACGTTTTTGGTCTTATGAAAATATAACGCGATTACGTGTATTGGGTTGTATTTATTCCTAAACAAGCAGACGGATTAATTAGTTATCCACTAGAATAAAAACGTTTGGAGGAATTACATGAAAGTTCAAAGGATGAACGAGAATATTGGAATTTCGGAAATAGCTTGGAGAGTCCTTTATCTGTACGTTCTTGTTGAAGGGACATGGACAGTGAGATGGTCGCCGAGAAATTTTACCAATAGGTGTTTTACCAAACTGTTACTGTCACTGTCGCTTTTAATCCCCCGAATACTGAGGGAAAAGGACAACTGCACCTCAGACTGATGATACCTAAATAAAATCATCAAAATCGAGGTTTTGTATTCCCGATGTTTCTCCTCCAAAACTGGACCAATTTTTATGATTTTTTTTAAAACTGTATTAGAAGAAAGTATTCTGTTATGTACGTTTTTTTTTTAAATGCGGACGTTGACGGCGTTTTAATGAGGCAATTTTAAAGATTTTTAAAAGGTCCTAACTCCTATAAGAAATAACTTATCAAAACAATTAAACGTATCGACACTTAAATGGGCAGTATCTACATTACATTTAAACATATTTGCAGTAGTGTCAAAATCAAGAGAGGAAATTGAAGAATACGTTGGTAAGGACAAAACGCCGCTCAGTTTTCTCTTAACACTTAACCCAACTAACGCGCTCGTTAGAGATGGACTTTTTTAATGATTTGAAAGTATTTTCTTTTTCGGTACCTAAGCCTAGGTATCTGTCACTTAGCGGATCGCCACAAACTCTCAGAGAGTAATTACTTTGTCTTGATATTGTGCTCAAGCATCAAATACTTTCTAGCGCCACTCAAGTTGGCAAATATACAACGTAAAGCAATTAATTTTCCGTCAATCACTTCCTGGTCAAGGAGCAGCTTATTCGTAAACAAAAACATGAATGAGGATGCAAAGAGAGCCGCTCCGTTCTTTTCACGGTGAAGAATACGAAAGGCTGTGCTAATGCGTTAATCTCTAAAAAGTTTAACACAATCTTCGCAGACACTCGATGACCACTCAATACTACTCATGTTTTCGGTGTCAGCTTATAATACCAAACCTTTCGAGGTAAGCAGTCGTGGCTAATACCATTTTAAAACCTTCGGCTTACTATCGAGACGGACCATCTTCAGTATATTCTTTCTATTAGGAGAACACACCTAATCCTCGCCAATGGAACATAATGCACAGGGGTAGAGATCGATAATGTCCATAATAGGGGTGAAAAGATGCAGAGGGCGGCTTCTTTGCTTACATTTTTGCCACATACCCTGTGGTGTAAAAGATGGGAGATAAGAAAGAAAAGCTGGGATTTGAACGTGGAATCAATGGCAACGTTTGTCAAGCGGGTACACAATAATAGATTTTCGCTTTGACAACAAAATCTATCATCCTTTCATCTAGTATTTTACCACCTAACAAAAAAGCACAAATTTCATCCAACAACCTCACTTCTTCAATACATTATCATTTAACTTTTTTTTCTATACGCCACCATATTTAAAAAATATTTTTTAAATCCTTGAGGGGTGAAAATCCATTCTTCAAACTGCGGGGTGGGCGCTTACAATATTAAGTAACTCACAAAAGATTTGAAGCGGAAGAACTACTATGAACCATCAAAATACTACCATTCAGTAGGAAGGTAAGACTTATTCTGCCAATTAAATCACAGAAAACTTTTGATTGAGTGACTCTTTTTACTGATTGTCACGCTACCTAGGCAGGTAAGAAATTATGTATTGTGGCGTCTAAAATGACCATCCGTGTGCAATGGTGCTTTTAAACATCTCTCTTACAAATATAATGAAATTTTCTATGCTACGTAAACCATTCATTATTTGCTATTTCAATAACTGGGTTTACATTTATTCATGACCAAAATAAATCTCCTCCAAATAAAATTTGCACGCCTATTGTAGGTGCTTATCCCATATTGTGAAGAATTATGAAGACTTATTAATAAAGGGAAAATATTGCCGCGAAAAGTATTATTAAAGCAAGTGACAATAAAGCAATGTTTTTATTTTCTAATAATATCTGAAAATCATGTTCAAAGGTTCCGAATTATAAACGATAAATATAAGTATCTTTTCAACCACATCCTTTTGGTCGTGGTTTTAATGTACTAGACATACGTCAATTATACCTACGTTAAATCGCTACTAAATTACATTTTTGACCAAAAAAACAACCTCCAACAAACAGAAAATATCACAAACAGACCAGTTAGACAAGCATACAAAGAAAACTTAAAAACTCCGACGGTAAATACAAGCTTTGGACAAAGCATTCAACAGTCTAACACTTGAAAATAAAATTGAGAAAAACAAAAATAAATTCCGACACAAAATTACAAAATGGATTAAAGACCAAAATAGACAATACTACCAAAATATCATAGCATAAAATAACAAAACATATAAGTAACACACACAACCAATATAAAACACAATCACCCACAAACACACAACACGTATTAAAAATATCGTTTTTAATCTTATATAATATTATTTATTCTTAATTTTACGTTAATTCTAAATCTCTAATTTTTAAGTTTAATTTATCTTAATAGTATGTTTTTTTTATTTACTTTTTTCCATTTTTTCACCAATATTATGTATATATATATTTATATGTATTGTGTATAATTTTGTATATGAAATGGAGGCCTCAGCACGGGTAAAACACCCAGTGAGGCCAACATCATTGAATTATGTAAAAAATGTAAATAATATTGCATCAAATAAATAAATAAATAAATGAAAGCATATATTAAAAAATATATATATTGGTAGACAATTTTCGTGTTTGGTTTTTTTCATGAACTTATTCATTAATATTTTAATTAAATTGATATAAACCCGATTATTTATTAGTATTATTATTATGCGTGACAGCTGTTTCGCCTTCTGAAAGCAATACCAAACTGCAGTTTGCGAAACTGTTCTTGATTATTAATTATAATTATTATGCAAGTGTAGTGAAATAAATGATTTTTAACTACTCTTCACTACAATTTCTTCTTTCATCTAAGATAGACAGAAAAAGTTTACCTTCAAAATTTAATTAATTGCATTAATAATATCTATTTCCCAAAAAGGATTAGAAATTACAAGTATTTTTTAAAAAGAACTCTTGTTTAAACATGGATAAAAAATAAGAAGAAAACATTCGTCATAATCGTCATCGAAACTTTGAATATCGCCTGAGTTAACGTATCGTCCAGATTCCAAAAGACCTCGTAAAAATCAGAAACCTGCTTTATAGTAAGTTTTACAAGATGGGTATTAAATGTATTTTTTGGTTTTCTTTATATATGTTGCGTCGTAGACTGCACATTTCAATACCACGTGGGAGCGAACAATACAAGATCATCGAGACGATGATTACAATATTTGGAGCGATGGATTTTGTTAACAATAACACTAAGTGGAGAGCCATTCACTTTTATTACAGGGGTTTTAAATTCATTCACAGTAATATTGTGATTATTTCCATTTTACAAATCATTTATTTTTTGGTAGATACATATGGTTTGTGTAAATCTGAAGTTAGAACTCTCGGAGTCAATCTCTCGAACGGTGAGCCCTGGAGTCATGAAATATATGAGATATGGAGCTTATCACCAAACCGGTAACATGTATTTTTTAAATTATAATTTTTGATTTTCGTATGAGCAAAAGTCGGTTTCTTGATTTTTTTCTTCATTGTTAAATTATGGTAAAAACCCGTTAGGACATTAAGAGCGTTTAACCAGCCAGCGGACGAAAATCCACATTTCGTCGAAAGTTGTTCTTACGATCGTGCAGGGCGGTTACAATGAGAAAGATTAATTATTCTCCGTACCAGCCTTTTTAAATTATAACTCAATATCGAATTTATTTCAATCCAAATTAGCTTTAATTTATACCTTCAGCCAAAAATGCTGAAATTCGTGATGATAAAACTATTAAAATAATGTACTTTTTGTAATTATTTTTTGATTATAATTATTTATCATTTTTCAATAATGTCTAAATTTAATAAGAATGTTAAAAAAATCTGAAATATATCAGTTTGTAAGTGCACAAATAAATACACAAATGGACAAATTTTCGTCAAGAAACACAGAAACACACGTACATATTTTTTAATGATTTTATTGAAACTAAAATTAAAATTCTAAAACATGCATTTGCTAGATAATGTATTGATTTATTTTACAGCATGATTATATTATTTGAAATGGGTGTGGTATAATACAAAATCTTTTTTGAAAATTTAAAAAATCTGCCAACGACCTATGGAATAACCTTATTATACTAAAAATTAAAAAAAAATATTAAAATATTACATGCGACTGCTAGTTAAAAGAACATTCTTTCGAAATCCATTTATAATTTTTTGTGGAAAAGAGTCTATAAATAAAATAAAATACGTCTAAAATCTGATTTGAAAATAACATATTTCTGGTTTTCTCTGGTAATGCCCTCTTAAAATACAAGCGAATTTTTCAAAATGCAAGACCTGCATTTGAGGTTAGGGACAATTGTATTATAATACATACATTTTTTGCAATAGCTCCATACAGGAGGCGCTTAGGAAAACAATTACCCTCAGGGCCTATGCCATATTTGGGGATGCTGTGTGGAGGGAAAGAAAAGAATTGATGTTCTGGAAAGGAAAAATGAATGAGAGGTGGGTACGATTTTAGGGGTCAGTGTGTCCAGGAGTGATGGACGTATATATCCTTCCCTTCCACTGTGTTGCAAGACCATATTCCGAATGATTGATGGGACTTTTCCTTGCCTTAACCACTCGGATCCATAAGTTAGTTTTAACTATAATATAACTCTTCCAGACATATTTATGACGTATAAGATGTTCCTGACTCATTAAATGTATGTATTATACGAGAAAACTAAGTTTTTTTAAGGAAGGTGGTTTATTGTATCGATTTTATTGTATCTATTGTTTTTGAAACAATAATTTGAAACTTTAATTTTTTTTATTATCCTGTGGCCATTTGATGACGTCCCCTGGCCACAAATCGGCCGGTGGCCCGCGACAAAGCAAGAATAAAATAATAAAGGATGGGCCAAACAATGGCCCAGACCTGGCGTCACCAGCCCGGACATAGGCCGAGGGCCAACCTTACGGCGGGCCCAACAACCCAACAACCTAACAATCCAAATCCAACAATTGCCACCCGACACTAGGGCATAGAATCTGGGGGTCGATTCTAGTACTATTTCGATGGCGGAAAACTGTCATTGCGGAAAAAGAGGAGATTTTTTAAAATTTACTTAGGAAGATAAAAACGAGAATATATATTTATCTATTCTCTAGATGCGTAATTTGCTATCTTACCGAAAGAGTTAAACTTATTATCTTGGCATTAAAAAAAATTAGGGGAATTTCTTCAGACGAGAGTCAACTTTTCCAATTCGCGCGGTATGATCGATGTCAGGTCTAGAGTACAAAAGCCTGAAATCTAAAGGAGAACGATAAATCCCACAAGGAGTTCTTAGAAAAAAGTAATTAAACGTATAAAAGTACTGTAATATTATAATTTGTACGCTTAAGATGGGTGGTTTCAAAAAATTTTACGATTCATCAAATTTTCGTGTTCTGTGAAAGTTATACTTTAATTTTATGAAATAACTGGCCTATAATGATATTATAACAGAACTTAAATAGAACTTACACAGAACATGAAAATTAACTCTAAAAGGTTTGCGAATTGTTAAAATTTTTTGAAACATGTTTATAAACAATTTTATAATTACTTTATATTATTTAAGTGGACTTGTACCTCAATGAGTGATATATTCACACGAGTCATGAAAAAGTGACAGAAAACGTTAAAGAAATTGGTTCTCTGAAAATTTAATAAAGAATAAAGGTAGGTAGATACTAAAGGAACGACTTAGTTAAAAATAAGAAAATGTTTTAAGTAGACATCAGGAAAAGGGCAAAAAATGTTAAAAAGTGACAGTAGGGGTATGTTACGGGCAACTAGATTGAGGAAAAAAAATTGATGAAACAACTGACTCGTCGTTTAAATTGCGTTTTACATATGGATCAGAAAAGAGAAAACTTTATTAAATTTATAATTCAACCATCGATTACAGTTCAATCAAAACATTCCCTCGGTAGGCGCTAGTAGTTCATAAAGCAAGAATATTTCGGAAGAGTGTTGTACGTAACATTCTAAAATTAAAAAAAAACATAATTATAATTATGAACTTTTGTCGCCGTTCTTACAATAGTTAGTCGTGTAATGGTCTGCATAATTGCCTTCCGATTAGTTGATGGGTATTCGATTTTCGGCCATGGCATTTTATTTTTTTGAAAATTTTATATTCTATTTTTCCTTTAATTTAAAAAAAATATTTATTATGTTTTTTTATGTTTCGTGATTTTCAACTGGATTTCAATTACACTAGTAATAAATAAAATGATTTGCGAATCACCTCCCCGAGCCGCAGAATTACACAGGGGTGTGCAGACTCGAGGTAGGCCAGGTGTATCGGCAGCGCAGTGCCCATTGTGGCCACCGATCGTATCAAAGCGCAGGCGCTAGAGCAGATGAAAGCCTCGGTGACAGTAAATAACGGAGTGATAGCATCTCTGGACCAGGACTTTGACAGGATTGGAAGGAGCGCGCTGAAATCATTGTGCAGAAATGAATGGCGATCTGCGTTACATCTCACGTCTCGGGTTTTCACGGCTGTGCTTGTTATCACCGGTGTTTTAAGGTAAGCTGATTTAATCCTGGACACACGGCAAATCATCGGAGATAACGACACAAACAGTCATGGCGCTAGTGTGGCTTGTGCTCTTGAGCAAGCAAATCTCGTTTTTATCTTTTTGTTTTTTTTATGTTAGCTCCACACAGGAGGACTTGAGAAAAAAATCCCTCGGGCATGTGTCATCTTTGGCGATTATTTGATCAATGAAAATATTTTTTAGATATTTAATGTTATTTACAAGATAACCGTAAATAAAAAATTTCTGCTGTTAAGAGATGTGTAGATGGGTAAAATCTTGGTTATGGTGGTTTCTGTGAACATACAAAAATCTATAAAATGAGTTGCGTAAATGCTTGTTTTTAAAAGATCTTGTAAAAAAATCCCATTGGCGCTTTCCAGTTATTGACAAATGACCAAAAGGAACATAAAAATGAATCAATTAGATTTTCAAAACATATCTACATATTACTTCTCACAAGCAAAAAATGACAATGCCAGACTAACCAAAGACCTACATAGTAAGCTGCACTATGAAAAATCACATTTCTTAAAATAAAAGTAAAATTAATAAATATTCCTATCTAACCGATTAAAATTTAAAAATTAAAGAAAAATTGACTTGGTTGGGAATCAAACCCCGAAACTGTTTGGAAGGCAACCACCAATGACTATTACACCGCTAACTAATTTAAGAATGGCGGCATAATTTCAATATGTAGGTACAGAAAATAATAAGAATTTCGTAGGTACGCACTTTTGAATTTCAGAATGTTATGTATATACTCGTAGGTATCTACTCACATCACATAAACCAAAATTTGATAAATATTTTTAAAACTAGAAGAGATCCGTGAAAAATAACGGATGGTCTGGATTCTCGACAAATCAGTTTCAATTTTGAAAAAGGGAATTCGAAAATATTACTTCAATAATATTACAGATATTAATAGATAGGTACTTCTCCGCTTGGCTGAATTTATTCAAATGAACATTTCCAATTTTGAAAATGACATTTAAATTCAATGCAAATCCGAAGTACCTGTAGTGTTCATTAAACCGTAAGCAGACACACAAACGAAAAAAGTATTTTTAATACCATCTACCTGCGTATGTGAACGATCACCTACACCAATTATTTCTCTGATATTATAAATTTAAAAAAAATGACCATTTTAAAATCTCCTTTCATCAATGAGGTCTTACATTTTACGTAACAAAAAATCAAAATACGCAAGTACCTAAGTACCTACCTCCATCATTCTCCATAATTCACGTTAAGCGCCATCTATATTATTATTTGAGTAATCTATCAACAAAAACCATCATTTACTTCGTATACCTTGTCAAAAGATGTCGTCTCGTGAAGCCACTTTAAAAAGTTAATAAAATTGCGGAAATCCTTTCTTCTTTCTAATATTTCAATGAAAGCATTTCCATGTGTTTTTAGATATTTTATTTTTTGTAATATGTGGACAGGAACCTACCAATATCATTATAACCTGTTTAGAGATGCAAACATATTATTTTATATACCAAAACATACTTTTCTTGCGATACGTCAATTATGAATGCTTTTAAGTTTACCACTTGTATTGATCTTACCACTGAGAGACCTTTTTTGCTGATCAAGTTCCTGTTAGAAATTCAATATTAGCATGTCCACTAACGGTATACAAACAGCCCTCGACCCCATGAAGGGGTGTCAAAAATATATAAATAATGCGATGCAACTACTATTGTTTCGGATACAATCAAAACACATGTTTTGCATTTCGCCCATAGGTATTCAGCGTTATTAAACTAATAAACTATATTAAACCAATATTATAATTAAGTGTGTTTCCTTATTGTGTGTTCCTTAGACCTAAGGGTAGTGTAACGTAAAATAAAATACGAAATACGTAGCGAAGAAACGCTGCCATATAATAGATAGGTGCAAGAAGTGAAAATATATTAGTCGATCCTGCCACCTTCCGAAACCAAAGATTCGTTAAAGACCAACGAATTTTGCAAACCAGTATCTGAAACGTTGCAATGAAAATAAATACAAGGATGCAAAACTGTGAAGAAAATCTGAATGCAAGCCGAGAAACAGCTCGAGAATTAGACAGCGAAAGTGAGAGATAATGCTAATAATAGCTATTAATAGTTTCTTGGTCCATCCTACAAACTTACTGTTCCAGCCGCATATATCCAAAATTGTTAATGCAGGGAAAGTTTGATGGAAGACGTAGCCGCACTTCATGACTTCGTAATTTACGGTGCGAGGGTCGTTCTGGTCTGCCTTCCGCAGTTTGAAGATTATCCTGATAATATCTAACCTGCCAAAAGAGAGGACACCAACATAAAACACCGGAATGAACCGAAGTAATTTCCTAACATATTTCTACAGGTTCACAAGAAATATTTTTTTAGATTTTAATTAAGTTAGGTTTCGTGTAGGCCCATTTAACACCGACAAAGCTGTTACCATGCCAACGCCAACACAGCCGCATCTACCCTAGCAAATAACCACTGGTCAATTCCAAATACAATGCTTTAATTTGTGTCCATTCAAGAACACCCATCCCATGGACAATGTACGAGTCCCAATATTGTTAGCAAATTTCCCATACGGCCTGTGTGTGGCACTTTCACACGTCTGGGGTCCGGGCGGGTCACGACTTCACCGGCCCAAGACAATAAAAGGCTTCAAAACAAAACCAGAGCTCTGGTCCGCTGAAGACATCATTAGGTCGCATTGGATACAAGATAAGGCGTGCTGCGAGAGAATCGCACTCCCAACAAATAATGAATTTTTGTACAACTAGTGCCGTGGGATTGAAAACTGACTACATGAAGCATGTTTTATTTTGAAGTCTTTCAACAAATTCTAGAAATATGATAAAACGGACATAAACACGAAGGAAAAATGATATAAGTTAATTTTTCTTGAAATTTTTTTTTTAGCCTTCCACCTTGTTCATATTTGATTCATGTAATAAATTACTTATTCGGCGTGTTCATTTCAAAGCTCAAAAAAATCTTTAAATCAGCTATTAAAAGTAAGTAAATAAATTTGTTTAATAATTTATTTTTTTTAATTAATAAATTTTTGTTTATTAATTTTATTTTTTAAAGAGGTTTTATAAAAATGCTTTAAAAGTAAGAATAAGAAAGAATACAGTTGTAATTAAACAAAAAATATGTGTAAAAATAATAGGATATCAAAAATCCCAGTTCGTGGGTGTACAAGTGATTTTTTTTTATTAAGTAAACATTTTAAACACAGTTAAAATGTACCCATGTGCGTATTGCTTTTATATAAATATACAATTATACATTTGTACAAAAAATAAACATACATTCGAATTTACAGAATTATGTCGTTATGTTTTCACATTTAATTTTACGAAAAAAGCGTATCTTTACGCATGCCTAGTTTTGCACAGGGAAACCTTGAGTACAAATTTTCTTAGAATGTGATGTAGAATCATTTACTTTGAAATTTTTTAATTATTGCTATCGCTATTTTCTGAACACCATTTGGTGTTGATGTGAAAATATTCACTTGAACCACAGTGTTTTTTTAAATTTACAAAAAAATCCTTTAAACACCATCTTGATGACGTCATTAAAACCTAATTGAACGGTAGCAGCGCCCTCCAGTTTCATCTACAATTTATTGATAGACTATACACCACATGACTAAGATCGATGGAATACAAATACATAGATTATGTCCTAGGAAACCAGAAATAGATTATGTCTTATTATTATTGACGACCTCCGTAGTCCAGTGGCTAAGACTCTTGACTCACATTCCGGAGGTCGCGGGTTCGAACCCTGCATGCGCAAATAAATTTTATTTGATTAATTTGTGTTATTTCACAATTAATTCATTTAAAATAATATGTAGTATATTTGCGGCATGTTCCAGAGTGGAAGATACTATTAGTATCGCCCTGGTGTAAGACCACCATTCAGAATTGAAACGTTGCTTGAAAATGGCTTTAGCCGTGTTTAGTGACCAGATCTGAATAGCCAGGTACTTCCCAACCTTCCTCTTCCCCACCTCCTTCCCCTCCCCACTACCTTCAGCCTCACAACATACCCCAATTAGGGATGCCATAGTCTCACTGGCTCCAGACGGGAGCAGTTGAGATTCTTGTGCGGTATTCACTGTAAAAAAAAAAGGAAAACTGAGAATCTGGAAATTCGTGAATCATTCGATATAAACATTTGTGTTATTTCACTTCTGCCGTATCCACAACAGATAGATAATATCAATGTGATGTTAATTTTATACATAATTCTAACAATATTT
This sequence comes from Limnephilus marmoratus, assembly GCA_917880885.1. Lineage (NCBI taxonomy): Eukaryota > Metazoa > Arthropoda > Insecta > Trichoptera > Limnephilidae > Limnephilus > Limnephilus marmoratus. The sequence goes on from OU862921.1 coordinate 27,836,296, forward strand.
TTGGGTCATATTCTAGCAATTTTATTGTATGGCGCTATTGAGATGATCGCTAAAATGTCACCATAAGCGGATATAAATAATAGATGCTAAGTTACGAGTAGGTACACAATCAATACACGTAAAATGCTTTGTTGAAATTAATTAAATAAATATTTTATGCAGTTTGATTTTACTGCATAGTGTAACACATCTGACATAATTAACATTTTTATATTTCTTACTAGCTGGTTCCCGGCATGCGTTGCTATGCCATTTAATAAAGGAATTGTATCTCCCTGAGTGTCCTATCCCATTCGTCCCGTTCCCCTTCCGCCTCCCCTTCTTCTCCTGCGTCCTCTTCCTCTCCCGCGTTCCCACTCTGTCACCTCTACCTTCCCTCTCCCCACTCCACTCCCACCCCCCCCTTCCCCCGTCCCGCGAACTCCCCTCCCGAGTTCACCTCCCCCCCTCCCAGGTCCCCCTCCCCCCTCCCGCGTATCCCTTCCACCTTCCCCACCTTCCCTCTTCCCTTTCCCGCTCCATCGTCCCGCCAACCCTCCTCCCGCGTTCCTTATATTCAATCCCAGTACATTCAGTTTTTAAACAGCCCGCGTGCCACCTTTTACAATTTTTATTCAAATTTCCATTTTTCATGTATATTAAATTTGGTACCTGACATAGGTACCTATTTAAAATATCTAAAATTCTTGATTCGATTCAAACTATTAGGGAGTACCTACTTTAAATAAATTTTTCAACTTTTCAAAAATAGAATACTGATTGAAAAATCATTAATTGTTTTGCAAAATGTCATTCTCTAACACGCGAACTATCAAACGTGCCATGTTTTCTGTTATTATCTAATTTTCCGCGCAATTTTCTTAATTTTTCTCTCCGTAAGAACCATACTCGAACTTCAAGAAATATTCTAAAAAAAGAATTAGCGAAATCGGTTCAGCCGCTCTCGAGATTTGCGCTTACCAACAAATGTAGCGATTCATTTTTATATTATAGATTAATCCTGACATCTACGGGTTAGTTTTAGTAATGCAGTAACAGCCTTACTAAAAAAAAACACTTCACGGCCGTTAAGGCGATCCAAGAGTCCAGGAAAAAATCGAATTCGGAATTAACCCCGCTTTATGGGAGGAGTTTAAAAATACTTGAGAAAAAACTTTTGGAAAGGTTGGAAAAGGTATTCGAGAATTTTTTTACAGGTTGTTTTCGTAAAGGCCTGTAAAAAACATTAACTCCTTTCTTTACGCATTGTTTATTGTAATAACAAATACATTTAAATTTTATTTCACGGAACTAAGCGACGCGGAACCACACGTCTGTTCCCCGCTCCGGCCGGGGCGTAACTGATTCGAAATGGATGTGCCAAGTGCATGATTCTTGTGCCCATGGCATAAGGGTCACTTTTAGAACCCAAATTCGTAGAGTACGGGCCGTATTGTTTGATATCAAATATAACAACGCGAAAATGCATATTTTATTTTATTTTGTAAAGTTCGGGCGTAAATATCGTTTTTTTTCGATTATTATAAAAGGAACTAAGTTTGCCACATTAAGCAATAAAACCATATCGAAAAGGGGGTTTTATAAGTAGGAGAGATTGCACTTGAAAGTGATTTTTTATAGACTTAATACTTTATTTTTTCTACGCTTATTAAGACTTATAAAAAAAGTTACCGATTTTTTTAAGGGCCAAGGTATGTTCTACACGCAGTATTTAATTGAAGCATCTCTAATATTTCTAAGTGTTTAAATTTTCTGAACAAAAACATATGTTTTGCATTATGTAGTATAGCTTCATATTAAACTGTGTTGTTGTTACAACAAAAATAAAGCCCGTACACATTCGAACTCGATCCGTGCTGTAATAACGCATCGTATGTATTTTAGAGCTGGCAACGTTGTATTGGGGTATAGTATACTTGTATAAATTGTTGTTTTTATTCATATCCGCAAGGTGGCGTTGGTAAGTGCGCCTGCCCATTTGTCTTTAGCGTTTAAACGACGTAAACCGCGAAAAAAATTCTCCTTGGGATATGGGTTTAATGTGATTTTTCTTATACGCACAACCCATATCATTATGTACATACTCGTATGTGATTGAATTTCTATTTTAATGACCAATTCACTCTTATATTCGTATAATTAATAGATATATTTGCAGTTATTTGTTTGGTTTTTCATCAGTTTCAGTCAAATTATTGCACTATAATCGTATTTTGAAAGTTGAACTGTCAGAAAATGGTTTTATAGGTTACATAAATAATTAAATTTGCATTTTAAGGTCTTAATTTTAGGAGAATTTCTTAAAAGTGATATTTTTTATATAACTTAAATATCTAATAGGTGCATGTGTTGGTAAACGTAGCAAAAAAATGAACGTCTTATGATGTGCAAGCAACGCATTCAGTTTTTTACTGTCAATTTTTTGGAATTAAAACCAATTTTCAAATTTTTTTCAAAATTTCTATTCTATGAAAGAGAAAAAAGTGAAGTGACGGGTTTCTTCCAAATTCATTAAATAAAAGAGCTGTTATTCTGCGTTTTTTACATTTTTGTATATTTCGGTTACAAATATTCGTAGGTAGATTTTTCTTTCAACATTTTTTCGTGTTAAAAGCTGAAATATGGCAATTTTTAAACGCTTAAGTATGTTTCAAATACAAAAATATAAAAGGTAGTTTTATCTAGTTTCTTTTTCTTAAATTGTGTTTATTTTTACGACATTTTCAAAAATAAGAAAAATATAAGACATATAAAATATTTACGTTGGAAAATTCCAAAATTCGTTCAGAAATTATTAATACAACAGGCGTATGTATATAACAGATAAACTACCCCCTCTGGCTGTGTAAAGCAATGTATATATTTTTCCATTAACAATTTTTTTAATTAGTAATTTTTTCATATCTGCAGACGTTTATCAATAAAATAAAATTTTCACGGGTTTTTTTAGTAAGGCTGTAAGTGTTTTACATTATCTCTGCACAATTATTGGGCCGATTCCAGTAGGTGGCTTATATGTCAATATGAAAATATTATTTAACATTATTTGAATGTGTGATGTTTAACCTGCATTTTGATGTTTAATATTTGGAGTATATCAAGAAAAGTAGTTTTAACGGACATTTTGGGACATAATTACACTCTTTCGTGAAGAAGAAGGTACGGTTGTGTGTTTTAAATGTAATTTGTATTATATATTTTGATTGTCTAAATTTGTCGAAATATTATTTTGATATAATAACGTTTTCCTCGAAATAAATTAAATTTATGAAAAATATATAATTTTTCAACATTCTTCCCTAATTTTAATATTTTTTTTAATCTAAAACTGATGCAGTGAAGGGTTAAGATTGCCCATATAATTCACACATTTTAGGTAAAATAAGTGCAATTTATTTATTTATTTTTGGAACATTAACAGTCATAAGTCTTAACACAACATGCAGAGGAGGATGACAAAAACAGACAATTAATAATGTTCACATTTTACAAATGTAAACAAATATGAAAATAATAAAATGGAAGTACAACGAATATAATAAACCAATGGTTACATAATGAATCATACAACAATAAATTTGTGATTATAACTATAGGTACCTACCTAGACAGACTCAGAAATAGGTGTTGGGATTGGGACGTAAAGGAAAAGGAGTGGGTTTTTTGCCGCGCAAGTAACGATTTACACAATGATCATGATTTTTACATTTGTACCAGCGAGTTCCCGGCATGTGTTGCAATGCGGCTCAAAGAAAGAACGTGTTCATTAAGTGCTTTTGGATACACAATATTTTCTATTTTTCCGTCTGGTACCTACCTCGTCCTCCATCTCCGTCATCCCTTCCGTGCGTGCATTTCCCATTCCCGCCCCGTCCCCCTCCCGCGTCCCCTTCCTATCCCGCGTTTCCCCTTTCACCTTCCCCGCCTTCCTCTCCTCCCGCGACCCCCCCATCTCCTTCATTCCTCTTCCCCATTCTGATTTCCCTCCCCCTCCCGCCTTCCCTAACTACCGCTGAACTATATGAAATGCACGCATTTTTCATGTAAATCGCGCGCCACCTTTTGTATTTTTTTAAACAAATTTCATAACGCCAGAGCTTACCATTATATCGACATTCCCGAAGAACAATGACGGATCTACTAAAAAACGAAAATCGTTTTGATGGTTTATTTAATGGCTTATTTGTTGATTTAAAAGTCTGTGTTTTCTTCAATTTTAATGAAATTAATCGAAATGAAAAATTACAAAACCACACTATATTTCTTAGTCTCATTGCAGTAAAAATGCAGAAACGAAACTTTAAACAGCTCCAATGCAAAATTACAAAATCGCACATCCGATATTGTTCTTCGGGACCGTCGTATATACAAACCTTCGCGGTCGTGCGCACAACAAATATCAAAGTTTCGTCACAACCGGAAGAATGGGAACGCACACGGGACAAACAAAGAAACATTCATTTTTATATATGTATAAAGTTTACATGTTTGGCGTAAGAGATAGACACTTATATTGACATGATTATATTGATTACTAATAGTTGTTTCGGGTAGGTGAATTGTGCCATATAAAATAAAAAATGTACTTTTTTTTAATTTTGCAAACTGTGTAAGTACATGAAATTTATAATAGGTACTTTATTATTAAAACTAAATTTCAAATTTATTTATTTAAAAAAAGACCTGAAATATACACGTAAGTATATTATTTCAAAGTAACGTAATATTATTATGTTAACCTTTTTTTAACACAATAGATATTACAGTAAAATCACGGCGTGTATTAAATCACTCCATGGCTAATGTAATTTTGAAAATGAGTGTTTCGAAATAAATAAGAACAGTAATTAAAATAGTCGTATATACAGCCTGTCAAGTTATGTACTTGACGGGACTACAGATTGAACCAGTGATTCCTAACATTATTTGAAGTAAAAAATGTGAATGAAATTTCGGTCTCCGGTGACATTTATTATGTCTTTTTTTTCAACTAACAGTTGAAAAAAAAGACATAATAAATGAGGTGGGGTAAGGAGTTGGACCGATATTCGGCTGAGTGATCAGTAAGGTGTGGAAGAAAAGGAACCAGTGTGGAAGATTTATTTTTTGTTTGATTATTAAAAAAAACCTTATATATAAAAATTTCGTGTCCACGGTGTTTGTGGTCGCACTCCTCCGAAACGGCTTGACTGATTTTTATAAAATTTATTATTTATGTTTGGTAGGTATGAGAATAGGTTTTAAACTACATTTAGGTGATTAGGATGTCCCTAACCAGAAAAAAAAATCATTTTTTTTACAATTTTTTTTGTTTGGCATCAAAAAATACCTATAACCAAAAAATTTATCTTCCTACCTCCACCTTCCCATTTTTTAATCGTGATTTTTGAATGAACCAATTTAACAGTCTTTCGTATTTAAAACAAGTCGAAATTATTTGTGTTGTTGAACGATAGATTGCGCTAAGTCCGCCTCATCGAACTTTCATCCATATGTTCGCAAGACATTCACGAGAAGCGTCGCGTAATTTTGATATTTAATTCGGCATCAAGTTCTCGCGTGGGCAAACCATCGAGCTTATTTGTGTTGACTGATAAAAAAAATCGTACACTCAATTATTGCTCTTCGAAATTCATGTTGATTTTTTTTTATTTCATTTCCCTACTTTAGTTGGTGTTTTTTTGTTTTTATCGGCGGTCATCGTCTACGCTAGCTATAGTTAGCGTTCCGTTCCTCTTTCTGTCATAGATCCCATCCCCACACACTTACAATACATTCGTTTTTTTATTATTTAACAACCAAAATTTTTAATAGAAATAATTGATATGACAGAACAACGTTTATCGGGTCAGCTAGTATTATATAAAAAAGACATCATAAAAGTCATCGGAGACCAAAATTTCATTTACATTTTTATTCCAAATAATGTCATTATGAATTACTGGTTAAAGTAAGTCAAGTACATCCCTTAACATCTTATACGTATAGGTACTATATAATATAAATGAGAACAGTAGATAATAAAGAAAACTGTGATGAAAGTAAAGATACCTAGTTACTGTGAAGGAGAGATTAAACTAGGTCAATGGCGATTTTTTATTCGCTCTAGGAGATCGACCCGTATTTATTGTATCGAATAATTAAAAATCCAGACATAATTACTCGTAATTTTTTCTTATGTGTAATAATTATTCTTGATAATTATTTATTGAGACAGTATTTTAAAAGATTGCAAAGTGATTTAAAAATATTAGGTTGCAACGAGACGGAACTCGAAAACTTCCTCTATCCGGGAGGAAACATCAATTTTGATAAATAAAAATAATCAATCTTATATTCGTTGAAAAATATTTTTTTCAGCGATTGTCATTTTTAAAATTATTTTATATATTTATGCACTTTTTACAATAGATATGCATAACTTTTTCTGTTCCTAGTGGATTATTATATTTTTTATTCATAAAAATATTGGTATACAGTTTTTACAAGTTTTTCGACTATCACACTAGGCACATGTCCGTATTATAGGGTGAAAAAGCAATTGATGATCAACAAACAACAAACAACAAACTGATCCCAGCGAAAGCTCGTACGGATGTCATCGGCATTCGTCCTTTTCCTTCTCAAAGAAAAAAGCAGAAGATACTAGAAAGTCAATCTCGCTGAGATTAGTATAGCTTTTTCTCACCATAAAGAGGCAAGGTTCTTGTGTTTGGTGAGGAATTTAAGCTCAAATAATGAAATCATGTATAAAGTAATAAACTTATGAAATAATAACAATAACAAGAAAATAATATAAACAACGCAAGACTTGTCGAAAACAAAAAAGAATATTTTTTTAATGTCTATAATGGACTCTTAGGACCTTCGCTCATGGAGAAACCGAACACTGGTTGGCAACTCAATTCACGGCGCAACTCAACTTTACGATTTCAGTAATTACATAATTTATTAATAATTTTATTAATTATCAACCTTAACATATACCTAATAATAATTTATCAACCTGCTGAACAACTGATTCCTGCTTTGACATATCGCAAATTACGAAAACCTGACAGGCCGTGAGGCATAACCACGGCAACCTGTCAACCTGGCAACTGAAACGCGCCGGCCGCGGCGACCAGCACTGCGAGTCGCCGCGTCAGCGTCGCCCTTGACAACTGGTCTTTAACAAGTTGGCTGTGTGCGGATCGTCAATGAAATTCGCAAGTTCCTTTCCTGTGGATAGCGATTGAGTTGCCAACTGTTTTTTTTTTAGTTTCGCCATGAACGGAGGGCCCTTTTTAGTAGTTTAAGGTAATTTTTCAATTTAAGCTAAAATTTAATAACATTTTCAATTATTTTTTGATTTATACGAAAGTTGTTTAAATATTCTCACTATAGAGCATGTATGAGACGATGTGTGAATGTGAATGAGACAAGGAGAGTGCTAAGACTGAGTTGTTTGGCGGTCCGTCCTCTCTGCCTACCCCTGCAGTGAAACGGCACGATGGTTAGTTAGTTTTGTTTGAGTAAGTTATTCCTAGATAAAGGTAAGTATGTATTTTGAATACGCTGATTTTTTAATTTAGTATTATAATGTTATTCAGATATTTTACTGGGGTATAGATCTTTAAAGTTTTTAAACTGTGTTTCTTTTAAAATTTGTACAGTTAAATATATTTTTTTATAGAATTTTTTATTATTATTATTTTTTTTAATATATTTTATTTATTTATTTATTAATTTTCAACACTCTGATGGGCTTTTACAAACATACATACATACGTAGCTTTTACAATATTAAATAAAGAGTCTCAGAAGAAATGTTTTTATTTGTGCTTACCTTATCAATCTTTCAAATATGTTCAGTGGACATTACAACAATTAATATTGTCCGGTCATTGGTTAGGTTGGCATCACGTTTGGATCCCACCCAGACGTCGCACGTCGTTTGTTCAATTATTTGATTGGCGTTTACTGTGGCGTTAGTAGAAGATTTTCAAGTATGACAAGTTATTCGTAACCAGAGAACTTTTGTCTTTCTTTTACAAATAAAAAAAGTCATTTTTACTTTCGGAAACAGAGATTTAAACCTAACTAAACAGCAAACAAAACTGGAGACGATCAAGATAAATTAACATTTTTGATTTACGACTTTTTTATGACTTTAATTTCAATTAATTGTTGATCAAATTTCGATTCTAGTAAGCTTTATTCATAAACACTTGTACATAGTGGGTGTAAATGACTAAATGACTGCGCAAGTGGGTGTTTCGCTCAATGGCTTAGCTTATCTGGTATCTCCAACTTGTTCCCACACGAGACGATGTTCCTTCGCCGTTTTGTTAAACACAGTATCGTAGTGCGTGGCCCTCGCAGGCTAAATAAATAATCCTTTATCAGATGAGGACAGTGCCTGTTTGGCCCATTTCCCGCCGAATCAAAGAGGTCCAAGAGACCTTCCACACTCGGACATGCGACTAAGGACAAAACACACAACACTCAAAGGAGGTCCCGCCACAATAGTAGCACGGAGCAACAAAACTATTTAAATACGACACGGTTTTCTTTACCCAAAGATAAACAAATCTCTGATTTGTCTCTTGTTTTATGTGACTGGATTATTACAAAGTATTATTTTTGCACCAAAAGACATTATATTAATAAATAAATATATTAGAAAGACAATATATTATAGACACAAAGGGTAACAATTATTATAAGTAATAATTATTAGCCGGGAACACTATCTACATTGAAAAAATCTCCCGAGAAAAGATACATGGACTCGAACCCGCGTCCTTCTGATTTCCGGTCAACTGCTCTGTCCACTGAGCTACGTCGGCTTGTCTCCTGCCCGCCAAATAATTCAATATATCTAATATATAGTGTTTCATTCAACAATACTGCTTATTACATTTTTTTAATGAAACACATGCGCTTGATACATTATTTGTTGAATGAAACACCAGCATATATTTAATTATTTGGCGGGCAGGAGATTAGCCGACGTAGGTCAGTGGATAAGAGCAGTTGACCGGAAATCAGAAGGACGCGGGTTCGAGTCCCGTTGGCGGCATGTATCTTTTCTCGGGAGATTTTTTCAATGTAGATGAGTGATTCAGGCTAATAATTATTACCTATAATAATTGTTACCTTTGTGCTACGCATAAAAATCTTGTTTTAAACATTAGTTTATAATGAAAATATATTATTTAATTAAATGAAGACTATATTAGCGAAACTCAATCGAAAATCTGGAAACAGAAAAATCAGAATATTGGCACTTCTGGGACTTGAACCCAGGACCTTCGGCTTTCCGGACTACAGATCTATTATGTAACCTTTATCTACTTATTCTTGTAAACTAATGGAGGCAGGATGGAATCGTTTATTGCTGTTGACGCACCATGGACTTGTGGAAGAAATGTGAGAAAAAAATTATTGTCAATGTAAACACGGCAGTCAAAGTTAGTATGACTTGTGGTATCTCACGGTTACAGATCATATATGTGAATACCGCACAAGAGTCTCAATTGCTCCCTACTGCCTGAAGCCAGCGATACTACGACATGCCCAATTGGCATATGTTGTGAAGCTGAAGGTAGTGAGGAGGGGAAGGAGATGGGGAAGAGGAGAGTGAGGAAGAGGAAGGTGTGGAAGATTTCCTAAGAAGTCTTTTAAAATACATCTAAATGCAGACCTGGTTCCAAAAGTATTTTTAACTTTGTAGTTGCCGAAAACAAAGGAAAAAGTTTTGAAAAGCAAACAAAAAAATATAATTTTCTTGGGTTCCCAAGGGTTCCCATTGGAGTCCCAATGACTCGCGTCTGGAGTCAGCGATACTATGGCATCCCCAATTGACGTATGTTGTGAGGCTGCGGGTAGTAGGGAGGAGAAAGATTCTGGAGAAGAGAAAAGTGGGGAAGTACCTGGCTATTCAGGTCTAGTCGCCAAACACGGCTAAAGCCATTTCAAGTAAAGTTTAAATTCTTAATGGTGGTCTTATACTAGGGCGATACTGAGAGTATCTCCTGAACGTGCCGCAAATATAGCTTATATTATTTTAAATGATTTAATTGTTAAATAATACTAATTACACAAATCAAATTTACTTGCGCACGCCCGGATTTGAATCCACGATCTCCGGACCGCTAGTCGTGATACTTACCCCTTACGTTATGAGACTGAACGGAGTTGTGTAAGGGGATGCGAAAGAGGGAGGTTGGTAAGTACCTTTTTTTTACTAATAACTTTTTACCACACAAGAGTCCCAACTGCTCCCTTCTGGAGCCAGTGGGACTATGGCATCCCCAATTGGAGTATGTTGTGAGGCTGAAGGCAATGGGGAGGGGAAGGAGATAGGGAAGAGGAAGGTGGGGAAGTACCTGGCTATTCAGGTCTGGTCACCAAACACGGCAGAAGCCATTTCAAGCAACGTTTCAATTCTGAATGGTGGTCTTACACCAGGGCGATACTGAGAGTATCTTCCACTCTGGAACGTGCCTCAAATAAACTATATATTATTTTAAATGAAAAAATTGTGAAATACACAAATTAATCAAATAAAATTTATTTGCCACGCCGGGATTCGATTTTACCGCTGCACTACGACGGCCGTCAAATAACCTGGCTATTCAGAACTAGTCACAAAACACATCTAGTGCCATTTCAAGCAATGTTTCGTTTTTGAATTATTTTCCATCACCAGGAGGATTCTGAGAGTCTCAACCACTCAAGAATCGTGACTTGAAATTTTGGAATGTTATATTATACATATTATATGATTTTACTTCATATCGCGTTTGTCTGGTGATGTGAAGTCAAAAGGTTATCAATGCATTTTCACACTGTATGTACTGCTTCCGTAGATGTCTACAGAGCAACTGGACAAATAACATATTGATGGGCTGATTGCAATTGTCAATTAAAAAAATAGTATTGACCGTCTCCGGGGCTTTTGAAGTAAAGATTGTCTACATGATATTCAGACGGAATGCGAGAACGCACCCCCAAGAAGAAAAAATAATATTCTATATAAAAAAAATTCGCCGCCTTTTTTCTCCGGCAAACATCTAAACTCCCACGAAATAAGATATTGGTTTATTGTTTCTTCATTCAAGAGAAATTGAAGAATGAACCTCGTGTAGTTTATTAATTACATAAAACACATGTGCCCACAAAATGACACCATTAAAGTGATTCTCATTCAACACATTGCATAGCGAGAAAAATGATTTCTAGATCGTTATCAGATGCTCGCATCAAATCGCAACGCTTATGATTATACTTTCAACACGCTTTATAAATCCTTTGGTGTTCATTAGCATGAAGGCCTTTCTGCAGAACACCAAATAATATTCTTATGAGATTTTCATCGCTTCCTTCCACAGTAGTATGAAGGCCTTAAGTACGCTCTTTAGTTAATAGGCCTTTAGTTAGGGAGGCGTCTACTAATATCTACAGGAAATCCAAAAACTGAACAAATCGGACTAATATCTTTAAGAACCAAAGTGAGGACGAATATCTACAGCTCAAGCTGCTGACTAATATTTATGAGAACCAAAGTGAGGACGAATATCTACAGCTCAAACTGCTGACTAAAATCTATGAGAACCAAAGTGTGGACGAATATCTACAGCACTGGCAGCGGTTGGGTTAGGTTAGGTTAGGTTAGTTATTACAACTAACCTACAACCTCTTGCTCAGCGGCCCTTTGTAGATATTAGTTCAACCTACGCTCCATAGATATTAGTCACCACTGGGACCGTCATAGATATTCGTTCGACCTTAGCTCTGTAGATATTAGTCCTCACTCTGAAGTTCACAGATATATATATATATATATTTTTTTTTTTTTTTTTTGTTGATAAGGCCTTCAGAAGGCGAAACAGCTGTCACGCGTAATAATAATTACACAGCAGAACTAGTTTAAAAATAAACTGTTTTTTTAATTTAATAATAATGTTATTATTATATAATAAAAAAATAAAATTACAAATGGAGTCCTACAAATTAAACTTGATAACAATAAATAATTCATAGATATTAGTCCAACATATGAGCTGTAGATATTCGTCCGACATACAGGCTATAGATATTAGTTTCTGGAGTCCTTTAGTTAGTATGAAGACCTTAAGTGGGTTCTTTAGTTTATAGTTAGTAGGCCTTTAGTTAGTATTAAGGTGGGTAGGTTCTTATTACTAACTGACTTAAGCCCTTTATGCACAACGCCAAATAATATTCTTATGACTTTTTCATTGATGCCTTCGGCACCGCTGCATGATTAGGAAACACGTCAATCGCGCGCTCAACATTTCTTGACATTTCTCACAAGATATCGGGTCGTTTCTACGATTTGAGTTCTTTACCTTGAACTGTGATCTCATCTTGAGTTCTGACTATTCTGAAAGATTTGCTGGTCTCTACGTTTCCTCCCTCTCAGTCCCGGTCTCTTCAAGGCCCATGTTTACTTCTTCCTCTCCACGATCCTACAGAAGACCCTAAAGACCCTAAGATCCTAAAGATGACCCTGACGCAAAGATGACATAGGCATAGACCTACTGGTCTCCGTTGTTAGAATTATTGTGTGATAGGTATCACGTAAAACAATAAAAAAACATTTATGAATATACCTATGGTGTTAAATATCAGATAAATGGAGATATTCATAAATGTCGTTACACCTGAATGGAGGAACCCTTTGATTTATTTTTACGTTTTTTATAATATGTTAATATTTGCCGCCAAAAAGCCGAAATGGGAGTGAGAAACAAATAACAATGGTGGCGTCTAGAGGAGCTTGAGAATAAAACAAAAAGGTCAACGTTTTTTGTGTTTGTTTTTTGTGATTTTCTGTTTATGTTAGTTGTAGACCACGTCTAGACTCGTGTTTCTGTCATGCTACAATTTATAAAACAGCGATTTGTGGCGCGATCTGACTTACCGACAGGAAGCTGTGTTTGTGGAAGATTTCATTTATTACTATATTATGCAGGGCCTTATAAATAATATTGTGTTTGTTTATGGATTTTATTCGGGAAAGATGATTCTTGTTTTGAAAGGCCACGCGGGGAAGAACAGACTACCTTAATTCACAACTTTTGCACATATTTGTTTTGGTAAATTGTTAACACATTGTTTAATCAGTAGGTACCTACCTACCTATGTATGCGATTATGGCGGCTTCTTAAAATTCGCTCTGAAATGAAATTTTCGAAATGCCATACAGACAACATCTACATAAAATATTAATAAACATCCAAAAATACACACCTTTCAAACGCCCAATTAGTGATAAAATAATTCGATGCAACATCGTTAAATGCATGTACATAAAATGGGCTTGGTAGTTTTTAATTAATTTGAACAATATATTCGCCCATTCCTATGGTCGATGATTATTGTGGTCGATGGGTAAAGCTCTCGACTAGCAATCCGAAGGTCGCTGGTTAAAAAACCGGCGTGCACAAATAAATTTTATGATTAATTTGTTTTCATTCATTTAATATATATTATATTTGGGACACGTTACAAAGTGGAAGCTTCTCTCGGTAACGCTCTGGTGTTGGATCTCCATTCTGAATTAAACTTGGTTTGAAATGGCTTTAGTCAAGTTTAGTGATCAGATCTGAATACCCAGGTACTTCCCCACTTTCCTCTCCCCCATCTCCTTTCCCTCCTGACTACCTTCAAATTCACAATATACCTCAATTGGGGATGCCATAGACTTACTATTGGGCAGCATTGATGTAAAAAATAATTAGTTAATTTTTGCTGCGGTTTAGAAAAATTGCAAAAATTGATTCGCCTTAAATTATTACTTATAAGGGAATCGGTGGTATCGACAATAAGTTTTAATCAGTATTTCGTAGTATTTCATAGTAGTGAAATTATTTTTTATCGCCAAATTTGCTTTGAAGATTTCTGACAAATAAAAACCTTCACTACAAACAGGTATTTTGAAAAAAAATCGGATATCACAGTAAAACATTGCTTGAAATGGCTTTAGCCGTGTTTGGTGACCAGATCTGAAAAGCCAGATACTTCCTCACCTTCCTTTTCCCCATGTCCTTCCCCTCCCCACTACTATCAGTTTCACAACATACCCCAATTGGAGATGCCATAGTCTTACTGGCTCCAGACAGGAACAGTTTGGATTCTCGTGCGGTATTCAGATAATATTTTTTTTTAAATTAATGATTTAAATGCAATAAAATTTTCGACGTGACCTCGATAAAAACCTATGAAATACTCATCAATAAAATAGTGGGAACCTTGCGGCTAACACAATACCTACATTAATTAAGGATAAATTTGACATCTTCCGGAAGTCACGCCCGCCAATATTGGATACGTCAAACATAAAATATAATAAATCAAGAACTCCCTTCTACGGATACTTCAAAGCTTTGTGAATAGAGCGCTATGCCAAAAAGTACAAACCAGTTAGATTGAACGGTTTAAAGCTAAACAAAATAATTCCGACTTGTGACGGCATAACAAAACTTCATCTAAAACACGCGAACACCTCAGCACAGGTCCTCCCAGTGAGGTGTTAAAAATACACTACTACTAATCCATTTACTTATAGTAACTGATTGTTAACATTTTTTGTTCTACTGGTAGATACTTATTATCTATGTAAACTGTAAACATCTGTAAACCATATGTACAGTACACATCATCACAGACCATCATCGTGAGACCCCCTCCCCCCCTAGTGTGACGTCACATATTTTACAATTTTAATCTAAAAATGATCCAAACAGCAGTTCAATTTTTTTTTTACCTATGACGTCACAGAGCTGATGACCCCCCCAAACCCCATATCACACAATGTCACACTTCTCTACTCCCCTCCCCCTTCTTAAGGTGTGACGTAATTTATGGATGACCCCTTACCTTCAAGAATATAAATTAATAAATGAATTAATAAAAAAAAATGGAATTGTGAACAATAATACCATACAGAGAAATAACAAACTATGAAAATTATTTATTTCGAAATAAACGCGGTTACGAGAAGCTAACTTCACATGTCATTTTTTTTTACTTAATAATAGTTGGTCACGTAGTATGGGTACGTTCCCTTATTGTGGTCGATGGGTAAAGCTCTCGACTAGCAATCCGAAGGTCGCGGGTTAAAAAACGACCTCCGTAGTCCAGTGGCTAAGACTCTTGACTCACATTCCGGAGGTCGCGGGTTTGAACCCGGCATGCGCAAATAAATTTTATTTGATTAATTTGTGTTATTTCACAATTAATTCATTTAAAATAATATATAGTATATTTGCGGCATGTTCCAGAGTGGAAGATACTATTAGTATCGCCCTGGTGTAAGACCACCATTCAGAATTGAAACGTTGCTTGAAAATGGCTTTAGCCGTGTTTAGTGACCAGATCTGAATAGCCAGGTACTTCCCAACCTTCCTCTTCCCCACCTCCTTCCCCTCCCCACCACCTTCAGCCTCACAACATACCCCAATTGGGGATGCTATAGTCTCACTGGCTCCAGACGGGAGCAGTTGAGATTCTTGTGCGGTATTCACTGTAAAAAAAAAAAAAAAAGTAGAAATAGTTTTAAATACACGTCAAGTACGGTGAAGGAGGAATTTTTTTTTATTGAATGAAGCTACATTTATTTGAACGACTCTAGACCCTCCAATGTCCATGCATACGGGGTTAGTAAGCAGTATTTAAGTACTTACATTAACATTATACAAAAGATAAATGGAAGTAGCAGCCCGTAGAATAGTTCTTCTGAAATAGGTAACAAAAAATAGAGATAATAGAGTTAGTAAAAGAAAAATAAAAATAACGGCTGCAACGAGTCGAAGAAACCTTCGGGAAATAAAATAAGTAATGAGGAAAAAAACAGTTATATGTTTATGTTATAATGTAAGTAATTACTATAATATCAGAAAGAAAATAAAATATATAAAAAGAAAAGCCAGAGAAAGTATTCCATAGACCACCGGACAGTCCCAATGAGAATGCGTACCTATAGCTATCGGCCCAACCGCACATGATGCTCGAAGTCCGGGCCGTTTCCATGGTCAACTCAATGGAATAGCAAGGGATCCACAATAGGCAGTCAACTGCCTGCCTACAACGTATTTAAAAACACTTTGGGCACGTAGCTCACCAAACTGAGGCTCCAACTAGGTGGTACTCATAGTCCCTGGAAGTGGAAGCAGAGGAAGGACACCAAAGCGCCGAAGAGACCAAGAATCACTGGCGCCCGATGCGCCGGAATCCGCAGCTCTCCATGCCGCGCAGAATCGCGAAGAGTGCAGGAGCCTTTCCACAATGGAAATTTTAGTAGGGATCTCGATCCTCAGTAATGAGGAATCGACTTAAGAAGAAGATCGTCGAGTACCAGTCCAAAGAATGCGGCTTCGAATTCCGTCGTATATTCATTTTATTTAATAAAGATGTGTGGTTTCACATGTAATATACGGTATTCTTAACACATTATTAGTAAATGATAAAAACTCTTAGCATCGCCCCGGTGAGGCAGGTAACTTACTTGTTTGTTTATGATCATTTGAATCACAGTTTTACATATTCAATACCCTGAAATTTGTGCCCAGAGTCAATATTCGTATTTTGCTCAAAACCACTTCGTTGAACAGGTAATTCTTATCCATTAGTAGGTGATATCAATTACAATAAAAAAATGTGCTAGAAACGGTAAAAAAAATCAAAACTAATTTGTTTTGTTAATTTGTTATTAAAATTGGTAATAACAATAAGAATTTATTATTAGCGTGTTAAGGAGGCACCTGTCCAAGACAATCCCACCAATTGGATATTTTTCAACACATAAAGCTCAATAGCACCAGTATCTCGGCGGTATTAATACCCGGAGCGCAGAAACTAAAAGGATCATTGGTATAAAATTATTGGCAATAAACAAAGAGCACTCAAACGACATCACGAATGACCGATAAGGCAAGACGAATGAGTTCGTTTGGGACGAGGCCCATTCATTGAAATCACTTAGCATTTTGATTATGGTAGAAATATATGTGGGAAAAACGTGATACGGCGTAAAAATAGACAATGTTTTGGTTTGAGATGAAAAAAAGTTGATTTTTTATTAATCTTATTGATTTTTATGGGTAGGTTTCTAATGTACATATGTAATTAATCGTTAAAGATAAAATTAACAACAACTTGAACCCAGAATCTCTAGTCTTTCCGAGACCAAAATTCTGCCTATTGAGCTATTGAGACCTAATAAATTATATTCGATAATTTTAAACATATTCTTAATATATTCGATAATTTTTATAGACACTCAAATTAAAGAATTTAAAATATTCGGTACGCTTTGATGACCTTGGAAGATCAATAATGAGGTTTAGAAGCTTCGATAAGTTATTCCTAAAAAAATAATATGTTTATCGTTACCTAGTCAATTGCATGGCTCTGCAGAGTCGATTTTATCATTAAGGCGGTACACAATCCTAATAATATTTGTACGCTCAAAACTTACATTTTAATCATTTCCGGCGAATCCGTAACTAAAATAACTTTTTTATTGCCATGCCGCACAAGAAATGCGAATTATTTATATACTAAGCGAAGAAAGTAGTGTAAAAAGAATATATGATGCAAATGTGAATGGTAGAAGAAGTCGGGGACGCCCGAGGAAGACATGGCACGATCAAGTGAATCAGATACTTGAGACGGGCTATG
This sequence comes from Limnephilus marmoratus, assembly GCA_917880885.1. Taxonomy (NCBI): domain Eukaryota; kingdom Metazoa; phylum Arthropoda; class Insecta; order Trichoptera; family Limnephilidae; genus Limnephilus; species Limnephilus marmoratus. The sequence goes on from OU862921.1 coordinate 27,853,987, forward strand.
TCAAAAGTCAGAATAATAGAAGAGTATGTATGAGGCGATGTATGAATGTGAGTGAGGCAAAGACTGTGTGCCAAGACCGAGTTGTTTGGCGGTCCGTACTCTCTGCCTACCCCTGCGGGGAAACGGCGTGATGGTTAGTTAGTTAGTTAGATTAATAAAAACAGTACCTTACCATTAATATATTTTACGTACAACGATTTGAAAACTATATAACCCGTTTTTCAACTATAAAGTTAGCGGTAAGCACCAGATTTTATTTTTCTAGACGATGAATTAATAATTTCGGGAGGACAACATGTGTTTACATTTTTAATATTTGTAGCACGTTCTTCAGAATTAATTAAAATCAACGCTGCAGAAAGGTCGAATCTCCAGGCCTGCTAGGGTGAATTCGACCGTACGTTCGTGCAATACGCCGTGCCGCGGCGTATATTTGTTTACACGCTTTCTTCACTTACGTCGTTAAGATTCCCACATTATTTATCTTCTTCCTCTTTTCTTTGATACGGCAAATTCGAAAGTAGGTTCGTCCAGAGCACGGGTCGCGAGTCGCAATTTGTATACACGGTTTCTTTACTTACGTCGTTAAGATTCTGAATATATTTTAGGGTATATTGTCATCTTAACACAACATAGATTTTAAAAAATTGTCTTTCCACAGTTAATACTTAATAACCATACCTAGTTAACCCAATTTTTTTCATCCGTGTCCTATTTCGTTTGGTTACCATTTTTCAATGCTGAATTTGGATGCCGTATCTAGAATCGTGCACGTTATGACATTTCTTTAATTAATACTACTTTTAATTTATTAAAATGCAAATGGTACCTTGATTTTTAATTTTCACCTTTCATAAATGTTATTACATCAAAAAAAACTAACAACGCTTACATTACGAGAGTTCTACTACTATTCTAACACAGACCTAACTTATGTGTTTACAGAGTGGTCAAATAAGAGAAAAGAGTTAATTATTTCGGTCAATATTAGTTTCCTGTTTTCGGACCACGAACGGTCCGCTTTTATTCCACTTCTCTGGACAAACTGCATTATTGGATGCGTCAATAAGCAACCCGAAATCTAATAATGTGTTTTAGATTTTTTAGGGAAAGAAACATTTAAAAAATTTTATTCCGTATCGTTGTTCTTTGTTGCAATAATCTTTTTAATAATACACATTTTTTTGTAATTCTGATTAAATTATTTACTGATCAATACGATCGATCATATTTGTCCTTCTAAAATTAGTTTTTAATACAACCTCGAGAAAATAATTATTGATATCAAATTAATGAAGTTATCATTGAGATATAATAAATAAGCAGAATGTTATTAACTCGACCCACTTCACGTTCCTGGAATGATTTACTCTAATTAACAGTTAAGTATAACTTGCACACATTCATAATGACAATTTTAACGATGACTTCGTGATACGTAAACTGCACCATCTACTACTAACTGGTGTTGGAGTTTTTACAAGAATGCACTAAAAATTATTGTATTCGTTCAACTCAAAGAGAGACTTTCAATTAGCATTTTGTACCGGCCAATTTTCATCTCAGATGTCGACTGGCGGCAGTAATTAACGACTCAACACCTTGTTTTTAATTGTAATTATGTACCGTAATGATATACTTTGCATTGCGGATGTGCTTAAGTTTAATTTCCGTGTAAATCATGCGACAGTGGCGTGCAGTGCCACAATCCAAAAAGTGACGGTAGTTAAAAAAAACTCTGGTTTATGAGGATATATCTTTTCCAATTACATATCTTGGTGACACCACCTTTTCAGTAAATCAGAATGTAGGTTTTTGGTGTCCACACGATTATAATAATATTAATAAAATATTTGGATGATTTGTGCAGCGTCGTTTTTGAGAAAAATCACCTCACTATTGTTTTGTTTCCTTTTTTTACATGAGCTGCACAAAGGAGGCCCTGATGAAAATAATCTCAGGGCCTATATCATCTTTGGGGATACTGTGTGGAGGGTTTTTTTAAGGAGAGGAGGGAGAGGAGAGTTCTGGGAAGGAAAAGGGTTTAAGGGATGGTTAGTAATCTGGGGTTCACTATGTCCTGGCCATCCACCTCCTAGACCTAGACAAACCTCACCCCATGAACCTGGGCACCCCTGCTAATTCACCAAACGTAGAGAACCACTTGGGGTGACCTATGGCAGAGGTGTTGGTTATCCAATAAAGTTTCCTGGGGCGGCGGTACCCATTCCCACCTCCCAAATTGAAACATTACTTATAGGCAGAAAATATACAGGAACATATTTACCTGGGAGGTCAATTTTTTTTTTTTTTTTTACATTAACACCACACAGGAGGCCCTGAGGAAAATAATTTCCCTCAGGGCCTATGTCATCTTTGTAGATGCTGTGTGGAGGGTCTTTTTGAGGAAAGGAAGGAGTGAACATGGGTCTTGAAGAGACCCATGTTGTAGGAGGGAGGAAACACAGAGGCCGGCAAATCGTTCCACAGCCGAGCCGTTGAACTCAAGAACGAGTCATAGAAACGACCCGTTCTCATGTGAGTAATGTCAACCGTGTACAAATGTCAATTAATACTGTTTATTGTTTATTAGAGATATTTAGATACAGTTTGCATGCAAATTGGGAACACGTGTTATTGGAAATGCTGTTATTAAATCCTAGTATATATTTTAATAATAAAAACGTTTTTGGGAAAGCAAAAATAAAATTATGATGGCGGTACAAGGATTTGATCAAAATATTTATCTTTCTAAATGTTATTCGTTACCTCTGTTAAGAGACAGATTGAGGTGTAAAAATTTGAATAATGTTAAGCCAATAAGAAAATTTTTATTAAGATATAAAATCGGAATGATTCTCTCAGGTAGGTATATTTAATCAAAGGTTATGAGAACCTAAAAGGTAAGTTTTTTAGTTTGCACCCATATTTTTTAGGGCTCGTTACGCATCTTAGAGTTCAGAGAGTTTATTCCAAGTCTTAGGCTTAGGGCTCTCTCTTTGCAAGTGATGAAATAAACTTAAATATATTTTTTTATCATAAGATATCTATTACATTTTCCTTTTCAGTGAAACTTTCATAACGGTTGACATTGTTACAGGGCGCTTTACCAAACACCTCCAAAGCAAAATGAAAATAGTGTTTTCTGTTCAAATCGGACAAGATGCTACAAGCATTTCAACATTAATATCTACCCTGCATCTACATCATCCCTTCGTTACCAATTTGTTGAAAAATCATGATTTAATTATTTATAAAAAAAAAGTTTGACTGTTCATTCCAAAATTAACTAAATTTTATTTCCATTGAATCTGAGTTGGTTTGAAGAAACAACACCGGAAGTCAAAAATAGACGGGTTTTGTATGCAAATTAAATTATTAAATATCCTAATAGTGAAAACTTATTTTTTACCGTTGTGATTTGAAATTCGATGAAACGAAAAATAGAGACACTAAAAAGAGACAACACATACACATCTATGATTAGGCCTGCAAGAGAATGAGATAGTACAATCGGTCTCGTCTTTATGCGGTGCTTCGTAGCCTATCGGTCTCCACTTCGTGCGGTGCTTCGTAGCCTCCCCACTCTTGTCTACTTTAGTTTTCGGAAGGTTTCACTTCACTGCACACTCTGATTTTTGTTTTATTTTATTCATTAGTTTTTTTACTTGCTTTTCGGTTAGTACACTAGGCAAATGCCCGTTTATGGTAGTCGAAAATTAAAGGTACGAGTATCTCAAAACATCAAAAACTGATACAAGCGAATATTAAAAAAAAACAGGGAATTTTTTTTTTTGCCGGCAACCCAGGCGTTTTTGTTTTAAATTATCGTATACAAACAAGTAAGTAACCCGCTTCACTAGAGACTATGCCTGGTCCGAGACGGATATATATACAATATACATATATTTACAGAGGCATACACTTACACATACATACATACATACATACACACATACATACAAATATATATATATACATACTCAATGAATACAATTTAATGATAAAAAAACTTTTTAATTTAATACTCCATGCACGCCTCTTGCGTGTAGGTTCGTATCATTAGGGCATTTAGTAATAATTGTTTCTTATAGCATAGTCTTAAAGACGCAAATAATTAAGAAAGTATTGGAAAAGAAAACGCTTAGGAAGAGTGAGTGCAAAAAATATTATCATCGTGGTGGAATAACTTGCCAAAAACGGAATAAAATGTTATTTGGAATATGAATAGTTTTTTTCATATGGATTCGTATTGAAAAAAAGGACGTGCTTTATTATGGTACCGATTTTCGTACGGTATATGCTAATCTAATGTTATGTGTATATAACAGCTGTACATCACTAAAATAATTTGTAGATTTTTTATCAATACTAAATCTGCAGAAAGAACCCAACAAATCCATACCACTAGAATTGGCTCAACAATGAACTTTATGGCAATACATACTAAAACATCTTTTGGCCAAAAAAACTATTTATACCAAGCTCCACTTATGTTTAATATTCTGCCAGATTACATTAAATCTTCCAATTCATTAGCTAAATTCAATTTTCATTAATTATTTGTGTTGACAGAGGACTGGCATACTATTTTTTCATCCTTGTCCTTTTTTAAATAATAAGATTTCAATTTTTAAATAATTAGATTTGTTTTTTAATAATATTTGTTTTTTTTAAATAAATAATTTTACATAACTATATTATTTGGAAATGTTGCATGTATATACATATAAATAAATGAATCCCTGTTTCCCTTGGTCACGCCATAACTTCAGAACGAAAATCGGATAATTTCAGAAAAATTTACGACTATTTTAACTTCGCATTTGACAATTAGCGCGTTTGATGGTTATGAATTTAGCATGCAGCTGTTTTTTTCGTAACAAAAGAATTGTTTATGGATGTTTAAAATTATATATATTTTAAATAGTGTACATATGTTAGGTACCAAATTAGATTGATCGTTCTTATAATATACAAAAATGAATATTTGTAATATATGAAAAATAAAAAATTGAATGAAAAAATTGTAATAGGTTGCACGCGAGCTGTTTGAAAACTGAATATACTGGGACTGAATGTATGGAACGCGGGAGGAGGGTTGGCGGGACGGTGGAGCGGGAGAGGGGAGAGGGTAGGCGAGAAACGTTGAAGGGGAACGCGGGAGGGGAAGGGTATGAGGAGGGAAAAGGACATGCAGGGAGAAACAATTTATTTCTTTGAATGTGGCATTGCAACGCATGTCGGGAAATAGCCACTTGTTTAATAAAAACGACTGTAATAACGAGTGAATTTCGCGGGTATTTTTTTATGATGTGTATGCAAATGGCATATTGTCATGTCATAATGTGATCAATGGATGTGTAAGATATTGCCATTTTTTGATGATTTGGTTCCGTCCTAAAATATTATTTCTTCTTTAATGGTTTTCGATTCTAAATGCAAAAGCTGTAAGGGTCCTCATTCCCTTTGCTACTTCATATCTGTGCGAAGCTGGTTTTTTAGCGGTTGCGGTTATAAAGAGCAAATATCGCTCGAAAATAATTGTGGATAAAGAAATTAGAGTAGCTGTATCAACAAGCCTTATTCCCCGGTTTGAATTACCAATAATATTGCGAAATGCACTTAAGGCGCCGTATACCCGCTCAAAAAGAAGAAGATGAAGAGATATGTAAATACGAATGTTAGACAGAGCGCGCTAATATTAAAAACGATAAAATTTGAGCGAAAATTATGAAAATGTTTAATAAAAAACGACATGTTAAAAATAGAAAAAAAATCTAGTGGGGATCACCTAAAATAGCATTTAAAAAAACACTGTGAATTTTTTCATGGATATAAATTCTAAAATAAGTGAATAAAACGTGTCTATAATTTTCGGAGCATATTTTGCGATTTTTTTCTATTATAATTTGTGTTTCGGCGTGGGAAACGTCTGGATATTATCTTAAAAAATAACGTGTATTTTTTTAAAAGCTTAAAAACTTCAAATGTTTAAGGGAGATATGTAAGAAATTGGTAGAAATTCGGGATGCGGCGGCTTAAAATCTCATTTTGTAATTATCTCGTTAACAATATATTAAATATTTTAATTTTATTTCCGCAAATTCAGAGAATCACAAATCGGTACTGTAATTAACGGGCACAATCCTGCCAATAGGAGGCCGTACACTGATTCTTTCTTAACTCCCACGCTTTCAAACTTAACAGTAAACTATCGTACGAATGGAGCGTTTATGGCTTTTTAATTATACCTACCTAATAATATAATAAACGAATTTAAACAATAATGTAACGTTCCATGTAAACATAAAATTCAGGTGAATTTGTTAATCCTTTTCACCTGTAAAATTATTAGTTTGCTATTACGAATAATTTTATAATTTAGATTATAGTATTTTTCTTGTTTGCTTGCTGGCTTTTGCTATACGATTTACATAATTTACAAGATAATATTCTACATTGTTTAGTACAATAAATCAACATTTTTTATTCAAAATAGCTTTTTCACATGAACCAAACCGCTGATTCCCTTTCTTGATTGCCGCCCCAGGAACCATTAATTACATAACCAACGTCTTTGCCATAGGTCGTCCCACAGGTTTCGCTACATTTGATGACTTAGCAGGGGTGCTCCGGTTCATGGGGTGAGGTTTGTTCAGGTTTTGGTAGCGGATGCGTTTGCCCACCAACTTTAAAAAGCAAATTAACATTAGACTAACCTAACAAGTAATTGAAAATACTTATATTTGATCTTGAACTTGAATGTGAATGGCTGTTTCTTACTCTATTTGTACTTTACTTTTTTGTTTTTCTGTTTTTTACATCGTATATCGATCTTTTTTATCTTTGTCATCTCTATAATTTATCATCACTATTTTTGTTATCTCTTTTTATACCTCTGTTTACATTTTGCTATTTCTAATTTCTGCTAAGTTCTATGTATACGTAGTGAAAAATAACTATTAAACTGTGCATTCTGTGAACATTTTTAAGTGGACTATTAACATCTACGCTTTTTACAAAGCTAATCTAATGTCTTTTTTATGTTAATACTCTGTAAATGTTCCAAAACAATAAATAAAACTGCGTGATTAGTCCTATCTGGAGGGGCCGGCTGAGGGAGGCACTTCAATCTCTCCAGCCAAACTCTCTTGACCTATCCTTACACGGCAATGAAAGGTATGGTTTCGTACGTCCGTCACTCCTGGACACACTGATCTCCAGATTCCTACCCATCCCTTGTGTATATTTTTCATTCCCAGAACTCCTTCTTTATCCCTTAACAATAATAAAAATTTGATCATTTGTACAGCGCCTTGGTAAAATCACCCCAAGGCGCCTACCTTAAAACGAACCTCCACACAGCATCCCCAAAGATGAAATGGGCCCTGACGGAAATTATTTTTCTTTGTACCTCCCGTGTGAAGTTAATGTAAAATAAAAGTTTAAATATTTTTAAAAAGACGGCTTTGAAATCTTTATTTTAGAAGCCTACTGCAGGGCGAGACCGAGTAACAAGGCCATTGATTTCATCAAAATCGTTCAATGGTACAAGAGTTCCAACAGCTTCCGTTGGGAACTAGTGTGACTATGATATCCCCGAATGGGGCACGTTGTAAGGCTGTGAACGTAGAAGGAAGGGGAAGGTGAGGAAGTACCAACATGGCTATTCAGATCTGGTCACCAATACGGCTAAAGCCATTTTTTATGTGAATACCGCACAAGAGTCCCAACTGCTCCCGTCTGGAGCCAGTGAGACTATGGCATCCCCAGTTGGGGTATGTTGTGAGGCTGAAGGTAGTGGGGAGGGGAAGGAGATAAGGAAGTACCTGGCTATTCAGATCTGGTCACCAAACACGGCTAAAGCCATTTCAAGCAACGTTTCAATTCTGAATGGTGGTCTTACACCAGGGCGATACTAAGAGTATCTTCCACTCTGGAACGTGCCGCAAATGTACAATATATTATTTTAAATGAATAAATTGTGAAATAACACAAATTAATCAAATAAAATTTATTTGCCACACCGCGACCTTCGAATAGCGATTCAAGAGCCTTACCGCTGGACTACGCCGGCCGTCATTTCAAGCAACTTCTCAATTCTGAATGGTGGTCCTACATCAGGGTGATACTGAGAGTATCTTCTACTTTTTGTTGGTCTCTATAAAACCGTTCATTATAATACGGAGAAGATTATAAGTGCAAAAAGGTCACAGGGGGCAGTTTTACTACTAAATTATCAGCGGTGCGCCAGTAGTATTCATTCACGCTTCAACTACGTTTATAGTAATTGCCAGATACGCATAAAATGGGAACAGGTATAAATACCTGAAAATTCTTCAATGGTGGTGTCCTCGTAGTACATTTATAGAATACTGAAAAGTAGTGAAAAGGGTGTAATCCGTTCTTATCACTAGCCCGAAACCGTAATCTGTCTGCAGGAGCCGCACGCGAAACTTACGGTACTCTGCGTTTATCTCATTCGAAGAATCAATTCCAATTATTAACTTCGCACTATGCACTGTTATAGTATTCAGGAACGTGGGTAAAACCCTAACAAGTTAAATCAGCCCTTTATTACAGTAATGGTGCTATAATGTGATGACGATGTCGTACACCGAAAAATAGTTTGTAAGCTATGCATGCAGGGTAGGGATGTCGAAAGTGAAAAAAATATCGATATATCGATGTATCGATATTTATTAAAATATCAATATCGACGTCGATATATCGAGGAAAAAATATCGATATATCGATATATCGGTCAAATTTTTAAGAGATTTTGCATTTTTAAAATAATAGTGTATTCAGCTCAATATTATCGATAGTATTTTTTGTACACAATTTGCTTTTTTTAATGTACAAAAATCTCAATAAAAATGAAGGTATTTTTATCACTATTAATTTTTATTACGTAATAATTACAAAAATATCAAAAACTAAAGAGCTGTCTTCCAACTTATATGTAAATACAAAGTTTGTATGCATCTCGGTAACATTCTATTGGCGTATTAATCTGTCAAAAAGGACTTCGTGTTTGGGACAAGGTATAGTCAATAATCATAGACAATTGGGAACCATCACATAGGAGTGGCTTAGAAAAAATGGCGAAAAATAGAATACATTTCTATGTATGTACCTACACACATGAGATAGTATTGGTGATCACAAATACTAATGCAAAGTTAATAGATTTGTAAGCTATTAATAGTTAAAATTTCAACCGCCAGATGTCATGACCCAATACAGTTACTTTTTTCCGTTCGTTCCTATATGGTTTTGGATTCTAGTGACTTTAAATATATGAATTTAAAAAAATATCGATTTTGATACAATTTTCGATATTGGATATTTTGTATCGATATATCGATATATCGGATCAAAATATATCGGTTAAAAATATCGATATTTTGAATTAAAAATATCGATATTTCGATATTTTTTCAACAAGCCTAATGCAGGGTGTTAGAGACTTACCTGACTTACTTTAATCAGTGATTCCGGACATTATTTGGAGTAAAAAATATAAATGAAATTGCAGTCTCCGGTCACACTTTTGATTTTTTTTCAACAAAAACCTAAAATTATAATATATGTTGGAGAGTTAAGGGAGGGATAAGATGTTGGGCGGTTACTCGGCTGAGTGACCATTGATGGCACTTGGAAGAAATTTTATTTTGTTTGATTTTGAAGCCAAGAACAAAGGCGTGAAAATTTGGCTTCCCGAATTTTGTTTAAATATCCGTATAAATACGAAAATGAACTGATATTGTTATTTTTACATAAACCTGAATAGACATCCTACGTGAAAAAACACATTTCAAAGGTGATTGATAATAAATAAATACCTTTATATGCTATTTTATTTTTTAATTTAACTTTATGAGTAAAACCTCAAATTGTAATATTTAAATAAATGAAGACAATATAAGCGAAACTCAATCGAAAATCTGGAAACAGAAAAATCCGAAAAACATATTGACACCTCTGGGACTCGAACCCAAGCAAGAGGTCCTGGGTTCGAGTCCCAGAGGTGTCAATATGTTTTTCTGATTTTTCTGTTTCCAGATTTTCGATTGAGTTTCGCTTATATTGTCTACATTTATTTAAACCTGTATATGCATTTGAAAAAGGAACAAAAATGCTAATTCTCACGACGGTTTTGACAGCGGTCTGAAGTCATAGATAAATTAATTACAAAAATTCTAGAGTTGCCACATGAATGAAATTTCTCACCCGACCTATAGAGATATTGGTGCAAGCGATTTTGACCTTGTTTTCATACAGTTTCTTTATCATACAAATCGCATATAAATTTTTTAAATTTCATAGGGGACACCGGTGTTCCCTTGGCCTCCCAGAGGGAAAAAAATGAAAAAAAAGTTATTGACAAAGTCACCGGAAACCAAAATTTAATTTTATTCCATATAATGTCAGGAATCTCTGGTTAAAGTAAATCAAGTACGTCCCTTAACATCATAGGCGAGTAATTTCTAAATGGTAGTTAGAATTATACAGATATTCGCGATGATTAAAGTCGCACCCAAATTCAAAATTTAAACAAAATATAAGTACATGAAAACCATTGAGGGCTAAAAAATGGGTCGTTTTCACTGCTACCATGCTTTACAGGCTTGTGTGTTGCCTCCGTCTTAAAAGAGTCAGATCAATAGATATATTTCTTTAAAGTAACGGTAGGCACCTACAGTAATTATAATAAATTAATTGTTGATAAACACATTGTATAATGTATTTTTAAGGTTCTGTTATCAATATACAATATTGATATTAGTATGCACGGTACAAGTGCAACAATTAGATTCCGAGTACCAGAACCCATCTACAAAATAAACAAATAATAATAGAAAATTAAGTAATTTAATGTCTTCCCAAGAAGTAGATATGGCAGCGTCCTTAATTACTTTACCTTCGAGTGTATGTGGTTTTCCCCAGTTCCGAATGGCCCCGCCGCTGTTCCTATAGGCATTGAAATATTAATTATTGTTTTAAAAACCTGAACAGGTACACTACGTAACTACTTCAATGAAAAAATAATGCATCTGCTGACACTTAAAGTAGTAGTGACACTTTGTAGGTATTTGTACTTCTTTTATAAATCTGCTCTGCGGCTTGGTTTGGATACATCTCTTCATTCATGACCTTTCGATTGGTAAAATTTTTTTGAATGGATCCGATAGTATTCACATTACACTACTGTAGAGTTGTAAACCTTCAGCAAACCAGCGTATACCTGTAACCTCAACCTGTCTACTGAACAAAAGGAATAATACCTTCTTAACAACCTGCCGGTAGTCGTAATCTGCGATTATCGCCAATAAATAAATTGTCTGTTGCCCCTTTGGTAGGTTAACAATTATACTCCAATTCTAGGATTTTACGCCTAAGTGATGTCCGACAACACCTTCTTGAAAGTGTACTTAACGAGGGTCATTATGAATCCTAAGTACTCCAGTGTAATTTTAAGTAGAAAAGCTTCACTGTCGCCGGATTGATCGAATGTTGCTAGGTGTTTTACTACCTGTGCTTCTGTGAAACAATTCGCTTTGTGCAGGTGAATGTAGCATTCGAATTTGAAGTACATAGTATTATTTATTTTAACTTTTTGTCCATTGACTGAACAGAACTAAATTTACAACTTATGTAAAATTTGTTTTACACGTTTGCAATTTTTCACGTTTGGGGTCGATTTTGCGGAGTATTTTTTAATTGAACTATTGTTGTCGAGTAAATCGAGTCCGACCTTGGAACTTTTTACGTAAAATTTTTAAAAAATTAGTGGCTAATCATCGGGTTTGAAGTCTTTTAAAATATGTTGAAGCGTAGGCCGTAGACCCACATCCAAAAAAGTTTAATCCTACATTTACTGAAAAAAAAATTTAAAAGTTATAAAAAAATTATTCGAAATACTCCGATCAAAGTTTTTTTGGAATCGCTGTGCGAAAAGATTCACCAATTAACCGCTTATACTAAAAGTTTGCTGACTCTTCGGTGTATGTATTTTAGGGTGAGTCACGACTGTAAAAGGATTTTTTTCCTTGTTTTGATTTGTCTAATAGTAATAAAAGGATGTTAAATGGAGATATAAAAATCACGTAATTTTTTTAATAATATTTGGATATCATATTCTTCCTTCGAATTGACTTTGAAATTTCACATACCTAATAGAGAAAAACCCACCCATATTAAATCTTTAAAAAATGTTAGATAAACCATTAAAAATGAAGTATTTTAAATAAAACACGAAATAGATGGAACATTTCGATTTATTTATAATTTTTTTAATGAATATTTTCATTTATCTCAAGGCAGTGTACCTATTCAAATACCAGCAAAATCCTTCTTACTCTCAAATTTCGGCATTATTTTGCGAGACTCAATCTTGGAACTTTTTGTAATTGATTTGACAGCAAATATACTATATTTGCTGTAGAATATTTCAAAAAATATGGTTTAAAGTTTTAAAGGATTAATAGTAACTTTTATACACACTAAAAATAAATAACCCCTTAAGTATAATGAATATTTTCAAAACTTTAAAGTGAATCCGGAGGAAGAAGATCGTATCAGAAAATTGAAATATTTTAAACAGGTCGTTTTGAACCCATTTGGCACCCTTTTATCGCTCTTAGAAATTAAAATAAACATTTTTTTAAATGACCCACCATGTATATTCCATGTACATATGTTCTAGTTATTATATATAGGTATTACACCACCATATCATAATAATATGGTTGGATGAAACTAGAATATAAACTAATTGGATGTTTTTTCTCACTGAACACTGATCATGGTATTGGCCAAATATTTCTTAACACCTTCTACTACAATAAAGAGATTTTCTTTGCATTGCAAACTTTATTATGGTCCTTGTTATCCGTGGAGATTTTTTTAACGTTGAATTACTAGGTAGGTATTATTTTCAAATTCTTCGTTTTTATCCGAGCTGTTCCAACTCTCCAGAGACATTGGGTCTATGGCTTCTTAATTTGTGGTTTGTCGTGAGAGATTGGTTGAGGTAGATCTAACCTAGACTAGCGATGTGTATAGCGTCGACCAGGTGATGGAACGTGTGATCAACGACAAACTGCTCACATACCTCGAGAAGAACAAAATTATTAATGACCGTCAATACGGATTCCGGCGGAACCGCTCGTGCGGTGATCTTCTCGCGTATGTGACGCATGTTTGGGGGCGATGCCTGGAACGTTTCGGTGAGACCCAAACGGTTGCACTGGACATCTCCAAGGCCTTTGACCGGGTTTGGCACCGAGGACTTGTCAACAAACTGCTTTCTTACGGACTTCCCGCATCCTTGTGTACGTGGATTGCCGACTTCTTGAGGGGGAGGTCGATTCAGACGGTAGTCGATGGTTTCACCTCTTCCTCACACTCGATAAATGCTGGCGTCCCGCAGGGATCGGTTCTGTCTCCAACTTTGTTTTTGTTGCACATCAACGACCTTTTGTCATGTGCACCAATTCACTGTTATGCGGATGACAGTACAGTTCATGATAGCTTTTTGTTTGACAAGCCCCCAAAGGGCCCACAAACTCCAACAGCTCGTAGGGCTTTGAAGCAAAGAATGGACGGCTACCTCGAGAGTGTTTTCTCTTGGGGTAAAAATAATCTCGTTGAATTTAATGTTTCAAAGACCCAATCTTGTCTGATTACGTCCAAAAGGGATCGAAATGAAAATCTAGTCTTTTTCAACGGAAGCAATCTTCCGAACAGGCCCTCCATTGATATGGTTGGTGTAACCCTAAGTGACCAGCTCAGGTATGGGGGCTCCATTGAAGCCAGAGTAAAGCTAGCCTCCCAAAAACTGGGCGTACTGTACAGGGCCCGCAGATACTTTAATAGTACACAACTGCTAACCTTGTACAAATCACAAGTACGCCCCACGGTTGAATTTGGCAGCCATCTCTGGTCTGGAGCTCCAAAATACCTGAAAAATACCCTCGACTCTGTGCAGAAACGGGCGGTCCGTTTGATAGATTCTCCCATCTTAACAGACGGATTGCAATCTTTAGAGCACAGGCGTCGGGTGGGAATGCTATCCTTGTTCTACCGGTATTACAATGGAAGATGCTCCGAGGAACTAGCATCATTGATCCCTTCGGCACCGGTGCATAGTCGGGAAACACGCCAAACGCGTGCCCAACATTTGTACACGGTTGACATTTGTCATATGAGAACGGGTCGTTTCTTCGACTCGTTCTTGTGTTCAACAGCTCGGCTGTGGAATGATTTGCCGGCCTCTGTGTTTCCTCCTTCCTACAACATGGGTCTCTTCAAGACCAATGTTCATTCCTTCCTCTCCTCAAAAAGACCCTCCACACAGCATCCCAGATGACATAGGCCCTGAGGGAAATTATTTTCCTCAGGGCCTCCTGTGTGGAGTTAATGTAAAAAAAAAAAAAAGGTTCGGCTGGAATGGGCTCTTGAATTCGGGTTTTTCGTGGGAAGCGGATACTACTCCTTTTTTAAATCGACTACTCCCAGAGAACCCGATCCAGCACTCGGACCGACACCCGGAACTCGGGCCGGACTCGGAGCCGGAATCCGAATCCCTCCACCGGTGATTCGTGTCCGCGGTCAGAGCCACTCGCTAGTCGAGAGGGTTCTTGATGGGGTTCGAATTCTTCTACGGGTTTCGGTTCCAAGGCCCTGTTTCGTGCGTCCCGGTAGCCGCAACAGCACCCAATATCCAGTCCGCAACCAAGAACTCGGATCCGGGACCTGCTCCTGGAACGCACGCCTCGGAGGCCTCCGGCAAAATGCAGAACTCACCCATCTCCAGCTTAAACCTCTCCTACCGGACTCGTCGCCTTGCACCGCAGTGGTAGAAATAAACTCATACGTCTGTATACATTCCTGGACACATTGACCCCCAGATTCCTACCCACCCCTCATACCTTTTTACTTCCCAGAACTGCCTCTCCTTCCTTTCCTTAAAAACGCCCTCCACACAGCATCCCCAAAGATGACATATGCCCTGATTTTTTGTGTGGAGTACGTTATTGTAAAAAACCTGGCTATTCAAATCTGGTGACCAAACTTAACTAAAGCCGTGAAAAGCAATGTTTGCATTCTGAATAGGGTTTTTCACAAGGGCGACACTGAAAGATGATCTACGTCTATTACATACCTATAGGCTCTGAGAGTAGATACCTATCACTTTGTATTAGGTATTATGAATAAATATAACATTTCGATAAATTAACTAAAATGTACCAACACACGATGGGTTTCAAACCTGCAACCACTGAATATGTGTTCTGGAGCCATAGAGATCGAAATCATAACTCTTTTTTACTTCAAAACAATGTTTTCTTTTCAATTATTTGTCACATCCTTGACAAGTTTAATCAATAAATTCTCCGGAATTCAAACATTTTACGAATCTTCCAAAAATACATATGATATTTTTTTAATGTAATGCAACAATTATTAATATCTAAAAATAATATCTCTGATTTCATAGCGACCAGTCTGAGTGAAATATTTTATTATTAATAATTTATTTGTATAATCGTCCTTGAAAATCATTAATCTCCGATGCAAAGTAGATACCTGCTCCCAGGAGTCAGGTGATGTAACCCGATGATTTCAACAAGTTCATTTGATGATTTCGTATAAATCATTATTGATTGAGTGGTGCCTATTAACAACCTGGCAACACTGAGACGGAAAGGTGACTAGCAAATAAATTGTTTAGTAATAATAATAATTACAGCTCGTTTAAAATAGGCGTCCCGGAAGAAAATCGAGAAACTTTTCTTAACCCATCAGTCTGGCCAACAGGTATTGCCGTAAGTAAATACAAATTTTTGCAAACGGCTAATAAGGAACATACGAGTATCTGATGGCGAGCTTGGAAATAATTTACCAAAATGTCCGAGGTCTAAATACTAAGACAGAAGAATTTTCGAGAAATTTACTACTACAAAACTTCGAAATTATCTGCTTGACCGAAACATGGTTGAGCTCCAATGTCTTCGATTCGGAATTGTTCGACAGGCGCTATACTGTTTACAGGCGAGACAGAGATAATGATGCACGCGGTGGCGGTGTGTGCATTGCGGTTAAGAATACACTTACGTCCCAGAGAATGCAAATACTCGAAACGGAAGGCGAACACATATGGGTGAAGGTAACAAAAAATAAATTTACCGCCTATATTTGTGTTGTATACTTTTATTGCACCAATGACTCGGAGAATCGCACAACTTTCTACGATTATATTGATCAGGAATGTCAATCAAGAATTTTAAAAGACCGGAACGTCCTTATAATTGGGGATTTCAATTTAAATAACAAACCCGAAGAGGTTATATTAGAGCACTTATATTTCCTGAACTCCAATAACCTCAAACAAGAAAATGAAATTAAAAATCATTTTGACAATATACTTGATTTAGTACTAAGTAACACGACTAGTTGCGACGTAAGTCGATGTGAGGAACCCTTGGTCAACGAAGATAAATTTCATCCGACCTTAGCTATTCTTACTAAATTAACCAGGACAAAATGTAACCGGCGCCAGCTGCGGAACAGCGCTACTCGCCCGGCACGTCTACCTACCTCCAACCATCAGTTCCAGTTCAAGCGAGCAGATATGCAGTTAATATGCGACATACTCTCAGAATTTGATTGGAACTACCTACATACTATATCGGAAGCAAATGACGCAGTTGCGTACTTAAACAATGTATTATTCAGTATTTTTGAAATATGTGTTCCCATTAGGAAAAAATTATGTAAAAATGTAAATTATCCGGCGTGGTTCTCTAAAAAAATTATAGATAAATTAAAAAGCAAAGAATCGCATCGCAGAAGATATAAACTGCACAAGAATCAATCGGATTACTTGTTATTCTCTGCGATGCGATCCGAGCTTAAAAAAGATATAGCAATTGCGAAGCGCCAGTATTTAGAAAAAGTTCAGTATGGGATCAAAGATGATGTCAAATGTTTTTGGGATTTTATTAAATCCCAAAAAGCAAATCCATATACCCAAATTAACTTAAGTGATAGAACGGAAACTTTTTCCGATCCCGAAATAGTAAGCCAAAAATTTGCCGATTATTTCAAATCAGTGTACAGCCAGTTAGCTCCTCAACTAAATCTAGACTTTACTCGAACCGAGAGGCCCTGGAATATTGGCAAAATCGGTCTTGAGCTAACCTGTCCAGAGGAAGTAGACTCCTGTACTCGAACTTTAAAGCTCGACAAGGCTGCAGGCCCAGACGGAATACCCCCTAATATAATTGCTCATTTGTCAAAAACCATTTGTAAACCGCTGAGCTATATATTTAATCTTAGCATATCGACTGGTTGTTTCCCTCATTCTTGGAAACTCACGCGTGTAAGCCCAATTTTCAAAGCTGGAGACAAGTCTGATATAAGGAATTACAGACCAGTAGCTGTACTGTCAACCATACCAAAAATATTTGAAATGATTATTTACAAGAAATTACATCACCAAATTATGCCATTTCTAGGAGAAAATCAACACGGTTTCATGCCAAGAAAATCCACGGTTTCAAATTTGTTAACATTTTCGCGATTGGTGGCCGTCGGACTGGACTCGAGACACCAAACAGATGTAGTGTATACGGATTTTGCCAAGGCTTTTGATCGAGTTGATCATGATATTTTACTACTTAAAATGTACAAACTTGGTTTCGATCAACAAACGCTTATATTCTTCGCGTCCTATTTAAAAGCCAGAAGTCAATATGTAATAATAAATGGACATGAATCTAAACAATTCCCGGCGTTATCAGGTATTCCCCAAGGTTCAAACCTTGGTCCCTTGCTGTTCCTTATACTTATAGATGACATCCAGGTTTGTGTAAAATATTGCAAATGTCTTCTATTTGCAGATGACCTCAAACTTTTGATGGAAATAATTTGTTACTATGACTGCTTAAAAATGCAATCTGACCTTGATGCTATTGCAGAATGGTCAGTAAAGAACAAATTAGAATTCAATATAAAAAAATGTGTAACTATGACATATACCCGCTCCGAGAAGCCCATAGTTTTTGAATACAACATTAAAGGGCAAACATTATGCCGAGTCAACAGCTTTAAAGATCTCGGTATCGTCTTTGATCCCAAACTGACATTCTCGGATCATATATCACGGCTCACTCCAGCTTGCTACAAACTCCTGGGTTTCATCATCAGAATATGTAAGCAATTTGATGACCCAGATGCAATGATAGCCATGTTTGATGGAGTCATAAGAAGTAAGCTGGAGTATGCCAGTGGTGTGTGGACTCCGCACCAAGCGAAATATATTAATATGCTAGAACAAATTCAAAAAAAATTCCTTAGGTATGTCTATATGCGGATGCATGGAACGTACCCGAGATTCATGCACCATATGGAATTACTTGAGGCAACAAATAGATTTAGCTTGGAAACTAGACGTCATGCAAATCTTGCAATTCTTAGTTTTAACATAATCCATAACCGTATTGACAGCCCATTCCTCTTGGAATGTTATGGCTTATACGTGCCTGAAAATTTCAGCCGTAGTCGTCGACACGACTTGTTCAAAATACCATACGGCAGAACAGATGTTCTAGCACAGCATAGCATGACAAGAGGAATGGTGCTGATGAACGAAATATCGGAAACACTAGATATATATAACTCTTCTTTAGATAGCCTTAAGATTTTTTTGTATAATAATCATCTTTCTAGGTGTTAAGACTGTCAAAATGAGATAATTGTACAGTAATTGGATAAAAATCTGTTGTACAATTTAAAAAAAAAAAAAAAAAAAAAAAAAAAAAAAAAAATAATATTATGATTTATTATTTTTTTTATGTGATGATCACACTTATAGTCCCACCATCTAGAAGATGGCACCTTTCTCATCACTTAGTTTTGCAGGATGTTGCGATGCGTAAGACAATTAATTATTGGAGACCATGGCGATTCATATCTTGTTACTAAAACTTTTGATAAACTCTTCGGAAAAACTATAAGAACTTTAATCATCAATCTTGGAAAGGATCTTCCTAGGTGCGATCTTTTTTTACATTAACTCCACACAGGAGGCCCTTAAGAAAATAATTTCTCTTAGGGCCTATGTCATCTGAGATGCTGTGTGGAGGGTCTTTTTGAGGAGAGGAAGGAATGAACATTGAACTTGAAGAGACCCATGTTGTAGGAAGGAGAAAACACAAAGGTCGAAAAATCGTTCCACAGCCGAGCTGTTGAACACAAGAACGAGTCGAAGAAGCGACCAGTTCTCATGTGACAAATGTCAACCGTGTACAACCATTGGACACGCATTTGGCGTCTTTCTCGATAATGCACCGGTGCCGAAGGAATCAATGACGCTAGTTCCTCGGAGCATCTTTCACTGAAATGCCGGTAGAATAAGGATAGCATTCCTACACGACGCCTTTGCTCCAAAGATTGCAATCCGTTTGTTAAATTAGGAGAATCTATCAGACGGACCGCCCATTTCTGCACAGAGTCGAGGTTTGGTGGTGGCTGCCAAATTCAACCGTGGGGTGCACTTGTGATTTCTACAGAGTTAGCATTTGTGTACTATTAAAGTGTCTGCGGGTCCTGTATAGTACGCCCAGTTTTTGAGAGGCTAACTTAACTCTGGCTTCGATGGAGCTCCCATAATCTGAACTGGTCACTTAGATTTACACCAAGCATATCAGTGGAGGGCCTGTTCGGGAGATTGCTTCCGCTGAAGGAGACTAGATTTTCTAATTTTTCTAGTTGTTTTGTTCCAAATTTTCGTATGAGAGTCGCTAATATTATCTTTATTGATTAAATAATAAAATTTTAGGTTTTACTCATAAATTTTTTATTACAAAAGTTTTGAATGTTATTCCAATCAATGTAAAATATCGTTGAAGAAGATAATACCAATAATTAAATAAAAACGGTCGCAACCGGAACAGGTTTTTGTCTGGTTCTTTTCATATTTTCGTTTAGATTTAATAGTATTTTCTTCTTCAATGATATATTTCACTTATTAAAATTTAAAATAAAAAAAATTAATAGAAGAACTTTTTTTCGTTATTTGTTTTTGGGGTGTTATGCCGTGTTGCGCTACCTCGTTATTTATCCAATGTTTCGGACAGCGTTGCAGTGTCCAGCATCAGGGCAGATCCGGCAAAAGAACTTTGTTGTATATCAGTGTTCATCTTTAGTGGTTTATCGCCGGAGCGAGTGAGTAAAAGTGTGGTCCTGTCGCTGCTAGCTCCATTTATCCTCTCTCTCTGTCTCTTTGTGTCGTCGTGTAGACAAGTGACAAGTAGCATATTTTGGTCCTAATAAAGCAATTTGCACAGCTTTATACGTTGAAAATAATTGCTAGTTTTCTGCATGATTTCATCCCATGATTTCCACAAAACAAAAAATTGTTTATTTAATTTTTTTTTTTAGTAAGAAAAGAGCATTTGAAATATCTTCAGGTGGAATGAAACCGGGTAATACGTACCGACCAATAACTTAACATTAATTAAAAGTTCATTGGAGCATTTACTTCACGTTCAAGAGTCGATTCCAATTTTCATGACTTATTGCAATAATTGTAGTGTTAGTTTTCTTGCTGTAAAATATTGTTGGCGTGATACTTTTTTGACCAAAATTCGTGACATTTTTATCTGCAGTTTGAATGGGAATCGAACCCGGAGTGCTAATGTAACGAGAGTGAGTAACATTTGTTCAGCATCTTTGAGGTGATGTTTCACAAAAACAGCGTTACAAAATTTTTTTTTTCTCTGACCACCATATAACATAGATAACCATTATGAATTCAATCAGGCTGTTCTGCTAAAGGGACAAGAGTAAGGAAAGGAAGTACCTAAGGGTTGTTCAATAAAAAAACTTTGTTTTACGTGGAATAATCTGTCTTTGGTTTAAAATTTTACATCTCATTCCAATAGTATATATCAATTACATAAAATAATTTTGTTTAATAAATTATATATTTACAAGGGTTTTCATAAATATTAAAATAAATTGTATTAATGTCGAATTAATTATCCATTCATCAATAAAATTTATTTTGTTTATTGGCTCGATAAAAACATGGAGTAAGCTTTTTCCCTTGGCGCACTAGTCATATTACGAACCAAAATTTGATTTAAACACACAAGAATAATAGTAAAGATAACATAGGAACATTACGATTTTGTAATGGAAAAATTTAGATCAAGGAAAAATCAGTAAATTTTACATTAAAATTAATAAATGAATTATATATCACAGACATTGTTAGCGAAATCATCGATTATATTCAATGTTTATCTTTTGATAGAAACTCATTAAGATAAAATGGCAGAAGGCAAAATATTAAGTAAATTTGAATTAATTTAAAAAAACACCTGCGCACAGCCCATACAAAACGAAGTCGAGAGTTCAATACAATACAATGATTCGAGTTAGTCCTTTCTGCTTGGACTTTCCTCAGCTGCCAGTGTTTCCTAAGGCTGTATATACCGTGTTATATTATTTAATATGTATATTATCAGTTAGATGCAAGCGAGTATTTTCAGGGGTTTAATCGAGGAAGCAATTGAGAATAATACTTTAAATTGGTCTAAATAAAGCAGCCATATAAATACTGATTAGCGTTTATGGGATATTAATCGAATATTACATATAAAATAAATAACCTAGTAATAATTTATTTAAATAACATCTCTAAAACTATCTTAAAAGCGAACAACTTATATTTCAATATAAAAAATCGTTGAATTTATAAATTAATCAATAAATAAAATTAATACAATCCATAAAAAATGAAATCAAATTTATAATAATTATGGCCATGTTTCGATGTTTTAGTAGGAGATTGACTAAACATATAATTATATTTAAAATACTTCAATTTGTCTATCGTAAATTACCAGTTATCTAAGTGTTGATGAGACCTGAGTTCGTTTTCATTCAGGAGGGAGTCCTTAGGTCTATTCAGGTCTCATCAACTAAGTACTGCGTTTTAAAACGAGTATGGCAAAAAATGGCTCAACAGTCTAAGAAGTAAAACAAGTTTCCGAACGACACAGTCCATTCACAATTTTAATAAATATCTACACTAAGGCATAATCTATTACCGTCAAAAGCTTTCTTTTGAAATGGATGCCTTAATCAGTACACACATGAAATCTTAAGTAGCATTTCGATACATTTGTTATAACATCGATTCACAATAACACTACATACGTCAATTAGTTTAAGTCTGCAACCCAACCATCGTTTCAAGATAATCCAAGATTAAAAGCTCTCTTCCTGCAAAATTCACACAATAGTCAATCAACAACGATCGAGCGGTATGCTAGTATATTATTATTTTACGGATCTAACATGGAAATAGATTTGAAAACTTTAATGACACCCAACATAGAATTTAACACCAGCATTTCTGCTAAAATATCTACAATATGTATTTACAGCTACGTTTCATAACATGACACGTATATTTTTATATAAGACACAGTTATAGTAACTTTAAGTCGAATCGGAATATCAACAAACTCTTTATAAGATTGGGAGAGGTATTCGAATCAGTTCTAATTATTTAACTATCATTGTAGCACGATACACGTTTTTTTACATCTACACAACATCAACGGTGCGAGTTAAATTATAACCCTTATTATTGTACGTACTCGTTTTAAAAAGGGTTGTCCATTTAAATAAGCAAAAACCAAAATAAAATGAATTGCATTGCAAGCAAATCAAATGAATACAGTCCCAAAATTATACAGAATGAGGAGAAGTTGTCAAAAACAATGTGGGGAATATTTTACAATGGGAATTTCGGTTATTGTCATTGGACCAATCCGTGGAGATGGAACAGTCCAAAAAGTTCAATTTAAAACTGAGAGAAGCATGATTGTGTTATAAATCAGCCTAGTTTCTTGTTGTTTTCAAATCTGGCATTCTGGATGTAGTCACATCAAGAGGAGAGAAACTGAGCCTTTTTTCTTCGATGGATGATTTAAGGCATTTTGGAACTGTAGAATTCGAAGACCTTGATGACGTACTCCAGAGCATTCATGTAATCTCTGTAGATGAACCAGTCACGCAGGTTCCTGTAGGAGTCGTCCAGATTACGGAACTCGTCCTTCATGATGTCGCGAGTGATGTCTGGACGGCGCTCTGCATTGCGCTCAATGATGGCAACCTGTAGAAAAAATAACAATAACGTTAGTAGATTGTCAAAAGATCAAGAATATTTGTGAATTATCGAAAAACAACACTTCAAAAATGTTTGAGAGTGGATTAAATCAGACGTAAAGCGGATTGGAGAGAAAATCAAGTAGATCACATTACCTAACTGCGCAAATAATATGACAAAAACAAACTCGTTAAAGATAATTACCTGAATTTCGCAAAGCACAGCGCGCAGTTTGTACTCGGCTCCAGTGAAAAGGTCTTTGAATGGAGATGCGTTGTTGCGCTGATCCCTGGCAACTTGTTCCAGACCCACGGCAAAGGTCTGGAGATATTCGTAGGAGTCAGCTAGAGTTCCATCGAGGTTGTTCTGTAGAAAAATGAGAAATAATGTTAAAGAAAGTCTAAAGAGATTTAATTTTTAATTTTAAATGCAAATATTAGGATGCTTGTCTCGTGTGTACCTCGAAACGATTTCGTTGAATATTTTTGTGATTCCTATTAACTATAGTTTAAGTCCGGCTGTTGCTTCGATAATTGCATTATGATTGCTGGTTATACGCAGACTGGAAAATGACAAGTGTCTGAAGTGGCATTGCGTGACAGAATTAATGAGAAACAAATCGTACAAATGACGGATACAGAGTGGTCATGTTGCATCCAAATGATACTCGGGATGCATGCACCACTCGTTCAAAAAATAAACTAAAAGATACATCCGAAGAGTATTCCAGCCAAGGTTACTGGATGCACACAAATAATAGCGTGATAAGGATGGCGGCGAAAAATTTGCTCCTCAACACTGTTAACCATTGATAGACAAAGTCAAAATTTACATTTCAAAAGTTTGATGCATTCAAAACTGAAGGGAGACGTCTATAATTATTTTTGACGCAGATATGATGATAGAGATCGTCATATACCATCAAATCGTCTAGCACTGCACGCAAACCTCGCAGACAACAAATTAAAGTTTCCCAAAATGCTTCACGCCACAGTCATTCGGCATATGCACCTACATAAGTGAGACTAGAGATTTTGCGGAATGCAAACTGTTAATCGGTCCCGAATTTATCTCTGATATTCGTCACGCCATTAAAGTTATATTGGTATCACAGCCAAGGTCAAATTAAGTCAGGTCAAAGCCTTGTGCCATACAGCCCGGGGCAAGGATCACCCTCCACTTTTGTGCTTCTTTATGTTCCCCAGAGACAAAAAATGATTACATCTATTGCCCGAATATCATATTAAGCATTAGAGAGGCTGCCATTCTTTTAGTTATAATGATTAGATTATCTAGTTTCGTATATTGACGTAGATTTGGGATAAAATGATAAAAACTAATTACCTCAATTTTTTTAAGGTGATCGGCTGGCACTTCTTCTCCCAAAACTTTCGGGATCTTCTCGTGGCTTGGCAACCAGTCGTAGTGTTGCTGCTTCCACGACTTGTGATGTTCATCGTAGTCAACTTTGAAGGTCTTCTTAACCTGTAACAAGGAAAACAATACATTAGTTTCAAATATTCTAGTAAGCGATAATTGGTCTTTCCAGGCAGGCCCGTCCCATTTTATCAAGAAACTGTGAATAATAATATTTCTTTCGATTCCTCGGAAATTTGGTTAGAAAACTTTCAGATTACTGACTTCGGTGAAAAGTAATCAACAGATTGAACCTTGGCAGCAATTTGCCAATTTGTAAAGTATGGTTCACTCAGATGACTAACGCTTTTCCGCTAAAAGAGTAAAACAATATCCAGCAGACAAGCGTGACTATCGCTGAACTTTTGCAGATTAATTTACTGATGCACTTTATGTGATTCCAATGCGTCAACGCTAGACGCCAGTTAAATTATCGTCGAGGTATACAATGGGAATTGTCACAAAATATATACGTATTAAAAACTATCCGTGAAATATATAAGTTTTTATTTGTTACGTGTGCAAAAAATACTTGTTTTGTACCAGCGTGTTAATACAACAATTCATCACTTAATATAATTGATTTCACGGTGCACGTTAGGAATGAATGTAGGTAGATACCTCTACAGTGACACGATAAAAAAAGGTAAGGATATCAAACGCTCATATAATATCGCCTAAGGCTTCGAGCACCGTCAGTTTCCGAGAAAAATCCGTCGATTTCAAACGAAACGGGCTCGAATTAAGAATCAAGTCTCCGGTCGAGGAAGAAGGTCGCGGCCATACGTAACATTACACAACAAAATAAACACTTCAAATATTATTGTTTGAAGTGTGTACCGTGCGTTAAGCGCTTTTTTGTTTCAGTTTCCTAAAACCGTGAAAATAATAAACATAGGCCATGTGACCCAAAGCTACTCACGCCAAGCTTTCGAGACAATTCACGTGAAAAGCGAATAGCCGCTATTATATTGGTGGCGTGTATAGTGACTACGTTACTTGGAAAGTATCGATTGTAGTTTAGTCACTCTCTTTATGATGTCATGGCAGTGGATAGCCGAGAAACGAGGCCTGAAAACGCGATCGGATAGATAAAATCGGTTCGATAGAATCATTAATATTCCCACATACTTTCTTGGCATAGGTCTGGGTGATGTTTTGATTTGATAATTGTTCGATTTGTTGATTATATTGAAGTACGTTAATCAAGTAGGTTTTATAATGTGTGCATTAGTACATACATACTTATTAGCTTCAATAACAACATATAGCATTAATAAAAACTCGTAGGCAGATATTAAATCTTTCTCACTGCCTACCCGATTCGTAATACTAAGTAGCCTGCACGCATTTCATTTAAGTCCAAATTACTAATAGCTAATAACAAACATAGGTACACAAGGTTTTATATTTTAGTCTTTTGTTTTTCTTCTCATTTCCAAGTAAACGATCTACAGGGAATTTCTTACCAGCGTTGTTATCCTTATCGCAGTTCGAAATTCCACAGATAATTTCCAAAGAAACGCCTCAGGCACTACTGTGAACCTGTGAATGGAATTCTCTTGTTCGATTGTGCGTGGGATTTGGTGCCAAGCAGTCTGCCAGCGTCTGGCTGATAAATACAATGTTTTGCTCATACGATTATCTCTATTGCAACTCAATGAAATTCCAAACGAGCGACAAACACTTTTCCACGAAGAACTCCACCACATTTAAATCTGATATAGAATGATACATTTTCGTGAACGAACTATTGTTTATACTTGGGTCTTATTACGAGCAAATTGTAATTATTTAATAAAGTTTGTTGTGAATGACCCGACGTGATCGTGTGTGGTATTAAAATCGCTTTCTCAAGACAATTCAGAGTTCCGAATGGAATTCCTCCCGTCAGCAATTTGGTGTCGGCTGTTAACACCTGCAACTGGAAATATTGTAACACCGTGGCAGAACGTTTGTCTAAATTGCCATCTTTGAAGTAGGTACTTAATGACGAGATTGTTGATTGCGAATTTACTGTCGATAACTGCGCTTTATATTTATGAGCATGTACACGTGCTTTAGTAATTTTATGTATTATTAATACCTTTGCAATAAAACATGAAAACTTTAACCTTATGTATCTATTGATGATCTGCAGTTTCTGCTATAAAATGAGAGTTTTTTCTTCGTATTACATAATATTATACTGCGACTCCACAACTTGTTTAGACGATAAAGAACTTCTAAATTAGTCATCCAAATGCCAAATAATAAATCATTAATAATAAATAACAATATTATTATGTTCGCACTCGACAAATTGTTACTGCACAAACAAGATATTAAAATAAAATATTTACTTCTAATCAATAGCGAGTGGTGCGATGAATCGTTTTATCAACAACAATTATGCAGTGTTTATATTTTGGTGCCGGGGTATAGAACAGAATATATGAAGAGATAAGAGCCCGTGTTTGTCGTTCGATCTGCCAGACGCAATGTCGCCATGAGATTCGCGGCACACAAACACTCAGACACACTCTCACACACACCACCGCCCGAGACGGCGATAGATCAGTATTTCATCCGACATACCAATATTCATATCACATCATGATACAAGCAGTGCTCAAGTTGGATCATTGAGTAGCCTTATCGTTTCTTACTCATACTAATAACAGGCACCGTTCCTATAAATCCACCTTACAATGTGAAGATGTTTGATTGATTTGTGCAGTGACTAATGAGCAACATTCCTCGAGATATGGTTTACTTGTAAGAATATAATATCAAGACAGCTATTTTCTAGATTAAAACAATAAGATAAAACAAACGCGTTCTTTTATGCGTTCAAGCTTGGCTTTTGTTTATTTTAAATTACATACATCATTGAAGTTATCGTAATATATGCTTTAAAAGACTGGAGTTACTAAAGATTGCAACAAAGTAGTCAGTTTTTTACTATGGGAACGGATGCGTTAATATTTGATCGCGACGACTTGTGCATTGTGCAGGCGATATAAAAAAATTCGCAAGTGCAATCCCACGAAATATAAGATAAAGATAATAATCTATAAATACGCCACGATTGACAAGTCAATTTGCGAAATGACAGTTTCCTTTAAAAGTCAGCGCGTGCGGAATATCAAGTAAGTACAAAAGTCTGCAGTCTGTACCTTGGCTGAAAGACTGAACCGTCTTGGGCCGTAGCCGAATATGCCCGAGTCAATGAAGTCAATGATTGCACCCAGCCCGGCCACACGCGATTCCAAAAAAATCAAATAAAGCAGATTAAAGGCGGGCATTGTGGAAAAGATCAACGGGCGTTACGGCGACATAATACCTAAAACAATACATGTTGGTAATTAGTAGCCCACGTACATGTGAACTTGCTCGCGAGCCGGTGATTATTCGCGAATGCGTCACCAAGCAGCGTGTACCACATTACAGCGAGATGAAGTGCATCATTCATTATTCATGCAAGAGGATCTATACACTGGCAGCCAGTCAGCCTGTTTCCACGTTGGAAATCCCCACGAGTTCAGCAAACCAATCGTTCGGAGAGAAGCCTAGGTATATTTAATTTTCCCACCTGACAAATGATCATAATTCTAACTCGAAACATTAAAAAATACAGAGAAAAACGATAGCAAATTTTGGAGCATGGACAAACTATCAATCAACCGTGAAATTTTCGGTGTTTTTCCAGAGCGTTGTGTATTGTTAATTGTGTATGCTGTCATGTAATGAATGTTAGTTAGTTGTGAGCTGTTGGGGGGTTTGTTCGAGCTAATGGAACGGTTAACATTTATTGGACAATAGAAGCGGGAATCACGTTAGAAGGACACGGCGTTACATCCTTCGCTACGCGGATAGGAAGCTCATTATCTTTTCGGATATCTTAACGTCCGCGCGACGTGCCGAGATGTGGTTGGGAAAGAGGAAAGACGAAATAATTTGAAATTACTGCGGCTAGCCTCAGCCCATTGAATTAAATAGAAATCATTAAAATGGACGGAGCCAGCGCGTCACAGCGAGGTGATAAAGACAATCCGAAAATTCCTTCACATATGCGCGCTAATATGACAGGTGAATCGTCTTGTAGACCAGCCTACGTACATACATCACACTGTCTGTGTCGGAAGAAGCAGTGCCCCTTCAACATAACATACATGCAAACGGATGTATTTTTTTAGCATTTAATTTATAGTTGAATAAAATATGATGGGACCGAAATAGAACACATCAATGAGTAACGAAACAAGTTTAGATTTAAAAAAAAATCTATTTCAATGAATCATTGAAGTTTATTATTCAGGAGGTGCTTCCAAGTTTAGTGCCAAATCGAATGTCAATTGACCAAAAACATGGACGTCTTGTGATTTGAGTGAGAAATGCAAATAAGAGTCGGTGCGCTATTGATGTTGGATGCACAAGTGAGGTCGATCACGTAAAAAAATCATGTCAATATGTAAACATAATAAATGGCCTGTTTCTTTGGGAGGGTTTCGGATTGGGAATCGCAGTCCAGACTGCGCCTAACCCACGTGGGCGCACGTGCGTCGCATGCGCAATCAGCTGCGGAGGAAGTCGGGGACGATGGGTTAGCTGTTGGCTGCTCGCTGCCACTGCTCACGGCGAGCTGCTACCGACGAATCCCTAGCACAGCGAGCTCTTACTCCACTATCAACATGCATCACTTTCTGCAAGCAACTTACAGTTGCACTTGCACTCCAACAATAAATCCATAACCTCAAGTACCTGTCAGTCAAACGAGCTCTACCACGCTAATGTATCGAAACAGAAACAAAAATAGATCTCTAAATTAGCGCGAGCTATGAGGCATCGGGAGTATTGAATTCACTTCAAATACGTTTCAAACATTTACAGTTTAGTTTTGTTGGAATCAATGTAAGTGAGTTCTCATATTTCTGCGCAATCAAAGAGTTTTAATTACCGTCGGTTTACGTGCTGCAGAAGTAACAGAATTGTGCAAGGCGGAGTGGGTTCACTGCTTTGGTGACTTCCGTTTTGTCGTTCTTTCATTTTTGGACACATTAATCGTTGGCGGGAGGTGTAAATATGATTATAATCCTTAGTCGCTTCCCTTTCTGCTCAACTAGGCGATGTGCGATGGACAAACGGCCGGTACAGGATACTACGGGAAATACTTTTCGGAAGTTAAATATTTCTTATCACTGATCCGGTTTGATTGAACTGATTTGTTCAACCGATCGTCTATTAAATAATATAAATATCTTAGACGTATCATTGTCCGTTTATGAACAAATGTTTATGTGTGTGTTGTTTGAGATAATCCGAGCAGTAACCTGGATTAGATAATAAAATCTTCCAAAAAGGTTTTGAAGTGCCTCGATGTCGATTTGTTGAATCGTCAACAACTTAATTTTGAGTGACAGAATATAGTCGGGATTCCCTATGCCACAACCGCGAAGTGGTGAGGCAGAGAATACTGATGGCATTGCCTATGTAGAATCTAAAACGAGGCGAGAGTTTAAATAGTAACATCAAGTCACCGAACAACTGTAACGTATCATTCGCTCGACGTCTTCCGAAACACCTGTACTAAGATAGTCGCTTTTCCCCGCAGTGCCCGACGGCTCTACCGTATTCTAACAATAACCCAGTTGGACCTTCAACACTCGCGGATCCGTAGAAATTCGGCCAAAACTCCAACAAGTGAGTCACAACAACTGGTGGCTGAGTAACGGCTACGGTGACCTCAACTGAACGGAGTCAATCAATATGGTATCATTGTGTAATACTCTTTCGAACCGATTGAGTTAGCTTTGCTGTCAACACGCCTGTTTTTTTATTGGAAGCATTAGCAATTTAAAAATCTGCGTTGGTTGATATGTAACGAAGAAGACATTTAAAAATTTGTTAAAATCATATCAGTGCACGGTTGTGACAAATTAATGTTCTGGGTTTGTCTTTAACACGGTATGCAAATACAAACATCGCGTGCATACAAATTTAAAACGCGGAAGTACATACTAACTAATTTTAGCTAAGGTACAAGATTCTATTACTTTATAGCTATTTTCTCCCAGCTTTCTAAAATGAATTAAATGACGAATTAGATCCATACGAGTCATTGCAAAATGATTTCAAATGTGTATAACTGTACCTTGACAATATCTTGTAATGTATATTTGTGCAGGGGATCTCGGAATAAAGCTGTGGCCGGGGAATTAGGATGAATTCCGAAGTTTCGGTCTGGACAGGACAAGACGCAATAATTAACGGAAAGGAAGCGACTCGCGACCGGATGCGACCGGTGAGAGAAGATAATACCTCGTCTTCCATCCGATGAAGCGAGACGGCCACTGCCTAGACGCCTTGGCCAGGTGCCCAGGTGGGAGAGGGACGGCGGAGCGGCTCACGCAAATTAGACGCGATATTATTCAATAGACGGCCGCTGAAACGACCATTGTGTGTCTGACTCGGGCTCCTGCGCGTAAAAACTTTTATGAATGAACCGGCCGGTAAACATTGCGGACGCGTTTGGCATCACCTGAAGACACGGCTAATTATGTGTCAGTGGTTTACATTTTGGCGGGAATGCTCCCACATTATCTGGTCATGCAGAAACCTGGACTTTCAACGCTAACATATAAGGGCAATAAAAGGGCACTTACATAGTCTACTTTGTTTCGGTCAGCTTCCGACAAGGCATTCTTGGCTTGGACGACAATTTGATTCAGCAGTTCCTTGTCGCTCACGTTTGGTATTTCGGCATCCTGAAATTAAGACAACACAAATCAGTGACAGCCATAGCGAAACAGAGAAGTGAAGTGACAATAATGAACGAGAATAAATAAATAAACGAGATTTGTCGTTATGAACATAGAGGAACATAGTCAACTAAGGGGGAACAATTCAATTCATCAACCCAGATGTATATCTTGCAAATTTATTGGTGATTTTTTGTAAAGATTTAACAATAAACAAATTATGTCTTTTCTATCGACATAGCATATTGATATTGACCGTTACGCCGCATTTTTTACATCACAGTTCAGCTGTTGTTGGCGAGTTTATAGTTGTGTGAATTCAAGTATTCTGCAACTTGTTGGGACAAGCCGCGGTCGTGTTTTTACTCCCGTGGAAGCTGTGAGGTCGCTTTGAGACAGATCACAGCGGAGATAAAAACTAGCACTTTGAACATCTAATGAACCATTCAGAAAACGAATGTCTCACTCAAAATTTCACCAGACAATGCAGGAATTTTTCAACAGCCTTCGTTTCAAGTGATTCTAGTTACGCAGAGAAAGAAAAAAATCCAAAAATTACACGTTCTTTCTACATTTTCAGAAACCTTTCACAAAACGATTGAACTGAAAATGATGTTTTCAGTGCAATGTTATGTGGGGGTATATAAATCATAGTTTAAGGAATAATTGTACCAGTTTGAAGATGGCCTTAATAGGTTGTAACCAGAAATAAATTAAGTAGAACTTTAAAATATTATATTTGTGTTATGTAGCAGGGCTTTTTTTTATTAACAGTTTTTGTTAACAACATAACAACATTCAATATAAGCAATGTTTAGAGTTTAGAGTCTGAACGGTGGTCTCTCAAAAGTTTGATGCTGAGAGCAAATTCCATACTGCAACAGTGCAATAAGTTATGAAAGTATTTTCGGACCATACCGATTTGTGATCCTGCGAGCTCTTGGTTGTACTATTTAAGTGCTTTAGTGTTTTGAAAGTTATTTTAATTCTAATCAACAAATTGAATGGTGTCCATACCTGTGGCATCAGATCTTCGGCACCAATTCCACAAGGGTTGATCCACAGGGCGGCTCCGTTCTGAACCTCCATTTTGCCGGATTTCGGGGGACTGAGGGCGGGGTGACGAGTGGGGGCCGCCCTTACGCAGGCAGATTGCATCAACCCCAGGAGACACCCCCACAAGATGACCTCGCTTAGCTCTGCAAAAAACACACAAATAATTTTTAAAAAAGCCGATTATTTGATGATGATAGAAGAGTAGTAAATCACTTTTCAGAAGATTTTTATAGATGGAAGATAAAGTTCACCTATCGATTCAATAACGTCAATGGTAGAGAGAGAGGAGTAACGAGAAAGAGAAGTAGAGGTTATAAAATGAGTTGCCAGTCTAAACAGAAATGTGGCTTTGGAAGAATGAGAGATGCCAAGGATCAACAAAAATGGTGGGATACTAGAGTCCTATGTTTAAAGTTGGAAGTCGGAAAGCTTATAAAGAAGAGTAACAAGTCTTATTACGATTTTAATACATTTAGATAAGTTGTTTGTAACTTAACCTAACAGTAGAAAGACAAAAAATCTTTAAAATGTATTCAACTTCGATAAATAATTCATCACAAGTTGCGGTTAGGGTCTCTAAGGCTAACAATACCACGACCCGAGATGTGTCAGATTTTAAAATAGGGTTAAAAAATCGTTAATCTAAACGCGAAGGCGGTATCTAAAAAGAACCGAAAACAATATTTAAGATTCCAAACAAATAATGTACCAATTAAGACATCACCTTGTTAAGCGGTCGGAAATATACCATTGCAATTAGCGCCACCACACTGTAAACTTTGAGGGGTTCTATGTTAAGTGAGGACTACCACAGGGCTACCACAAATGAAGAAAAAAAAAAATAAAAAAAAATTATTTATACAAGTTTACGACTAGAGAACGATAGATATCGATCATTAAAAAACTTTTTTTTAAATTATTCGTTTTTGTTTTATTTATTTGTTAATGTTTTCTCAGCCCTGAGGTAGGCTGCGGTTGTAGTCCCCTCTCGTCCCAGAGGGTCTAATCGTCTTATTAAACCGTGTAAAACAAATCGACAGGCGGTGGGCGCCTTGTGCACTAAATTCTCCCAACAAGAGAAGAGGAACAGAGGTGCCGTATGTCTTTTATTACCCTTTTTTTATTAAAGTCAAACAACCAAATAGCCCGAGAGGTCGGAATAGAAAACAAAGGATTACGCAACTTGATGATGGTGTAAATGGTTATTGTGTTATTATTTGTTGTAAATCGATTGAATAGAAACTGCCTTAACAGCTAATAAACATGACATTATTAAATTGAGCTAAAATTATCGACAAAAACACCATGTTTTTTTAGAACAAGTTTTCATTGCATAATCAACGAACATCCCACGGTATCATTTACCTCTAAATCATGTAAAAATACACAGAAGAAATATTCAGTAATTTGTATATTGATGATTCTTATCTTAGTAAAACATCTAATCTTTTAAAATTTCTTGGTAATAATTGTGTTTTAAACGTTAGACGTTGAGTTGCTATGTCATAAATCTAAACTTTGTGAGATGCGTGAGATAATTTACAGGGCAATCTGTTCCTTATCACACTAATAATTTAAAGGAAGTATTTGTACAATCAATTATTATTATTGTGTTGAGATGAGAAAATCAAACACCGGTCCGGTCGGCCGCAGGTAAGGGTCCAACACTAAGATGCCGCGGGGTAACACACACCCGACTGTAAAAAGACGAATCGTGTAAAATGTCAATCCTAAAAGATAAAAGAGCACCTACACGAAAATTCTAAAACACGTTAATAACAAACAACAAAAAAACGTTTCCTATTTTTAAATCTCCCACAATTGGGTAAGTTTTATAAAAGGCTAAAATTTTTTGAACAAAGTTGTGAATTTACTATTGCATTTAAGTACACAATTTTTGCAAATAATTTTGAGTGTTTGCTGAGAAATTATTGGTGTTTAATAAAGAGAGAGCATAACAAAATTAAAACTAATTTCTTAAATTTTTACTTGACACAAATTGTATAAAGCAAAAGATGTCAAATTAAATTATAACATAATAAAAACGAATTTGACACAGTTCACTTACAAGTCAGCACTAAATATCAACCCGTAATCATAAAAAAAGACAATGACCACATCTGTCGTAAGACGTATCTCGTATTGTTCTCTTTTTATCGTGAAAACATCAATAAGCTTAACGGTCATAAAATTATGATTCTTTTATCTCCTTTAGCGTCTCGATCAGAAACCTCTACAAAAAATGCATGTGGGACCTCCTGCGTCAAGCAAACAGGGCTGGTGATCTCTCGTCACTAATATGTTTTTAAAGATCAAAATAACTGGACTTGATAATCACTAATAATTAATACCAAAAATTGTAATTCATTTAGTTATTTAGGTGTCAAGTATTCTCGTACAAAGTATATATAAAATGTTGTTTTGAGTTGTGAAACGAGTTGATTGAATAAACAAGCATTGTGTTATTTCACTACATATTCATCAAAAAAAATCCTAGTATATTTGCGGCACGTTTCAGAGTAGAAGATACTGTCAGTTTTTCTCTGGTGTAAGACCACCTTTTAGAATTGAAACGTTGTGTGAGCCGTGTTTGGTGACCAGATCTGAAAAGCCAGGTTACTTCGCCACCTTCCTCTTTCCCATCTCCATCCCCTCCCTACCACATTCAGCCTCACTGGCTGGCAGACTGATATTAACATATTTTACACCCCTAGCTAGCATCAATAGTCAACATAGTACATTGCGACAAAGCACGACCTCACCGAAGAAGAATCCTTTAAGTATAAAAAAATATACTCGATTCATAAAGCGATCAGAAAGATGCTAAACTAATAAGTTACACCTATCGTAAAATTTAAGAACAATGATGGTCCTGGAATAATGATGGGAACCCTAGATGTTTTGTACCGGAGTCGATAATATATTTAGTTTTATAGTACATAACGTCGAACTTAAGTGGTAACCTTGCAAATTATTACTGAATAAAGTAATAATAATTTCATGACTAGTGGTCTTAAATTTTTATGTAATAAAAGCTGATTTTTATCAAAATTATGAATGTTGGTTGTTGAGACAGATAAATCACAAAGTAATTAAAATTTAACGTTTTCCATTCAACATTACGGATGTACATATAAAAAGGAATAGTGCGCTTTTTTCTTCTTGCAGAATTATCTACAGATTAAAAATTAAATTAACGATCGCTATCGCGCGTACCTATGCAGAGCTATTTAAATTGAAAAAAAGGTGATTGAAAACGATAAATAGATCGAGTTGCTACTAGACAAAGCAGAACTTCTTAAAATGGAATTCGCACAGTCAGAATAAATCCCTACCACATACAGCCTTCGGATGTGAAAAAAATCTAAGTGGATAAACATTAAGAGTAATGCACTCGATCTTAATACGAGGGCGGCTTTTCTTTGTCAACAATTAATCGTGTAAAATGATTCCACATTCTTCACATGAAAGCCAAAAATATTCTCCTGTGAACTTTATCGTTTAGTGTCATGTATCATTGCAGATTATTGTTCTTATTTTATGTGATTTATTTATTTTTTATGATTTTTGATTATATACATAATGAGACAATTCAAGCTGAAATATCGCGGGAATACAAGCGATAGCTGTATCAGTTAGCCCGACAGAAGAATGCAACAACTTTAACAGAAGTTCGATCCGCATTTCGATGCGTTTCGACTACATTTCCCGGGACAAATGAAACGGCGACTCGCCTTTTTCACCATCCGCTTAAAAAACGACATCTCGATCTACGTTTGTGTTAGTGCAATACGTCATGCGCGGGATACCGATCTCTCAAATGTATATCGTAATTAATTTAATGATCGTTTTTAATTGCCAATTCGTATTCCACTGCAGACGGGCTCAATTTTAAGAAAATACCAACAAGTCATGCAACAGTATCGACTCGAATACTTCCCGGTCTCAACGTTACCTACCTGTTCAGTATCTACTGGGATATAGCTGCATTACAATTTATAATACGCACGTACCCTATCTGTATTGAATATTTTACTGATGAAACTAAGTGAATTTGTTCGCTGCAACTTCAAAAGATAATTTATTAAGAGGTGAGAAATGTGATTGATTTTGATACCTTCATGATGGTAGGATATTGAGTTGGTGCAATATTAAATGCACTCTGCTGTCAGACCAGATGGAGTATGCAAGTAAAAAGGTTCTCTGGCAATAAAGAATTTTATTGTAGCCTCTTCGCATTGCCGCTAGTAACTAGTGAATACTTAGTCCGCAGTAAAATGCTTGAAAAATTGCCTAGTTATGCCTACCTGAAAAAGGGTGAAGAGGAATCGCGCGCAGACCGCCGGGCTAGCGTGAGAATATGATCCGTCGTTACACTTATATTTTCAAACCGGGAGAGCGGCATTATCTCTCGGGTAGTTAGCAGTTGAAGTAGTTAGTACTTAGCGGCGAAGGATAGTCAGATGGTGGATAGCTGGATAGCCCACACGCGGTCATCTAGCCGCGGCAAAAAGCTCGCATTGCTGCAAACGCGGAATGCGGAGTATGCACCGCTAAACGGAGACCGCCACAGCCACCGGCCGAGAACGCTCGGTGGCGGGCCCTCAGGAAGGCGAAAAAACCGCGGCTAGATGAGATGAATGTCAGGCCGTGAAAAACCAACAAGAGAGCCAGATAATTATTGATAATACGGCTGTCATTGCACTCGGCTAATTAGATAAGTGCATGCTTTGCCATCAGGCATTTAGCAGTTCCGCTGAAAAGTTATATCAATTAAACTGGTAATTAACACAGTTTTATCATAATTACAGACAGCTTTTTACACGGAACGCTTCTCGGAGACATTCAACTCTTCCACTAAATCTAACCTAACCTAACCAAGATGTAATTACAATACATATTTTCTATTATCTCGTATTATTCAAAGGGTAAAACCAGACAGATGGGTGACTTTCAGTTGTGCTGAAAATTCGGCGGTTACGGATCTAACCGTGCGTTGATATCTCCGCGGTTACCTCATAATATTGCAGTCTACTGAGTCACAAATAATTACGTAGGTAACGTTTGCCGGAATGAAATCACGATGGAAAACAGTTCCGACATAATATTTACAAATGTTATCGTGAAGCATCGTATATAATAATTTATGTGCGTGAGCAATAAAATGTAGTTATGTATGGGAAGTAAACTAATGTGAAAAATATTTTGATGGATAACACAACTTGTTTTTACTATCATTAAATCAGGTACATAGTTATAAAAAGAACACATGATTACTATCTATCATTCATTAATTTATAAGTACCTGCTTAGGTAGGTACTTATAAAATGAATCGAGTTAAAGATAAGATAAAAATATTGCATATTACGAAATGCCAATTTCACATATTTCTCCTGCACCTGTTAAATTGCGCGGGGACATTGCGTGACAACATCAATTCAAATGGTACATATTAATACAATTGAATGGAAGCACTTACTTGGACAATAGAATTTTAAACTTTTATGACTGGATCTTTTCGTGCTGGTGGAACTCCTGGCAGAACTTGACTTAAAACTACTACAACTCGCGGAAAACCGTCCATCTTCAGTCGTGCTTTCTGGTGCTTGCGATTGTCTACAGCATTCTGCTGGAGATGAGGAACTCGAAGGGCAACAGCTTGCGGAGTCGAAGATCGAGTTGGCGGTTGAGTATTCTTGGTTATCACAGGTGAGTGCATTCTTTCTCCTGCCCTCTAGGGCTCTCGTTGGGGCGGATTCAACGGGCGCTGTGAGACGGAGAGTGACTTGACCCAGATCTCTCTTGTTCTCTCCGCGGGCCTTGGCCGTGGTGAGGGCGGTCCTCTGCTCTCGGCACAGCATCCCGGGTAGGTGGGCAAAGTCGCACCCCCTGCAGCCTACACTCAGTGGCGGGTCGCCTTCGAACGTCGAACACCCCATCGCGAAACTTTTATTTTAAAATTCAAACAAATACGATAAAAAATAACGATAAAACATTTATCGCACTTGATTACAAAAATACAAATAATCACAGAAATGTTTGTTTTAATATTAAGTACAATAATTATTAACACTGGATTCAGACTTTATAATGTTTTTTTTTTAATTTTAGCACAGATTGTTTTTTTTTTTTTAACTGTCACTGTTATACGATGCAATACGAAACGTCAAAAAAATATTCAGAGTGGTTGTTTTAGTGATGTTTTGTGTTTGCTATGCGCTCGCGGCTCGTGTCCTACTGTGACGGTGTCGAGACGTCAACTGAGTGTTGGTCGGACCGGGCTCGCGGGATAATCTCGGCGCCCCCCCTCTCGGGCCCACGTGGGCCGGCGGTGACGAATCCCTCGGGGGGATTTCCCCCGGCGACCAATCGCCGGCCGGTGGGAGGGGCGCCGGCTTCATTCATGCCGCCGAGAGCTTTTTGCCACTCGCCCGCCCGCCATCTTACAACATGGCGGGGTCCGTGGAGGCCTCCGAAGAGGTCTCCGAGATGAACCTCACTGATTCGCGTATTCATATATTGGTTCGCATCGGCTGCAAAGACAGATTCGCATACCTAAACACAATCGGCAGATTCGACAAATCCTTTAAACTAGGACATTTGACTGAAGCCTGAAGCACATTGAGATTCGTGGTGGTATTCGGAAGTCAAAAGCACTTTGAAAAATTGTCTAATAAATTTGAAATTTTTTTTATAAATTTTCCAAAGGCACATTTTTCTTATAACGGTAGATCCTATCCTAGGTAGGTACTTTTTTCCAACCCCAAAAGATTTTCATTTGCGACATGATTTCCTCATTTTTTTTAACGAAAGAAGTTTAAATACGTTTTAAGATTTACACGGCCAAAAGTATTTTCGTTATTTGTTTTTGGGGTTTTACGCCGTGTGCGCTACCTCCTTCTTTAGCCAACGTTTCGGACAGCATCGCAGTGTCCATCATCAGGGCAGATCCGGTAGATGTGCCGGCACTGCAACGCTGTCCGAAACGTTGGCTAAAGAAGGAGGAAGCGCAACACGGCATAACACCCCAAAAACAAAAAAAAGTAAAAAGTTTGTTTCCTTTTTTATCGACGACATTAGAATCCATCTGCATTTTTTCCAAAACAAATTTTTCTTCAATGCAAGTTTTTTTTTTTTTAAAAGAAACATTCCCGGGTTTCGAATAACCTAGCAATGTTTGAAAATCTCCTACTACCACCACTGAATGCCGAAAATGTTGCTTGTGTTGTGATGGAGGACTTAGCCAGCCGAGGAATCGAACACGCGGCGCTCGGATGGGACCCAAGCGCTATGCCCACTCAACCACTGACCGGTCAGAAGTATCCAATTGTTTATCCATTTAGCGGAGGAATTCCATAGGTTTCTAAAAATATATTTTTTAATATGCAGATTGGTAGATATTATTTATCTTTAATTTGTTTTCCAGTGGCAGAAGAAACCATCTGCAATTTTTTCGCAATAGCAGAAGGTTCCTACTACAGCTTGTGCAATGTGCATCTTAAAAGAATATTTGATATTAATTTACTATCCACTATTCTGACTGATCTTATATCCGGCAAAGCCCTACAAGTACGTGGGGGGTACATATATATATATAAATTATTATTTTTTTTAATTTTAAAAAGAAAGACAAACATTCCCGGGTTACGAATAACCCAACAATGTTTACTACCACCACAGAAAGCCGAAAATGTTACTTGTGTTGTGATGGATATATACCTATATGCAATACCTAATATCATAATATCTAGGTATCCCGTGAGCCATGTTCCAAATATTTCATTTGCTCCACTAATCGATCTTGTATCCCTCCCATAAAATCATTGATATTGCATTTATATCTTCCGTATCACCAGTCAACCAAAATAATTGATCCAGAAACATCA
This sequence comes from Limnephilus marmoratus, assembly GCA_917880885.1. NCBI lineage: Eukaryota > Metazoa > Arthropoda > Insecta > Trichoptera > Limnephilidae > Limnephilus > Limnephilus marmoratus. The sequence goes on from OU862921.1 coordinate 27,894,286, forward strand.
GAAGATTCAAGCGGCAGGTAGCCAATAAATTAGTGCTTCAAGCTATTTATGCAATTTGCCTAGCAAGTTACATGCATTATTCATTATCAGAACCTCCTGAGAAGAAGATTTTTGCATCCCATTATGGCTTTCACCGCAATTTCCGCTTAAATGTCTCTTCTCAAATAATTTGGGCATAAAAAGGCTGTGTACGAGGTACGAGTATATTTATATAATATTTTCATTGAGGTAGTTAGATACCTGTCTAGTTGTGTGGTCTCAACCTCCTAAACAGATGATATCTAGTTAGGAATTATGCATATTTTTTTAACAATGTTTTTAAAAGTGGGTAATATGTTATCATAAATTATTGTAATTACTGACCAGTTTGTGCCATCAAGAAGAGATTGTTCGTAAAATAATAATATTACTGAAAAAAGTTGAAAAAATAACTAGGTTCGTACTAACTTGTTATCACTTACCTAGCCAAATATGTTATATACCTACAAATACAGGTGATCCCTAATCTAATTTTCTACTTCCATAAATATGTCAGAAAGATGAACTTAAACAAATATTTAAAAAATGTCTTTACTGTCGTAATCCAGATTCCAGATAACACTATTCTTTCGCCAAATATCTCAAGTGAGCAATTAACATCATCACTGAACCCTTCTACAGATACTATGTTATTAAGATATTGTCCGCGATAAGATTGTCAAAAAACGTCAACGTCATGAACGCACCTTGTTTAAATTCTTTAGCTAAATTTTCAAACTCAAAAGCATGCGAAATCACGCGTTTGGTTTAAAAATTTATACTTTAATTAAATACTTCAATCGGGCATGTTTCTTTACCTCTTTCTTTAGCCTTTTTAAAAGCCTAGAAAAAAAAGTATCAGACCTAAAAGTTTTGAAGTATATAAAATCCAATTTACGAACATTTTTTCGAATACGGTTTTATTGCATAATATGGCAAATTGAATTCTTTAGATCAGAAAACATTTTAAAATATGTGCTTCAACTTTATAAAATAAAATCAACATGTATTTTGGCAATTTTTCTTCAACCTCATCGCTACCTGAGTGTGTGATTTTATCCGTTTCCAATTCAATGTTACACGTCGAGGTGGATCGCAAAAGAACGCAGAGGATTGCCAGGAATGTGCTAATGTGTCAAGGCTATTTCCTCTTGAAAAATCTTCCCTCCGAAAGCTTGAATAGATAATATTGTCGAACTCGCATAATCGAAAAATATACGAAAACAAGGGGTCCATAAAGTTTTCTCAGAAATGTAGCAAAACAGGAAGCTTAATAGTTTTTTTTTTATATTTAAAACTCGTGCAATCTGCAGATTCTTCTCCGAATACTTTAATAAAGTTTTCCCACCTACGTCATTAAAAATCAGCCTTCTCAAAAGTTTTCCTATGATACTAAGCATCACCTTGCAGCTCTTGGCGATGCTGTTAAAAAATGGAAGAAAATTCCAGAGCTGGGCTATTGAGCATCACCGTGAAACCATCTGCAATATAGTGCCTACCTACCTAAATAGAGATTTTTTCATATTATATTAAAATGGTTTTATTATGTGATGTTAATGAAGGTATGAGTTATGTAAATATATACAACTGAGATAAAAAATAATAAATATATGTATGAACTGTATGTGTGTAGGTGCTACATATGAGAACAATTAAATACCTACAATAAGTACTAGGGAAGTCCTTAACAAGAAAACTTCTGTGAAATGCGGAAAACGTACCTTCCAAACAATATGATAATCATACCTTTTACCGTGAAACAGGAACGTTATGTGCTTTACCATTGACGTAGGCTTAAACCAAGTTCAAATAAATCGTAAAGTCATTTCCAGTTTACGTACATCAAAATGATATGTCATTTTAGGTACATTGTCGATGCATTCCTTCAGATAATATTGACCAACGTACGACATATTCTCGGTTCTGAGGCCCAAAACACCTGGTTTTGCAACTGATAAGGAGTACTTACGATCAGTCTACTTATCTTAAATGATTCATTATTAATACGTCAAAACGCAGTTAAATGGCGGCAGTTTTATATTTGATTATTTGCTTGATTCATATAAGATACAAATGGAATTTGAGAGTGTCTTAACTTAACATAATACTTGTGATAACGATATTTAATTATTTATTATGTTTTATGAACGCTTCAAAATATAATAATATTGTGGGTAGATGACAAAAGGGAAAAATTGAGTGAATTAATAGGTATTATGTGATACTGTAAGAAGTCGGTAGAATGATTGGCCTTGCTTATTATGACAAGTGATGGATAGATGCTCTAGTATCGCCCTGGTGATAGACCATCATTCAGAAATGAAGCGTTCCTTGAAATTGAAAAGGCGAGTTTAGTGAACAAATCTGAATAGTCAGAACTTCCAAACATTCCTTTTCCCGATCTCGTATTTCTCCCTACTTCTTTCGGTCTCACAATACTTCCCAAAAGGAGATACCGTTTTCCCACAGACTCCAGAGATTCGGAAGTAGTTGGAATTCTTGCGCTGTATTCAAACAATAAAAAACGGTGATTTTATTTTAATTAATTTGCTAAATGACATTTTTTGTATTAACCCCACACAGAAAGCCCATGAGGAAAATAATTTCCCTCGGGGCTTTTTTCGTTAGAGGGTCTGTGGAGGCAGTGTGTAGGGTCTTTTTAAGTAAAGGGGTGAGAGAAAGTTCTGAGAAGCAAAAAGGTATGAGGGGTGCCCAGGAGTGACGGACTTGCGTGAATGCATCCTTCCCGCTGCGGTGCGGTGATCGAGAGAGACCAGCTGGAGAGGTCAAAGGATCTCCCCAAACCGGTCTCTCCAGATCCGGCCCCCACGTAGCTGGTGTTCAGGCGCATCTAAGGCCAAGACCTGATCACACCTCACCTGATGAACCACTTAAGGTGACCTATGGCGGAGGTGTTTGTTATCATTATTTACATTAATTTCAACCGATGATAAATTGGCGCCTGCAAGTCAATGCAACCACTTTAAACTTACTTCCTCAGGAATATAATCTTTTCATTCATAAATTCTTCAGATAAGAACTGCTGAAGAATTATATTCTTTACAGGACATGACGTAAGATAGAGTAAACTTTCGTATCTATTTCTGTGTGTTGTAAAATCCAACTGATTCACTTCCGATAAATATCATACGGTTTCAACCCACCTTACTTCATAATATAAATAAGTCTGGGATGTCATAAAACACACTGTTGATCCGTGACGATACGATAGAACCATCCAGGTAATAAGATAACGATGTGACGTAGAAAAAAACCTACATTAGTATTTCATCATCGCCTGATTTATCTAGTTGTAATCGTAGATTTCATTTCGGTACGTGGAAATGTCGTATTCGCGATTTGATTGTGTGAACGTTTAAAATTTTCTTATCTGTAATGCAGTTACTCTGTTTGTTTACCTGAAGTATTTGGAGCAGGGACGGTGAGTACTGTCGTCATGAAATTTGGTACAGGTTTTTTTCTCTCTGGAGTTTTTAGGTAAATGCTACTTTTTTACCTCGTAATGTCGTTTACCTAATAAAATAATTTTCTGAAGAGCTTTCAGGTTCATAATAAATACGTAAAAGTTAAAAAAATAAACACAATTGTTGAATTTCTGTAACTCCGGCAAAATCGGGTGGTAATATCTAGATTCTTTTGAAGTCTGCATATGATGAGCAGCGCACGTCCACCAGCAGGTCCTCCAGATACTCTCGGCGTGGGCGTCCCCTAGAGTTTGTCCCCTCGGTCATACCCTCCAGAGGCCTTCTTGTCTTATTACATGGCCGATCCATCTTGCGCGCCTTTCGGACAAGGTCCTGAGCAGGTGCCTTCCTCCTTCGATTCTTTGGAGAACCTCCTCATTTGTAATGTGGTCTCTCCAGGAAATTCCTAATAGTCTTCTATAGAACCACATCTCAAAAGCCTCTAGTCTCCGTTTATCTCTTTCAGATAGGCACCATGTTTCGCAGCCGTACATCAAGATACTCCATACATAGGTCTTGATGAGGAGTATTCTCAGTTTTAGGTCTATATTTTTCACTTCAAAAGTGCCGCACATGACAGGGAAGTGTGGAAGAGACGAATAGATGAAAATGCTGCAAACCAATCCCAGGATTGAAACCAGAGAGAGAGATCTAGATTCAATAAAATAATGCATACCCCACAGTGTAATTGATGTTTGGTAAATAATACAAAACGTTATTCGTTTCTCGTCCAGTGTCGCAAATTTCGTGAAAACATACATTTAACTTCACTTCCTATTTTTTTTTAATATTATATTATCATTGCGTGGACATGAGTTCGGGTTAGTATAGGTATGCACGTTTTAATCCTTTTTTAACTTCAGCTCCCTTAGCCTATTTACCTACACTTTTATGGGTCGCCTAAGTAGAATTTTCACGGCTGTATTTTGTAGTACATTATTAGGTCTTTGCAATTTTCTTCAAATCTAACACATCTAGACAGGTATTCTTAGATATAATGATGACTTAAGCTTTCTAAGGACGTTAATAAACACTTCCATGAAGGGTCAAAACAAGGGACGGACATCTTACTGACCTGTGAAGTAACCAACCAACTTCCTTGTAATTTTTGCACCTAGGAACATTGGTAACGCCTTTAATAGTCCATCAAAGGCACAGGCTTATTACAGGTTTCAGCTACCGAGAACTAAAGCAATTTGCTCTAACTGTAAAGGTAATTATTTTGACAAGGAGCTTGTTCTGCTAGGTACCGATTAAAATGTTTAAAACGTATTTGTTGTGTTCTCTGGGACATAAATTGAGATTCTTTCATTCATAAGATTTTTAGAATAAGATTTTTTTAAAGCTTAATTTAACGAAGTAGGGAAGATCGGATGTCCTCAGTGTTCAGAAATCAAAATTTAAGTCGACACTATACCCTATAATATATTCAGAATCTTAACGACGTAAGTAAAGAAGCCGTGTATACAAATGCGACTCCTACTGTCGAATTTGCCCAATCAAAGAAAATAAGAAGAAGAAAAATAATGTGGGAATCTTAACGACTTACAAAGGTAAGTGAAGAAAGCGTGTAAACAAATATACGCCCGCCGCACGGCGTATTGGACGGACGTACGGTCAAATTCACCCCAGCAGACCTAGAGATTCGACCTTTCCGCCGGGTTCATTTTAATTAATTCTGAAGAACGTGTTACTAATATTTAAGATGTTTAAATGAATACCTCCCGAAGTTATTAATTTATCGTCTAGAAAAATAAAATCTGGTGCTCACCGCTAGCTTTAGTTGTACAACGTGTTACGATTTTTTAAGGCGTTATACGTTAAAAAAATGATAGCAACGTATATATAACTCCCATCCCTTGTGAGGCATGGAAATAAAAATGATAATTAAATTACGAATTCGCCGAAATAATTTAAAATGCGAGCCTCGGGCAAACCCCCGATAAACGTGGTTAGGTCTCGCCTTAGTACGAATTTGAAATTTGGTACAGATCTAGATCGGGAGAGAATCGTTGAAGGAGACATTTTGATCTCGCCAGTCCCGTCGACCCATCGCCTTGCACTACGGTGGGAGGGACGTATTCATACTGAACATATAACCCCCAGACTCCTACCAACCCCTCATACCTTTCCCTTTCTAAAATTTCTTCTCCTTCCATTACCCAAGAAGACCCTTCACTCAGTATCCCCAAATGAATGAATCACCCCCTAAGGGAATTTTTTTCCCAAGGCCTTCTGTGTAGAGATATTGTAAAAAAAAATTCAATCCGATTTTAATTATGAGCTCTGGGGTACAGAAGTAAATACCAAATCGTAGAGCTAATTACGAAAGGAGAATCAACATCCTTGAAATGTGAACATGAAAACATATTAGGATGAATTAATCCCTGTTAAAAAATCATGTGAATGAGCATAAAAGCTTTAAATTCTTAATATATGAATCTTCATTTAAAATTAAAATTGAGGCATGAAATTATGATGCTTCTTGCAAAAATGTAATCAACAAATTTCCCAGGACAATCATTGTCAGGTGATAATATGCAAAATGCGTAGCCTACATATCTTAAAGTTGTGATTTTTTTAAACCTTAAGTTAACATTGATGAATCGCGTGTAAAATTAATTACCCATCTAATTTTAACTTGTGACATATCTGCATCTCACTAATGACTTTTTAATGTCTGCCTCAATACCAGGAAAACTCACCCCCTTTCTCTTTTGGCAACATCATTTATACTTTACACCCTTTACAACATCATTTATACTTTAGTAACATCTTTACCCTTTGCATCTAAAACAACTCCCACGTAAAGAGAATGATGTTAGAAAAGTAATTTTATGCTTTCATAACGAGATGCTTTTATAACAAGGAAAAATTATTTCACGTTTAATATCAATCAAGGAATTTTCTTGATAGAATGAAGTATAAATCTCTATGATCGATGTGATGATGACTTAATGAAATTTTTTATCGATTGTATTACAAAAATGACGATTTCGCGAATATTCTCCATGATGCAACTGTCAGCTATGATATAACTCTAATTATAGGTTCCTATGTGTGTTAAGGATACAAATAATAAACTCTCTGATCGCGACGGACTTACCAACCGCAGTTTTCAGTGTAATTCCTCGCACCCATCGCCCTGGGATATTTGATTTAGTAGGCACCGTGTCGACGCTGCCAATTTTGCCGTTCGCTAGTCACAGATCTCGCATTATCGGATATATCAATCTCAGTCAGTCACAATACACAGGAAAAACAATTACCATTAGTAATGAAAGAACTATCACCGAATTAGCGATTATTCTCGGTAAAAAGGATGCAGGTTTGCCATATAAAAAAAATCGTTTGCGTGGTATGACAGTCAGAACAAAAATTTGCATGGAGTATTTTTTAAAATTTAAGTGGAGTATCTACCATACAAGAGTTCCAATAGCCCGGTATGAGTAAGTGGGGGTACCATGGCAGCACCCAGCATTTTTAGAAATGTGAGAATGACGGCCGGCGTAGTGTAGCGGTAATGCGCTTGACTCGCATTCCGAAGGTCGCGGAATCGAATCCCGGCGTGGCAAATAAATTTTATTTGATTAATTTGTGTATTTCACAATTTATTCATTTAAAAATTATGTATAGTATATTTGCGGCACGTTCCAGAGTGGAAGATTCTCTCAGTATCGCCTTGGTGTAAGACCACCATTCAGAATTGAAACGTTGCCTGAAATGGCTTAAGCCGAGTTTGGTGACCAGATCTGAATAGCCAGGTACTTCCCCACCTTCCTCTTTCATATCTCCTTTCCTCCCCATATCTTTAGCCTCACAACATACCCAAATGGGGATGCCATAGTCTCACTGGTTCCAGATGGGAGCAGTTGGGACTCTTGTGCGGTATTCATGTAAAAAAATGTAGGAGATGGGGATAGTAAGGAGACTTGGAAGAAATATGGTTAGTTAGTTTCTACCTATTCCTTTTTTAATTAGCTCCACACAGAAGGCCCTGAGGAAAAAATCCCTCGGGGTCATCTTTGAGGATGCTGTGTGAAGGGTATTTTTATGGAAAAGAAGGAGAGGAAGTTCCGGAAAAGAAAATGGCATGAGGGATGGACAATGTGTTCTGTAGTGACGGACGTATGAATCCACCCTCCCAATCTGGTGCAAGGCGATTAGTCGTGAGAGTTCGGCTGGAGAGGTCAAAAAGTCTTCCTAAGCCAGTCTTCCCCGATCCTACCCACAGAGTACCTAGTAGGGGAAATCGCATCCACCTCCAAAACATAGACAAATCTCACCCCATAAATCTGGGCATATCTGCTAAGTCACCAAACATAACAAACCACTTGGGGCGACCTGTGGCTGAGTTGTTGGTTACCCAATAAATGATCCCCAGGGCGGCGGTAACCATACCCGCCTACCAAATTGAAACTCAACAATAAACATGACTGAAGCCATTATAATAAACGATATTTTTTTGTAGGGCACCGATTTATTTTTGCATCAGGGCGGTACTGAGAGCACCCAATAATTATCGGATTCAACCCTTGAAAGTCTTTGCAAGTCTTTCGAATAGCGATCCGGAGGTCGCGGGTTCAAATTTCGACGTGCGCAGATAATTTTTATTTGATTAATTTGTATTTTCATAATTGACTCATTTAAAATAATAAAAGCTATATTTGCGGCACGTCCCGTAGTGGAAGATTTTTTAAAATTTTAATTTTTTTTAATATGTTTTATATACATATACATGTAATATAATCATGAGTAATTAGGTACATTTTCAGGTTACAATCGGATTAAACTCAAATCATTAAATACTAACATGCAACATTGATTAGAAACAGTATAAACATATATATGTATATAATATATAACCTTTACGAGAGTGTAACTACTCGTGTGTAAAGGGAAGAGAAAATATATATATATATTTTTTTTTGTTTTTAAATTAAAAAAATTAAAATTAAAAATAATAACACATACATTATATACACAAATCAAATGTATAAAAAAAAATATTTTTGATTTTATGTAGTCAGGTTCTAATATCAGAGATACTCTCAGTACCGCCCTAGTATAAGCCACCGTTTAGAATTGAAAAGTTGCTTGAAGTAGTTTTAGCCGTGTTTGGTGACTAGATGTGAATAGCCAAACCTCCAGCCTGACAAACCCTAATTATTAATTAGATACCTAGGCTATGTAACCAACCTGATTAGGTGAACTTTTTTCACTTCAATTTTCTAGATCAAAATAGTATTAGATCAATTAAACTTCGCGCATACTTTCAAAATTATATTTTTTCTGGCGAAATTTATTAAGAAATGCCCACTTGAAATTTCCATTTAAATTCAACTAACGCAAAGTACCTAAGTGCTACATCCGGAATAAGTTTATGGAACCTCATAGAAAATATATTCGTCAACAATAACATTACAAATTATTTGGTTAGCCTTATATTGCCTTTCCTTTCTTCACACCATCCAAAACACACCCCTTAAAAGGTCCACTATTTTTCACAGGTCAACAAATCTGTACTCGACTACTGTTTGAAAGTGTACCTATCCTAACCAATTCCGCAGTCCATTCTACAGTCACAGAACATCTTTATTTTATCACTAAAAGTTGTGGGAGGTCATGCAAACATGTGTTTTGGCAAGATTCAGAAGTGTGTCGCGAAAATCACATAATATTTGATAAATAGCCGAAGATCAAACGCGAGGTAGGAATATGAATGACCATGCTTGGGTACGATATATAAAATTTAATATGTAAACAAACGTGTGACCCGCATACAAACAACGTTTAAAAATATTTTCTATCAACACTGATTCTTCATTCAGATCTTGTGTGGAGGTTCGTAGGTTCATTAATGTATTTTTTATTGATTTTTTGCAGAAGGTAAGAAATTAAAATATTACAATGAGCATGTATTTTATATTGTGAAAAATATGTATTTCAAGTAAATCAAATCTGATAACAATGGTGACAGCTTTTTAGCGTTCAAAATCGTAGTTTTGATTTCATTCGTACACCTTATTGTGTAAGGATAACATACTACAGCCAACAAAAAAATCATCAACAATTAGTTTTAAACACATTTATTGTTTTAAAAAATCTGAAATGTTTCGTAATATCTTAAAGTAAGCCCCTTAATAACCAAAAAGATATGAGCATAATTTGCGAAACAAGACAGTTGAAAAACCAAGTGTTGAATATTTTAAACTAAAATAGTGCCACAAATAAGTTTAAGAATTAAATTTGTGAAAATGATGCCAGTAATGATGGCAGTAGAAGATTTTTAAATTTCGTAAGGATATTCCTTATGCCGGAATTTTCGTATTTCTTAAAAAAAAGGATTTTAAAACAGTAAATAATTCTTAAAGTTATTATTTTTAGTTATCTGTGTAATGAATATTGAACTTCTTTGAGTATTTCATATACAGGGTGTTCGGGGATATGGTGCATTAACTTTGGGAGGTGATTCTACATGATGATAGGAGTAAAAAAGATTAACAACTTTTTCCAAAATTTCAACATTTTTTTCCCATACAAAAAGACGTACCTACTAAAAATCCTTAGTGTGCGGTACGATCTTACTTGCTGAGAGCCCGCCGGGCGCCCGACTCGATTGTGATTGGCCCGTATTGTAACAGCGGAAAATAATAAATCTGGCCGCACACGCCGGACGAATTTTGTCGTTTTACCTCAAAACTACCCCTAAAAGTTGGAATTTCGAAAAAAGTTATTCATCTTTTTTACCTGTACTATCATGTAGAATCACCTCCCGAAGTTAATGCACTTTACCCCCGGACACCCTGTATAAATGTAATAAATATCGAGATAAAAATCAGGTCTCTCAACTCCAAACTATACCCTATCTCGGAACTGGAGCTGCTAGACTAAAAATACATTTTTGGATTTTGGATGACCAAGTTAGACAAAATCTTAAAAAACCCCATGCACCAATATGTGTGTTGGCCAGTGATTTTTTTTTAACTTTGTCAGTTAGTTCTCATACGTTTAATTAAAACAATCATATTACTGGAGTGTTCATCCACTCACAGTAGTATTAGTAAAAAAAATATGTCACTGCTCGTTAGGTTATTTACTTGGAAAATTCAATAATGTATGAATAATACAAAATAATGTAATTGCAGAGATGACAATCAGTGGAAAAACAATAAAAGGTATAGCACGTATTTCGTTACAATGCCTCATTTTGTTGAGTCAGCCGTAAAAAAATTTCCAGCCTTGATCGCATTTTTCAATTTTGTTACGCTATTGAATCATTGAACATTGCATCAATTGAATAACTTATATAGGTACCATGTTGTATTTGTAGGAAAACGTAAAGCCCCCATACCGGAAACGTCATTTATGTTTACCTGCAGCGTCACACAATTGTTGCACAGAACTGATAGACATTCATACAGTTCTATTCCACCCGATGCAAGTAAGTGGGGTTTTTCGACGGTGATGATAAGATAAGTTGTGTATTTTTAACGGGATTCTAATGCAGACTACATCATCGTTTGTCTGATCAGATCATGAAAAATTAGTTTTAATTTTCAAAATAGCAATAAAATTCAAAGGATTTAGTTCACTAAACCGAAATTAGTACTTTGATGTAATTTTGTACGCGGTCAAAAATGGTATTTTGCGACGACTCTTTTTTGCGTTTAACAGATTGGCTGTAGAATGATTTGCCGGCCTCTGTATTTCCTCAATCCTACAGCATGGCTATCTTTAACCTAGGACCACTCTTTCCTTTCTTCAAAAAGACCCTCAACATAGGATTCTCAATGTTGGCAAAGAATCCTCAAAGGGAAATGATTTCCCCTGAGATCTCCGTACTTAAAATGTTTAGTAAAAATGTCTTTATTGTAAATGTGAGCGATGACACCATTCAATAATTAAAAAAAATATGTGGAACTGCACAAATTATGTTACCATCAAAGTAATGAAAAAATAAAATTACCCTGATGATAGCCAACATCAGATAGGAGATGGCACAGAAGAAGAGGGAAATTAAAACATTGGAAAATTTGGTGATTCCAGAAGGTGGGTGTAAGCAATCAAGGAATATTATGTGGGCTGTGGGAAACGATTAATCTGATATAAAACGTTAGTGGGCCGTTGGCCCTATGCCATAATACGATACTTCTCACAAACTATAGAATTGAAAAGGTCGGAGTAAAATCCATACTACGGCGTGCACGTTACAAAACATCGACGTTTACGTGAGTCACGCAACTGGGCGGCGGTGACGTAACGCCGAATCAACTTCCGGGAAATTCTGCGGCTAGCGAAGGCTTCGCGGGAAACTCGTCGAGTAGCGGAGGCTTAGCCGGAAGGCTTGTGCGAGGGCGGCGCTGATTTACGAGCTTTGAAAAGTTTCGTCTGGAGTCTAGACCGATGCGTTGGGGGGTGGGTGGTCGCAACGCGCCGACTCGAACTTGGCGGTTCCGGAAGTTCAAGGGCGGCGGAAGTAGGCTACCAAGGGCGGGTCAATGCCTTATTCACCGCTGTTGTTTTCGCGGAAATGCTCCACTGTACTAAAATTATTGTGTAATAAACATGTTTACATAACATTATCCTGTAGGTACCTTTACATATAGGACATTACAGTGTACAATATAGGACGTTACAATATTTGATTTGTGTTATTTAATCGCTTTTATTAAAAAAATAACTCATACCAATGAGCGGAACTGTTAGCCTAAAAAGCATTTCTTATTAACGTATCGATCACAGAAATTTGAAATGTTGCAACGGACATAATGTTAATTGTTGAGGAGAGCGAAAAGAAAGTGTTTATTAGGTCTTTGGCAAGTTTTATACTTACGTGGACTCCAACACGTTGCCAAAGGATGGTCAGCGGGTTTAAATAAATAGTGTGATGAAGTTTGACTTGCATTTATTCACACAAAACCGACAGGGTTTATTATTACATTTATCAGAAGGATTTGAGATTTAGAAAGGTGGCGTACAAAAGCAACTCGACAACCGGGGCGTGAAATCAGAATGACAGGCCAAGTCGCCGTGATTCTAGTGCGGGTTTCTAATGTTGCCCGTGTAAAAAGACATTTATGTGGCTATTGAATTTGTACGTTGCCTTCCACTACAGGTCCTTACATATGAGATTGGCGTTTTGCCGTACTGGCAACTTTGATCTCAAATATCTTCTCTTTGGTTAGGAATTCCAAATTCAAATTTATACAGCTATTTACTCATGTATTTGTGTTTTGAAAATTATAATTCATTTGTTTTTTCCTCAATTGTTTTTTTTCTTTGCGTCACTTAGTTTACAAAATGGAAAACTTGAACTATCGCGTTATTTAGGAGCACGAGTTCTACCGTGGCACCGGTGCTGCAGAAACGGCTCGAAGGATTAATGATGTGTATGGCGACGGTGCCGCAAAAGAAAGCACAGTGCGTTTTTGGTTCCAACGTTTTCGTTCTGGAAATTTCGACCTGCAGAACAAGCCCCGTGAACGACCGGAGACCAAAGTTGATGACGAAGAATTCAAGGCTATTGTGGAAGTGGATCCATCGCAAACCACGTCCGAGTTAGCTGCAGGCTGCGGTGTTAGTGATAAAACTGTTTTAATCCACTTGAATCAAATTGGGAAGGTGAAAAAGCTTGAAAGAATTGAGTGAAGCAAATCAACAAACGAGCGTTAGAACGCTAGACCACACACTGCACAACAGACGGCTACTAAATTAGAGGAGCTTCAATTGGAATATCTAAGACATCCACCGTACTCTCCGGACCTTGCCCCAACAGATTACCATTTTTTTCGAAATTTGGATAACTTCTTGCAAGAGAAAAATTCAACTCCGATGGGGCAGTCCAAACCGCCTTCAAAGATTTTATTGATTCCCATCCGAATGTTTTTTTTAGTAAAGGGATCGATGAACTACCTATGAGATGGCAAAAGTGCATAGATAGCAATGGTACATACTTTGATTAAATAAATATATTATATTTTAAAAAAAAATCGACTTTATGTTCCTCCCATACAAAACGCCAATTTCATATGTAAGGACCGAATATTTTTTCAAAAAAATCATTTCTTTGGTTTTTGTAGACCTGTAATTATTATGAATAAAAAAACATTGAATAGGTCTTTCAGTATAAGTCACATGTTTTGAAAATTTCTTTACATTATCTTAATAACAGTTTTTTTTAATTTGTCGTCGAAAAAGACGTACCTACTCATTTTTCTAGAAATATTTCGACGACGCAGATCACAAGAGAAAAAAAACGGAGAGTTACATATTCTCCTCGTTTTTTAATTTATTGTCCTTTACAGTATTTCAGATTTCCGCTGTCGAAAAAACAATTACTCAATCGGACAGATACAAAAAATATTTAATATAATAAAATACTTTTTAGTTTAAAACCTCGAGATTTATTAATTAATGAACCGACCGGTTTCGCTTTACGCAAGCATCTTCAGCATCCTGTATTAATATGTATTAATTTGTACCCTGTATACAAATTAATACAGAATTAATTTGTACCCTGAAGATGCTTGAGTAAAGCGAAACCGGTCGGTTCATGAATTAATAAATATCGTGGTTTTAAACAAAAAAGTATTTTATTTTATTAAATATGTCAAACCACAAAGTGAGTGCTTTCTACGATAATAAAAAAAAATTGTTTTCATAGAAAGCAATCTCTTTGTGTTTGACATATTAATTAATTAAATATATACTCTCATTTTGTTTATTTAACTAAATACTCGTGTGTTTGTATTGAATAAGACGAGTATAATGTTTTCCACATTTTTTTGCAAAAGCTCCACACAGTAGGCCCTGAGGATAACAATTCCCCTGAGGGCCAATGTCATTTTTGAGGATACTGGTGTAGAGGGTATTTTAAGGAAAGGAAGTAGAAGAAGTTCTGCGGAGGAAAAAGGTATGAAGGGTGGGTAGGAATCTGGAGGTCAGGGTATCAAGGAGTGACAGACGTATGAATTCATCACTCGCATTGCGGTGCAAGGCGACGTTCCGAGAGAGTCCTACTGGAGAGGTCAATAGGTCTCCCTTAACCAGTCTCTCCTAATCCGACCCGCCACGCAGTAGGTGGCAAGCGCAAATACCACCAAGACCCTCAAAACCGCATGAATTCGGGCATCCCAGCTAAGTCACAAAACGTAGCTAACCTTTTGGGGTGAACTATAGCAGAATTAATATTTATCCAATAAATGGTTCCCGGGTGTGGTTATCCATACCCACATTCAAAATTCTCATTACATTACAATCACAATACTGCCAACATCGTGTCCCATGTAAATAAATCGTGTTTTGTTTATTTACCAATATATACACCGGCAAATAATGTTATAATAAATAATAAAATAATATAAGTGATATTTGTTTTATCGCTGTTATTATTTAGATTCAATCAATACATGTAAGAGTCAAGTGGCATGATTTATCGGGTATAAGTAACATATATTTTTCTCTGATAAAGGCAATAGACATCCCGCACCAGACCCAAGTAATTTCATATTCCGGTTAGCTATAGGTACCTACAATCATTAATGACTCATAACGCATAATTTAAATATGTAGGAAGTAATGAAAACAAATTATTTATTAGTGATAATGTAATTGGAACATGTAATTGAGATTGCGTCAATATTTTGCTATCTTTCTGAAGGAGTAATATCTGTTTACTTAATAAGGAAATCCGGTTTATCTTTGTGCATCAGTTTAAAAATATGTATCACCGACAGGAATTAAAATAACTCACGATTATGATTGTTATTATCTATTCAAAGTACTTGTACTGCACCGTCAAAAATATGAAAGTTTGTCATACGACCTATATATAAAAATGAAAATATGTTTGTTTCTGTCTATGTCAGCGGTCGGGGAACCGGGGTAAATTATCCCAAATGGGGTAAAAATGTTTTTTTGGGTAATAATGAAATTTTTCTAGTTTGCTATTTCATAAACGTGTTAGTATACGTAGGTACTTTCAATTAGGTTGTAGATCCTTTTAAATGTGAAATTGCTAACATACCAGAAGAACCTCCGGGTTTGGCAGAAACAATACTTGAACTTCTATCTAATACTGAAGCACGTATTCGAGAGCAAAGCCAATCTGTCGTCTTTTTGGATGTCAAAAACTACGAAGGTTTTCAAAATTGCATATGAGGAGGCGGTAAAAAAGTTGCTGCCATTTGCAACAACCTATCTTTGTGAACACTCTAATTAACATAAAAACGAAGAACAGAAATCGATTAAACGCCGAAGACTGTATTCAAATTGCTCTTACATCAAAAAGTCCCAATTTTGAAGTAATCAAAATATCAAACATGAAGCAACATCATTTCTCCAAAAACTGAAAGGGAAACCTGAAAATCAGAATTTTTGTTTGCTCCAATTTGAGAATTTTATTTTGTTTGTCTATTACATACTTACTATTTTCATGTAACTTTTTTTTTTATTTTCCGTGTAAATTAATTCAATAAATAATGTTTATTTAAATATACATTGATTGTCTTCTTTTCAAAATGGGGGGAAGGGGTAATATCGACTTATGCAAAAATATTTTGGGGTAATGGTTAAAAAAGTTCCCCGACCGCTGGTCTATATATATGATGCGTTGCTAAACCATTCATCCGATTGCGATGAAACTTTCAGAATTTGATGTGCGCGATGGTTTCTATACTTATATAATAGTGAATTCTGGCATCATGATATTATACATTGCTAACCGTTCATCCGATTGCGAAGAAACTTTGGGGATTTGATGTGTGCACGCCCGCGATGGTTTTTATATATATCTACTGGTGAGCTCTGGCATTATAAAAATTGTACAAAAAAATTGCAATGGGTGGCAAGCGAGCTGTTTGAAAACTGAATGTACCGGGACTGAATGTATGAAATGCGTGAGGGGGAGCGGAGAACTCGATAGGGGGATAGGAATTCTGGAAGGTTTGCAGGACGGGGGAAGCGGGCGAGAGGAGTGAGGAGAGGAAAGGCTGAGAAGGCGGATTGGAAATCTGAAAAGGGAAGGAGACGCGGAAGATTAAGGGAAGGCGGAAGGGAAATGGGACGAATGGGAAAGGACACGCAAGGAGAAACAATTTATTTATTAAGTGACATAGCAATGCATACCGGGAACTCGCTAGTTTAATATATTAAAACCTCTATTCTCATTGAAATTGATGTGACAATCTGAATCAAAAGAATTCTTAGTAGCGAAACTATGGGAAATGGAATCAAGGATTTCAGCGTTCTCGATTTGTACTGAAATTGGAACACCTAATGATGTGGGATTTTTTTTTAATCTGTCGGAGATGATTCATTTTTGGTCTGATATGTACAAGAGTTCCAACTGCTACGAGTTAATTGAATCCCAATTCCCAATTTTTGGAAATAGTGTTTGGAAGAAGAAATTGTGTCAGCAGAAAAAGATGGTGCACGAAAAAGGCGATTTATTCAGTTTTGAACTCTCGATCGCCGCCACCAGAGACAAGTTATACATACATACGAGATGATAGACGAAATATTATTGAAAGACACATTTTTCATCTAATTACAGTACAAGACTTCTCATTCTGACACTCAACATCTTCCCAGATTATTATTTACTAGCTATTGCCCCCGGCTTAGTATTAGCATAGTATTAGAGGGGTTCCCACTCCGCCTCCTCCACCTTCCCTATCCCCACTCCACTCCCCCCTCCCTGCCCCCCCTCTATACCCGTTACATTCATTTTTCAAACAGCTCGCGTGCCACCTCTTAAAGCGTAACAATCAAACAAACGCAGTTTCGCATTTATAATATTAGTATAGATTATTATTTTATAAATATTTGAATTTTAACTATCAAAGGGATGTCCATAGTAACCTAAACAAATAATAAAATGACAGCCAGATTTGTTTTGCTATTGGTGTAAACAATAAACGTGTAATAAATAATTTTATAACGCAAGAGCTTATTCATAACGCCAGAGCTTACCAATATATACAGCCTACATTACTCGCAAATAATGTAGCCTTCTATTAGTGAAAGAATTTTTAAAGTTCATGAAAAAGTAACACCATACATACATCCATACAAACTTTCGCCTTTATACCTAATATTACTAGACCCATATAATGTTAGCAGGATATCCAGCATTATTTTTTATCGGTAATTCGGTGTCCAAAATTGCTATTATTGTAAAACCGCCACCTTCAATGCTAGAAGGCATAAGTTGACTATACACGCGCATACGTAAGTCCTTTGCATTAACCCTCCACTTATTAAAATCAGGTCAGTTGCATTCAATCTTCCGATAAAAAAATATCTGCGGAAAAAAATATACTTGCTGGAATACATTTCAAAAATAAATTTCTAGTGCTGCCATGCGCCTAGCACTTTTCAATCAATAAATAAAAACCCTCAGTGAGAGTCAGAGGAGTGATCAACAAGAAAGTTCCAATTTCATGAAATATAATATAAATTAATGTGATAAATTTACGAAGACGGTTTCTTTTCCTTTTTTTGTATGAATACCAAAATCCGGAACATAGAAAGCTGAAAACATCATTTTGTAGATCATTTTTTTTTTCATTTAGGTAGCAGATTGGGTAAGCCTGGTTTAGATGCTCGACAGAAAACAAAGATTCATTGTATTCACTTTAAACTTTCTTAAGATTTCCAAAGGTGATGATACTTTATCAAATTAAAACACGGTGTTAAAAAAATGATAATGTGAAATTGATAATTAAAGTCTAGTGTTATCGATAGCACAAGTCCGATTACGGTATCGCATCATCGTGATTGTTCCGAATTTCATCGAAAACTCATCATCCAAATTCGAACTAAATGAAAATGCCCATGGAATTCAGTTGACCTTTAGCTATGAATTTTGGGTCAACTAGAGGTGATAGAAACTAGATCGAACGTAAGCATTTTTATTTAACTTAGTTGACCTGAGTCATGATTGAAGCTTTAAAGATCAAAACATCCGTATTACCTTCAAAAATCGAGTGGCGCTATAAAGATTTACATCGGAAACGCGATGACACAAGTCCGTAATCTGAAAGTAGGTTCTGTCTGTCGAGATGCGAAATACCATGGTACGGATAAGCAGTGATCGAACGCTTTTTTCGCAGAAAAATGTCGCAATTCATCACGTACTTTTGCTAGACAAATGCTAATTGGGAAGGTCCTTATACGTAGGAAGGTTTTGTGAAGATACCGAGATGATTCAGGATTGTGTGAAACGCGAAACGAATTTAATACAATGCTCGAATACTCTTCTTTGAATTTAGGTACCTGTGACGTCACGTGTTATGGGTAAAGGGGCACACGTTTATTGATTGTTAACTCATACTTCTTACCGCATACTGCCTTATATGGAGTTTAATATTGGTGAAGCACGCGTGCGATAACTATCGTAGGAACAACAATGTTGCGTGGTGGATCTCAGAACCTAGAAAAATAGCACGTGTAACACACTATAGAGAGGAAATGGTGTAGTGAAACCTGAGAGGACCAAAGGGAGATGGAACATAAAAAAAACCCATCAGTCACCATGAGAATATTCCAGAGTTAGATGAACGCTACAACAATATTACGTAGGTATTGTAGGTTGTTAGTAAAAAATAAATCTACTTGAAACTCTTACTTTTCGCCGCAAACGTTTCCATAAAACTTATTTTGCCTCGAAAAATTTTCCTATGAAAAATCACGGGATATTATAATTGAACATTTTATAACCTGAAAGTATTTATAAAAATATATATATTTTTATCTTGAAAAAAAACATCAATTTTAGAGACAATCAAAAATTTTGAATACCTTTAGTAAACTTAAAAAATTACGACATCTTTAAAGAAATTAAACAAAAGAAATATAGATAAGTTTTAAGCATTTTCGTTATTTGTTTTTTTTTTCGTTATTTGATGTCTACATCTACCGGATCTGCCGGATCTGCCCTGATGATGGACACTGCAACGATGTCCGAAACGTTGGCTAAAGAACGAGGTAGCGCAACACGGCATTACACCCCAAAAACAAATAACTAAAAAAGAAATATATGTATATTTCGAATATCTAATTATTAAAAATAAAATTATTTGAGGGCAAAATTATTTTATTAATTTTTATGAAAAAAAAAATACTTCCTTTAATGCTTGTCTGAATTCTACCCACAATCAGTTCCTATTAGAAAATGACCCTTAAACTCTCCACTTATTATTTTAAATTATTTTCCTCGGGGCCTCCTGTGTGGAGCTCATGTAAAAAAAATGCAAAGCAAATCGAAGTTCCAGAGTTCATTGGACCAAAATTACAGATAGAAACGCAACCGAAATTAGTACTTTAAATTACCTACGTACATTTTAAAAAACGACACAATAAACAACATAATATGTCATATTTAACATCGCTCAAATAAATATTTTTTTGTACAAGCAAGCAAAACCATCATACACAATGTGATCAAAAAAAAAATTTTTAATAAGAGCCTATTTTTGGAGGTAAAATTAACAAAGCAATGTTCTTTACTTCAGCCTTAGTAGGTACTAATAATTCTAACTATAAAATATTAAACATGAAAAAACTACATCCGTGTAGAAACTGATATCTTAATTGAAGTTGGTGTTGAAGGTTTGCCGTGTTCGACTTAGTTGTAGTATAAAAATAAAAGCATTCACAAATCTGTTGAAATAGCAGCTTTGATGAGAAGAATACTAATTTCTTTCGGATGTAATGATTCTATCACATACCATCCTAAAACTTTGTATTAGTAAAATGTTTTCACTTATTCACAGTTAGTTTGTAACTCCAGACATCCCGACAAAACGCATTGTTTTGAGAACAGTAATAATAAATACTGCAAGCGTTCACAACTGACACATATTTGGCAAAACAAAGATCCAAAGGGGAGCGTGCTGCAGCTAATTGTAAAACAATTCGTCACCATAATTCCTTCAATCGGAGCATTTAGTTTGTTGTTCGGTCGAATAGCAGCGAAGGAACGCTGTATTGTTCGGAACTATCTGTAATTTCGGAATACTATGAGGATGACAATGGAACAAGAGGCTTTCAAGAGTCTGAAGTGACACAATAAAAGCGCAAAAGCCTCCCAGCAGGCACAATAATACGTTCGGGGACGCGTTTGAAGTCATCCGTAATAACGCCACCAACGGTAGTCTTTACAGAAAAGGGCGATGGTAATAAAACAATAAAAATTTCACTTCCACTATCAGGGGCAGTGCGTATGTTAGTATTTTAATACGGAATACTACATGTTAAACAGCTTCATCAAAAGTTAAGAGATGCTTAATTTTATGGAAATATTAAAAAGGTATTATACCTACATTATTCTATGCAATTCAGTTATTATTTTTAAAACATTGCAAAACTGTTCATTTTAGTGTCTTTATAAATTCATTTGAAAACGAGAATTTCATAAATCTAAACATTTCATAAATCTAAACACAACAACTATATAAATTGTAGAAACAGAGCTCTTGATGCTACATAAAATGTCGAGAAGATTTCTCTCCCCACTGTCCCGGTATGACCATTATTGTGCAAGGTATTCCTGCAGGCCAGGAAGATAGAATAGAACTATTTGAATTGTTTATTGTGAACTTACACATGGCGAAAGAGCTTTTATTTGGTCTCAAGTTTGTTAGATATTATTATATCTAAACCTACGCTAAGACTGCCTTTATGACATACTGGTAGAAAAAGGACCGTGAGACCCGAAAACAACGAGTTAATAAGTCAGGTACGCTTCACACGTCATACACATGTCTGGTAATGTTATATTATCACGAAAACTAACTTATTTGGCTAAAATCCTGTTGATACACATATAATATATTCATCTTTCATACAGTCCAAAATAATACATTCGCTTTTTCAAAAAACAGTTCTCCCTTTGGAATTTTTTTTTCAATTTAAAAATGCAAAAGTTAGTCGTGGATGCTCAGAGAAATTGGAAAGATTTCCCAATTACGAGTAAATTCTCTGTTTATCTAAGAAAAAAATATCCTAATTGATTATTGTGTACCTAAATACATAAGAAGTCAAGGACGCCCAAGAAAGACATGGCACGACCAAGTGAATCAGATACTTGAGTCGGGCCGTGTCAAGAGTCAGAATAATAGAAGAGAATGTATGAGACGTTGTATGAATGTAAACGAGGCAAGGAATGTGTGCCAAGACCGGGATGTTTGGCGGTCCGTCCTCTCTGCTTACTGTGTTCGTGATGGTAAGTTAGTTAGTTTTAGTTAGTTGCATATATGCATAAGGGAATGGACTTTTATTTAGTCTCAAGAATGTTCGGCGGGTTTTAACCCCGCGACCTCTGAGTCCAGAGCCTAAAACCTAAACATTTCTATTATGGAGCAAAATTTGTATTTATTTATACAATTACCTACTCAATCCCTAGTTTTACGCTTTGCTGAAACTCAGGTGCCCGTCGCTGATTTTAATTTCACATCATTAGCCATTATTATGTATACATATTTCAAATTACCCCCTTATAATGATGTGGCAAATTTCGGTGTAGGTATGCCTTTAGCGGAATGACCTCTTTCTTTGCACAAACTGAGAGCTAGCGAGAAAGGATAAAATAAAATAAACAGGTAATTGAAATAAAACTCCTGAACAACAAAGCACGCCTCTGAAAGATGTTATCTACATCCAAAGTGAGAAAATATCCAAACAAGGTGTAAAGACAATATAAAGATGTTTAGAAAAATATACCTCCTCAATATAGTAGGTGTAAAAATGTAATATTCAAGTACCGATGGACTATTCATCGAGAACAATAAACCCTGCCCCTTCAATGGGTCCCATAAAACATTATTGGAGGCTGTCCGAAAGCTCATTCCTCCGGGATACTTTTGATCTGAGACACCAACCTACATATTTCAGAATAATAATATGTTGCAAGTAACGGTAGATAAAAATGTTTTTCTTGTCGACCTTGACTTTCACTTTGTTAAAATGGTAGACACATACAGCCAAAAAAATCGATAAATGTTTAGTGAATATTTAAAGTTCAAAATATATCCTAACATCTCTTTCTTTGGCCCGTTAATTCACACTCACAAATTCACTAAGCTTTATGCCATTTTCCCACAAGGGTATGTAAGAACATGAAGGAACACCACACAAATATATATTGGCAACTTTTTTTTTCTCTCAACATTCACATTTCATTCGCAAACTGTACCTTCTGTTATTGTAATAATGTGATAATTATTAATTTTCTTATTAATGTAAATTAAAATTAAACTACTTTCACCGACCATCAATTCAATATTTAAAAACAGTTCAAACGCTTCTTTATTAAAATTGTCAATAATTTTTTCATAATCAAAATTTTTCATATATCTACATACGTAATTCGCACGATTCCATAAATACATGACAAAATCACCTTGCACGTAGGTACAAAATGTAATGCAATATTAGCGGTGATAAAATAACTTACAATAAAACCAAAGAAATGTGTATTCTATGAAAACACTTAATCTTTGAAATAGTGGATGTTAAAAAGTTTATTCATCGGTGGATGTAAAGCGACAAACGTAAGAGCAAATCTTAAATAATGTTGGATGTTTAAAATGCCAGAACCACACACTAAGCCTAAAATGTCCAAACCTGTCTCAGGGGTCCAAATATTTGTAAAGAAAGGAACGCTGAGGACATAACATTTTTTGCATTCTCACACGGATTACCAAAGTCTTCGGCATCCTCAAACCATAGATTTAAGGTTTGTAATTAAGATTATCTCGACAGGCTACCCGGTACTTGCCACTGTGGGTCCCGTTATTCTCTGTAGCTAAAGTCATAATCGATTCAACAAATTACAATTCTACTAAACAAAGGTCGAGGATTGGTATAATCCTTTTTACACCTAAGTGGCGAATGGTCGCCGGCTCACAATAAATCATCGGGCATACGGCAAAAGTCTGAGAAAATCGAGAATGGTAATTATTGGAAAGAATTGTTTTGTAGTACCTACTCACATATAAAACGATAGAAAAGACTACAGTACCTTTACCTACTAAATTTGGAAGCAAACTCGCAATACACAAATTATATCGACCTGTATTTTCTAATATTATATTTCTTTTGTTTCCAAAATTTTTCTTTTCTTTTTATTTTTCTTTTACTTCTGTTTTTCGTATTTAATCACTTCGAATAGACTTTTTCTTGTTAATTAATTGATTCCAAAACCTATTACTCCACTGTATAATTATGTAAATGCAAATTGTGAAGCTTAACTTTACTTAATACTTTATGAATGATAATGTACCTACCAACCTAATATGAATATGTCAATTTGACTGTCCTAGAACGGGAGACCTTCCTAGTTGGACAGTCAAAGCTTCCTTATACAGAATGTGTTTTATAACAAATAAAATAAATAATAATTATTTTTTAACATAGGTAATTCAACGTTTAAAACACGCCTACACAATTTCTTTGGTTCAAATATTGTTTCTGAACAATCAACACCTTTTAAAATTAAATTGTAAACCTTTGTAATGT
Organism: Limnephilus marmoratus; assembly: GCA_917880885.1. Lineage (NCBI taxonomy): Eukaryota > Metazoa > Arthropoda > Insecta > Trichoptera > Limnephilidae > Limnephilus > Limnephilus marmoratus. Next base: position 27,918,312 of record OU862921.1, read on the forward strand.
AAATGCAATATTTTGCATCGAAGGTACTTAACGTAAATTTGATGTCATAAAAAATTTTACCACCACTTTCTGGGATTCAAATATAAAACACAAAAAATGATTGAGACAAGTCGCAAAACTCTTTATTTCACATTTACAAATACATACTTAAATAATAAAAATAATTCTGATAATTTTTTTCATAATAAAATGTGTGTCAAAGTAGCAAAATTAGTAATGTTTATAAATTACGTATTGGGTATTGAAATGATTTAGAATATTTATAACTTGATTTCTCTCAAGTGAATTTTACATCGGACAACAGAATGTGTTCATAATGTTGAGGAATATCTTTTAAAAACAAACAAGTCATAAAGTCTTCTAAATTGCCTACACTTTACAGCTCTCGAAGCTACCTTAGTAGTTAAGCCGCTTATATCACGAGGACTACTTCCTTTAAGTTTATGCAGGTCCTGTCCTGGATGATGCTGCTAATAACCGCCTCATATAAAGATGTCGTATTTTGTACTTGTTATATTGAGCAGTTGTCAGGTATGGATGATTTAAGAAGGGCATCATTGTTTTTTTTTATTCGCATAAAATCTACCTGTCACACTGTTAGAAAAATATTCCGATACACGGAAGTTTGCGGTGCTCACTTTGGAGGCTCTGCCTTGGCTTACGGTTTGTAAAGCGGATTATTTTTTTTTCAGGCGAAACGGAACAGGTATCAGCAAGTTCAGAATTACTATTGGCACTCTTGGAAGCTAATCATATTTCGAGAGCTATGAGTTCTTGATTATTTGAATAATTTCTTATAAGCAAAGGTAAGTTGAGTTTGTAAAATCGTAGTGACCTACCGCGAAGTGTCCTCGAATTCATGTCCTCTGTTTTACTTAGGATTAAAATTTCACTCCGTTATCTTAATTCCTCCATACAACTTAATCTTCGGCCACTGATAAATAAGTTGTTGGAAGCGAAAGTGAATGGTAGAAGAAGTCTGGGACGCTCGATAGAGATATGGTACGAACAAGATAATCAAATACAGTGTATACGGATGTGTGAATTGAATAAAGCCAGGATTGTGTGCCGAGAGAGGGTTATTTTTTATGTGAATACCGCACAAGAGTCCCAACCGCTTCAAACCGCCTGGAATCAGTGCGTCTATGGCATCACTAATAAGAGTATTATGTGAGAGGAGAGGACAGAGATGGGGGAGAGGAAGGTAGGGAAGTACCTAGCTATTCAGATCTAGTCACTAAACACGGCTAAAGCCATTTCAAGCAACGTTTGAAATGTTGAAAAGATTAAAATATTAATATATAATATGGTTAAAAGTGTATACGAACATACCTAATCAAACACTTTAGGGGCCATAGGTACATTAATTACGTGAGCAGTTTTACTTCCAATCTAGACCCCTCCCCCCCCCCTTGGTGAGATAAATTCGGGCCATTTCGTATATTCTTTTCAAGTAACGTGAGATTTTGCTGTACCTCCCCCCCCTCCCCTTTTGAGCTCACATAATTAATGTACGCCCCCTTGGCCCTTACCACTATCAATTACACATCTGCCCTGATGATATATACTGTAACGCTGACAAAAACGTTGACTAACGAAAGAGATAACGCAACACGGCATTATACCCCAAAAATAAATACCGATAAAAGTGAATATGGTTTCATTTATTAGCAATTGCTTCAAAGCGTACTTAACTAACAATATATCATAGTTAAAAACATTATAATTCCCTATCTACAACGCTGATAGTTTTAACTATCGGGCTGTCATCAGTTCAATTATAAATTCATTCCGAATAATTATTGCTGTTGCTACCCGAAATTGGCGGCATGGCAACAAGCCGTTCATTCACAAAATATATATTCTACTAATCCGATTTTCAGAATCCATAAATATTGGCACAATGTACATAAAGAAATGCTCAGAAAAGGCAATTATTGCACTTGCACTAATGACCCTTTCTAAGACTCGAACTAGATACAAGGGATTAAAAGACTCGATAATTACACTGCGTTACATTCAACACGTTCGCATTTCTTTCAGTTTTCAAATCTACCTGCCGTTGAAAGCATTAATGATGCTCATTAGTACCTTCTCTACCATTACCTATTGTATTCTTTTGTAACTATTCATATTAAATTCGTTTTAAAAAGTTCATTGATAGAGTGCGTTCCTTGTATTTACTGAATGAAAAATGTAATTCGACAAGTGTATATTGATAATTAAAATCACATTAATAATAACGCGACAAGTGCATTTTAAGTAGTTGCCTAAATTACTGTTAGTATTTAAATCGTTTTATAATAAATCCGTTTTTAGATTAATTCATTGGTTTACCTACATATAGGAAATTGGAATTATTTATTGGCTTGGCAACAACTGTCGTCAAGCAGAATAACTCTAGAAACGAGTTGTTTCAAAAAAATTTAACAATTCATCAAATATTTGAACTTAATTTTCACGATCTCTGTAAGTTTTATTCAAGTTCTGTTCTTACATAATTATAGGCCAGTTCCTTCGTAAAACAGAAATAATGACAGAACTTGAATACACCTTTCACAGAACGTGAAAATAAACTTCAAATATTTGATGATTCCGTAATATTTTTGGATTATTTGTTTATTTGAGAAAAAAAAAGTTATTTTAAAATTACGCCATTTCCCGTAACGGCCCCCGTGGTCGGAGGCTAAGAGTTTCGACTAGCGATCCGAAGGTCGACGTTTCAAACCCGGCGTGGGCAAAAAATTTTTTTCACTGAATTGTGTTATTTCACAATTTATTCATTACAAATAACATTACTATTGCCCTTTATCAGTATTGCTATATATTGAAGACCTCAGTATCAGTAGCGGATTTAGGGTATTTTTGTGTACTGTGGAGATTCCATCACAGTACATAGTTAGAAACTAAAACTGTCTTTATTAAACATTAATTTAATTTTTCGATTGTTTTGACACTTTCGTAAACCTTCCTATAGATACATACTTGAACTTGTCGAAATAAACTTGAAGTATGATAGTTCGTTTATTTCTAATAATAATTGTTGATTTTTTTGCCCGTCCGCCCCTTGTGCCCGCCCAGAAAAATCCTAACAGTTGTTTTGCGCATCCGCCCATTGTGCCCCCCCCAGAAAAAAATCCTAACAGCAATTGTTGATTGTTTGACCGTCCGCCCCTTGTGCCCCCCGCAGAAAAAAAACCTAACAGTAATTGTTGATATTTTTCCCATCCACCCCTTGTGCCCCCCCTAAGGAAAGAATCCTAACTGTAATTGTTGATTTTTTTGCCCCCCCCAGAAAAAAATCCTGGATACGCCCTTGCTCAGTATCGCCCTATATTGAAGACCTCCATTCAGAAATAGTGATTTCACTGCTAAACCATTTCAAACGTTGTTAACATGTTAACAATATTTGAACCATACCATGGGTCTTGAAAGAGGCGAATACTCAATGATGAAATTGAACACATTTTAAACATTTCTTCTTTAGAAAAACGTAGAAAGGACTCTGATCTAATTTGCATATTTGAAATTATAAACAGTATTACTGATACACCTACATTGTTACAACTCATCCAGTTCAACATCCCTTCCCGTAGACTCCGAAATAATGAATTGCTGTTCCAATCAACATTCTACTAATTGTGGATACCATTCTCCCTTATACAGAATGTCAACGCAAGTCAAAGCATTGATTTTTTTGGTGTACAACTAAATGACTTTCGGCAGTCGATACGCAATATTTAAAAGCTTCTTAATGCTTTGGCTTGTAGTGTCTTCTATATATAATTTTTTCAAATTAATAAATAACGTTGTATTAACCACTTAATTATTTACAAAAACCGACATGTTTCGTCAGCAAAGCTGACTTCCTCAGGGTTTTGACAGAACTAATTTTTAAAAATAGACATAAATAGGTAATAGAGAAAAATAATAGACATAAACAATAATAAAATTTGAAAGAAAATAATGTGTAAGGGACGAGGGGCAATATAGAACAAATAAAAATTTAAATAATAATTTTAATTATAATTTTTTCATTTTATATTGTCATTGCTATTAATTTATATTTGCTCTCCCTTCACTATCATCTCTGTTTTTCTTTTATTCGTGTTATTATTATGTTTTAATGGACTATTGTAAGTAAATTAAAAAATAAACCATATTCACTTTTAATTAGCTGCGAAAAAACATCACCCTGCAATCTGCAAGTTATAAAGATTGGGACATAGTTAGATACCTTTCAAATAAACCAAGTAAAAATGAATATTTAAATGTGCACAACTAGAGATAGAGATACAAAATTTTCAAGGATACAGGCAGCCAAAAAGTCCCGAAGGGATGAACTAATAATTTCTTTAGCTGTTTCCATAAAATTTACGGTAACCAAAATCTGACCACGCAAATATATTTGTATATCTTTGGCTAGTACCTACATACCTAATTTTCTTCAGATTTTACCTGTGGTAAGAAGCGTGGTATTCATTTAAAATAATATATAGTTTATTTCAGAGAGGTAGATACTCTCAGTATCGCCCTGGTGTAAGACCACCATTCAGAGTTGAAACGTTGCCTGAAATGGCTTTAGCCGTGTTTGGTGACCAAATCTGAATAGCCAGGTACTTCCCCACCTTCCTCTTCCCTATCTACTTCCCCTCCCCACTACCTTCAGCCTAACAACATACTCCAATTGGGGATGCCATAGTCTCACTGGCTTCAGACGGGAGCAGTTGGGACTCTTGTGCGGTATTCATATTAAAAAAAAGAATGGCGGGCGATATCTTGAGACAGGCCACGCCCACATATTATATTCCTAGTTCTTAACAAGATTGATGCGGCATCAGTACATTTCGAGCGAATACCAAGTTAGATAAGTCTAAATCTCGAGTTCTGGCCATCATTTAAATGTTTAATGTGATCATACTATTGTTTTATATTTTTCTACCATTATGTTTTATTTGACTAGTTTTCTACAATATAATTATATTTGAAAACATTAGTCTTTTGATCTGCAAAAAAGGTGAATATCTTTTTGACATGTAGCACGTAGCACATCTATGCAAATAGATGCCTTTACTTTATTGGGCTCGGTCGCATTGATGACATTGTTTAATCTTTTAACAGACCTACATTTTGTTGGGAGAAAACGCCCGTAAGCCTTATTGAAGTGAAAAATTCTTTAGCACCGTTGTGATTTAAAACTCGACGAAACGAAAAAGCGACACTAAAAAAACATATACATCTGTAGAATTTAGCCTGCGAGAGAAAGAGATAGGTCTCCTCTTTGTGTGGTGCTTCGTAGCATCCCCACTCTTGCTACTTTAGTTTTCTGAAGGTTTCACTTCTACCGCGTGTGAACTGCACACTTTTACTTGTAGTTGCACGCAACTTTTTTCTCCTCTTCAAAAAGTACTAATTAACGCCGAAATGACATTATTTTGGTAATCTAATAAAACACGTCCATGATTTATTGATGTAAAATAATAATATAGATAAGCAGAATTATGCAATCGACAGGTGTTTTGAAATCTTGTAATAATTTATCGAGTCATGAGCGAACCTGCCTTACATTACCGGCTATTTTAGCAAGTAAAACATAGTCAAAACATTGTTTGCTCTTCCGATTAATCACAAACATGGATTTTTACACCACAGTCAGCGCGTGTGATTCAGTGGTTGGATCGGTCTCCCACAAAAGTGACACATTGGCTGTTTCTACATCTGTCTAAATAGTCGACAATGATATTCATTAGTTCTCCGCTCTCAGGCACCAATTAAATGTTGGTCCGCTTCGTGAATTTGCCAACTGAATCACTATCAAATCAAAAGCAGTAATAACTACTTATCATTAGAAAAACTAGAAATTGATGGGTACATTCTAAATTGAAATACGGAGCAGAAATTCTATTTGTCCGAAGCTGTAAAAGCAAGTCAACAGCAAAAAATCAAATCGAAGAAACGAATCCCAAAACTAGAAATCTTGTTAGTATTAAGTACAAATCGATTGAAATGGTTAGATTAGTGCAGTATTTGCAAAAAGTCATTGGTCAAAAAACAATCAACAGTTTTCAGTTTTCACATTTATTGCCTAAGATGAAGCCATACTAAATAATGCAAAATCATACGTTTTTGTTTTGAAAATGTGATCACTTAGACGTATTATAGATGCTTCAATTAAATACTGCGTGTAGAACATATCTTGGCCTTTAAAAATATCGGTATTTTTTTTAATAAGTCTTTTAATAAGCCAAGAAAAAAATAAAGTATTATGTCTCTAAAAAACACTTTCAAGTGCAAACCCTCTTACTTTTAAACCTCTTTTCAGATATGGTTTTATTGTATAATGTGGCAAATTAATTTTCTTTTATAATAATCGCAAAAAAAAAAGATATTTACGCCCGAACTTCACAAAATAAAATAAAATATGCATTTTCTCGATGTTATTTTTGATATCAATCAATACGGCCCGCACTCTATGAATTTGGATTCTTGAAATGACCCTTATGGCATGGGCACAAGATCCATGCACTGGGCACACCTATTTCGTATCAGTGACGCCCCGGCCGGAGCGGGAAATGGACGTGTGACTCCGCGTCGCTTAGTTTCGTGAAATCAATTTTAAATTTCCGTTTTATTACAATAAACATTAAATAAAACGGAATTAATATTTTTTACGAAATAAACCTGTAAAAAAAATCTCAAATACCTTTTCCGACCTTTCCAAAAGCTTTTTCTCAAATATTTTTAAACTCCTCCCAAAAAGGGCGAGAATTCCGATTTCGATTTTTTCGGTAAGCAATGCTTACCACTTCCTTAGAGTTTTAAGTAAACCGTGAAAAAGTAGTGTTTACGAAAAGTTGGTTTTCTGAACAAAAAAGAGCGTTTTTTTACATTAGTTTCCACAGGAGGCATTGAGGAAAATGATTCCCGCCAGGTCGTCTATGGCATCTTCGACGATGCTGAAGGTCTTTTTACAAAAGAGAGGATATTTTGGGAAGTGGGTAGGAATCTGGAGGTCAGTGTGTCAAGGAAAAATGGAGTATGAATCCAACCTTCTCACTGCGGTGCAAGGCGATGTTCTGCTGGAGAGATCAAAAGGTCTCCCTCAACCAGTCTCTCCCGATCCGCCCTGCCTCGAAGTTGGTGAGCAGACACCCACCGACAAGACCCTAAAAACCTTACCCCATGAACCCGCGGGCATCAACGTAGCGAAATACACATGGTGACTTGTGTCAAACAAAGCGTTGATTAATTTTAAATTTAAATGGCGCCAAAAAAAATAAGTTTGCTATGTTTGAAAAAGTAATTGATTTTAAAGATTATCTGAACGAAAAAGCCAAAGTACCTACCGCCAATATTTAATTAAAATTCCTACCTAAGTTATGTAGTCTGGACATCGGAGAGGAAATTTTTTTTTGTCTTACCCATTACCGTAATAATTATTATACAGCTGATCTGTTTGCTGAATCAATTATCAAGCCATGAGCTCTGTAATGAAATCTGCAAAGCCTTTAACCCCTTTAGGCCTCGACCGTATTTTGTCAGAGGGTCACAATAATTCCGTTTTGCAATAAAATTAAAAATATTGGAATATTTCTGAGTGTATCCGAAAACTTAAAATTGTTTTGGAAAGGCGTTGAAACAAGCTTTAAAATTTTATAATTAGAAATAAACATATAATTTTTGAAATGTAAACATTTTGCATGCAAATATAAAAAAATATTTAAAAAATGGCTCTCTTTACGTTTTTTCTAAGTAAAATCACTGATAAAAAAAATAAAACGACACACATGATTTATTAGGCAAATGTATTATAAACGTTACTCTCAATTCACTTTATTGTCATTTCATGTAAAAATAATTTAGTTATATAGTTTCATAATATTGTTTCAAATTGCGATCGGAAATTTTGGATTCGTAAAAGTGTACCTTTTCATTATGTTGCGTTTAATTTTTCAATTTGAATATAAAGCGAGGTATTTTCTTTTTCTAACACCGTTTAGATCATACTTCTAACTATGATTGTAAGGGAGCACAACGATATCTATGAGACCAGTATGAGTTGTTCCGAAAACCAAACAAAAAGACCTAACAACGTCGTTTCTAGAAAGAGCTATCGAGCTTTAAAATACACGTCAAACTGATATCTATGAGGACAAGATGTCATATACGTAAGTTAAATGGTTAAATAAGAGAGAATATTTAGACCATTGAAGTACCCCACCACTTTCCCGCCCCGGTATAGGCGACTTATGGTCGCCCCTTCGGAGCTCTCGCAAGAATCTAATTTTTTTGAATAAACGACTCTACATTTAATTGAACGAATCTAGACCTTCAATGTCCCTACATACTTTGTTAGGTGGCGGAAATGTAGGATCGCCTGCAGACTGTACTGCAATGGTCATAAAAAATAACTACAAGTGTTAGTTGACTTACCCTAGGGAAATGAAAGTAAACAATATAATATTAATAAGCAGCCATCATGAGTGCATGTGGCCGCTTCAACGGGGGTAGACCGCACACTCCGGCTCTGCAGGCATCTGTTATATACACACTAAAATAAGGAGAGCAATCAGGTATGAAATATAATCATATGTTGTATTACCGCCATAAAAAGAATTAAAAAAATAATAAAAAAGGATTAGGTACAATCCGACAGGCGCCTGGCAGTCCCTAGAGAATGATGGTGGTTGTTAGATCGACTTCACGCTCCCCGAAGAAGTCGTCCCTTAGCCGGATAGCCGGTGGTGCCTAGAAGACGTTATCGGACTATCAGTGAAGACCCTAGGTAGGTAAGCGTCGGGTATCCGGAGGCGGGACGGACAGTCTCTGGGTGACGATCAGCCGCTCTCCCTACCCCTTCATGTCCAGGGGGGTGGCGCGGGCGTCTGGGGAGATAAATCAAATAGAGAATATAGCATATCTAACATAAACAAAATAAGTAGGGACAAGGCCCAAAGTCCAACCCCTTTAATGGGGAAGAGGACATTACATAACAAAATAAGGAGTTCAGTAACAGCCGTTACATTGTCAGTCGAAGATTATATGGGAACAAATAAAAAAAAAAAAATAAAGACTCCAATCATTATGGAAAAGCATATAGTAAATTGAGTTAACATTGTTAATATAAAATACAGACTTAAATATCTAATAAGATAAGTGTTGATCTAAAGAAGAAATAATTTCTTGTCAGTATAAGATCAAAATTAAATCATACCAGCTATTCGCACTAAATCGGAAACATGATAAAATAAAAAGTAAAAAAAAAAAAAAATAGAGAAGCTCTTATAGAGCTTATAAACCAAAGCACTTGTAATAAATGGTCCATGATTTGTGTGATATCCTAAAAAGGAAGATAAAATACATTGTAAAATAAAGTGTTTCTGCATCCAGCAAGGTGTATATCTAATATTACAGAAAAGAAATAAAAAGGTAAAATAAAAAAGAGAAACAAGAGTATATACAAATTTACATAATCCGGCAAATGAGTGCAAGAAAAATCAAATCAAAAACCGTGGTTTAACAGGAGCTAGTACACCTGGTTACCTGAGATGCGCTAATCTTCGACTCTGAGAACAGGCCATCTTTCAACCCAGATCCTAGCAAACTTACGCAAGCACTCAAAATTCACCTTATTCGATACCAGATCAGTGTTCCAAACTGGTCTGATAGGGACATCCAAACCATCCAGCATTTCCTCTCGAGCATCCATCATGATCTCACAGTGCCACAGAATGTGCTCGGCCGACTGGTTAGTCCCTCCGCACGCACAGTTGGGGTGAGGGGACAAGGAGAGGGTATGAAGTCTCCCCCTGAACTCCCCATGACCAGACAAAAGTTGGGTTATGTAGTGATCCAGTTTTATAAAGGCCCCTTCCATTCTGATTTTAACTGATGGGAAGAAGGAGAAAGTCCATCTTCCCAAGTTCGCTCTATCCCAACGTTGCTGCCACACCTGTAACGACAGGTCTCTCATTTCACGAAGTAGCCCAGGGAGAGTCCCCGGGCCACCAGGGGTTAGAACAACTCCGTGATGGGTAGCCGGGGTTCCTCTGGTTAGCTTCTGTTTAGTAACAACTTCCCTAATTTCCAGATCGATTGGCAAAATGCCGGCCAGTACAGGCAAAGCGTCCGAAGCTACTGTTCTATACGCACCGGATAGTGCCAGCAAGGGAGTACGTTGTCCTCTCTTGAGAGCCAAGAGTATGAGCGAGTTGTCCAAGCGGTGCTCCCATACAGATGCCCCATATGAGACTTGTGCCACATATACGCACCTGTACAGTGTACGCAGAGCCGGATTACGCAGTCCCCACTCAGCTGTGGAGAGTCTCCTTAGCTTCATGAAAAGAGCCTGAGCCTTACTGGATACATCCTTGACGTGTGCCAGGAAGGAGGACGATCGATCGAGTGTTACACCTAGGTATTTGACTGTTTCAAAAAATCGGATATTGGATTCTCCCATTTTGATTGTGGGGTTTCTCTCTCTGCTGAGAGAGCCCTTCATCAGGAGACCCTTGGTCTTGTGGGGAGCGAAGGTCATTTTATTTCTTTCACCCCAGTCCAAAAACATCTGCAAACCTTCACTGCCTTTCTTTTCCACTTCTTTCCTACTGTCCCCTGAGACCAAATACACTTTGTCATCAGCATAGTCGACTGAGATACATCCTTCAGGCAAGGGTAACCTGGAGGAGTCATCGAAGGTTATATTCCACAGGTCAGGTCCAAGGTTAGATCCTTGAGGGCATCCCATATCTGCTTCGCGCTGGATACAGTAATCTCCAAACGAGATCGTGATTTTGCGATCAGCCAAGTAATCGTCAATCATCTTGAACAAGAGTTTGGAGGACTGCCTGTTCTTCACCTTCGTGCGTATCATCGGCCACCATGCATGATCGAAGGCACCAGTTATATCGAGGAAAATGGCCACAACATACCTCTTGGGGCAAACCTTCACCCAATCAAGCACATACGACAGGGCGTGCACCGTGGATTTCCCGGGGACGAAACCGAACTGCAAAGGGCTGGCCGGGGATAGAGTGGTGCGTAGACGTTGTTTGATTATTTTCTCCAATATTTTTCCTAGGACTGGTAGAAGTGTAATTGGTCGATACGCCTTAATGTCCGACAATGGCTTATCGTTCCCCTTGGGAATAATCCTGAGCACGCCGCGCTTCCATTCTGTAGGGAAAACCCCTCTCCTCATGCATGTGTCCATCACCTGGAAGAGCTCCTCCTTGGCGTGGACCCAGACTTGCTTCGCAATTACGCCGTTGAGCCTATCATGCCCTGGTGCCTTCTTAGGACCCAAACCCTTAATTATTACCTCAATTTCTGCCTTAGTGACTCTATAGCTGTTATCCTCTTGGGCGAGGTTTCTCGGAGGTAGCCGTGCCAGATTTCTTATCTGTTTGTGGTGGTCACTTTCCCCAATTACTGAGTCTACAGGAACTAACTCACCCAAAAGTGTCTCGAGGGTGGAGGCCACGTCCACAGTCTCAGCGTTCCTCCCATCCAAATTCCCAATTACTGTTGACAAATACCGGTCAGAACCTTTACCGGACTTTTCAAGTGCGCTGTGGATTTCCCACGGGTTGGCGTTTCCCACTTCTTGTACCCAATTATGCCAAGCAGCTCGTTTCGCATGAAGGACAGCCCGCTTAAAAGCCGCCCTGGCTACTCTAAGGCCGGATCGGAGTGCCATCGTCTCTTCCTCCGTACGACCGGCTCTCCTTGCCGACCCTAGCACCCTGTAGGCTCTCTTGTAGGCCCCCTTCAGCGAAGTCAGCTCAGGTGACCACCACGGCGTCCTAATACTCGTTTTCGGGTTTATTTTGCCCAGAGACGAGTTGGCGGCGGATACTACCGCCCTATTAAAGAAGTTCCCCAAATTATCCGGATCGGTAGCAGCTACATGTTGAAAATCCCTTAACGCATCCCGTAGTGCTGTCCCAAAGTTATCCCAATTCGCCCTTGTGGTGTTGAAATTCCAGGAGGATCTTGGAACCTCTGTTTTACTTACACCAACCGTAAACGTGATTAATCTGTGATCCGAATTAATTTCGCACTCATGGACTGTCCACCTTGATATCCTGGTTGCAACTGACCCAGAGCATAAAGTTAAGTCAATGTTGCTCTCTCCATGTATGTTTGAAAAGGTAAAAAGTGAACTCTGTTCATTGATAATGCTAAGACCCTGCGCAGCAATCAGGTCTTCTACGGCGTCTGAACGTTCCGTCCTACAATCTGATTTGTCAAACCATAATGGAAAGCGTGCATTAAAGTCACCTCCGATAACGATGTTACGGCCTTTAAGCGCGTTTAATGCGCGCGTCAAACTCAGGATGTGGGGTCCTACCGGGTTCCCATATTTAAAATAGACTGATATCAAATAGATTTCAGTATCACCAAATCTTATACATACACAGGTTTGGTACTCGTTAGAATGACCGTCCAGAAGGAGGGGGCTGATCAACGAAGTGTTGACCAGGACACCCGCCCCCGGAGATCGGCCAACTTCAAGCACCGCACCCGGATAACATATAGGGGTCCTTCCTTGCCAGGTGTACTGCTCCTGTATAAGCATTATGTCAATATTTTGGTCAGACATGACCCGCAGCACCTCCAAAGTGGCCATCCGGGAACGCTGCAGGTTAATCTGGCCTATGGAGAGTGGATTAGCTCGATCCATAGTCGGTCATTTTTATCTGAACTTCAATCGCAGCCATATGAGCAGGGCACATTCTGTCCCCGGTAGCATGGTCCGCCGGCTTCTTGAACCTTGTGCACGTGGCACATACAGCGGGATGTGTCTTCTTGGGGCACTCCTCTATATCATGTCCCAAAGCGGCGCAGTGGCGACAGGTTACCTTTTCTTGTGTGCATGACTTAGTTATATGACCGTATTGGTGACACTTAAAACATCTAGTAGCTCCTGTAAAGTCGCGGGTCCGGCAGGCTGTCCAGCCGAGAAAACACATCCCACTGTCTATCAAGACGCGCCTGGCGTTCGGGTGAACCGTTACTACCATATTCATTGTCGGCACATCACGTCTGCCGAATAGTGAGACCCTGCGCATGGTGCGCATATGATCGTCTAAGGAGAGATCGCATTTGCCCTCCAGGTTGGTACTGTATACTTCTTTGAATAAGTCTTGATCTGCGGATGGGTCCCCTCTGGGCACGTTGTAAATTACAATTTTCGGCAATCTTCCTAATGGGCTGACAATTTTGAGGCCGCTAGCGGCCAGCTTAGCTTCATTTTTCTTAATATTAGCCAGATCCGCCTTGTCTTTTGCCTGAAGAGCCATGCCTGCCCCTCTGATTTTACGTAGACGTACCACTTGGAATCCATCTGATCGGGGATTTATGGTTTTCTCCAAATTTTTCTGAGTTTGCTCTGATGTCATGCCTTCAGGTTTCTCAGGGTAAATAAGAACTGTTAGGGGTTTTGGTGGTACAGGTCGCTCAAAGCCATTAACAATGAGTGATTTGGAGCTTGGGGCTGAGGAGGCCATCTTTGCATATGACGGTGCTGTCTGTACAGTCAGTTGTGGTGCAGCTGGTACGGGTTTCGACTTGACTATGGAGTCAATCTTTTTTATCATCAGGGATTGCCCTGCCATCAGTTCCTCTATAGTGGAGCTCCTAGTGGTAGCCGTGTTGATGTCCAACATTAAGTGCGTTATGTCTGACATTAAATCGTCCAATAATTCATTGAGTTGACTCTTAACATTTTTGTTCAGTTTATTTGAGGAGTCTGTAATTATTGACCGTATTTTCTGGCATCGGGTCATCGCTGGGATGACCTTCCACTGCTGCGCGTTTGGTGAGTCGCTTTCTCTGGCCCTTTTACGGGTGCTCATGTTTGGAGAGATTGCCGGGATCGCCATAATGGATACTGCTCCACTTGTTCCAGCTATTGGGGTGCAGGGTGGACGAGGGGGGGGGGGGGAACGTATCCATTTCGGACTCCTCTCCCTCTGATTGGGGGACATCCACTACCTCGACAGGCCCAAATAGAGTGGGTTTCTTTCCTACCTTCTTTTTGCGTCGCCTTTCCCTGGCAAGCTTTCTCTGGATCTCTTCCATTTGGGTAATTAGTTCAGATTCTACAGTCGTTTGTGGTCTGCCAGAGGTGGCACTGCCACCATTCGAATCCTCAGACGAAACTACGTCTGATGGCATCTTCAGTTTTTTTTCCCTATTTTTCGTGGGAAATTCCCCGAAATTTCGAAATTTTCCCCAAAAATGGGGAAAAAAAAATGGGGAAAATGAAGTTCCAAAACTGCTATCAGAAATTGATTAAAGTCACCCGTTTAAAAGTTACAGACAGACAGGGGCCTTAACCGGTCCCTGTGGAACACCTTTCGCACAAATGTCTTATAGATGAGATAGTGACGTCACAAACCAGTCGTTGTTACTTATGACGTAACAATCCAGCCGATGGGACTTTTGACGTCACAAATCCAGCCGGTGGAACTGTGACGTAATAGTTCTGCCAATGAGACTATGACGTCATACTACAGCCAATATGGCTGCCGTTTCACTAAAATGTAAACAAACTTTCGCCACGTGGTTTTTGCGCAAGTCACTTTTTGGGGCACTAAAATAACACAGAACTTAGGATATGTATAGTCAAACGACGCGGAATTTTATTCTGCGTCTAATGGTACTGGTCACTTATCACTTTACACAAGTCTAAACTATATAACTAAGATTATACACTAAAAAGTACACTAATATATTAAATTTGTCCTTAAAACGCTGTTTTTGGTCTTTTTCCACTGCGCTTTTTTTGAGGGCACTTGTATTTTATTAGTTCACACCCGACGGCGATAGTGAATTTCGGGTGATCTGGCGTGATCGCCCGAAAAAATAAAGAAACTAAGTTTTTGTCACAAAATCATTAATATTTGGTACTTGTATACAGAATTTGGAAAATCTAAAACCATAGGCATGTAGCCCTGATTAAACTACACAAGGTAGCATAAAAAAAAAGTTTAACTTTTTCACTATTTGTATTTTTAAATTAAGAAATACGCGGAGCGATGTTTTTATGTGTTGTCAGCTTGAAGTTTAGACCAGTAGGTTATGTGTTATGTTATATTTTATTGCACGTAGGTGCATTGTATGTACGTTTCAATTTGGGAGGCGGGTATGGGTACTGCCGCCCCGGGAACCATTTATTGGACAACCAACACCCCTGCCACAGGTCACCCCAAGTGGTTCGCTACGTTTGGTGACTTAGCAGGGGTGCCCGGGTTCATGGGATGAGGTTTGACTAGGTCTTGGTGGCGGATACGTTTGCCCAACCACTGCGTGGCGGGCTGGATCGGAGGAGACTGATTGAGGGAGGCCTTTTGACCTCTCCAGCCGGATTCTCCTGACCCTTCGCCTTGCACCGCAATGTGAGGAATAGATCCATACGTCCATCACTCCTGACCACACTGACCCTCAGATTCCTACCCACCCCTCATACCTTTTTCCTTCCCATGTCTTCTTCTCCTTCCTTTCCCTTAAAAAACCCTCCACACAGCATCCTCAAAGATGACATAGGCCCCTAGGGAAATTGTTTTCCTCGGTGCCTCCTGTGTGGAGCTAATGTAAAAAAAAGGAAATATTCACAGGACGTAAATATTTCCTGCTATATAAATTTATTTCAAATATTATCATCCATTTGATGATGGCAACGAATCTGAATGCTTAGTAATAAAACAAACGAAAAATGAAACAATAAAATTAGCAAACCACAGTTATTCATTATTTATCATTATTTTTAAGTTTTTAAATATTGTAATATAGCATTGACGTCAGGCAAGTGTTTTGTGCGGGCACAAAAGAGATTAATAATGAAGTAAAAGTCATATCACTCATATCTCAAATATGTTATATGAGAACGGAATTAAAAATAGATTTTAATATTGTATCTAATAATACAAATGTTATGAATTATTTATTTTCGGAATAAATTTAATGAGCTAAACCTTAAATTTTAATATTAAATCATTAGACATTTGGTTCTGGAAGAATTTTGCAATCGTACAAAAAGATAGCAGCCAATAAAAATAGACGTTAAGAAAATGAAGATAATTTTGGTAATTTTTAGTATTTTGGTAGGTACAGTTAAATACAATCGAAAGGAATGGGTTTTTTTTTTTTTACATGAATACCGCACAAGAGTTCGAACTGCTCCCGTCTGGAGCCAGTGGGACTATGGCATCCTCAATTGGGGTATGTTGTGAGGATGAAGGCTGTGGGGAGGGGAAGGAGATAGGGAAGAGGAGATGGGGAAGTACCTGGCTATTCAGATCTGGTCACCAAACACTGCAGAAGCCATTTCAAGCAACGTTTCAATTCTGAATGGTGGTCTTACATCAGGGCGATACTGAGAGTATCTTCCACTCTGGAACGTTCCGCAAATATCCTATATATTATTTTTAAATGAATAAATTGTGAAATACACAAATTAATCTAATAAAATTTATTTGCCACGCCGGGATTCGATCCCGCGACCTTCGGAATGCGAGTCAAGCGCCTTACCGCTGCACTACGCCGGCCGTCAAAGTGGGGTTGAAGTAGCTCAGTGATTAGAGCAGAGCCCCGGCAAGGCTAAAGTCCTGGGTTCATTCCCTAGATGCGACCGTATCTTTTTCTGATGTTTCTCTTCCAAATTTCATTTGGAAGTCGCTAATATTGTCTTGAAGGACTAATTATACAATATTGCAAAAAAAAGGCTGACACCGTTTATCAAAACTTTACCGATGGCATATTTTTATATTATGCACATATTTATAATTAGTATCTACCTACCTATCTACTTGCATTGTAATTATTCACCATGGGCGTGTCGCCGATATCCCCAATTAAACCTCTCCCCCTTTCTCATAAGCGACGCATGTAACAGAAAGAGAGGTGACAATGGAGCTCTCGGCTAGAGGATATTAAAAGAATTATTTTTTCAAATGAGAAATTTAAGATTATTTTATTTAACAAGTTCATAATGTGGATTTAAAAAAAATTAAAGTGTTATTCTCAGGAAAATCATGGAAATAAATATGCGACCTAAATATTCTGTAAGTGCTTTCTATGAACATTTTTCATCATTAAAACGCCATCTATGAAGATTTTAAAATAATGAGTTCTATCTTTCGCGACCAAATAATATAAGTTAGATGTTAGAACCTCATCCAAATTAGGTGACGCAATCGTGACTCGTGACTATCATAGCTTCAAAATCAATTCGGTATTGTTTGTCAAGTGACTTTTAAAAATGATTTTATTTTCAAAATCAATACCACCCTAAAATGATGTTTACTGCCACCTGGTGGTCAGTTACGGAACCAAGAACAAAACAAAACTAAGGGTAGATTTCATCGCTAAGTCTACAGTTGTGAGCAAAGCATATTTTTGCACCCGCAGCTCAGACGACGGAAAAGGCTTACGCTTGTTCATAAGAAAACGCTCGTTAGGTAAACATTTATTAATTATTGATTTATTTATTTACTTCTACAACTTTAAGACATTATACTTTATAATTTATGCCATAAGTTCAAAAATTAACTCGGTGCATAGCTAATATTTTTGCTTGGTGAAAGAAAAACGGATTATTGAAAAGAGATAAGCTAATATATTAGACGTACTTGACTTACTTTAACCAGTGATTCCTGACATTATTTGGAGATAAAACGTGAATGAAATTATTGATGTTTTTTTTTAAATTTTTTTTTAACCTTAGCTTCACGTAGCTCTGAGGAAAATAATTTCCCTCAGGGCCTAGGTCGTCTTAGGGGATGCCATGTGGAGAGTTTGAAAAATGTGGAGAGTTTTTTGAAGGAAAGGAAGAAGAGGAAGTTGTGGGAAGGAAATAGGTATGAGGGGTGGGTAGGAATCTGGGGGTCAGTGTGTCCAGAAGTGATGGACGTATGAATCCATCCCTTCAACTTCGGTGCAAGGCTATGGATCAAGGGATTCTGGCTGGAAGGGTCAAAAGACCTCCTCAACCAGTCTCCCTCGATCAGGCCCGCTGACCTAGACTGACAGCCTCACCCCATGAACCCGAGCACCTCTGCTAAGTCACCAAACGTAGCAAAACACTTGGAGTGACCTATGGCAGAGGTGTTGGTTATCCAATAAATGGTTCACGGGACGGCGGTACCCATACCCGCCTCCAGAAATCCATAAAATGAGAGTTTAGGTGGTTACCGACTGAGTGACCAGTTATGACATGTGGAAAAATGTTATTTGATTGGTTTTGAAAAAAAAATGGAAAAAAGAAACTTTAAAAAAGTCACCGGAGACCAAAATTTCATTTACGTTTTTAACTCCAAATAATGTCAGTATTCACTGGTTATCAAGAACGTTCTTTAAAACCCCTCAGCAACGTAAGCAAGTATACTCGTTAAAATAACGATAGCAGTCAAGTACAATAAGCGTGTTTACTCGTCAACGCGTGTGTCTCCATAGAAACCGTTATAACTCCTTTATTGTTTTAGTTACATCCGTAAAATAAAAAGTGAAAGGTCGATAGTGAATCATGCTGCACATCTCTATTCAAGTTGTCCATAGAAATACCTAAAAAGAACATTCTGTCCGACGCGCAGTCTGACAGATAATTTATCCCGCCAAATTTCCCACGGGCGGGTCGCCCGCTCCCGACATTGTTAATTTTTATTAAACATTTTTATATGAAATGATTGAAAAGTGAGGTGACAAAAATGTTTATTACACATTTATACAATAGAATAAGTATTGTTGTTGGCATAATCTATGATTTTAGTACCGTTTTTACATAAATACATCACGTGAGTCATTTTGACATTTTTTTAATGTTTGCATTCTAAATTTCAATATTTACAAATATTAATATTTATTTATAATATAATAATTCGAAAGCTTATTTTGTAACCTGTCTAAAACAGTTATTACTATTCGGCTACGTTCAGAAATGTTTCATTTATAGAGCATTAATTGTGAAACGGTAATAACACAAAGTTTTCGTAAAATGTCATTTCGTTTAAGACATTTAAAGTGCAAATTGGCGATTTTCTGAGGGGTTTTATCCTGTACATGTATTATATTATCATTGTAAACTTTTATTGTGGTACCATCCAGTACAAGGAAAAAATGTATAGTTATTAGTTATTACGCATGGTTTAAGTCAGAAAATCACGATTTACAATACAATGCCCATTGCATTATATTTCCCATCTAATAATACACATCGTATAGAAGAAAAAGCTATTTTGAACTATTTCCATTTAGGTAGAAGGTAAATTTATTTATATCATCATTAATATGTACGTAAATACAGAAACCGGTTTTAACGCCACCACACACTATCTCATATTTTATTTTTTTAATTCAAAAGGAGCATTGAAAACGACTGAATGACATTGAGCATATATTTTATTTAAGTGAATATTTAAATAATACCGATCGCAAACCGATAAAACAAAGCAGTCATGTGAATGGACTATTATTAGTACTGCAAATATTCCTCAAGAAAAACCATAAGGTTTTTCTTCTTCTAAGAAACACTAGAACTACGAACTTCGAACGTTGAAGTAAAATCAAAGATTAACACTAACTAACTAACCATCACGCCGATTCCCCGCAGGGGTAGGCAGAGAGGACGGACTGCCAAACATCTCGGTCTTGGCACTCACTCACATTCATGCATCGTCTCATACATACTCTTCTATTGTTCTGATCTTTGCCCGACTCACGTATCTGATTCACTTGATCGTGCCATGTCTTCCTCGGGCGTCCTCGACTTCTTTTACCATTCACATTCGCGTCGTATATTCTTCTTACACTACTTTCTTCGTTCATTCGCTCTACATGCCCAAACCATCTGAGGGTCCCTTTCTTAATCTTACTCATTATGCTTACATGAGCCTTACATTCTTTGCGGACATCCACATTTCTCATACGATCATACATTGTTTTACCACACATACGCCTCAGGGATCTCAGTTTATCATTCTCATTTGGTTTACTTTCATCCTTCCTCTGCCGGTTCCTGCCTCACTGCCATACATCAGCGTAGATACCAGGACTCCATTGTGGACTGCTAGCTTTGCTTCTTTTGACAGTTTTTTATTAGCGCCAACGGCATTCAGTCCACCATTAATGGAGTTACCAGCATTCAACCTTCTTTCTATATCTCTATCAGCCTTCCCATCTCTCGTAAACATACTACCCAGGTACACAATCTCATCCATCTGCTACAAGTATCCATCATTCACAACTATATTGCATACTATTTTCGTACTCTCTCTTTCAAACACCATGACTTTAGACTTACTTACATTCATCATTAACTCATTCTTCATTCATACATCGTTCATCCTAGATACGAGAGACTGTAGATCTTCTATAGTGTTAGAAATCAGCACCGCATCATCAGCATACAACAGGCAACAAGATTAACACCTTCTTTGAAATCATGAACTTACTTCCTAATCAGTATTTATTATGGGACTATCACTTTTGACTTTTGACGGAGGGATCCAATTCATAAAATTCGAACGCAGATGATGGGGATAAGGTTGAAATTGCCGCCAAACACCGTCCGCCTGTTTTGATCAATGCATAAAAATAACGCCAAAATGAATGCTTCATTTTATTTTGTAAAGTTCATCCTCATCCCGAATATTAAAATGTTTTTCGATCACATTGAACTTAATTTTCAACATTAAACAATTCAACCTTATTCGGAAAGGGGTTCATGAATATAAGATTTTGCACTACAAAGCATTTTTGATAGGCCTTATTGTTTGATAGGCTTTATTTTTTGATAGGCCTTATTTTTTGATAGGCTTTATTTTTTGATAGGCCTTATTTTTAGATAGTCCTTATTTTTTGATAGGCTTTATTTTTTGATAGGCCTTATTTTTTGATAGGCCTTATTTTTTGATAGGCCTTATTTGTTGACAGGCCTTATTTTTTGATTGCCTTTATTTTTTGATAGGCTTTTTTTTGATAGGTCTTATTTTTTGATAGGTTTTTTTTGATTGGCTTTATTTTTGAAGTCTAATAAAATTAATTTTAAAAAATTCTCGAATAAATCAATAGCGAAGATGTGTTTTACACGCAGTATTTAAAAAGCGTCTAGGCGACAATTAAACCTAGGCGACCAAATTTTCATACCAAATACATATGATTTTGCACGATTTTGTATTACAAGTAACATAAACAGGGTTGCCGTATATATTATACGTTTTTTTTTCGCATAAATAATAAAATATTACATAACCAACAAACTTCATTCCAACTATTTCCTTGTTTGGTATAACAGTTAACGTTCTTTTGAACATCAATTTGGATGTAGGTATTTGTATTTAGCGTTACCTGTAGTCCCTGTGTTTTATTGTGTTTTTTACAAGTTGGGTAAATCTAGTTTTTTACAATGTTTATAACATCACTATTTTTACGGCCATCCATTGTTTACTCTAGGACAGTGTTTTTCAATCTTTTTGAATACGCGACCCCTTTACAGGTTGAAAAATTCTGGCGACCCCCTTTGGCCATAGATACAGACATAAAGTGAGTAAGTTAAATTCGTTTATTATTTTCTCTATTTTGGTACCTATATTCATTATTACGGCCTACACTCCGCAAGAAAGCCGCGAGAGCTTTTAAAGTAAAGACGATGTAAGTTGGTAAGGCTGCGTGCGACTTTGATTTGAACGCTCCAGCTTGCGCGGGCCTAATTTTGCGGCGCAGGCGGATTTTAAAACCCTTTCTTGGATAAATCAATAGAACTGACTGATCCCACCACAAATATGAAAGAAAATCTTATGGATTAGCTGCTGACGGCATGCTTAAAATGGCATGTCATGCTCAAAGTGTTGACGATTTTTTGATGAAAAGAAAAGAAGAGTGTCCAGAGCTGGCAAGGGAAGCTCTAAAAATATTAGTGCCATTTACCACTTCATACTTATGTGAACTGAAATTCTCTTCAATGGTGGACAATCTAACAAAAATTATTAGTGCCATTTGCCACATCATACTTATGTGAACTGACATTCTCTTCAATGGTGGACATTATAACTAAAATTATTAGTGCCATTTGCCACTTAATACTTATGTGAACTGACATTCTCTTCAATGGTGGGCATTATAACTAAAATTATTAGTGTTATTTGCCACTTAATACTTATGTGAACTGACATTCTCTTCAATGGTGGACATTCTAACTAAAATTATTAGTGCCATTTGCCACTTCTTACTTATGTGAACTGACATTCTCTTCAATGGTGGACATTATAACTAAAATTATTAGTGCCATTTGCCACTTTATACTTACGTGAATTGACATTCTCTTCAATGGTGGACATTCTAACTAAAATTATTAGTGCCATTTGCCACTTCATACTTATGTGAACTAAAATTCTCTTCAATGGAGGACATTCTAACTAAAATTATTAGTACCATTAGGGGGTGGGGGGCACAAGGGGCGGAAGGGCAAAACAATCAACAATTACTAAAGGATTTCTATACTGTAAGGCACGTGCCCCCTCATGCCCCCCCCCCCTCCCCTAAATCCGCCCTTGGCCCTAGTGGACATTACTTGCCGGGAAACCTTAACCCATCTAAGAGACCGTGGGTCCTATGTTGGGGGTATTACGCTAAGTGTTTAGTGAGGACAATAGTGAACATTGTTTAAACTCTAACAGCCTTACTAAAAAAAAAACTTTTCACGGCCGATAACCTGTGTTATTGCAATAACATAAATAAACCCCGTATACACTAAAACACGATTTATTACCAATAACATTTCTTACGTGGTCACGCTGTTAAAATGCATTGAAGATCTGACAACGTTGTATATGGTTTTAATTTACTAGGAAACAATGTTGTTTTAATTCTTCTCCGCTAGGGGCATATCGGCCCGCGATGACAAAACAGCTCGGTGTGTTATGGCGGGATATCGAAAATTTTGTTAGTACTTAAATGTTGTGATTTTACTTAATAATTTCTATTGTAGTGACGAATTTACTTATCTGTTCACATTATTGATATATTTACCATATTATTTGTGTAGTTTACATCAGTTTAATCAAGCTATTGTACAAACGCCGTACTTTCAAAGTTGAACTGTCAGAATATTGTTTTATAGGTTACTTAAAAGACAAAATTTACATTTTAAGATCTTTATTTTAAGAGAATTTCTTAAAAGTGATAATTTTTTATAATACTAATGTTTAATACATGTGTTCGTAAACGTATCAAAGAAATTAACGTCTTTAGAGATGTAAGAAATCTGTTTTAAATGTCGATATTTTTATAAGTTATTGTTTTGGCAATAAAAAAAATTTGAAATTTTTTATTATTTTTTTATTGTATGCACGACGAAAAAGTGAGGTGATATTTTCCTTTCAAATTTATTACATAAATGGACTGTGTTTTCTAAAATTTTGATTTTTTTTTTAATTTCTCTACATTTTGGTCAAAAATGTTTGGGGAGGAAATTTTTTTCCTTTTTTTTCCGAGTTTGAATCTTAAAATATGGCAGTTTTTGAAAACTAAAGTGTATTTCAAATACACAAATCTAAAAGGTAATTTTATCTAGTTTTCATACATGGTATTTGTTTTTACGACACCTTAAAAAATAAGAAATATTTAGAACATTCAAAATACTTTGGAAAAATTCCAAATTTCGTTCTTTCATCAATAAACTACCCCCTCAGGCCGTGTAAACCAAGTGTATTTTTTTCCATAAACAATTTTTTAATTAGTAATGTTTTCACATCCGCGGCCGCTTGTCAATTGAATAAAATTTTCACTGGGTTTTTTAGTAAGGCTGTAAGTGACTTTACTTTGTGCTAAAACGGTTCTGTACTCGGTTTTTACTATAAGCTGTGAACCCTGTATAAGAGAAATAAACTAAACAACGTCTAAAGACTATTTTCTTATATGAATACCCTGCCACAATATCAAATATATCACCACGATTTGAAATATTTTTGAAAAATAAACAAGCCTAGCCTTCTCACTGAAATAGTATTTTTATTGTAATCAGAACCTCGCATTTTTTCCTTTTTCCCGCGACCCCCCGAGTAATGCTTCGCGACCCCCCTGGGGGTCGCGACCCACAGATTGAAAAACACTGCTCTAGGAGACTGGTATGCAAATTATGATTTCAATTTGAATCAATTTGCATTTATCTATTTCCAGTCGGTTTTATTACTAGATCAACTTGGGTTTATCAGATGAGATGTTTCATTGTTATCGTAAGCTGAACTCTTCGAGTCGATAGTGTAATTTTTTTTTTCAAATATCTTTATTTTATGTGCTCAGTTATTTCATCGCACTGTTTTGAATCGAAGATGAGGTAAATCTTCTTTGACATTGTACTGGATGTAAAAACGACGAAAGAAAAGCATTTATTTCCATTTTTGGAGTGTATTTTAACCGGTAGGAAGATACTAATGCCTAATTTTTTCAAGATTACAGGGAGTGGTTTTCATTTCGCCACCATCTATTTAAACACGGTATCCGGAAATTCATAGTATAAGCAGGAAACTGGTGAAGTGGTGAAGTCGATTTTGTGGCTCATTTTATTTATTTATTTATGCTTCCAATTTCGAGTAAATTGAGTCCATAATTGAAATTTTTTAATATCAAATTTGAAAAAAATCATACGCCAGAGGATTAATAATATAATGCCCCAAAGTGGAGGCCCGATTGCAAAAGTTTTTTTTAACCCTTTGCAGAAAAAAGAGGATTTTTTTAAAATATGAAAATGCTCTCTTTGTGATGTAGATCAGTTCTCCGCTTGTACTACTGGTTTCCGGATACCGTGTCTGTGGTGGGAGGAGTTTTTTGAGATTGATGAAATTTTGCACACGTGACCTTCAAAACAAGGGTCACTGTCTACAAAATTTTAATATCTTAAAGCAGCGTAAAGCCCGGTAACTTCTGGCACCTCAGCTTCATTAAATATTATTATAAACGCTAAAGTGTATTCCTTATCAAAGCAAACAATCTGATTGAGAGTGTTATGCGTCGATGACACAGGGCTAGTTTACAAGCTACTATCTGGGAAATTCACTATCTGTTAGTAAACTCGCCCAGTGTCATCGTGTCACTTGCTAACTAGCAGTAACTAGCAGATTGTTGACAATCTACGAAAAAAAGTTAAAGGTCGTCAACTTTCAAAATTCAACTTTTGTCAGGAAATTCACTATCTGTTAGTAAACTCGCCCAGTGTCATCGTGTCACTTGCTAACTAGTAGCAACTAGCAGATTGTTGACAATCTACGAAAAAAAGTTGAAAGGTCGTCAACTTTACTCGCCTACACGCTTGCTCCGCTTGCTCGTGATTGGTTTATTTTCGTTTCCTACATGGCTTCCGATAAACAGCTGATTTCGACTGTCAAAAATATGAAGAATTAGTTCACGCAGGCGTCGTTATTCTTGTTACTGGCGCTAAAAACGACCTCAGTTTCCCACGCTTCTGAGCGAGTGGACAGTTTTGTGTGTCATCATGACAATCTCACTCGCCGATTTTCCCGCTTTCAAACTTAGTAGATAGTAGCTTGTAAACTAGCCCTGTGTCATCGACGCTTTAGACAAAAGTTTTTTCAATTAGATTTTTTTAAGGTTGGTCATAAGATTACCACGTCAAATTATTAAAAATGGGTTCATGTTCCGGTTTCCGTTCCAAAAATAACTATCCAAACTTACATTTTTCTTTGTTAGTTAGATTTATGTATTTATTTACACATTACAGATGGATAAGAATAATGAATCCAATCAATTTATGAAGGAAATACGCATGGAAGTATACTACGCAGTATTCCTCAAAGAAGGCAAAGCGCACAAAACAAAATTTAAGGAATTATGCATGAACGGAAAAAAAACCGGGAATTTAGTAAAACTTCCTCGTAACAACCTTCAAAAACAGTAACCTTTAAAAAATCAGCTTATTTCAGTACTTAAACTTTTTACGATCGTTTCTAAATTAAAGCACTGCGTGGATGGAATAAAAACAGTACTCATTTGAAATATCTACTTTTAGGCGTAATGTATTACATCGATGAAAAAAGTTCCCATAATGCCAAAGTGTGAAATATTGGTAGTCAAAAGCGTCGGAAATGAGAGTCGCAAAATCGCCAATGAATGCAGGAAAAGTGAAGAGGATGAAGAGAGTCCAATTCACCTATTATAAGTACCTACCAATGTCCCGCACTGATCGGCAATGGGAATAAGTTTCAGATACTTGGGAAGACATGTTGTGGAACCAGGAGACACAGCAAAATATTCAATGACAATCCTGGAGAACCTTATCAAAGAGGCTGGGCTAATATTAAAGGAATAATGTGATATGGGAGATAGCACAATGATCCCATGGCTGATTGCTCACGGGAACTATGGTGTACTGTTCCGCTTTATTAAAAGTAGCTTCGTTTATACAAAAATTAGAGTCCTTGTGAGAGCCCTGAAGGAGTAACCATACGCTACTTATACTAGGGCGGGAAAGCGGTTGGATTACCTCAAGTGTCCCGCTTTAAATAAAATAATATAAATAGCCAGTCAAAATAATGCTTGTGAGTATAATTTTTTTGTATGGAACAAAAATATGTTTTGTTTCAAATTTATCCTTTGTATTACATGGCCTAATGTATGAATGATAAAAAAAAATAATGTACTTTATAATACCTTAACATAATATAATTTATAAATACATTATGTACAAATTTTGCTATAGATACTAATAAATTTTTTTTTAAAAAATCATGTGGATGGTTACAATCATTGAGAAATCAATCGGAGGCTACAATTCATAAAATCAAATGAAATTATTACACATTTTGATGGAGATGCCAACTGCCATCTGTGGTGAATTTTAGGTTACGTACTCATGTAGGTAATATATAGCTATATAGCTACATAAGGATATTTATTTTAAAACTGGCTGGCTCCCGGCATGCGCTGCAATGCCATATTCAAAGGAATAAATTGTTTCTTCCTGCATTTCCTTTCCCGTGCGTCCCTGTTCTCCTCCCGCATCCCTTTCCCCTCGCGCGCAGCCCCTCCACCTTCCCCGTCTACCCTCTCCCCTCTCCCGCTACCCGCCCCGCCAACTCCCCTCCCGCGTTCCATATATTCAGTCCCGGTACATTAAGTTTTCAAACAGATCGCGTGCCACGTATTACAATTTTTTTTTTCAAATTTCATTTTTCGTATATTACAAATATTTATTTGTGTATATTATAAGAACAATCAATCAAATTTGATACCTAACATAGGTAACTACCCATTTAAAATATCTATAATTTAAAAACTCCATAGACAATTATTTTGTAACAAAAAAAACAGCTGCCTGCTAAATTAACATCCATCAAACGCGCGAACTGTCAAACGTGCGAAGTTTAAATAGTCGTTAAGTTTTCTGAAATTATCCAATTTTCTGTGCAATTTTCTTAATTTTTCTTTTTGTAAGAACCTCCTACAAAGTATTATAAAACTCAAAAAAAAAGATGAATGAAATAGGTAAAGTCGTTCTGAAGTTATGGCGTGTCCCGTGAAACAGAGATTAATTTTTATACTTATATATAGATAGATAGATGAACTAATTATAATTAGTCAAGGACACAATATACCATTTTGGATCTTATCAGATATATTACGAAGAAGTGTGTACCTACATATGTATACTAAATGTAAGCTTGTTAGACCATAATCACGACTGTTTGATATTAATAAACGCTATGCCAACATCCTACAGATGCCATAAAACCTACAGAAAACCCAGCATCCGTGTCACCTTTTTATTTTTATCGTAGATTTGGCTTTTATTAGGTATCATTGATTGGATGACTAAAATAAATAAATTTACAATTCACACGTTGTATTTCCTAATACGATATCTCAACACCAATTTGAATCTCATAAGACCCTTTTTCTTGTTTCTCTTATCTTATTTTATTGTATAAATCTATTTTTATATCGCTGTATTAATACAGTCCTTCCCAGAATTAATCAATCCCAACCCATTAATAGTAGGTACCCATACTATTTAGTTTGTTATGAACGCGCCTTGTAATTTATGTTATTATGTAAAATAATACGTAATAATCGTATAATTGCCGTAATAATCATAATGATTGGTAGATAGATGTTGTCGGTATACAACCAATTAAATTATGCAAAAAATCACGTCAGTTGTCTGTAGGAATATTCCAAACTAACTATGATAAATAAAAACGTTTATCGTTCTAGTTAAAATCAAATTTTCCTTTTAACATAAAGTATAAGAACGTCAAGAGTTGAATGGCTAATTCAGAATTCTCGTTATTAAAAGAGCGTGTTAAAAGTTCTCATAAGCGCTAAACTAAAACCCAGTCGCATCGTTATACAAACCATTGACATCAGAGAAGTTCTTCGGTAGCGCTGAAAACCCAGCCTCCGCGCGGCCATCCTTGACCTAGAGAATTCCCACCGCGTGCGTTCGGCGCTCGAACCGCGCATAACCACAAAACGAGCGGCTACCGAGAACTACGCTGTTCCTCTCTATCTAACACAACGCTACGTTTACGAGAGCGAGAGAGAGATCATAACAGGATTTCATTATGATGGGTTCAAATGACGTCACATCAGACTTTGAAAGCTGAGATGTACCTCTCTCTTTAACATATTGTAAAATTTGCGAGAGGGAGGGAGAGGTCATAACGGGATTTTTGTTGGTAGAGTATTATGACGTCACAGCGTCGGCTAGTGCCACCAAGGCGAGGAGAGTGAGCAACGACGGAGAATTTCCCGGAAAGAGTTGAATGCGACATATGGACCAGCGGCGCCGGAACAACGTGAATCATAGGCGGCTGAAATTTCATCGATCTTCATCAACGATTGCGTTGACTAACTTGCAACTTATCATCTAACGCGTGGGCCCGGCCGGTCTCAAATCTATAGAGATCGCAAAAATAAATAATTAGATACATTAACAATGTTTTTTTATGCTGGTGACTGTCTATCTCTAGACGTGTATTTTTTTCCATGGGCAAAATACCAACTTGTATATTTATAGTTTTATAATTGGTCCCATTATGGATATTTTTTGTGTGTTTTTTTAATGATTCACAAAGACCAAGATTTTTCGTTAGTTTATAACCTGTAAGAGCGTTATTTTGTAGAATAATTTTGTTCTGAATTTTACAGATTTGACATTTTTAGAGAGGCAGGCGAGTTAATTTGTTAATAATTTTGTGATATTATTCTTACTTTTGTTTTTGAAGGAGCAGCAAAAAGTTTCTGTCTGTGAGTTCTGGTGTCAAATGTGTGAAATTTGCATAACTTTTTCTGTCCGATAACTTTTAATGTCTTTCACTTCCATCAGGAGCTAAGGAGTTTGGAAATATCTAATATTCCCTTAGATAATCGTAATAAGATGTGTCAGAATTTCTGATTGCTGTTTTTTGCATTATAAATGGAAGAGGGTTATGGGTCCCGCCGCCTCGGAAACCATTTATTGGATAACCAACACCCCCGACATACATAGGTCACCCAAGTCGTTCACTATGTTTGGTGACTTAAAAGGGATGCTCGGGTTTATGGGGTGAGGTTTTAGCGAGAGATTAGTTGAGGGAAACCTTTTGGCCTCTCCAGCCGGAATCTCTCGACCTCGCACTCCAGTGGAAGGAGTGGATTCATACATCCGTCTCTCCTGGATACACTGACCCCCAGATTCCTAACCACCCCTCACACCTTCCCTATTCTTACTCTCATTCCTTTCTCTAAAAAGATCCTCCACACTTCATCCCCAAAGATGACATAGACACCCGAGGAAAATTGCTTTCCTTAGGGCGTCCTGTGTCGAGCTAATGTAAAAGAATAAAAATATAAACAACATAGTTAGACACTCGAACGAAACCGGTTAGTACCTAACTAGTAGATATGTAGGTGATTTGATTTTTAAAGTAAAACTTCTTTACGCACGCTTGACTTGAAGAGTAAGGTGGTGAATGCGTGACGAGAGCGTTACGAAAAATGTGTTCGGGCGAGGCGAACGGTCGAGCGAGGCGAACGGAAGTTGAGAGGGAGATATTTAACTATTTAAAAAAAAAAACTCTATTTTAACAGTTTTTAAAGAATCTGAAGAGTCCTCAACACGAAGTATAAGACCTAAAATATCTGGGAACATATTATATGTACCTAGATGCAACACGACAGCTGCACAACACCATTATGAATATGTAGGCCCAAAGCTATATAACGAATTACCCGATGCAATAAAAAGTGTGAAAAACTATCTTAAATTAAAAAAAAAACTCGCATTGTATTTTTACAGATAAGCAACAGATTATCTTATTTTTATGGATGATTTTAAGATATATTCTGTTGCCAATATTTTGTTGATATTATATTTTTAAAATTATATGTATTTTTCTTATTGTACAATATTTTGTAGTATCTTACAGTATTTTATTTTAATTTTTGTAACTATAAGCAGTTCCAAATATATAACAAAGTAGTACGTAGAATAGCTCCCCAATTAGACCCAAGAATATTTCTCTACTAATTGGGTAACAAAACATAGCGTTTAACGTTTAGCGTTTAACCAGCCAGCGGACGAAAATCCACATTTCGTCGAAAGTTGTTCTTACGATTGTGCAGGGCGGTTACAATGAGAAAGATTAGTTTTTCTCCGTACCAGCTTTTTTAAATTATAACTCAATATCGAATTTATTTCAATTCAAATTAGCTTTAATTTATACCTTCATCCAAAAATGCTGAAAGGCGGGATGATAAAACTATTAAAATAATGTACTTTATGTAGTTATTTTTTGATTATAAGTATTTATCATTTTTCAATAATGTCTAAATTTAATAAGAATGTTAAAAAAATCTGAAATATATTAGTTTGTAAGTGCGCAAATAAATACACAACTGGACCAATTTTCGTCAAGAAACACATGTACGTACATATTTTTTAATGATTTTATTGAAACTAAAATTAAAATTCTAAAACATACGTTTACTAGATAATGTATTGATTTATTTTACTGCATGATTTTATTATTTGAAATGGGTGTGGTATAATACAAAAACTTTTTTGAAAATTTAACAAATCTGCCAACGACCTATGGAATAACCTTATTATTATACTAAAAATTAAAAAAATTTCTCAAAATTTATTACATACGAATGCTAGATAAAAGAACAATCTTTCGAAATCCATTTATAATTTTTTGTGGAAAAGAGTCAATACGTCTAAAATCTGATTTGAAAATGACATATTTCTGGTTTTCTCTGGTAATGCCCTCTTATTATCGTAAACATTTACTTTTTGTCTAAATAATAAAAAAAAAAGTTGCGGAAGTTTTACTTCAGTCGTGTGGTCTAAAGCACACTCGTTTTTTTTTCAGAAGAATTTATTTTTCTTTTTTCTCTCGGTAGAGGACCACCATATTTTTGTTTTCGGGAATGTTATTGGTATCGAAGAGAGAAATGTATGCGTAAGACATTCATTCAGATCTAAAAGAATGTTTGTAGGCGGCATCGTAATTTCATCCTACAACAAACCACCAACGTGAAATAATAATGAATGTCAGGGATTCAAGAGTGTTAAGCGTTTCTATTTTGTAACTTGTGCCCATCCTAATGGAATGCTGACCATTAAAAATATTGTTTAGTGGCCACATAAAATGATTCTAAACTGGAGTATTTTTGCGAATTTTTTTGAGCCACGCAAATATTTTTTATGCTACCCCAGGAGTTTTAACTGCTCAGAGCATGTAAGTCTATCGCATTTATCTTTTTGGTGATTGTTGTGCGACTGAAGGAAGTGGGGAGGGTAAGAAATAGGGAAGATTTTTTATTTTTTATTTTTTTATGTGAATACTTAATAAGAATTATAGCTGCTCCCGTCTGGAGCCAGTGAGACTAAGGCATCCCCAATTGGGGAAGGAAACGGGAGGACGGCCGGCGTAGTGCAGCGGTAAGACGCTTGACACGCATTCCGAAGGTCGCTGGATCGAATCCCGGCGTGGCAAATAAATTTTATTTGATTAATTTGTGTATTTCACAATTTATTTATTCAAAATAATATATTTTGCCGCTTGCTGGTGTTAGACCACCATTCAGAACTGAAACGTTGCTTGAAATGAATTTAGCCGTGTTTGGTGACCAGATCTGAATAGCCAGGTACTTTTTCACCTTCCCCTCCCTGTTTCCTTCCCCTCCCTACTACCTTCAGCCTCACAACATACCCCAATTGGGGTTGCCATAGTCCCAATGGCTCCAGACGGGTGCAGTTGGGACTCTTGTGCGGTATTGATGTTAATAAAAAAAGAGGAAGGTGGGAATGTACCGGGCTATTCAGACCAGATCACCAAACATGGCTAAAGCCATTTAAAGCAACATTTTAATTCTGAATGGTGGTATTACATCAGGGTGATTCTGAAAGTGTCTTCCGCACTGGAACGTACCGCAAATATACCATATATTATTTTTAAATGAATTAATTATGAAAATAACACCAATTGACAAATTTGTTTAGCGCACATTCGATCCCGCGACCTTCGGATTGCGAGTCAAGAGCCTTACCCCTCGACCACCCCTGCGCGGCCGTCAGTAGATTAAGGTTTGTAAGATCATTCTTTCAGATAGGTGTTTATGTTCATTTCTTGTGAGTGCTTTAAATGCAAGTGGTACAAACCTCTTCATACATTCTCGAATTGATTTGGGCTGAAGACTTAAAATCGAGAAAGGATTATATGTAGTAAAATTATTTTGTAGAATTCGGGGACAACTGGAAAAGATATTATACAATGAGTGAATTAAATACTTTTGTCAGGCAATATCAAAAGACAGAATAATGGGAGATTATGTATGAGACAATGTATTCATGTGAATGAAGTACCTAAGGAGTGTGCACCAAGATATAGTTGTGTGGCGGTCGATACTCTCTGCCTACCCTTGTCGGGAAACGGCTTGGTGATTGGTTGTTTAGTAACGGATACTCCGGACCTCGTAGACGTCAAACTTACAAGAACAACCAAGTTTCAAACTCCTTGCGTAGAGCGCCCTTGAGATTTTTCAGAAGTACGGCTCAGTACAAATTGTTCAAGAGGGTATTACCAGAGAAAATTTCAAATCATATAATCTCATGCAGTAAAATAAATTCATACATTATCTGGGTATCGCTTGTTTTAGGATTTTAATTTAAGTTTAAATAAAATCATAAAAAAATATATACGTACGTGTGTTTCTTGGCGAAAATAGGTCTAATATATTTCAGATTTTTTTACATTCTTGTTTTGCTTAGACATTATTGAAAAATGATAAATACTTATGATAAAAAAATAATAACAAAAAGTAAATAATTTTGATAGTTTTATCATCACGCCTTTCAACATTTTTGGATATAGGTATAAATTAAAGCAAATTGCAAATGAAATAAAATAGATATTGAGTTATAATTTTAAAAAGCAGGTACGGATAATAATTGATCTTTCTCATTGGAACCGCCCTGTATGATTGTAAGAACATATTTCGAAGAAATGTGGATTTTCGGCCGCTGGCTGGTTAAACGCTCTTAATTATTTAATCATTGAAGACAATATTAGCGATTCTCAAACAAAAATTTGAATCAGAAAAAAATAGGTTTTAGCCTTGCCGGAGTTCTTCCCTAACCACTATTCTCGTACAACCTTCGACCCTATCCCCATCGGTCGAATTAGCTCAGTGCTTAGAGCAGAGCCCTGGCAAGGCTAAGGTCCTGAGATCAATTCCTATTTCCGACCGTAACTTTTTTGATTTATCTATTTCAAAATTTTGTTTGAGAGTTGCTAATATTGTATTCAAAGAATAAATGTTACAATTTGAAGTTTTAATCATTAAGTAATTTAGACAAAAGTTTAATTATTATTAAATGAAAAAACACGGGATATTATAATTTCAATTTCGAAAAAGACAAAAAATAATTTTCTGTTTATATATTACCAATCTTATACTGCCGTTGTAAGCGAGAGCTGTTAAAATAGGTAGTTGACGGTCTCAAGGAAGACTGTATTTTTACTTGCCTACTTTATGGCTTATCATTAACAATTTTGAAAATGGCTGAATAATTTTGAATTTAAATTCAAAGTCAATTTGAGTTCTTTGAATCTTATTTCTCGGGGACGCACAGACAACCAAAATTAGTATGTGTGGTACTGCAGATTAAATGTACCTACATGTACAATATTGTGACGTTTGACAGTGCATGTCAAAAATAAATTGAAACTATTTATCCGGTTAATATTATTGTAATAAGTAGGTACTAAGCGTTGTTTACCTTGATGGGTGATTGTACTATCATACACGTCAATACTAATACAAACCATATGAACTTTACTTGTAAATAAACACCAGACATGCAAAAACAAAGTGATAATCACCAAGTAAGCAAATCGACAACAAAAATTTCTCAAAACATTTCCTCGAGACTTTTATCTACTTCTTGCTAGACAATTCGGTGAACTCGGGTAATAAAAAAAATCAGAGTGTGCAATTCACACGCGGTACAATTGAATTACAAAACTAAAATAGACAAGAGTGGGAAGGCTACGAATCACCGCACAAAGAGATGACCGATAGGCTACGAAGCATCCCACAAAGAGGAGACCGATTTTAAAAATAACAATAATAATGTTTTATTTCAGGATGTGGGGAGGATAGTGCAATCCCACACGTCCCAAAAAGTTACACATATTTACACAACTGATTTTAAGTAGAAAAAAATTCAAGTATACAGGGTGTCCGCGGGTAAAGTGCATTAACTTCGGGAGGTGATTTTACATGATGGTAGGAGTAAAAAAGATTAACAACTTTTTCCGAAATTCCGACATTTTTTTCCCATACAGAAAGACGTACTTACTAAAAATCCTTAGTGTGAGGTACGATCTTACTTGCTGAGAGCCTGCCGGGCGCCCGACTCGATTGTGATTGGCCCGTATCGTAACAGCGGAAAATAATAAATATGGCCGCACACGCCGGACTAATTTTATCTTTTTACCTCAAAACTGCCCCTAAAAGTTGGAATTTCGAAAAAAGTATTTATCTTTTTTACTTGTACTATCATGTAGAATCACCTCCCGAAGTTAATGCACTTTACCCCCGGACACCCTGTATAATTGGAAAAATAATGATATAATAAAAATATGGCATAATAGTGAGTGGGCTCAAGTGGGCGTTTGAGACTTTCAAGGGGGCAGTAGTACACCCAGAGAAAATTAGGGGGCGTTGAGATGGCACAGTGAGAGCGTAGGTGTTAAAAAAATATGGTCTAAAAAGACAAAAAACACGCTAATCACATATCCATTAATAAAGCAACGTGAACTTTAATATTGATTATTTTTTGTTATTGTACGTTTTGTAAACAATTTTATTAGGTCGTGTGCGAAAATTCACATATTATTATTTCGGTAGTTAAGGGGCTTTAGAAATAAAATATTCTCAAAGTGGGCGGTAGGCAAAATAAGGTTGAGAACCTACGGATTATACCATCTCATTATCTCGCAGGCTAAATAAATCCAATAGATGTGTTTGTCTCTTTTTAGTGTCGCTTTTTTTGTTTCATCGAGTTTCAAATTACAACGGTGCTGAAGAATTTTTCACTTAAAAAATCAGAGTGCGCAATTCACACGCGGTGGAAGTGAAACCTTCATAAAACTCAAGCAGCCAAGAGCGGGGAGGCTGCGCACAAAGATGAGACGTATTATACTATCTCATTCTCTCGCAGGCTAAACCCTACAGATCTATGTGTTAGTGTCGCTATTTTTCGTTTTATCGAGTTTCAAATCACATCGGTGCTAAAGATGTTTTCACTTCAAAAAATCATTTCATAAACCAGTCCGTTAGGAACATTTCTTAAGATGAATATATACGTGAAATCCTATTTAGATACTATTTTGATTAATCTTTACGACGAATCGGCTTACAGTATGAACATCAAAAAATATGCTACGGATAAATTGAAGCTTTAACTACTTTATCTATGTATTGGAATTACAATAAAATTATTATTTAAGTAACAAAAAATATAAACGTAAACCACTAAAAAAAACGTTTTCTCATGACTTAAACTATGAAGTAATGTAAGTAACAATTTTTTAAAAATACCCCTTTACGGCTAAGACTATTTTTGACTTTATCTATGTTCTAACTTTTTTTCGTTCTTATAAAATTATGCACAAAATAAATAAAAACCACTTTTTCGCTTACTAGCCTCGTGCAAAAAGACGCTCGATTTTAAAATTTTGCAGGCATTAGATTCGACATATTTCTAGCGTTTATATTCCTCTTAAGAGGAACTAACCAAGCCACGAATTATTACAAATTACAACTGCGCCTAGTGACGTAGATTCATTCATAAAATCGGAGAAGTCAGTTATCGTACGTAGTAGGTACTCGCTTACTTACGAAAAGGAATGTTGCCACAAGGTCCTCGCGATAATGCAATCTGACATACATACACGATGGGTTACATAAATGTACTGGTTTATACTTGATGTTGAAAACAAATATTTATTTTGAATGTTATTTCTATGTATCTTTACAATTTAGTATATTAGGAACTTACGACCACCAGACTAGGCAAATGACAGTATTATGGCAATACGTAAAGTGAAGGAAATATAATCGTGATATCTAGATTTTTTTTAGAATTTGATTACTTTGTGCAATCCGTATAAGTACTAACAACTCGAACGGTGAGTTATGGCGTCTCGAAATTTGTAAAGTTTTTTTTTACTTCAATGTCAAGGTCAATATGCTACCATTTTTAGCTGAGATGGTAAATCCTATTTGAACGATGGAACTTTAAAAAATCATAGATTTGACCGACAGAAATTCAGTGCTTAGTAAAATCTAAAATATAGAAATCTAGCTGGTTCCCGGCATGCGTTGCTATGCCATTTAATAAAGAAATTGTTTCTCCATGCGTGTCCTTTCCCATTTGTCCCGTTCCCCTTCCGCCTCCCCTTCCTCTCCCGCGTCCCCTTCCCCTCTCGCGTTCCCACTCCGCCTCCTCAACCTTCCCTCTCCCCACTTCACTCCCCCTTTCGGTCGTCCCCCGAACCCCGCTCCCGAGTTTCCCCTCTCCCCTCCCCCCTCCCCGCTCCCGCATTTCATACATTCAGTCCCGATACATTCAGTTTTAAAACAGCTCGCGTGCCATCAGTTGCAATTTTTTATACAAATTTCGTAATGCCAGAGTTCACCAATAGTTTATACAAACCTTGTCCTGACAATAACGAACACAACAATAAAAGAATTATCCAATTTGGTGCAGTCGTTCGGAAGTTATGCGCGTACATACGTTTCGGGGATTCATTTTTATTTATAGAGAAGAGAAGAGAAGATAATATGACAAGACCCCATATTAATTTTATCTACGTTTTTCAATAACTGTTAAAAAAGATAATTGAGCAAAATCGGGGATTTAAAACACTAATTACAAATAATTTTTAACAATGAAATTTCCATCACGAGCTATGGAGTTATGAAAATAATCTATAGTAAAATCGATAAAATAGGTGAAAATTTGGCAAGACGCCATATTGTTTTTTTCCACCTTTTTGTTCAAAACAGGGTTTTAAAATATTTGGTTATCTCTTAACAATCTTAAACTAAGTATATTAATATTTAATATCTACGCTGCTTAAGGCGCTAATATGGAATTATCTCCACGACGCGCGACGTGGAAAAGCTAAATTCGTGGCACTGAAAAATGTCAATAAAAAAATATGAAAATATTTTGGGTGGTGAAATCTTTGTTTGACCAAACAATAATATATCAAGTGACCAATGAAACATTTTTCTAGTAGTTATTGCATCATTCGCGGTAGTGCAATCTATGCGTAATAATGGAAATCTCCTTATCCATTGAAGAAAACAATATGAAACTTTGATCCATGTGGCATCAGATATAAAACCCCAAAGGA
This sequence comes from Limnephilus marmoratus, assembly GCA_917880885.1. Classification (NCBI taxonomy): domain Eukaryota; kingdom Metazoa; phylum Arthropoda; class Insecta; order Trichoptera; family Limnephilidae; genus Limnephilus; species Limnephilus marmoratus. The sequence continues at coordinate 27,956,243 of OU862921.1, forward strand.
ATGAATTATGTTAAGCAAAAGTGATTCAATCAAAATGAACCTAATTTTCCATAGGAAATATACCCATATGAATATATATAACAAAAAATACAAGATCGTAGCATTACATCAGCAAATATCTCAAGCCATTGATCACCAATGATTATTATCCTTGTTGTTTTTCTGAAGGGAAAAAATTTAATAATTTTGCTGTCGTTTCCTATTGGAAATTTACCCTCTAACTAGAAATATTCTATTGGAAACACGACCCATCGGTATTTGATGATTTTTTCAATTGACTTTCTAGGTACTGAAAAACTAATTAATCAAGATAATTTCCGAGGTGATTTGATGTAGATAACATTAAAAAATGCAAAAATACCTAATTCTTATATTTTCAGTCTTACCTAGGTATAATCAATTTATGCCGCCGTTCTTAAAATAGTTGGTGGTGTCTGTCTGTTACTGGTCAAAATACTTGATTTTCGAGAAGTTGATCGAATGCCAAGTCGAGAAGTTGCGGACAGGCATTTTTTTAAATTTTTATATATTTTATTATTAATCATTTTTCACGGGTCTGTACTAGTGTAATATAAAATTAGGATCATCGAAATACGTTATTTCCTGATATTAGTATTTACATAATTTCACTGTAAAGTTCGAACAGGTTGACTATCACTACAATTTCTTGGTGAAATCAACACTTACATTACACTACAATTTCGTAATGAAATCAACACTTACAATATTGTAAAAATGTTGATCGGAAATATTATTCGGATATTATTCAATTTTTTTTGCAAAATCGATTTGAAAATGATTGCAAACATTAAATGAAAAATGCATCAGAAAATCTATTGCATTAGTATCATTAGATACCATGTGTGAAATATTTGTGGGCATAATTGAAGATACTCGTTTAAAGGCAATACATTTTTTTTAACGTTGGGTAAACACAAGAACCCGCTCTCGATATTGATTTTTCACAACGATATCGTAAGATTTATCAGTTATCCAGCTGAATTTAACTATGGTTAGATTTGACAATATGTGCCGGTATTACGGTTGCTTTTTAAACTCTGCTTGTGAAATAGTTGCTCTCTGATAATAGCCCTGGCAAGATAAGTTTAGTGATACCATTATTATTTATTGTTTATTGCGGTATTATAAATAGGTACATTGTTATCTATGTCCTAATACAAGCCTTATATATACATACACTTAAAATAACACATCTGTACCAAATCAATCACATATCTTCGCAATTTAATTTTAAATGCCTTCATGCTCTCTTCCAATTTTATTTCTTCTGGTAGTTCTCCAAATATCTTCAATGCTCCGTACATCAATTACTTTTGACGCTGTGTTTTTTTTTTCCTGAAGGGGAGTCTTAGTTCATTTCTTTTCCTCGTCTCATGTGTATGTTTGCTTTGTAGTTTATCATTTTTTCTTAGGAATTCAATAGACGTACTACTAAAAATGCCTGCGATAACTGCAATGCCAGATTACAGATATGACTTATGTCTATTACGATCATCACTTCGCGTACCCTCACATTATTTGCTGTTAAGTGAAATAACGTTCGAGTATAAGGAAGTACTGTCATTAATTTCATATAGGACTTTCTCCTTGCAATTGGAAACATTCTATCGGAAACGGTCCGTGATATAATGCGGTAAAATTCTTAGGCAATTAATTAATCCATTTTTGCAGGAATGATTCAGAATAGATATAATCATCCTTAGGAAAAGTACTCTTCTTAGTTTCTTACTGGAATTGGAAAATTGGAAAAATCAACCTATTATCTACTTAAATTCCCTCACGAAAGTGTGGTTAGCTTTACTATTTCTAACTAAAATCATCATCAGTGAGTTGTGGTCTCTTGGCGCCACACGAATCTTTTTCAACAGTTGAATTAGTCAATGTCGGGAGTCGTGTAAATTGACCTTAACCCTCCGCCCGTCGCGCATTTTTTGTAACGCGAGGTGTCGCGTGGGGTCGCTTAGGACCCCAAAAATAAATATGATTAAATTGTTGTTGTAGCATACATTTTATATGTTATTTTAACTGATTACAGTCAGGTGATAATGATTGCTTTGAAATAAAAAGAAATGTTAAAAATTAGTTATTTATTTTCAACGAAAGAGCTTAAAAATCAACAAGGAACATTTTTTTGAAATTTTGAATCATATTTTTTAATAGAAAACTTTAAAAAAAATCTAACCAATTTCCATCAAACTCATATATATTTGAGGTTGATATAGACTTATTATTATTACAACAAAAAAATTAACAAAATACAATTAAAAAAAACATATAAACTTGATTTTTCAAGGTATTGTGTTGATTTTTTTAGCCTCACGCCGAAACACAAGTCTGTATCTCACATCGCACATGCGCAAACTAAATTTTCTCGGCGCTTGCATCGTATAGTCCCTTTTAAGAAGCTACCTAAAGTAAGAAATCAGTGGGAACATTTAAAATAAACATAATTAGCATTTCTGTAAAACCTGGGCTTTTAAAGACCCCACGCGACGAGTCGAGGGTTAAATGCTAGATTACTTGTTTATCGAAATGCCGTCTTCTTCTAGTCAGAAGGAATCCCGATCTGACAAATAGTTCTGGGATCTAAGACTATGGGTTTTCCATGACGACCTTCTAATATATAGAGGTACCTGTTCCTCGAAATAAAATGTCAAACAAATAAACGTGGTACACGACAATGAAGTCACATCCACAAAAAATCAAAATACCATTAATAGTTTATATTTGCCACAGAAATTTAAGCACAAATACGGATCAAATGCTAAAAGTTCTCGAATTCATTAATATAAACAATGTTCCCATATTTTATTCTTAGGCTCAGTATTGAGAAAACAGACGATGAATGAATGTGAACGAGGCAAGGAATGTGTGCCAAGATCGAGTTGTTTGGCGGTCCTCTCTGTCTTTCCCTGCAGCGAAACAGCGCGACGGTCAGTTAGTTAGTTACTTATTGTAACTTATCGTTACAAAAAGGATGTGGTTATGAATGGTGTGCTCACCTTTATTTGAAATAATCGCTCTCATTATGTTGAAAATGTTAATTTCTGTAATAACTATGGATGCATTCTGCTGGGGAGCCAATAAATACATAAAATAAACATTTAATTGTGGTTAGGAAACTAATAAACAAGAACGAGTGTGCTTTAGACTAAACGACTGAAATAAGACTTCACTTACTTATATCTCCCTCTCAACTTCCGTTCGCCTCGCCCGATCACACTTTTCATAACGCTCTCGTCACGCATTCACCAGCTTACTCCCTAAATCAAGCGTGCGTAAACAAGTTTTACTTCAAAAAACGTCTAATATAGATTTGCCTATCCTTCACGACTATACTCTAGAGATTTAGCTCTAGAAATCTAGCCACAAACAATAAATGCATTACGGAGGCGCTAAAAAAACTTAACAATCTATCTAAAAAATCAATTTCTTGTCTGTTTTTGGTCAAGTAATAGAGTAAAATATTTATTATAACCACCTAATCGTAAAGGCAAGATTTTCTGCAAGATTACTGATAATTTTTAAATTTGGTCCCTTTCTGGGTGCGTTCTTAAGTTAACATCACATCACAACATATCAAACAAATCACAAATAGACCCCTCAAAACAATACACATTTTCCTAAACAACATAACAACATAACGGAACATATATAAAATAAAACAAATGAAAACAATATATTTTGCACTTTGTCAATCAATAATAGAATATGGAATAAATGTCTGGGGAGGAGCAACAAACTAAGCTATCGATCACTTAGAAATCGCGCAGAAAACGATTTTTTTTTTACATGAGCTCCACACAGGAGGCCCAGAGGAAAATAATTTCATCTTTGGGGATGCTGTGTGGAGGTTTTTTTTTAAGGAAAGGAAGGAGAGGAGAGTTCTGGCGAGGAAAAGGGTTTAAGGGGTGGGAAGGAATATGGGGTTCAGTGTGTCCAGGTCATCCGCCTCCAAGACCTAGACAAACCTCACCCCATGGACCCGGGCACCCTGCTAAATCACCAAACGTAGCGAACCACTTGGGGTGACCTGTGGCAGAGGTGTTGGTTATCCAATAAAGGTTCCCGGGGCGGCGGTACCCATTCCCTCTTGCTTCTTAATTGCATCTTAAAGGTAATACTTAAAAAACATAGACCTACTGATACAGACCAAATATTCAACAGTTGTGACGTACTAGATATACGCCAATTATACGTTAAAACTCTACTAAACTACATTTTCGACCAAAAAAACAAATTTCAACAATCTCAATATATCACTAACAGACCAGTAAGACAATCGTACAAAAATAACATAAAACTCCGACAGTGAGTTTTTATGTTATTTTTATCGACAAGCTTTGGACAAAGGCACCATAAATATAATGCTTTAAAAGCATTCAACAGTCTTACCCTTGAAAATAAAATAGAAGAAAACAAAATTAAATTAGTAAGTACTCAAATTAAAAAAAAATGGATTAAAGAACAAAAAAGACAATATTATCAAAATCTCATCACATAATAAGAATCAAACCCATACACGTAACACTAAAAAACAAATAATATTAAAACACATCATTAAAAAAATACATTTTACCTAAATTATAAATTTTTATTTTTAGTTTATTTTTAGATTTTTTTTATGCAGCATTATTTTTACATTATTTTTAACGTATTATGTATAAATTTTTGTTTTATAAAATGGAGGCCTCAGTTGTAGGTGAGCTAACCAGTAAGGCCGACATTGCTGAATTGTACTTAAAAATGTTAGATATTATGTCAAATAAATCTTTCTGTGGGTTAATCCGCATTTCTATAAATTAATATTGTATTTAGAAATCTCATACATACATTTGCACGTTCAAAGCATAAAAAAATTATCAAAATAAATTCAAAAAGTTGTTGTAAAGGGGAATTTAATTTAAATTGCTTTTCTCGCTATGGAGTTCTGCAATCTATGAACAAATATTAGTTTATTTCCTAAACTGTGATGAACATAAGACAGTACGAGGTAAAAACGAAACCGCAAGAACACGCAAATACGATAAAAAACCGGACACGTACGGATTAAATCTGCATTAAAAATAAGGATATCAAATTCGTAGTGACGGTGGCTCCAGGTTATTCTTTCTCGGTATTTCTATTTGAAGTGTTTCAACAATCCTATCGAATCCAGACAATTAAATTTATTCATAGATCGACGGATGCAACTCGTTTCCTCTGGCGACGCGCCTCTTTTACTACGAAACTTGTTACGTACGTCACGCGTTTTTTTGTAAGGCCCGCTGGTATTTTTCGATACACATTAAATACGCAGATATCACATGGGTTAGCCATTTAATGATATAAGACGTTGTGTATAAAAAATTGCATTGTGTGATCAAGATTTCTCTTTTATATTTTTGAATCATAGAAGTGAAGTAGAAGTGAAACTTCTTTAGCTGCGTTGTGATTTTAAACTCGATGAAACGCAAACGCGACACTAAAAAGAGACAAACACAAACATTTGCAAGATTTAGCCTGCGAGAGAATGAGATAAAATATTCGGTGCGGTGCCTTGTAACTTCTCCACTCTTGCCTACTTTAGTTTTCTTAAGGTTTCAACTCTACCGCGTGTGAACTGCAGACATGTTTTTTTCTCATTCAATCATTTAAAATAAGCAATCCGGAAGGAAAAATGCTCTCAGTGTCCCCCGTTCGTGAAAGATTGATGATACATACTTTAAACCTTTCTTGAAATGGTATTAGCCCTTTAGTTAGGCAACCAGATCTTAATAGCCAGATACTTGCCCACATTCATATTTCCCATCTCCATTTCCCTCCGTACTAGCTTCAGCCCCAATTTCAGAAGCTTTAATCACACTGACTCCAGACGGTTGAGGGTAGTTGGGATAGTCACAAAAATAATGATTTGGCATATCATCTAATTTTTTAAATGAGTCTCTGAAAGCTCCACAGTTCACAATGGAAAATAGTTGATATTTTAAATTCAAGCTGGCAGAAAGCAGTGCAATAACTCAACATTCGAGAGGCACAAGACTGATTTAAAACGTTTATGATTATTCGTATTAAACTTCAAAACCGGGTTGTTTTATTTTTATCAAAATCACTATTCCGCACTATTCTGAGAAACGAATGCATAAATATAAACCATAATGGTTCGACATGACCTTATCCCTTATCTCTGGCCTACAATAATTGGAACACAACTACGTAAAGACTTCAACCATACCGAAAACAATTGATGATGATAATAATGGAAGAATAATAATGGATATTGATCCGCAGTAATATCAACTCAAATTACAAGATTGTGTCAATTAAAAAAAATTTTTTTTTTACAAAAATTCTAGCGGTTAAAATCCGGCCTCAGAGATTTAGAAATTCTTGACAGAAATATCTCACTGTGGCAAAGCTTAAAACTTCACTCTAGTTTTAAAACCTTTTTTCAGAATCTTCTTTATTTTACGAAGAAATCTCATGGAGTTTACCTATTTTCGGAGAGCAGATGGAGATTTATCTACAGCTCATTAGAGAAATGAGAGCTCAAAGAGCAATTTCCAATAGAGAACCTCTGCAATTTTCACATAGGTAGATAAATCTATCCGTTTAGCTACTCCAGAAAACAGATTTTTTTGGTACAAATATATGTATGATTTCTTCTTCTGAAAGCAGTAACAATAAATGTTTGTGTATAAATTAAAAACACGGAATTATTTACTGTACAAAGGAATCCATTTATGTGTGTAAAATGAATTAGAAATAAGCGAAGTTTAAATCAAAAACGAAAAATAAATGTTTATATTTTAAGCTTAATAAATAAATAAAGTGACCGAACTTGACAATACAAAAACTGATATTTATCTAGCCAGTCATAAAATAAGAGGACACCAAAAATATTTAGTCATGCCGGATATGTGTGCAGAAAATAGCTGCGTTGACCTATAAATTTCAGACAGGAAAACCCGAATAAAATCTTGACACTGGATCTTACCGTAAGAGAGTTTCTGCTTCTTTACCACACAGAGTTTCTAATTCGATTTCTAATAGATTCTTCACATCACAGGTGAACGTCCCGTGAGCTTCACAAGTGCGGTCCCTACATCATAATCGCACGTCCTTGCAAGGCCAAGGTCGTTTGCTTAATTGGCTACCGCCAAGAGTTAATTGCTTACGGCAGGTGTCAGCAACATCGACACATGTGGCCAATTAAACGTTAATAAAATATATAAATACATTCTTTACAATAAGTTCGAACCATATCAGACTGAATGAAATCTTGTCTGCAATATTTTTGTAGTTTAGCTGTGTCGCCTACCGAAAACTAAATAAGGGAACGTACCCATACTACGTGACCAATTTTTTGCAATTTTTAACCCCCCCCCCCCCCCCGGTGACCAAAATACACATGACATTTTGAAGACCCCCCCCCCCCCCCGAAGAGGTCACGTTCTCTAAGGCTGAAATAGGCTAAATTTCGACCGGTCAGTGGTTGAGTGGGCTTCGCATTTTGGTCTCACCCAGGCGTTCCGTGTTCGATTCCTCGGCTGGCTAAGTCCTCCATCACGACTCGAGCAACATTTTCGGCTTACTATGGTGGTAGCAGGAGATTTTCAAATATTGTCGGGTTATTCGTAATCCGGGAATGTTTGTCATTCTTTTTAAAAAAGAAAAAAAAGAAAAAAGGTAATATGAGGAACAAAAATCTGATTACCTAGAAATCGTTTATAAAATTCAGTTACATTGTGGATCAAGATAAGGATAAGCCAAATAAACACTTCTATTTATCTCTATCTCTCTCTATGTGTCTATTTCGGTGGAACTCTTCCGTCGTTGGAAAACAACGTACGAAGAAAGAAGAGTTTTTTCGAAAACTAGTTGTTCAGAATGTAGTCTCAGGACAGGTTTTTTTTTCACAAAACGTCAAATGTAACATTATCATCAAATGGCTTTTCAACGCCATTTTGGTTTTCGACATTCTAAGTACGTTTTAGCTTTTGAACAAATTGTGATCAGAAGAAGAGGACAACTATTATGTCGTTAAGCAAATCAGCTTATTACAATTGAAAGCCGAAACGCAACTAGAATCGGCGTTTTACGGGGATCTTACAAATGTTTTAAAAAGGAAATGATGCTGAATGGCCACTTGATGACAATGTTACATTTGAATTTCTGAGAAACAACTAGCCTTTTGAAATCATCTTTTCTTTCGTGGAATCCTATTATTCCTTGTTTTTTTTGCAGACCATTGATTAGAGAAGACTTATTGCTAGACTTGACAAAGTGAAACACAAATACAGCCATAAGTATTGTAATGTACACTATGTAAAGGTTAATACTAAGAAAGAACAAGTAACACTCATCTTAACTGATATCGGCTCACGGCAAGCGTCCACGCGTCTTCTCTATTCAGTCGGTCGCCCAGTACCGTCCTACGCCCCACAACTCCGCGCGCGCACTCCTGAGACGACAGAGTTATTCACAACTATACATGTGTGAAAACACTACAAGTATACTAAATAACCCTTTACAATCTTGAAGGAAGATGTAAATTAAAAACATAAAAAAATGATTAAAAAAATTCCAAGCATTTAAATAATATGTTTATTAACACCCTCGTATTTTCACTATCTCTGATTTATTGGACTGCAAACAGATATGTCAAATCGGAAAGATATTTGCGGCGCCAGACTAAGCTAAATAACATTACGTAAACGTAGATAACAAATATACCTATAATCACTTTCATTGACCGAATTTCACGTTGAACTTGTAAAAAATTGTTAGATAATGTTGCGCCAAGTGGTGAAATAAAATGAATGACTAAATGACTCACCCACGCATTTTAAAATTGTCTTCAGTTGAATGATAATGTAGGTTGGAGGTGAACTTTCGAATTCAATCGCGATTCTTTATCTATATTATATGCGAATGTACATTATGCCCATTAGATAATATAACGTGATTGTTTTATATTCATGACTATGACAGTACTGATTTTGTCGTGCGTTGATAGTGTAATTGTTGTCAATTATAGTGAAATTTGTAGGAGACGCTAACGCGTGGGTAATCGAAAAGTTGAGAAAATTGGAATAGGCCGGATAGTATATCCCTTTTCTTTTTTCTTATCTTGAAGTCGAGTTGTAATGCGAAGAAAAGAGGAAAAGTGGGGGATGTTTTACATTTTCCTAACAGTTGGTTAGGTTAGGTTCTGACGTAACCTAACTTTGTGTGAGACAATAGAAGAGATGTAGGTAATTATTACTTTCCATTAATTGGATAACCAACACCTCTGCCATGGGTCACCCCAAGTGGTTCGCTTCGTTTGGTGGCTTAGCAGGGGTGCCCGAGTTCATGGGGTGAGGTTTGTCCAGGTCTAGGCGGCGGATGCGTCTGCCTATCTGCTGCGCGGCTCCGGATCAAGAGAGACTTGTTGACGGAGGCCTTTTGACTTTCCTTCCGGCCGGACTCTCGACCCATCGCTTTGCACCACAGTTGGAGGGATGGATTCATAAGTTCGTCGATCCTGGACACACTGACCCCCAGATTCCTACCCACTCTTCGTACCTTTTTCCATTCCAGAGCTTCTTATCCCTCCCTTCCCTCGAAAAACCCTCCAAATAGCATCCCCTAAAATGATATAGGCACTGAGAGAGATTATTTTCCTCAGGGCCTAATGTGTAGCAAATGTAAAAAAAAATTTGGGACAAAAATTCAATGACTTTAGTTCATCTACATTCTGACATTAATATGAGAAAATTTTAACCTTACCTAACCTAACCCCACGATATTTGGGATCGCAAATTTTGAAAATTAATGGCTACATTTGTGTAGTATATTTTGTGTGTATATTTATATTTGTGTGTGTATATACATTTGTGTAGTATATTTTGACTCAAAGAGACAATTCATTCAAATCGACACCACTAAATAACCTTGTGAATACATTTACACTAAATACATTTTTAAAAAGGAATAACAACGATTGCTTAAGAAAAAAAAAACTACACAAAAAATATTTCTAACAAACTGATTTCACATATGTTTGTTGTATCAATGGACCACTTTTTAACTTGAATTTGCTATTAATAGCTATGTTCAGAATATAATAAATGTTAGGCGCCGGTACATTTTGGCGTGGGAGACCGCTCGGTCATCACACCCAACGATAGGCATTTTTTTAGCGACAAGCGATCCAACAAGTGTTAGAGACGTTTAAACTTTGAGATATTACGATACCATGTTTTCGTTGTATGATTTTTAGTAGACGAAGAAATGTTTTGCCAAGTAAATAATTTCAATATTACATGTTGTTGTTTTCTTTTACAAAACTAATGCTGAATAAATTTTCATTGATAATTACAAAATAAGTTGAATAATGGCATTTGTTGATACTGAAATAATTAGTACAAAGACATTTGCATCTAAACTTTGAATGAGTCTTATTTTTGTATGTGAATACGACTCAAGAGTCTCAACTGACCAAAGCCTGCGGGACCATGGCTTCGCCAATTCTGATAAAAGAGACTGAAGCCGTGCGAATTGGACGGAGGTGGTCAGGTGGGGAAGGTTGGGAAGCTACCTCAATCAGATCTGGTCTCAGTTCTTATTTTTATTCTAAATGTTATGCTGCAATAACTTGTATTTATCCAATCATCTTTTAAACACTGACAGGCTTATTAATACAAAATACTTCCCAACCGCTAAACGGTGTTTTAGTTAAATGTTGGATAAAGACAGCACAATTTGTGTTTCAAATTCTTACTAATAAAAAATGCCTTTGAATGGGTGTAAAAAGGGCTGGCAACGTGGCATTTTGCAGACCATGAGTTTCCCGGATTGAAAAAATTAAAAATTTCAGAGTTTTTTTTTAATTGAATTTTACCGCGTCAATTTATCAAGAATTCCATGAAAGCGAATTTTTTAAATAATATTTTTGTGCATAAGATGAAATTCTTTGGGAAATCAAAGTTTATACAATAAACTAACCACCGTATACATAAACAATGTGTATCACTTTTTAAGACTTTTAAAAGTTAGTTCAGTCAATTTAAGTATATTAGCAAAGTTTTCACATACACTGTTGTTTATCAATTGTATAAAATTGAAACGACGTTTAGTAGTAGGGCCGATAGCTGTATGTCTAAAATGTGTTATTTTCCCTCATATTTTATGCACTACCTACCAAAAATATTAATTAATCTGTTTCACAAACTTATTTTTTACTTAAATATTTATTGTCATTCCTTAACCTACCTCAAAACAGATTACACCTAGTGAGTTAAGTAATGTAAATCACTCGATTACATTGCAAAAAAATTTTGGTACCTAACCTATTTTGTTATTTTGTGAAAACTAATTTTTCAATAAAAACCGATTTATCGGCCCTGAAATAAAAACTGTTTCATTAGTAACGACGCGACGTTAAAAAAAATCTGCATTTTAACGCATGTTATCGTGACAATGAACATTATGATTTGACGGTTTACACCTAACAGAATGGTCAAAGGCCCGTTGTAATATTTTTCATAAAATTGTATATACTTCGTATCAAGTTTTACTTGTCGATGTTTGTGGACAAAATGACAATTATAATTAATAATAATAATAATAATAATAATAATATTTATTTCGCATAAAATTATACAATGAAACATATGTGGAAACTTTGACTAGCCAACTAGGAATGGATCCTGTTTTAGGCCAGTCAAATTGACAAATTTAGTTCATATCATAATTTCATATTACATTGATAAATTATATACATATTATTTATTGAATGAAACAAGTGTTACGATTAAATTCCTCGTAGAAGCTTTAGTTAATAACTACAATTTTGAACTCATAAAAAAAAGAATAAGCGAAGAGAAAAAAAACAATGTCTTAAAGTACAGATTTAGTATCGAATGCTTGTTTAACAATAGATAAATGTTTGGACATCTGAATCTTTAGCAAAAATTGAGAATCGAGACCAGCTTCAAGTGTGATGACAAAATCCATATTATAATTAAAGTTGATGTTTAAACATGATTACAAAAAATAAGTATAATTAACGTGAGTGACGTATCCCTCAACTTTACGAGCGGGTAAAGAAACTCAAAAAGAATGTGACTCGAAAAGGATGCAGCAAATGAATAAAAACAATTTGTATATAAATATGTCTTAAGTTAATGTATAAATAGTGACATGAGAAAGGGGTTGATAACCAATTGTATTTATTTCCCTTTCCTTGCGTCATTTTTTCATCCTACTAAGATATTTTCCCTTAGAGCACTTAATATAAAATAAAACAGGTAAAGTAAGTAAAATCCAGATGGTAATAATAAAAAGAGAGATCACCGCAGGAGATGAATGTAGAACAATGGGAAGGGTATTGATAAAATAGTAGACAATTATGTTCTGAAGTGATAAGTACGTGTTTTTGTAATATTACGCATAGTACGTAATTTTGTATAATTTTATACGTATTATGTATAAATTATAATTTACGTAATTTTGTATAATAAAAAGAAAGATCTCCGCAGGAATTGAATGTAGAAAAAAATGGGAAGGGTATTGATAAAAGAATAGACAATTGTGTTCTGCAATGGTAAGTACGTGTTTTTGTAATGAATGGAACTATGAGTGAGTGTTTTTTTTTTTATTTTGTTTTTTTTTATTTTCTTATATATTTTTAATTTTGTTTTATTTTATATGATGAGACTAACTATTGGTCAACATATCTTCGCTTTTGATCCTCCCTAAATCAAGGAGCCAGTCGTTGATCAATTTGCGCAAAACATTTGCACTTTTAGTTTTCCAATCATTAGGAATGATATTAAATAATTTAGGTCCTAAGTACGAAAATTGCCGTTGGCCGAGGGACGTCGTGATTTTTATTGGGACTATTGGATTGTTCCTTGAAAGTCGAGTGTCGTGAAGATGGTCAATGGACGGGAAGTGTTGACGTTGTTTTTGCACATGTAATATAATCTTTCTAATATACAATTGTCTAACATCAAGTACTTTTAATTCCATGAATAATGCATCACTGGGGTACCTGAACGGTTTTTTAAGGATGACTCTTAGTATTGATTTCTGAGCTTTAGCCAGGGAGTCTAATATTGTTTTGGCACATCCACCCCATCCTAGGGATGCATATTCGAGTAAAGAATTACACATAGCATAGTATATTGATTTCATATCTTTAACAGAGAGAATATTTCTGATGGTTATAAAAAGATGTGTAAGTTTTCTGACTTTTGAGGCCGTTGCGTTAATGTGTTCGTCCCATCTCAGATATTTATCTATGGTGATCCCTAGATATTTTAAACTATCCACGCATTCTAGGTTATTGCAAGTACAAGAGTTCGGTTCATTGCAAATGTGAATAGTAATATTTAGTATAACCTTGGGTTGACCCGCTTGTGTTGCACTAAAACGTATAAATTTTGTCTTATCCGTGTTAAGAGTAAGAAGATTATAGTCTAGCCAATGTTTGACATTGTTTATTCCAATTTCTGCTTTTCTGTGCGCTTCATACCAGTTTTTGCCCTCAAATATTAAGACCGTATCGTCAGCAAAAGTGATGATATGATCGGCAAGGTTGCTGTTGCAAAGGTCGTTGATATAGATATTAAACAATATCGGTCCTAAAGTACTTCCTTGTGGTACACCAAATACGATGTTGGCTGGATCGCTTAGAGTACCACTAATAATAACTCTTTGGCTCCGATTTTCCAGATAGCTTCCTAACCATTTAAGTAACTGCCCCTGTATACCGATTAGCTGTAATTTTTTCAAAAGGATTTTGTGCGAGATGGTATCAAAAGCTTTAGCCAGATCCAGGAAGATCGCGATGCTTTTGATTCCTCGATCGATGTTATTAGAAATTACTTTAGTCAGATTGCCAATGGCATTTTCAGTACCTAAACCCGGACGGAAGCCATATTGTCTCTCAGAAAGAATGTTATTATCTTCAAGATAAAAGCTAAGACGATTTTTGACAATTTTCTCTATAATTTTTGAGACGGAATTGACCAAAGATATCGGCCGGTAATTTTGAATCGCAGATTTATCTCCATTTTTGTGTAGTAATACAACAACTGAATGTTTTAGATGGTTAGGGAATATTCCTGATTTGAGACTTAGATTGGAAATGAACGCTATCGGAGATGCTATGAATGACTTAGTTACTTTAAGCAGATTAGTCGAGACTTTGTCTGGTCCACAAGCGTTAGATGGCTTTAGGTCGTCAATTATTTCCAAGACTTCATTCGTCGATGTTTGTATATTGTCTATTTTATGGACGAGGCTAGAGGTGACCAACTTGGCAAGTTCGATTTCTGTTTTATTGCATTTATCGAGAATTTTTTTGGCAAGTGTGGTTCCCACCGATGTGAAGTATTTATTAGCAAAATTCGCCATATTTTTAGGATTAGAGGAGTTTACGTTACCGATATCTAACGATTTAATTTCGGAAGACCTGTTTATTTTTGTTTTACTAATATTTCGAAATGCTTCCCACATACGTTTTGGAGAATAAGAATTTTCGTAAATGAACGTTTTAAAATAATTTTCCTTTGTATATTTAATAATCTTTTTGCATAAGTTCCTATATTTCTTGTAGTGAGTTTGTACTAAAATATTATCTGGAAACTTTTTGGCCCTTTTGTGAAGTTGGTTTCTTTTGTGAATCGATTTTAAAAGGCCGGGAGAGATCCAGGGCGTAAGTTTAAACTGGCTGTTCGAGATGTGTTTGTTACTTGTATGTTTAGATATATATGTATGTAGAATACAAATGAATTCTTTCATCGCAATGTCAGTGTCAATTTGATCAAATACTTTTTGCCAGTTTTCTAAATGCAAGTCCTCAATTAAATTATTAAAATTTAATCGAGGGACGTACTTGATTTTAGCAGGGGGGGGCGGTTTATCTTTAAAGCACAGGGCTGTCGTATAGTGGTCGGAAATTGACGTGTGGATAACGAATGAGTCAGTGAAGTTAATATTTTTTACGTTGATGTGATCCAAACAGGATTTGTTCGTGCCCTGTTCTCGAGTTGGTGAATTGATTGTCAAAATGAATCCGTTTTCTGTGAGCAGGCATATGTAGTCGTTGAATTGGTTGTGAAATGGAGATAAGGTGCTAATATTAAGGTCTCCTATAATGATTTGACGTTCAAATTTATTGGAATTGCTAATAATTGTTTGGAGTGAATTCAAAAAAGAATCTATGCTCTGGAAAGAAGGTGATCTATAAATAGCGAAAATACATAAATTATTATTCAGAACAATTCTGAGGCAGTTACCTTGTGATAATATAATTTCTTCGACTTGTGCTTGTATACCGTCTTTGATGTAGACAACAATCCCGCTAGATTTATTTATATTTTTAATTGAGTGATATTCCGTGTAAGTTTGTATTATTTTAGAGGTGTAGTTTTTATTGATCCAACACTCTGATAAAATTAAAACATCAAAAGTATGATTGAATTGATCTAGAAATATCAGAAAATCATCAAGGTTTGACATACTTCTGATATTCTGATGGATAATCTTTAAATTATAAGACTTCCAACTGAAATTATTTAATTTGTTGAGATCGTCAATCACATACGTGTTGCACGTTACATCTGTGTCATTGTAAATATCAGGAGGTAATTGAATCATGATTATTCAGGTGAGATGTGATGCAATGGAAATTTCACTACTATACGATTATGATCCATTTCTCGTGAGTAGGTATATTTGATTCGAATGATTGGATGGGGATAATCACAGGATAAAAATAGCAATAATAATAAAATAACCTTCAACTTGTAGTCGTTGTCTGAAGTAGTAGTAAGTAGTAGTAGTAGCAATAGTAATAATAGAACCTTCATCTTGTAATCTTTGTCGGCAGTAACCTTCATCTTGTAATCGTTGCCTACAGGAACCTTTATCTTGTAATCGTTGTCGGCAGTAGTAATAAGTAGTAGTAGTAATAATATCAATAGTACCTTCATCTTGTAATCATTGTCAGCAGTAGTAATAAGTAGTAGTATTAGTAGCAATAATAATAATAGAACCTTCATCTTGTAACCGTTGTCGGCAGTAGTACTAAGTAGTAGAAGTAGTAATAGTAATAATAGAATCTTCATCTTGTAAACGTTGTCGGCAGTAGGTATATTGTGTTTGAGATAATCATAGGGAAGCCAGCTTGCTTTCATCGGATATAAGAATTGCGCCTGAACCTGTCTCCCTCCGTAGGTATATACGCCCCTGTTGGATCCATGCAAATTGAAATTGTCTCGCTCTAGCAAATTGGCGAGTTTTATACCAAATTTGTTTCGCCCGAAATGTTAACTGCTCAGATACATAGATCGGCAACCGTGGGCCGGCGAGACCGATATTTAACGTGTTGAGTTTATCTTCGGTATTGGGTTTATTCTTGTTGAAAGATTTCACATCAGCTAGCAGTTGATTTCTAGCCATGTTCGATTTTAGTTTAAGAACAATTGTCCTGGGTTGCTTCTGATTATTGTTATTTTTTTGAAGACGATAAACAGCATCGATATCCTTAGTTTCTAAGGGAGATCCTGTTGTTTTGAAGATGTTGAAGACCACGTCTTTTAATGTTTCGTCCTTGATGTCGGGGATGCCTCTTATTTCTACATTACAAGACTTTAAGGCCCGCTCTTGGGAATCAAGACTATTCTCCAGTATTACGATTCTAGCTTCCAGTGCAGTATTCTTCGCTGTAAGCTCATCATTACGGTGCTCGACGTCGCGGATTCTGGCCATAAAGTCTTCATATTGTGCGTTCATGAATTGTAAGCTTTCCAGTATCTTGTTGTTTTGGTCCATGATGTCGTTCTGTTTTTTATCCAGGCTGTTCGTTTTAGTCATGACTAAATTCTGGATATCTTCGAGAATAGCGGGGGACGAAGGTGATGATGGAGCTGCTTGATCCTTAGTGGCCGTTGTTTTTTTGGGCGGTTCCAAAGATGTGTTATCGCTGACGGCGGTCGACCGTGTGTCCCTTTTACACTGCTTACACTTCTGTTGTTCTCGACGTTCTTGAGTGAGTCGACGGAAAGTGCTTTCCGTTATTCCTCCACAGGCTAGATGGTAGGTGCCTTTACACACTGAACACACAAATATCGACTCATCCGATAGAATAACTTCAGGGCATACGCGGCAGTGCATTGTAAATGATTTATAATGACTACCCACACGACGTTATTATAATAGAATAGTGTTTATTCTGAATTAAAATAAGTGCGACAGTAAAACACCTAGATATTATTTGAATATGTTAGACTATGATGCCACAACAGGAAGCACTATTGTTTACTTGCTGAATATTGCGATTTAACGTTTAAAATAAACTTTAAGACGGAGTAAAATTGATATGAACTAGTCACAATGATCTATGGTCTATTTTTAATTAGGTAGGTATTTAATTTTTTCCTATCGATAAGTGGATCTTCACATTTTGACATTCAATTTGTTGCGTGGGAAAGAAAACAATGATGCCAAACAGTTAATTAAATATTGTGTAAGAGGAACTGAGTGAGGAAAATGAGTGAATTATTGTCCTCAGCGGTTAGTGTGATTATTTTATGACTAACGTCGACAAACTTTCGACCATGGAATAATAATATTATTATTTATCTGAAGAAGATTGTATATAGCTTTGGTTACAAGTTAAATTATTACTCACATCAGAAAAATTGTTGTTTAAAATAATAAAAAATACTGTGGTAACTATACCAGAACTTCAGGTACCTACTTTGAAAAACATAATCTTCCCATTCCACCTCTGGTTTGTTTAATTCAATAATCAATTTATAAAAAATATAATTTTGAGGTCATTGACCTGCTTAGTCATATTTTTTTACTGGTCATCATTGCATAAACAAGGAAGGTATAATAAATATAGAACAATCGATTCGTGACGATTAATCAATGAAATCTCTAACTTGTACGTCGCTAGAATTTACATCCCGGCTCCGCCCGAGCTTTCACAATTAATATTTTGGTGGTTTCTTGATTTTTTTAAAGGATTTAAATGTATATTTCAAAGCTCAAAAGCTCACGCAGGATGTTGTGTAATATTTGCATTGACCTAGATAATCCAGGCAGAAAAAAATATACAATTACGCCAGATCTAACAGTACTAGAGATTGCAGGTGTCGTAAACAACATGTTATGACTCAATTTTAATGGAAAAGCTTTTATATTAATTTTTATTTTTATTTAATTTTATTTTTAATTTTTTTTGCAGAAACAAACAGTACATAATTACATAGTAGAAAATAGTTTCATATTTATAGAATTTAAGACAATAATTGGTACCAATGACTTGTCGCTGTCATATACTTATGTTTTTATGTGATAAATTATACATTTTACCTAAATTAAGGTAGTAAATTATAGAAGGAAAGGGGTGTGTGTGAGTGTTTGTATGTGTGTGTGTGAGCGTGTGTGTATGTGGATGTTTCGAAGGATATATCCATCAATATTATATTAATCATTGAGACCCATTTAATTTGTGAATCTCATATTTCAAATCTTATACATAAAAATGAATCGCTGAATGTGTTGCTAAGCGCATAACTTTCGAACGACTGCACCAAATTGGATAAACAAATTTTTGTGTATTCGTTATTGTCAGGACAAGTTTTTTATAAAACTTCCGGTGAGCTCTGGCATTATGAAATTCGTATAAAAAAATTGCTATTGGTGGCACGCGAGGTTTGAAAACTGAATGTATGGAAAGCGGGTGGGAGGGAGAGATGGGGAGGGGGGGGGAGGGTGGAGGGGGGAGGGGGAAGGATGGAGGGGGAGGGGGGGGGAGAGGGCAGGGGTGGGGGGAGGGAGGAAGGGGAATGGGGAGGGGGTTGGGGGGGTGGGGGGAGGGAGGGAGGTGGAGGAGGCGGAATGAGAACCCCCCTTACACCATGCGAGCGAAGCCGCGGGAAAAAGCTAGTTATATAAAATAATGTTATTTCTGAATTTGAAATATGAGATGTACAAAAATGATATAATTTTAATAGGTCTCAATGGAAGAGTGGTTTAAGGCGTTGTCCCGGTAAGACAGAGATCCTTTGTTCGATTCTCAGTTGCGACCATTACCTTTTTTTTATTTTCTGTGGATGATCTCTTTTATGTTTCGTTAAGATTTATTAAAATTATCGTCTTCTTAAATTATTGACATGTTATGAATCTGGTTTTTTGTTTAGATGTACTCTTTACAAGAACAGTTACTCATGGAAGCCTACCTTCTTGACAAATATTGCGGCTATGTTCAAAATACCGTATGTATATAATTTAAAGAGGAAGGACTTAAGGAAGGTTTAAGGAAAACTCAAGGAGAAGTTATCGGGCCGATCTCGAAGGGCCGGGGTGTTTCGGCGTGGAGCAGCAATTTCAATTGCCACGGCACCACACGTGTGTCTGGGAGACCGACATACCTGCAGTCTGTCAGACCGCGCAACTGATTCATCATCACGCCGTCACGCCACGGTTCCGCCTCCGAACTGTTCCGTATTATTGCACAGTGAATCACCCACTTCATTCTATTTGAATATGTAATTGACTTTACCGCATCTAATAAAACATTTTACTGACGACTGTATGTGAGAGGTTTTTTGGCGTTAATTTGGAAACGTTGACCGTTTGTTTCAATCCAGTAATAAAAATACACTAATCGATGTTTGAGAGATTCAAAATGTACCACTTTTATTTTGATGAAAAATCTATGTGTAGTACAATATGCAAGCACATTTTTTACTGATCCTTGAAGTTTGAAATTTGGAATGAATCGCTGAAAACTTTGGGTCAATGCCAGGTTTTTTTTTTTAATTTGGTTATGATGAAATGTGAAAAATTTATGACAAATCACATTACACATAATGAGGTTAATGGGCTCATCTAATTTCTAAATAAACATCGTTCATGGTTATGTTTATAGTAGTAAAGCAGAAAAGCTCCAAAACGGTGAGCTACGGCGACATGAATATTGGCAACTTATTTCAGTTGGAAATGACTTTGCGAGGTATAAAGAGCATTGATATACATATTACTAAAAAATAAAATCGAAAAATTGTGTGTTCTCGGGTGGAGCCAGGGACTGATTCAATCTTTAATATTTAATAACGATTAGTTTGGGTCGATTTTTTCTTCATTTTCCCATTTCCCTTTATTCGAATTATTACTGTCATGTCTAGCCTAAATTTCTGAATATTTGTGTAAAGTAGAAATCTTTAATTATTTAACCCCGCTGATGTTTTTCATATATGTTTACTATCAACCCCATAAAAACAATTGATGATTATTTTATAAAGGGTGTTAAGGGACGTGCTTGACTTACTTTAACCAGTGATTTCTCACATACATTGGGCCCCATTCATAAAGCTGAATTATATCTTTGTAAGTAAGTATAAGGTAGAAGTATAAGGTTTTGAGTTAAAGAAAAAAGTGGGAGTATAAGCATTTTCTTTTTTTCGTATTCATAATGATTACCTTATACTTCCAAGAATATCCTCCAAGAATAAGTTAAAGATTGGTTGGCATGTTGGCTTGCGACTGTACCGCGGCAGTTTCCAACCTGTTTTCGATGGTTTGTTTATTTACGGTATTTCTTTCTTATCGGTGTTATTCGAGTACAGTACTTTGATCATTCGTCAAGCAGCGATAGTGAAAGTACAGAAAAAGATAATGCTATAACCGAACTGCAGTTTATAGCAGATGAAATTGCCAATCCCCCCGTGATTTTGGAAAACTTCTTTGTAATCACGAACAGGTGTAGATAAACGCTGCTTGTGGTGTTTAATCTCTCTCAGTTCCACAACATCTGTCATCGCTACAACTGATCACTACACGACTGAGTCTGCTACTGACCACACTCGAAATTATTGAAGGATATCCTTTTTATTTAGAGTAAAAGGTAACGTTTATGAATAACCAAATACTTTTCGTGAAGGATATGCTCATATTCTATAAGTATAAAGTTTTACTCGGAATATTATGAATACGAGCTGAAGGATTTCCTTTATATTCTGCAAGTATAAGCATAACCTTTTTTTATGAATACGGTCCATTATTTGGAGTAAAAAATGTGAACGCAATTTTGGTCTCCGGTGACTTTTTCGATGACTATTTTGGATTTTTAAATTTTTTCTTCGAAACGAAACAACAACAAAAAATTCTTCCACATATCGTCACTGGTCACTCAGCCGAGTAACCGCCCAACCTCTTACCCCGTCCCCAAATGTCCAACAGCTACTATTTTTTAAAAATATTTTTGTAGAAAACAAACATCACAACGTCACCGGAGACCAAAATTTCATTTACATTTTTTACTCCAAATAATGTCAGGAATCACTGGTTAAATAAAGTAAGTCAAGTAAATATACACAGTACTTTTACACTAAACTTGACTAAACCAACTTTGCTTGAGTACCTAACTAACGCACGTCACATATTTTTTATAGGAAACAATAAAATAAAACCTTACTTTCAATTATCTCAATTCTCAAGTGTATGGGGGTAAAGTGCAACCCATCCCATCCGATATTCCTTTTATTGTGATTCCAAATTTGTTTACTATCAACTCCCTTAAAAACCGAGAAATGATGCTTTTGCATCGATGTAAACAGTATTTTTTACTTTTGAATGTGTCTATAACTGTGTGGTTATCCGTTATAAATAAATGAAACAATATAACTTTGTTTGAACCACTTATATATTTGAGTAAAGCCGACCGGTTTCGGAACGACCGTTCCTTCTTCATTTATTTTCTTTTATTTTTTACACTAAACTTGACTAAACAAATACTAACTAGCGCATGGTATATTTTTTTATTTATTTATTTATTTATTGCTTCTTCACAATTTATAAACATATATTTTTAGCATGTTATTATTAACCCCACTAGGGTTCGCCTGTATCGGGGTTAATAATTTCACAATTTAATAAAAATAACACACGCAAATATCGGTCATGCAAAACAGTTAAGTAAAAGCAAAATAATAAAATTTAAAAATAAAATGATAAACAGAGAGAATAATAAGTGATAAAAATATATGAATTAACAACAAAGTGTTAAGAGATCAGACAAAATGTTATCATTCATTATATCATTAGTTCATACCATTTTCAACAATAGATAAAATTAAAAAAATATATGTCCTCAGGTTTTTTTTTTAAATATGTGTAAAAAATAAAAAAAATGATAAAAACAAAGATTTATAAGCGATTACATTAGAGCGAATCTTTTTTATGAAATATTAAAGTGACTATCAAATAATTATGAAATAAATATGAAAGAAACCGTTTTGATCACAAAATTATTGTTTTCATTCCATTTAAGTGCCCGTTTTCATTAAAATATGATTGTATTTTATAGTGTAAGTGACACCTTAGAAATGCCATCCGTGTGATCTTTTAGTTTTGACAAAGTTATGGGATACGATAACCCCTATATATTTATTTATTTATTGTTTCTTTACCTTTTTAATTTAGGTGTTATTGTTTAAATTGAAATTTTGAACTTCATTTTGACTTGAGATTAACAATTTTATAGAGTACACAAAATAATATAGGTGTTGAAAGACAATATTGTTACAATAATATTTCTCACAGAATGGGCCTCTACTGCACTATGACTATAGGAACAAATACATTATAACGTAAAACATGTACAGTGACCATATGTTGAAATTAGTTTTGAAATAACTTTTTTTTTTTGCAAGTTGTATAATCTATAATATTTAAAATTAGGTTCGGTTTGAATATGTGAAAATTATATATACGATATGAAAATTAATATGTAATATGGTACGTGGTATTTTGATGTAGGGAACTAACAATAAAGTGAAGCCTTTCTTTCAATTTTCTCAATTCTACACAAGGTATCCTGCACTAAAGTGAATTAACTTCAGGAGGTGATTCTATGTACATGATAATACATGTGTGCAATTCACACGCGGTAGAAGTGAAACCTTTAGAAAACTAAAGTAGACAAGAGTGAAGAGGCTATGAAGCACCGCTCAAAGAGAAGACCAATTATACTATCTCATTCTTTCTATCAAATCTTGTAGATTATTGTGTTTGTCTCTTTTCAGTGTCGCTATTTTTCGTTTCATCAAGTTTCAAATCATATTCACTTTCACTTCAAAAAGGTGCAAAACTTTTTTTGATATTCCAACATTTCAAGGTAGTTTTCAGGTAAATTAGTCGAATTATTTGCATGGAAATTTTTTTTTATGCACACATTATTTCAGTGTGGAAAAAACCAATGGTATTTCGAAAATGTTAGGTTGTTTACTTTTTTACTTCTACAATTATGTCTAATCACCTCCCGAGGTTAGCGTACTTTACCCCCGTATAAAAAAAACGTTTAGCAAAAAATTCACTATTTAACATTTTACTAACATTCATATTGAAACCACAAATATTGATCGGGACGTGAGCCTGGTAAATTATGTTACATAGTGTTCGTGTAGGAAAATAAGTTATTTTTAGATATTTTTACCTAAGAATGACAGTGCAATATCTGCTGTTCATTGGATTGAGTTGTGCATCTAACCCAATGATTCCCAACTTTTTTTCTCTTCGGGCCACATGCATGTATTTGTAAAGTTACGCGGGCCGCAATACTATACTGGTATAAAAAAAAATCATCAACACCAACATTTTGAAGACACTCCCGCCATTAATAATATTAATAATTGGATAATTTGTAGAGTACCGTTTTTATGAAAAATCACCTCATTATGCGTATTTATTATTAATATTTTATAATTATTAAAATATTACTTTATGCGACATCAAGAAATGCTGTCAAAATAAGTAGGTACCCGACTAACCACTGACATTAACCAGTTTTTATGTAATATAATTGATTTATTGTTTCTTTACGCTGCAGGTAAAATGTTTATAATATAAAATATTTACAATTTGATGCGATGGTTTCTAGAAGTGGCACTTTTATTTATAAATTATTTGCGCGTACTTGTGTTTCAAATATTTGTTTTTTTGGAATAAATCTAGCGTGTGTAAATAGCAACACTCTTGCACATCTGCCCTGATGATGGACACCGTAACCCTGTCCTAATTAAACTGGTGGTGGTGGGAGGGAGGTCGCGCAACACGGCGTAACACCCCAAAAACAAATAACAAAAATACTTTTGACCGTAAAAATCTAAACAACGTATCTCACTCTTGTACCAGATCATGTGAACCATAATGACAATCCTTTTCGGGTGTCACTATCTGTGCGTCAAAATCGAAACGAATCTCAAGATATACCTACGAAATAGAGAATGATAGTTTTTTTTTAAATCAAGTTCCTGATGGTAAAGTGTTTAGGACCGCACACAAAAGCTTAGCGGGCCGCATGCGGCCCGCGGGCCACAGGTTGAGTATGGTTGGCCGCTAATGGATTCAATGTTTATTTTAATTTTCAAGGAATTAGCTAATCAATGCATTTCATTTCGATTGTGTTTAAAACTCGAATAACTCGATGTGTTTATTTTTAGTTCTGATTGTAACTTATATGTAATGGGATTACCCCAATTTATTATACATTAATAATTTAAGCATCTTGACACGACTTCCTAAGTGATCGACTTTTTAAATTTTTTAAACATGTTTTAATGTCAACACTAAAAACCCAGTTTATCTTGTTTTGTTTGAACACGTTTTTTTACATCCACTGTTTTAGAAAAATTGAGAAAAACCTCAAATCAACCTGCTGCTGAAAAGGCCAATAAAACACTTATATATCTTCTTACCTGATTAAAATCAACTTTCCATGTATTTCATATCTATAATGATTAGTAAAAATTATTCATTTGCATAACACATGTCTCTGATCAGTTAAAAAAGAGGAAATAATACATAGCTTTTGCGTCACAACTTCCTCAAACATATATCAATTATTGTTTGAATAAGAACCGGTACTTCGAAACAGACAGGAATAATCTTGCCTTATTTAGGCCGGCCGCACACATGCGATTTTTCCATCCGATAGTCTGATCAGACCGTCTGACACTAAAAAGAGACAAGAGGCACTAAGAAGAGTAAAAAAGGAACATCTTTATAATTTATCCTGCGAGAAAATGAGATAGTATAATCGGTCTCCTCTTTAGCTGTAGCTTTCCCACTCTTGTCTACGTTAGTTTTCTGAAGATTTCACTTCAACCGCGTGTGATTTGCACACTCCGTTTTAAAAAAAAAAGATTATTTGTAAACAAGTTCTGCTGTGTAATTATTATTACGCCTTAAATACGGCTATTTCGTCTTCTACAAGCATTATTAAACTTGGTAATGCCTTCATAAGGTGAATTAACTGTCATGCGTAATATTACTAATTAAACGACAGAACGTGTTTTTATAAATAAACCGTTTTAATAAGTTGAATAATAATATTTTTTACAATAGCTCCCACACCGGAGGCCCTGGGTAAAATAAATTCCTTCAAGGCCTGGAATATTTGGAGATGCTGAGTGGAGGGTCTTTTTAAGGAAACTAAGAGGAGGAAGTTCTGGGAAGCGTGAATCGGACGTGTGCGGAGTTCATCCGATCTGATAGTCCGATTAGACAATCGGAAAGTAAAATCGGATGTGTGCGGCCGGCCTTAAAATATAAAATAAACAATGTAAACAAAATAGGAAAGGTAATGCATTTTCCTGTTGAAGCATGTCGCTCAGGAAGTATCCACGTCCTATAATTCAATGTTTACTTAACCACTTGTTGAATCTCGAACCATTTTCCTTATCACGCGCACTTCGCGTATAAACTAGACATCGTTATTTCGCTTTTATGTGTGACTAGGGTAAGCAATGATACTGCGGTTTTAATTGTTGACAAGTTTTATTGACACAGGATACTACCACAAGGAATTAGGAAGTAAGAATTATTCATTGACAGAGTTGTAAGGCGACGTTCGGTCGCAATAAGACATACATTATTCTAGCGAGTTCCCGCCATGCGTTGCTATGCCACTTAATAAAGAGTTTCTCCCTGCGTGTCCCGTTCGCCTTCGACCTCCCCTTCCTCTCCCGCGATTCCTTCCTCTCACGCTTTCCCACTCCGCCTTCACTACCTTCCATCTCCCTACTCCCCTCTCCCGCTTCCTCTGTACCACGAACCCTTCCGAGTTCCCCTTCCCTCTCCTGCATTCTATACATTCAATCCCGGTACATTCAGTTTTCAAACAGCTCGCGTGCCACCTATTGCATTTTTCATTTTCCAGAGCTCACCAGTGTATATAGAAACTTTCGCGGGAGTGCTCACAACAACTCACCAAAGCTTCATCGCAATCGGATGAACGGTTTAGTAATGCATAATTTCACGACGCCAGAGCTCACTATTATACACAGAAACTATCGCGGGTATGCATTCATCAAATCCCCAAAGTTTCATCGCAATCCGATGAACACACTATTATTGTTTATAGCAAGCATATTTTGATTTTTATATACATACTTATATATATACATACTAGCAGACCCGGCCACGCGTTTCTGTGGCAAACGAAACACAACGCCATTACCCAACCTTTATAAAATCCACACCACCCGCTTGCCAGCTGCCCGCTGCCCACTGCCTGAATTGAATATTTGAATTTCTCGACTTTTCTCTACTATAATAAGCATATTTTTATACATTTTTTTATTTTTTTTTTTATTAGTTTTTATATACATATACATGTAATATAATCATGAGTAATTACATTTTCATAAAATATAACAAATTCATAAATTTTCATTAAATACTAACATGCAACATTGATTATAAACAGTATAAACATATATATGTATATAATATATAACCTTTACGAGAGTGTAACTACTCGTGTGTAAAGGGTGTACATATAAACCTTCCTTTTGAATCACTCTATCTATCGGTGAAAACCGCATGAATATCCGTTGCGTAGTTTAAAAGATCTATGCGCACATACATTTTGAGCGACTTCGTCAAATAAAATAATTCAAATCAAATACCTACTTACTCTAGGACATCTATTTTCCAATTTCTTCCGTAGAACGAATTTCAAAAGTGACTATAGTACGGCCCGCCAGCCGTTTTAAATCGCACAAAAATATGTTTTCTTTGAATTTATCGGCTTTTCTCTAATATAATTTACATGTATTATATATATATATATAAACATTCCTCTTCAATCACTCTATCTATTGGTGAAAACCGTATGAAAATCCGTTGCGTAGTTTAAAAGATTAAGGCGCACATACATTTTGAGCGACTTAATTTAATACTATGTAATGATAATGATGATAATGATATAGATAAAGTATATTTATTAAAAATCAGTAATTTTAAATTTAATGCCACAGAGCCGAATCCTCTGATATGAAAATATCTGGAGTCGGTGAATTATATTCTCATTTGGTCTCTAGTAGGTTGACATGTTGTTCTTGTATTGTTTTGTATTTATAATACTTATATAGTGCAATTGCATAGCGTGGATTCACTAGATGATCATTTGGGGAAGTGTATGAAAGGGTTTAGTTTTTCCTTATTTTTTTTCCTTTTTTTTTTTTGGGGGGGAAAATTTAACCCGGATATTTAAATCTTGTGCGTTAATTTTGATTTCATTGCCAGAAACCCATTTTTTCGTTCACACATGTATATCTACATATTCAGGGTGGCCACAAAAAACGAATTTCAAAATTCCCTGATAATTCCAGGTTTTCCAGGGCAGTTTCTACATTTCTCCCTGATATGTTTAATTTGATATAAGGGGATATCGTTTGTTAAATAAATAATAAAGGGAATTCCGTCATCTATAGCATTTATTATTTCTTGGCATTACAATAATCTATTAAACACAAAATACACTTATTACAAATTTATGATATTTCGCCTGAAGACAATTTGTGAAGAAATAAAAAGACCAGACAAAAATAGAAAAGTAAACAAAAAAACATTTGACATTAGAAGAGACACAAAAAAATATCACATGAAACAAGCAACAATACTAGGGAACAGTTTAGATTTAGAATATTAATAATTAAAACAATATACCCTTTGGGTAAGCAGTTAAGACATTAGATAATACAAAGTAAAATATGGTAATAGAGAAAACTGAACCAAGAGCATTCGACTAAAGTTTAGAAAGAGGTTTATTATGTTTTACACAAAGCTATGAGTATAAATAGTGATGCAATGTAATTTTATAAATACTTAAAAACCTTGATTTAAATATTAAAATACCTGCACACACAAAATAAAAACACACACACACACACATCAACTAGATGACATGATTGTGTTGCAAGGGCATTAACGAAAATAATAATAAAAAAATACCTATCTAGTTTGTCTTTGTCGGCATATCTTTTGTTACACAAGTCACAAGTAAAAGTATAAAACACAACTTTGGGGTTTCACAAATTGCAAAATAATGAATTTAGTTTTATTTTTGGAATTCCCTGATATTATAAAATTTTTTCGAAATTCCCTGACATTTCCCTGATAATTCCAGGTTCGGTAAAATTCCATGATAATTCCAGGTTTTCCAGGTATTCCAGGTCTGTGGCCACCCTGATATTATTATTATTTTGTTTTATTGTACGACAGAATGTAACCAGTTACAGTACTCAACATTAATGAAGGATTTGGATATTCCCCACAAATGTTTTAAGATTATTTAAAGAATGATTAAATATGAGTATATACACTCTTTTAGAAATATCATTCAATGGCGCCGTTCCTCTTGATATGCTATGCTGTGCTAGAACATCTATTCTACCCTGTGGTATGTTGAACAAGTCGTGGCGACGACATTGCCCGCCTCACTGCTGACTAGAAAACTCATTTTCTGAGACGTGTTGAATTAAAAAAATATACAGAAAATATAAAGTCATTTAACTTCAAACATAAAATCAGAAGTTTCTGGTTTTAAAAAAATGTAAGAAAATGTTGAATAATATATTGGTAAAAACAAACAACAAATAACCATAAACGGATTGATGCTTTTTTTTTGTTTAGGAAAAGTTTTTTTTTGATATATTATGTATATTCATTCATACAGGTTAATATATAATAACTAATAACATAATATATAAGAGAGTAACAAAAAAATCCCACAAAGGCGTAGCCTGTGCATGTGTATTATATGTAGTATGTAGATAAAACAGTGGTGATTAAAATTAAATTTTTTTAAATGTATTATCTCTATAGAGATCTATGTGATTGATTTTACAGGAGTTTCTGTGATTTTTTAATTAAAAAAAAATATATTTTTTGTAACTTTACGCCAGTTGTCCCTATGGAAAATTTTCTTTGAATTATTTTGTTTATGTGAATACCGCACAAGAGTTTCACTTGTTCCCTACCGTCTAAATCCAGTGGAACTATTGCATCCCCAATTGGAATTTGTTGTAAGGCCTAGGCTACACTTTAATATTTATCACGAACCATGAGGCTACGGAGTTCTACCCTACAAGCTTATATTTACGTGACTCGTCAATATTTGTCAAATATCGTGATATTTATTGAACGTTGTGGCTAGCGTGTTGATAGATCACAATATGGATCGCAGGATTTCTAGATTCAAATATTGTACGTGTTAGCCTACGCCTCAATAGTTATCACGATCCGCAGGTTTACGATACAGAATTCGGGAATAAAGCCATTTGTGATCCGTCAATAAGCTAGCCTACCGGTTAAATAAATATCACCATATTTTATAAATATTGACGGATCCCAATAAATATTGAACGTTCAGGGTTCGCCTGAGGCCGAGGGAGTAGGGATAGGAATAAGATAGGGAACGAGATTGAGAAGTATTTGGCTATTCCGGTCACTAAACACGGCTATTATTATTTCAAGATGTTTAGAATGGTGGTCTTTAATAAGGGCGATAATTAAATACCAAGCATTCTGAAGATTTTCTTTCTGGCTCAATCATCGCTAGTTTCGTGCCAGCTAGGAATTTAAAAAAACAAACACAAACAAAACAACATTGAAATATTTTTTGTTTCCCCGAAATCATTGAATTGCTCATTATTATTTTGAATATAAAATGTAATAAATGTGTTTTTATTTGGCAGATGCAAATTGAATTCCTCTTGACTCACGAGATCGGATTTTCTTAAAATATTTATTGATAAACAAATATTTCATAGATCGTTGTGTTTACCTTGAAAACGCTTTCATTCATACTGTATGTTTCCACAATTATTTTCGCTTTTTTTTAAAGAACTAGGGTAAATCATTTTAAAGTGATTCCTACTTGCTTATTGGTGTAGTGGATATACAAAAAAGATTATTTACCTTTTTAAGGCTCTGCAACCGGGCCCGAAAAGAGAGTTACGAAATTACGAATGTTAGAGGAGAGCGCTAACATTTACAGTGACAAAATCGATGCGAAAATTGCGAAAATGTTTAATAAAACACGACTCGTTTAAAATAGAGCAAGAATCTCGCGGGCATTATCTTAAACAGCATTTAAAGAAACACTGTGAATTTTTTCATACACATAACTAGTAAAATAACTGAAACAAACGTGTTTATAATAATTTTTGGAGCATACCTTGCAATTTTTTTCTTCAAGAATAACATGTATTTTTTAAGAGCTTTAAAACTTACCGTATTTAAGGGGAATATGTAATAAATCGATACAAATCCGGGTTGCGGGCCCTTAACGCTTGACTTTTGGATGCAAAATCAAATACATTGTGAACTTGATTTTACATCATACCTAAAATAGACTATATTTAAACGGACTGCTATAAGTACTTGATTATTGATGATAGGCGAAAATAATTATTTAAATTGCTACGCACTCATTATCTTGGGGCTACTGGGGGGTAAGAAGAGGGGACTGCGGGCGAGTGGTCAAAACACATGTATTTTTACTCAGGTTCCAAACTCTTTCGTGTGCACAATTAATTAAAATGTGCACTCTTTAAAATGATTTTCCCGTATTTCCTGCTTGGCTAAGACCGAGTAAACACACTTAAAAAAAATAATTTTCGTATCCATTTTTTTAAAATACCTATTACATAAACACCACGAAGTCTAGTCTTAATATTTTACATTAAATACACATTCCCCTATGAAAGTAGTTGCTTGACCCATATTCGAGGCAGAAAAGAGTGTACCTATAGATTTCATTGCGCCAGAGCTCACTGGTCGAGAGTTTGAACTGTTTTGGATACAGCACAGATTTTCTGCGTCATGGTTTTAATAATTGTTATTTTAGGTTTGTTTTAGGTTACGTGTGCTACGTGAAATCGTATAAACAACAGTTTACTAATTGAAGTCAACAGAACTGTGGCTCTTCCATTCTATTGCTGTGAGGCTGAAGGACGAGTGGGAGAGGAAGATTGAGGATCATCTGGTCACTAAACAAAGCTAAAGTCATTACAAGCAGTATTAAGATTCTTAATGCTTTTTTATAACATTAACTCCACACAGAAGCCCTGAGGAGAATAATTTCCATCAGGGCCTACGTCATCTTGGGGATGCTGCGTGGAGGGTAATTTTGTGGATAGGAAGGAGTGAACCTGGGTCTGTGAGTGAAGGAGAGATCCATATTGCAGAAGGGAGAAAATACAGAGGCCGACAAATTGCTCCACAGCCGAGCTGTTGAACTCAAGAAAATTCGTGAAAACGACCCTTTCTCATATGAAAAAACGTCAATTGTGTAGAAATGCTTGTCTCTCACCAGGTCGATACTAGTATCTTTATTTACACATTTCTTGAAGAATAGTATATTCCACTCTGAATAACAAGTATTCTAACATCTTATAATATGAATCCATTTACTAATTAAGTAATAACCATCAAATAACGGCGAGATACACCCATCAAATTAATTTAGCATTATTAAATGCATTTCCGCCGCCCCTCGAGGCAAAAAGCCCGCGAACCGCCATCTTGGGCCCGCCGAATTCAAATATGAAATTCGAACGCCGAAAAAAATTTGCCAGCCGAACACGCCACTGGCGGTCAAAGCGGCCGCCGCCGCGCCGGCCCTACACACTACACTACATTATAACTACATCTACCTATATCCACTATCCACTTCAACATATCACCTACCCATCCTTTACTGCATACATCTACATGTACAATCTCATACCCGCCAAACGACATAATTCCGCTTGCCGCTACATGCCAACAGATATGCAGCAATACCCCTTACAGCATGAAGCATAGAGGAGACGTTACATCTGTTGATACACCGGTTTCACGCTCAGACCGTGAAACATCAGGGATGAAAACATTAATGAAAAAAACAAACAAAATAGACAGATATGACCAAAATATATTTTTAACGAAGGGCCAAAAAACAATAGGTTGTAAAAATATTCGTATTGCTTTCGGAAAGGTTAAAAATATTTATAACTTTGCCTATCTACTCGTATGTCCTGTCTTAACTAGACCGTTTTGCATTTCGTTTGTGTGTAAATTTGTTTGTACGTTCAAATTTACAGACTTCAATTCTCACGATCAAGATGGTAGCCGTTTAAATGTTTCAGAAAAGATTCGGTACCACCTCCCCTGAAGATAGTTTGAAAAGGGAATTGTCATTGAGGTAATGACGTTTCTTTGGACAAATCGCATAATTCCTTATATCAAATAAAAAAAACATGTTACATACAATATAAAATCATGATACAAATCGTATGATTTCAGGGGAAATTTGGATTTTATTTTTTAAATTAGAAAATATTAAAACATATTTTTTGGACGCAAGGTCTACGATTCAAAGAACTACTAGTAGTATAAACATAGCTCCTCCACCTTCGTAAAAAGGCAAAGCTTTTATTCTAATATTTTAAGTTTTATTAAAAGAGATCCCTGAAGTTCCAAAACATGAGCTCGAAAAAGTCCCATATCTATGTATGTGAGTAAAGCAATTTCAAGTAGATCTACACGAACATACCACCTGGAACGAAGTTTCAATAGGCTATATTTATTTTATTTTTATTCATCGCTTTATATAATAAATCAAAATATTTTTTTATTGGAAAAAATCCTTTTCACTTCCGATCTTTGGAACCCGAGCCACGGAGCTTACAACTCCGCAATCTGCAATGGTATTTGGACTTAATAAAAATGTATCTGCAACTGTTGTAAAATTATTAAACATTGTTACAAAGTGTCCTAAAAAACTAGGGATTAGTGAGAGAAACGTAAATAGGTAGGACCACAGAACGAAATCGATTGGATACTATTGTAAAGTCGTTAATCCCATAAAAAATATATCTAAAGTATCAAAGCACCGCAGGATAAAACGTGGTGCCTTCTTCTACCTTGCAGCAAAGTTCTTTCATCTTTGCAATACCTCCACAAATTGCAAGGCCCAAAAACCGACAAAATCAAGCAAAACAAAACGAGCCTAAAAACAAACATAGCAATAACTAATGTGATGTATTGGCTACCATAGTTAAGAAATAACATTTTGATTAAGTGCCGAGGACTTTTGTACAAATGCCGCAAACGCCTGAGCGATGCACACGAGATCAAAATCTTTAAAACTAAGGAGTAGATTTTCCGCTCCCACAACGATACGCCTTATGCATTAATCGGACACATTCAAACATGTTACCCAGTAAACCGGCACTTCATCAAATTAATTTTAACTCACAGAACCTCAAAAAAGCTTGCATGCATGCGTTTTGTGTCCTTTGATGAATGTGGCACATTTTCTTCACCTCTTTCCCAGGTATCGGTCAAATTCAAGTTCGCGGTCAGGGCACATATTCGTTGGTGGCGTTAATGGCCTTTGAGGCCTTTTTCTTGTAATATTTGATTTTGGCAGTGGCATTTTAGAGCGCTCAATTACCTCTGAGGCGGAATAGAGGCCATGTTCTTCTCCCTCGGTGGGTGGGCGGGCGGAGATTTTTTTTGTAACACCGGCGTTTATAGACCGCGAATTTCTGACCTAAAACACTAGGCGGCCGAGCCTACAAAGCGCTTCAGAAATTGCTCTTTCTTATCGATATTATGAACTTTAATGAATTAGATTAATATTTAATTAGGGATCAAATGTAGGTATAAATATTCGTTAACGAAGTGACAAGAAGAGCATGTAGATTGGTTCCGTATTATAGAGATACATAATTTTAGGTATAAATTAGAAGACCTGTCTCCGCAAATATTCTCAAACAATAATAGCCAAAAATTACGTTTCCTCACTTGGCAAGGAGGTTGATTCATACAAATAGATAGGTATCGTTATTAGTGTGATGATACTGAGGTTGTGCGATCGAGCTAGATTTTATTTTAACTGTCTTCTAATGTAACTTGGCGATAGCGACCGAAATTGGTGCCCTACAAGATTGACAGTAAAAAGCATACGACGCAACGAAAATAATATAATCTACTCAATTGACTGCTCTTTTTCGACCGAGTTAGATTTTTGATTGTGCAATTAAATATACGTAAACCTAAAACAAACAATATATGTCTTCATATTTTGCAAGTTCAAAATGCATTGGAGACTTAAAAAGCTTCATATCTTATGATGGTTATGACGTGGTGAGCTGTAAAAAAATACGTTGACTTAGATTTTCAGGACAGAAATATAGGTGAATACATTGGCGCCGGAGTTTTCAGAGAGTCCTTTTCTGGCAGGTGGGACGCTAATTTAACATATTTACAACAAGGATAATATCGATTTTGTCTTTACTCGATAGCACAGAACCTAGATTTAAAAGTGTTTTCTATATTAAACTCTCTATGATTCAGTTATGCACTTGCTCGGCTTAGATAATCGACGTGCAATGGAGTAGAATTTAAGATAGGTGGTAAATTTAAGCAGGATTCTGAAATCGGAGAAAATCGCTGCACCAAAGTTCTTTGATAAACGTAACTTTCAATGACTCAGAAGCTCACTTAACTTGGATGCGAAAAATACCAATTCACGTTTCACCGTAATGGTTGACCATTCGGAAAATTTCCTTTTAAATATTAATCATGATTATAACGTAACCGACATGTAATCTCTGACATTGTTCAAATACGTGGGTATATAGCGCAAATGTACAATATCCGTGAATTTCTCAATAGTTCTTATTCTTTAAAGAATGCATGTAAGTAGGAAGGTCGTCATCCTATGTGACACATATCTTTGAGATTTTTGCCATTAAATATTGATGATTAAGTAAGATGATTCAGATTTTATCGACGTAAAAAAAATATATTGATGATATGTATACTTCAAAAATGTGGTAAAAACCTTCAATATTGTTATTTTTATGTGAAATTTTTGTCATCGTGCCAAATAAATTAATCACTAATTTCTTAGGGTTAATGACAGAAGTGCCGATAGGTTTCAGAAAGAACTCTAAACTGTTCCTAATTCTGTTTATATCAGCCGCTCGAAATTTGTTAATCAAATCGAAGTACATATATCGAGTAAAAGGTATACGTCAAAATAATGTTTGACGTATTTTATTAAAAAAAATATATTTCAAGAAATCTAAAATCGGCTCTTTTCACATATTTGAAACAGCCACTTTACCATCAACTCCCTGATCCAAGTGTCGTGTCTTCCTGATGCCTTATTTCCTATCCACTTTATACACTTATACATATATTCACACCGTTTTTTTGACATTAACTTATTCGCACACCAAATTCGCAAGACCCAATTGTATAAACATACCTTCACATTTTTTTCTTCTCGCTTACCACGCTGATGCATTATTTTCAAATGCAATGAGGAAAAACACAAAAAAATGTCGTAAGTAACGAACCATGCAACTGTAAAATGATTTCTGTTTGGTGGAAAATAGTGTAACAATTTTTTACACTATTTTCCACCATTAATAATCATTAATTAATCGATAAATAAAACAAGTAGGTTAAAGGATCCAACGACGTGATATGAAGCAAGAAAAAAATATAAGCGTGCAGTAATCATAGTAATACATATAAAAATAATTTGAAATGGCGGTGTAGGAACAAATTTATATTTGTAAAGAACCTTTCCAAATTGAAAAACTTCGTTTTGATGAATGAAAAAGATTTACCTGAACATGTAGGTTTCAATCGTAGACGCATTCAAACAAAGTCCCTTGAACCAATTGAGAATCCCTTCAATGCCATCCTAGGAACCTGGTAAGCCGTACGAATTTCAACGAAAATTTAACTCTTGAACCGAACGAAACTACAACAGTTGACATCACAAACGTCAGATAGAAATGATTCTGGCTTTTGTTAAGAAAATTCAAATTACGAAATAAAAAAGTTGTTGCGCTACAAAATATCTCTTTGGTGTTTGTCTCTCGCACTTAAAATGGGTACTTGCCTACGTTCTGGCGCAACTTCGATGTTTTTTTTTTAAGCAAAACTTCTTTAGTCCAGTAAAGGAAGGAGTTGTAGAGTGCGTGAGCAGGAACCTAAGCGATTATTTCAGGACTTGTTTAGGGTGCTTAGGGTGTGAACATACTAAAAGTCCTGACGTCTAGGTGGTGAGCTAGGGGGGGGAGCGTTACGAAAAGCGAGGCGAACGCTTCGTATATTACTATAGGGGCAAGAGAGAGATGCGCGAGCACATATTTTCTTTCTCTCTTTCTCTCATAACCAGTTACGTTACACAGAGAGAGCAGTGCACCCGCACATTTTCTTTCTATTTTCCTGTCATATAGATGAAGCAGAAGTTTTACTTCAGTTGTGTGGTCTAAAGCACATTCGTTTTTTTTCATTCTGTAGGTGCTATCCAAACTTATTTCCATAAAATTATTTATCTATCTATTTTATGTCATCTTTGGGGATACTGTGTGGAGGGTTTTTTTAAAGGAAGGGAAGGAGATTAGAGTTCTGGGAAGGAAAGGGGTTTAAAGGGTGGGTAGGAATCTGGGATTCAGTGTGTCCTGGTCATCCGCCTCCAAGACCTAGACAAACCTCACCCCATGAACCCAGGCACCCCTGCTAAATCACCAAACGTAGCGAACCACTTGGGATGACCTATGGCAGAGGTGTTGGTTATCCAATAAAGGTTCCCGGGGCGGTATTTGTGTAAAGAAGAGTGTTTGTGACGGACGGAAAGTGGGCGACGTGGCGGAATGGCTTTTTTTATTACACAAATCTACAGTTTTATTCCAAGATTGATGAAACATGCACACATTACCTTGAAAACAAGAGGACGATTTCTGTCCACATGAATTTTCGAAAAACCACAACTACATCTTTTTCCCATTCCTTAAAATAGAATTTTGATACTTCTTGACATTTTTGCACAGTTGTCATTTTTTTTCTTCAAAAAACTGTCTACGTCTGACTACGCCAGAGATATCAGCTAGTACGGATCAATAGAAAAAGGTTTATTATTTTCGATTTTGATAGTTTGGAAAACCTTTCCGAATTTCATTAGAAGCTGGTCTATTGAACTGGATAGTTTTACTGATTCATTAATGCAGATACGAGTATTGTCTGCATAAAGAGTTGGAATCCGTGGAAGAAATAACGCTTTCTTCTATTCTTCCAGATATATTCTTTACTTGAGGAACTTCTACAAACTGGAGGTTTCAGCCTTTGATAAGGACTTTTCTGACTAATGATAAAGCGTGGCGATGTTAATAACCTAAAAGTTATTAAGAAGTTCAACAAAAATCGATTCAACAGATTTTTGTAAATCAAACCGAAGACAACCGCAACCTACGGATTATTATGAAATACAGCACGCCGTATGCTTTGAGGGTTCAATTCCAAGAGATCTCCCACTTATTCGACGAAAACTCTTTTAATTACTTTACTGGAAACCTTTGCAGTTCCATTATATTACCCACTACATCCAAGGAAATGGGGTACCGATTTCTTACTAATTTTAACTGAATTAATAAGTCTACCTCCAACGTAGAGCTTCCTGCATGGGAGAAAATTAAAAAGGGTAACCAACCCAAAGATGAATCAGAAAAGTCGATGAGCTCTTTTGTAACAAAACACCGCGCGCCAATCATTGAGTAATAAAAACACCGCTTTATTTGATCAATCTCCTCGATACAGAAATTGGATGCAAATAAATCAATCCATAAGTGATTATAATAACATAGCGGCAGCATCTCAAATATTTGAATAACGAACGGGCCGCCATCTCTCAATTTGCCGCCGGATTATTGACTCACTCGCATCCGTTTCCGAATTCTTGGATCGTTTTAGTCTTGCGTTCATTTTACGCTGTATCTACGTAGTTGTACATATTGCAATGGCGGTTATTGTGTAGGTAGCAAATCCATCTTGGATAATCGAAAATGCATTCTCTGGAAATGGCTTGTGTATATATGTAATTATTGTACTCGTCAAATTTACTGCTTTGACTCTCGACTATGAAAAAAGCAATATGAACTTGACAATGGTAATTTCTTTTATGTGAATTCTACACAATTGTCTAGTCTCTTTCAACGGAAGCAATCTTTCGAACAGGCCCTCCATTGATATGCTTGGTGTAACCCTAAGTGACCAGCTCAGGTATGGGGGCTCCATCGAAGCCAGAGTAAAGTTAGCCTCCCAAAAACTGGGCGTACTGTACAGGGCCCGCAGATACATGATACACGCACAAAAAAAATGGTCCCAACTACTCCCAACCGCTCAGAATCGGTGAGCCTATGGCATCCCCAATAGGGTATATTGTGAGGCTAAATATAGTGAGGAGGGGAAGGAGGGAGGGCTATTCAGATCTGGTCATAAATCACGGCTAAAGCCATTTAGAGCAACATTTCAATTCCGAATGGTGGTCTTACACCAGAGCGATTCTGAGAGTATTTTCCATTCTGGAACCTGTCGCAAATATACCTTATAATCGCATTATTTCAAATGATTGAATTGTGAAATAACACAAATACAACTTATTTGCTCACGCCGGGATTTGAACCAGCGATCTCCGAATTGCTATCGAGAGCCTTACCCCTGGACCACGGAGGCCACGAATGCGATTGTTACAGTCAAACCACCATGAACGGAAAGTTATAATATACTTTTGAAAACTTTTGTCCAGCAGTTAATCGAATACTGCTGAAAAAAATCGGAATCGGGGGGAAACGCGGACTTCTTATGCAAATGGCGATTTAGCGGCAAGTTTTTTTCTCGCATTCACTCTTTTCATTGATTCTAACGCATTTTTTTAAGTGATGCATTCCTTGTAGAAAAGTGCTTTGTTACCGACATAATAATTGGATAATTTTTACAGCGCCATTTATGTGATTCCAAACGCATTAAATGCTGTAACATTGTTATTATGGAGACCAAAGAATGTTGGCTGATAAAATACATGCAGGTATATATTGTCATAATTATTTATCACATTAACACACAATTCTTCCATTATTCTCGTTTGGATAGTTTGCAACCAAAAGATGAGGACAAAATTTTTTAAACAAAAATTTGAATAAAAAAAATGCTTGTCGTCCGAGTCACATTTTTTTTATTGATAAATCATTTTTATAGCCCACCTTTTTTATTTTCTAATTTATTTTTAAACACCTCCGAAATTGCCAAAGCAATTTGTCAGCAGGTCAATTTAACAATGTTAATT
The DNA here is from genome assembly GCA_917880885.1 of Limnephilus marmoratus. NCBI lineage: Eukaryota > Metazoa > Arthropoda > Insecta > Trichoptera > Limnephilidae > Limnephilus > Limnephilus marmoratus. Next base: position 27,995,733 of record OU862921.1, read on the forward strand.
TAACAATATTAATATAACACTAAAGCACTTTTTTTTACATTAGCCCCACACAAGAGGCCCAGAGGAAAATAATTTCCCTCAGAGCCTATGTCATCTTAAGGGATGCTGTGTGGATGGTCTTTTTAAGGAAGGGAAGGATAGGAAGTTCTGGGAAGGAAAAAGTTATGAGGGGTGGGTAGGAATCTGGGGGTCAGTGTATCCAGGAATGACGGACGTATCAATCCATCCCTCCAACTGCAGTGCACGGCGATGGGTTGAGAGTCCGGCTGGAAAAGTCAAAAGGCCTCCCTCAACCAGTCTGCTTGGATCCGGTCCGCCATGCAGCAGGTGGGTAAACGCAACCGCCTCTAAGACCTAGACAAACCTCACCCCATAAACCCGGGCACCCCTGCTAAGTCACCAAACGTAGCGAACCACTTGGGGTGACCTATGGCAGAGGTGTTGGTTATCCAATAAATGGTTCCCGGGGCGGCGGTACCCATACCCGCCTCCCAAATTGGAAATATACGAGTATAACCAGAAAATAAGTACCTACGGAGGAATAAAATTTCAAGTATAAATACATAGACACACAGGCAATATAATCACTTGACACTCAATATTAAAAATCTGATCTATTGACCTTTCTATTTGAAATCGGTTGTGCAATTAGATTCGCTTTTTTATATACTGTGGCATCTTATTAAATATAGTGGGCACAAGATAAGGAATGGTCCGTTGCCTTATTTATTTATTTGAAATTTTCGGTGCACGTATGTACGAGTATAAAATATATTACAGAGCTCCGAAGCTCAGGGTGGAAAATACCCAGCGAGTTGAAAATACTCGCGTCAACTTATGAATTTTCAATGAAATAGTATTGTGTAATCTAGTGTTTCTTTTGTCCTGAAACACTTTTCTATCCAAACTTATTGATTATCACTCTTTGGCACAATGACGAACAAATTTAATAAATAATGTCAAACACGGAAGAAAAGATGTTTATAAGTTCAAGAAAGAAAAATATATTACCTACGTTTGTCAAAAAAGGTAACATAAGGGGGTGACGTATAATATTTCATAAAGATAATACAACTCATAGCAATACATTGAAGCTGATGGCCTTTTGACATGTTATGTTGTTTTTATTGTTACGGTTGCTGAAGCCTTAAAAAATAATATGGCTTTCAAAGTTTTGGCCAAGAATATCAATACGAAGTAAAACGTACATGATAAGATAATGTTTTTCTTCTTTGAACTTGAACGATTAGACCATGAACGTGAAGCATGGTAAGCATGGTACATAAGCAGGCTTAATCAAGCATCTTTTGAGATGTGGTCCTATAGAAGACTATTAGGAATTTCCTGGAGAGACCAAATGAGGAGGTTCTCCAAAGAATCGTAGGAGGAAGGCACCTGCTCAGGACCTTGTCCTGAAAGGCGTGCAAGATGGATCGGCCATGTAATAAGACAAGAAGGCCTCTACATGCCATAATGGAGGGTATGACCGAGGGGACAAACTCCAGGGGACGCCCACGCCGAGAGTACCTGGAGGAACTGCTGGTGGACGTGCGCTGCTCATCATATGCAGACTTCAAAAGAGCCGCACTAGACAGGGAAGAGTGGATGAGACGAATAGATGAAATTGCTGCAAACCAATCCCAGGATTGAAACCAGAGAGAGAGAGTGAAGCACAGACAAACAAAATAACAAGCACAATGGAAAAGAGAAGGAAATAATAAAAATTTGAAATTGATTGAATTAAAAGTAGAGGCGAATCAACTCGACACCACTTGTATTAATTTAGACGGTAATAAAACAAACAGTCTAAACCGCAAACAACAGTCGGGCCGGGCCGTCTTGAGAACGGGGGAGGGGGGAACCGTTTATCCAGTTGGTCCATTCTTCTCCCTCATCCCGAATATCATCATAGCCGGTTCAACCCATTCTCAATCATACTTGTTAGCTCAGAGATCGGAAACTGTTAGGATCGGAGGCTGGGAGCTTTTATGAAGGCTCTCAAAGTGTGTGGCGGTTAATTTTTTTTTGTATAAAAATGATAATTTAAGACACAAAAAAAGTTAATAATTATTTGGTGATCAAGTTAGTGGTTGGCTTTGTGAATATTTTTATTTCCAATGCTTTACCTCGGATAACGCGCTCTCTAAAGCATTGGATACCTAATAATGATGAATTCTCAAAAAAAAAAATTTAAAAAGAGATTATTAAGAAATTTCAGGAAAATTTCGAAGCCACTAAGGGCGCCAGAAAACGAAAGAATTTAGTCGAAGTGACAGTAGGAAAACTATTCCATAATTCTTACAAATTCAAAATAAGTCTCCCAACTAAAAAGTCTCATGTACTGTAATAGTTTTTTATGCCCGCAACTGAAATCCTTCGCCTTTTTTTTCCATGAATACCGCACAAGAGTCCCAACTGCTCCCGTCTGGAGCCAGTGGGACTATGGCATCCCCAATTGGGGTATGTTGTGAGGCTGAAGGCAGTGGGGAGGGGAAGGAGATAGGGAAGAGGAAGGTGGGGAAGTACCTGGCTATTCAGATCTGGTCACCAAACACGGCAGAAGCCATTTCAAGGAACGTTTCAATTCTGAAAGGTGGTCTTACACCAGGGCGATGCTGAGAGTATCTTCCACTCTGGCCTTAAGTATTAAGAAATTCTATTCGTTTTGGAGCTCCACGGTGTTTAAATTGTTATATTCGTGACATAAAAACATGAAAACCTGTTGATTTGATTTGAAAAACGGGATTTGTTGATTGGTTCCATTTCAACATTTGTATCTAACACATATTAAAAAGGTAATGTTTACTTAAATTGTGTTTTCCCTACTACTTGTTTTTTTAATTGTATTTTCTCTAAAATTAAATTGCAATGAATCTAAAAAAAATATTATCACAAAAAATAAATTTGTGTTTTTCTGAAAAATAGTTTTTTTTCTCAATTTTTCTTAAAATATCTAAATTAGAACTTTTTCAAAAACTTAAGTTTATTTTCAAAGATCACATATTCTTAAAAAATATCTAATAATAATAATAATAATAAATTGGATAATTTATAAAGCGCCGTTTTTGTGAAAAATCACCTCAAGGGCGCTGTAAATATGTAGGTAAATTCGATTCAAATTGTCAACAATTATGTATTTTCTAAAATACATTCTACCTCAAATAAACTATTTCCTCGAAATTAAAACGTTTCCCATAATTGAAATAAATTAGACCAGTTTGAGAATCTTCCAAAAATAATAAAAAGTGTTGCCTTTTGCGCTCGGACCGCACGCCGCCAGAAAGGTCAGATTGGTGTAAAATCTGCCCGTTAAAATTAGGACAGCCCTAAAAAAACGTCTCTAGACGGCCGCGTCTAAATAATTGACCCACAGCGGCGATTATTAAAATTATGGAAAGAATATTTTTTATTTGTTCAGAAAGGATTTTATAGGTTGCCAGGTATTGAATTCCTATTGTTTTTTTATGTCCTCCAGACCGCTTTGTAGTAAGGGGAAAACGTCATCCATTCATACAAAATGTTTTTGGCTTAACAATAATATTTTTGTTTTTATTTTGATTCCCACGTTTCTGTATAATGATTAAATGTTTATTCACTTTTAGTATATTGTTTACATAAACAGAATTATCTTAATAACAGTGTAAAATAACAGTGTAAAACACGCTTACGCATATATGTTATTAAAATATATAATATATTAATTAAACGAAGACAATATTAGCGAAACTCAATCGAAAATCTGGAGACAGAAAAATCAGAAAAAGATATTGGCACTTCTGGGACTCGAATCCAGGACACTTTGCTTACATGGCAAGTGTCTACCAATTTTTCTGTCTCCAGATTTTCGATTGAGTTTCACTAATATTGCCTTTATTTAATTAAATATTTTAATTTCAGATTTTACTCATAAAGTTAAAAATAAAAGTAAGTATAATATATATTAGTTTCGTTTTTTACCCGGCACCTTTTCGTCGCTCTTGTTATATACAATTGAGAAAATTGTTAAAAAATCGGAGGATTTTAATTTTCTTGGCTAAGGAACTGAGCCGGTATAAATAAATGTCCCTTTCCTCACTCATAACTGAAGAATAAAGTTGTCATACAAATATCACCCCGGCACCAGATCAGCATCGCCTCAGTTCGAATCGTTCAGAATTCTTTGTATGAAACTCCATACAACGCTCACAAATCAGCATCGTAACGGCATCGTTTAAGGATATACTCGTACAGGAATGAGGCGAGGCGGTGCCTATCCGATGCCGCGTAATTTGGGAGACAGGAATTGGTACCAACGCCCCGGGAACCATAATCAACATCCCTGCCAAAGGTCACCCCGAGTAGTTCGCTACGTTCGGTGACTATGGAGGGTGCCTGGGTTCATGACCTATCTAGCCGGACTCTATCGGAACATCGCCCTGTGCCGTAGTGGGAGGGATAGACATATCCGTCCGTCACTCATGGACACATTGTCCCCCAGATTCCTACCCACCCTTAATACCTTTTTCCTTCCCAGAACTTCCTCTACTTACTTTCCCTAAAAATGCCCTCCACACTGCATTTCAAAAGACGACACAGGCTCTGAGGGAATTTTTTCCTCGGGGGCTACTATATGGAGATAATAATGAGCTTTGCAGCGCTCGTAAATGACTAATATTTTTATTTTATTTTAGCGACAATATAAAATATTTTACTTTAAAATATAATGGTGAATTTATGTATAATAATGGTATTTGTCAGTCCTTCTCACTAACATCATCTGGCTTAATTTTTCGCAGTCATTCATAACAAATATTCAGTTACCAAAACTGGATAATTCCGCACGTCATTTGCGTCATTCTTGAATCTTTACGTAATTACAAGACCAACAATGGGAGATGTCATGCCAATAGGCCACTTGAATCACATTTTTTTAATTATTTTTCCGGTTTGGGCAAATATTCTAAGACATTCTGTATTTTTTTTGTCGTATTTTTGAAACTCTGGCGATTTTTTGAAAATTTCAATCCAAAAAATCAGACCATTTTTTTATAAATGGGACATAATTTTATGGATACGAAAAAACACAGCCGAAAATCATCTTAAAAAGAACGTTTTCCACACGAAAGGCACAGGAGAATAACGAGGCATACCAAAAATATTACATTTCATAAAGATTTTTTTCCTTGATCCATCTTATTGATCATAAATCATTATAATGTTCAACGTCTATATTACTAAATCTAATGTACGTGTACTTATTATACTAATAAGAACATTATAAAATTTGATTTTGTTAAAATCAGCACCATTACCATCATACCTCTAAAACAGGTACAGAACGCAAAAAAATCACATTCATGAAAGACTGAAAAATGTGTACCGCGATGCATCAGTGGACATCAGCACTACTAGATGATGATGGATTCGTTACTGTAACGAAGCTGAAGGACAAACATCGCTGGCTGAGGAAAAACGGAGCGGCGCAGGCCGTTGATTGCAGCGACTGCACTTATTCGTGGTGAATCCAGATAACTACACATGTCGCATTCTCTCCCCCAGTAAAGGCAGTGTGATGACGATTATTCGACAACTGATTTTTCATAAAAAATTTTGCACGATGGGTACCAAGAAACTTAACCAGTCAGAATAAAAAACAAGAAAAACAATGGCCTCACAATACTTGCAGCTCTTAGTTTCTGGAAAAAATGGTGACCGGAGACGAAAAATGGGTTAATTTTTTTAACCTGAATCAAAGAGGAAGTCAAAGAAATGGCATTACAAAAACTCACCAAGGACAAAAAAATTCAAAACTGTGTGATCGGCAGGGAAAGTTATGGCGATGGTGTTCTGGATGTGACCGTGCTTTTTACAACACTGTGATACATGCCCTTGTTAAAAGATGGACCAAAGCTATGGAAATGGACGGCCACTGTATTGAAAAGAAACAAATTAATCGTCAATAGTATGGTTTGCAGCCCGTGTTATTGCATTTTTTTATTTCATGACAATTAAAGTAGAAAAAAATAGGAGGCGTCACTTATTGACGGCCCTAGTAATAGTTTTTTCCGGTAACACGTGTTCCCATCTGTTATGTCTGTGTGCGAACTTTATCTAAATTTCTCAACTACACAATAAACAGTGTCAATCTCGAGTGACCTGCCAGATAAGTGTGGTCCGATGATATATCTGCCTGTAAATAATATAAATTAATAATACTATTGTACATTGATCCCGTGAGTTAAGGCAATATGACCACTGACCCTAACATCGTGGTGGTAGCAGATAAAGATAGGGCAAATGGCGAGTTTCCGGTGCCATAAAACCGGATCAGCTTAGCTAAGGGAAGGTAACCCCCACAGAAAAATCCCTGGAGCAGGCAACGGGAAACCACTCCAGTGTCTTTTCCTAGCATGTCACTATGGAGAGAAACCAACCAATGGCCCCGAGTCCCGGGCGACCCTTAAATGAGCCAGGGGTGCGAAGAATCTCCCGGCTCAAAATAGTGAATTCAAAAATATGATTAGGAACGTGGAATGTGAGAAGTTTATACAGCGGTAAATTGGATAATACGATACAGGAAATGGAAAGATTAAAAGTAGATATTCTTGGATAGTGAACTGAGATGGACTGGCAGTGGCATACACCAACATGAGAAGGGAAATCTATACTACTCAGGAAGTAACCCACAGGATAGAAACCGTCGAAACGGAGTTGCTATATTTGTCATGGAGAAGTATGTAAAATTTGTTAAGAATTTTGTACCCATCTTGGACAGAACAATATTATTACAATTACACTGTCAACCCATCAACATTAATATTATTCAAGTGTATGCACCAACAGTGGAAGTAAGATATGATGGTGATGTGGGATCTTTTTATGACTCACTATCCAGAATATTTCAAAGTTTGAAGGAGAAGTCAATTTTGTCATTGGAGACTTAAATGCCAAAATTGGTGAAGGTCGCCGCTCTCATATAGTTGGTGAATATGGCTTAGGCATAAGCAATCTAAGAGGTGAAAGACTGAATTCCGCCAAGATAAAAATATGGGTGTATTAAATACCTGGTTTAAACTCCCGAAAAGATGGCTTTAAACATACGTGGAGATCACCTCAGGATGGAACAATCTATGATATTGCCAGGAACCAAATTGACTATGTATTAGTATTCTATAGATTCAGGAACTCTGTAAAGAGAGTCACCACGTATACTGATGCAGACACTGGTTTTGACCATGTTTTGTTAACTGCCGATATTGTTTTATGCTTAAAACAAATAAAAAGCCCAAAAACAAAATTAAAATGGATATCTCGAAACTCCACGAAGAAGTGGTCAGAAATAAGGTATCTGCAAAGAGTGTGTGCCAAGACCGAGTTGTTTAGCGGTCCGTCCTCTCTGCCTAACCCTGCGGGGAAATGGCGTGATGGTTAGTTAGTTAGTTAGTCAGACTTTGAACGATAGTACGTGTGAAACCTGTGATGCAAATTTGAAAGCTGATAAGAATCACAAAAAGATGCGGTCAAATCTCAGAATCGGACCCAGGACCTTAGCCTTGCTGAGGCAGTGCTCTACCACTGAGCTAATGAGACCCTATCCCTTTGGTCATATTTTCACTGTATCATACTAAGACTTCGCCTAAGAACTATCAACATTATCTTTGTTTTCTTAACCCATATTGTTATTGGCTGTTATCTTTATCTATGATTGCAAGATTCATCTCAAACTTAATGCTACCTAGATAGCGCTAAAGTCCTAGGTTCGATTCCTAGATGTGACATTATCATTTTCTGTTTTCTATTGAGAGTCGCTAATTTTACTTTTGGGAAATCGACAGTTTACATTTTTCCAGTTTGTTTGCATAGCCAAAATAAAACCAATCATGGATTTCCTCCTTGCGACTTTACCTCTGTTTAAACAGCATAATAAAAAAATTAAAATAAAAAAAATTATAATAAAGGAGTATGAGATCAATTTTTTTATAAAACAAAAGAAAGTATATAAAACTAAAATTTACATAAAACATAAAAATATCAATACATTGGTAACCATAAGAATATTTTGAGTATTATTCATTAAGTTAAAAAAATGTGCATTTGGGGTGATTTTTCACGAAAATAGAGTTATGTTATGTTATTTTTAAAACAGTTAATTTGAATCCAAAATATTCTGTGATTTGAATATCCTAGTACGCTTTCAATTAATCTGGAATTGAACCCCATCATCAGAATGTATCCGACCGCCCATGACAACATAGCATGGCCAGACCAATGATCTAAATAAACAAAAGCGGTTTCCAAAAAGGTCGCAGTATTTGGGTCCCAAAAATGTCGACCGCCGCTGTTGTTTGTATGAAGTTGTCACCGTAAAAATGTTTCCTAGCGAAGAAAGGTATGCGGCAAGACGTATCGCTACCTCTCACTGGAATGTTGGGATGCTTTATCAGATCATTAAGGACATCGGAGGTAGACCGATTTTAAAATACATTGATTCTTTATGCCATTCATAAAGGTTAACGAAGAATCCAATCGTTTCATTCATGGTTATTAATAAATTTATTATTATTTGCAACATGGAAAAAAATTGGGACCTTTTCGTGTTCTATTTTATTTTTCGTGTTATTCTCGATGTGACATTTCATGCTACCACAACTAGATCGACATGATGAACCCGTCTGCTTGCTTCAATATAATCGCACCTCACAATCCGGAAGCCTCAGTTCCGCGCATAAATTCTGAAACCGTCACTTTGGATCAACTTAAATAATGCATCTAAGACGCAATCAATTTATTCCGTTCGAACTTTGAGAAACGAAAATGATTGAAGTATGACAACAAACCTAATTAACAAATTTACTCCCGTTTATTGTCAACAAGTAAATGCAGACTGCCAGGGCATATTTAGATTAGTATTTTAATTCAACTTGCCAATTTATTATTATTTTTACGTAATTGATTGGTTTTTAACATTTCGGATGGTGAATTCGCAGACAGATCCGCCAGTGTTGCCAGTGAATATCGAATTCTTATTTATTCTCTTTCAATATCGATTCGGCTGTCAATAGTGACGCCGTGTTCGGTATATCGATATGAAATCGTTGGAAGTTACGCCTATCGATCCGATATTGTAAATTTTAAATTTAAATTGACCCCCCGACAGGCCTAACATTAACCCGTCTGCTTGTTTAGGAATAAATACATCCCAAAACACGTAATCGCGTTATACTTTAATAATAAAATTTACAATATCGGATCGATAGGCGTAACTTCCAACGATTTCATATCGATATACCGAACACGGTTTCACTATTAACAGCCGAATCGATATTGAAAGAGAATAAATAAGAATTCGATATTCACTGGCAACACTGGCGGATCTGTCTGCGAATTCACCATCCGAAATGTTAAATACCAATCAATTACGTAAAAATAATAATAAATTGGCAAGTTGAATTAAAATACTAATCTAAATATGCCCTGGCAGTCTGCATTTACTTGTTTACAATAAACGGGAGTTAATTTGTTAATGAGGTTTGTTGTCATACTTCAATCATTTTCGTTTCTCAAAGTTCGAACGGAATAAATTGATTGCATCTTAGATGCATTATTTAAGTCTATCGATCGCGTATACGACTTTATTCAATTCCAAGAACTTCGTTAGTTCAATGCGTTAATTAAATAAAGTAATTTTGCATAATGAATGACCGAAACTTATCTGGTACTATGGAGGCGGCTCCAAAATTTATCAATCGTCGGTCGGAATATCTGTTAAGAATTGTTGACCGTGCTCGCAAATATTGATAAGATGACCACAGATGACGGATTTGGTCAATTTATATAGGGTTTTATCGGTCATCCATGCTAGACCTCCAGGCTATGCTGTACGGCAAGCGTATCTAGCCTTGCCTATTTCAGCCTTTAATTTTCCATTTGGAATGTATGGCGAACAATGTACTGAAATAAGGCCAAGCCATCGATCTGACACAGGCATGATAAAAAAATCAGGTATTTTGGGTTAAAAAGTGTCCATCGTAATGGAAGCTTAAGATTGAAAAAAAAACTATTGCAGGCATATTATCGCTACCAATTGTGATATTCCTTTAAAAAAATTAATCAGACAATGGCAATTTAATCAGAATAACTGATAAGTAATCACATTCCCTACATGTGCAATAAATAAAATAAAAAATATTAATTAGTGAACTCTTACCTTATTGAAGCAACAGCAGAAAAATCTCAGCAACAAGAATCTAAAAAAAAAAACAAAAAACATTGTAAGTACAGTACATTGTGTGGCATTAGAAAAAAATTCCAGAGTGCGTCATAATGTAACACGAAATATCAGGTGTTGATTGTATATCATGTTTTTGTCGCTTGTAACTGTGAACATTCAGTGTAGTCTATTGTAATCCGAATGCACAATAGAACTGAGGGATTTTATTTACTCATAGGGAAGCACTTATGTAAATGAGCTTTGTCATCTCAATTTTAGGAATCGGATGAATTGAATGAATCGATAAATCACATCCGAATAAATTACGTTGAACCAGGATAAAGTTCATCGATGTTTTTTTTTGTGGTAAGTACTCGTACATACACAGTAATATTTTGAACTGCAATATATGACCTTCAGTATTAAAACACGTGGAGATTCAACAAAATACACGTTTTTCGCACCTTTTTTCTTCTTGTAATTACTCGCAGCATCTTCCATTGAAACACCGATGGAACAATGACAGTATTCCCACCGCGTATGCACTAAACATTGCAATCCGTTTGTTAATTTAGGGGAATTTATCGAACGGACCGTCCGTTTCTGCACAGAATCAATTTATTTTTTCTGCACAGGAAAAAAGTATTTGTACAACTTATTAATATAACAATTTAAAAAAAATATTTCGTTGTTCTTTTATTACAGAACTCACGATCATTGCATCTCTCAAAAGGGACAAGTAGAGAACATTTGAAATAACATAACTCCGATTTGGCATATATTCATCGCTCCATTCACATTCATACGTACGCAACTGTTTACTTCGACTATCTGAAATTATAGCTTACATATGCATTAAATGTAAAAAATTTGGGAGGCAGATATGAGTATTGACGCCCGGGAGCGATTTATTGGAAAACCAACATCTCTAACGTAGGTCACCCTAAGTGGTTAGCTACGTTTGGCGACTAAGCAGGGGTGTCCGGATTTATCGGGTGAGGTGTGTTCAGGTCTCTCCAGCTTCGTGACCGGCTGGATTGGGAGGGGCCTGTTTAGGGAGATCCTTTGACCACTCCAACTGCTCTCTCTCGACCAATCGCCTTGCACCGCAGGCGCGGTTAAAGGGATGGATTCTGCCACTGCCGAATACACTGACCCCAGATTCTTACCCATCCTCCATATCCTTTTCCTTCCCAGAACTTCCTCGATTTCCTTTCCTTAAAAAGACCCTCCTTACACCATCTCCTTCGATGACACATACCCTGAGGAAAATTATTTTCCCAGGGGCCTCCTATGTGGAACTAATATAAAAAAATGTTATCAAAATCAGAACACCGTGACACATCTCTTGCAGCATCATTAAATAATGCAAGAGAAGACAGTTTCACTGAACAGTTAGATAGTTAAATCCTTCCAACGAATTCGGCAAAGAAATCAACTAACAAGAACACAAGAGGAACTACATAATACATGTTATTATGTTATGACCTAACTCTTTCCCCTGATTCATAGCGCACTCTGAATACAATTTATCCATTAAACCCCTTGAAGTCAAATATGTAGGTAATTTCCGCTACGGTGTGCTTCCTTTATACTTTATACTAATGTACGTTACATTATGTCAGTTATGGGATTACACACTTTTTACATGCCGAGGCTCCACTGACGCCATGGTGGATCTTAGAATGAAGAAGAAACACCGAAACGATGAAAAAACATTGTTTTATTGCTCATTTTATAACAATATTTACCTAATTTACGATTATTTTATGTATTTGCAATATTTTTATTATTTTCATTATTTTATCAAAATGTAATCTTGTAAAATTGTATTATTGGTACATTGAAATATTATACAAGTTTGTTTGCTAGATACCTCATTAAATGGTGTCTGGCATTTGAAATATGAATTGCGTTAAATAACGTTGACAATATTGTATTGTCCCAGCTCCGGACCTATTATCCTAATGTGAAAAGAAGTTCGGATACTAGGACAAGAAGGACAAGAAGAAGGAGAAGATAGGACAATGCACCAAGACATCGTCCAAGAGATAGATGGACAGGTTTTCATTTTTACGCATTGTCCACGTGTAGACGGTAGTAGGACAATAGTCACTAGTCCACTCGTTCAAATCGCTCCCTATTTTTGGTCAAACGAGGCTTAGAAGCAATTTAAAGTGCTCTTGTGACATTCTCTTACACGTTTTATACTCCTAAGGCTCTTCCTCTTCTAATTCTTTAAGGATCATTGCAGACAATCCCAGTATAGATCTGCGTCTCATCCAATCTCTAATCAACAGTTTTTTTTTTTTTTTTAATTTTATTTATTCTGTTCATAATCCAACAGTTCCAAGTTCCAATACATTTTGGTCCGTAATGCGCGTCGTCGTATATCCATTTTCGCAGCGTTCCGCGTTTGAACTACGTTCGAATTTTTGTATTATCCCATTGTCCTTCCCTATATGTAAGTAGTTTTAATAACTAACAAATTGCAATTCGTGATTTTAAGTAGGTAACTAATCGATTTAACCCACGACAGGTATAAACAATCCATTGAAAGCCATTCAAAATTACAGAAATTTGACAGCTGATAACGCATGATGGACGACTTTCGATATCTGACGAATTCTGCCTTTTCTTCTCAATTGTCTGGTAAAGCTGACTTAACCTGAATCACCCTTAAAATTTAGAGACACCAAAAAAGTGAGACTCGCAAATAATTTTTAAAATTACAGGTTAAAAAATTGACAATTAAAAATGAAATCGGTATAAATAACCAAAGTTTAAACACATTAAACTAAATTCATGGTGCGCAGTGTAACATATCGTCCAGCATTTACGATCCATTGCTGGGTCGTTCTGGAGAATGAATCGCCTAAAACAATGGAGATTCCGGACAGAGATTTGACCCAAGAACGCCGCCATTTTCGAAGCAGGATATGAAATGTATTCATTTTGTCAAAGTTCATCTTATTACCACAGGTATTTAGTTGAGTCACAGTGGCTCATCATCGTTCCTACTTACCTACCTGGAAAATCTGAAAACTGTTTTTTCCTAAGCGCGAATGACACAACAAACCACCTAAATTTAAAAAAAAATAGCTTCACTGGATTTTGTAAGGATTTTAAATCCAGCACTCTGATTATCATGATAATTGCCAAACTAAATAACTGACCGTCAACTAACTCATCGACCGTTTCTCCGCAGGAGTAGGACGAGAGGACGGACCGCCAAACGGTGACCGGACAACTCAGAGAGAAACCAACTCAGAAACAACTCAGAAAGGTCATTAAGAGTGATGATAAAAAATGTTTAAATAGGTTAAGTTAGGTTAGGGTTACCGGCAATTTTAAAATTATTTTTTCATAGCATTTAATGACCATTCTGAGGTATTTCTGAGTTGGTTTCATTCTGAGTTGGCATGGAACCCAGGGCCGGATTAACCATGTCGGGGCCCCTAGGCAATGCACGTCTCGGGGCCCCTTTAGCAATGGTGGTCTAACGGGGGGGGGGGGGGGGGCGGTTGAAGGGGCCTCTAAACGCCTCCATGTTCCCTTGATCAAATCCTTAACAAGGCTTTAAGGGGGGAAGGGGGGTAAGGTTTTAAAAATTTTTCTTGAATTTTTTCTGAATGTACAACATGTCAGTATATTGAGTATTGTGTCATAATTTCAAGTAAATCGGAGCAAAACTAACGAAGATACATAGGTAGTGCATACTGAAGCTGGTACAACATTTATATTTTAAACATATAATTAGAAATAAAAGCAAAAAAAAAAAAAAAAAAATGCCAATACAAACTACACACGGCACCGTCAATCACTTCAGATACTAAGTAATGTTACAACCAAAGATATTGAAATATAAGTAGATGTGCTATCTGCTGTTTTTACTATGTGGGTCTGCGCTTCCGGGTGTCGCCAATATTGTTTACCAATTAACAAATAAACTAAAAGAACAAATAATTAACGAATAAACCAAACGAACGTTAAACTAAATGAACGAATTCTTTCCTTATTCAAAATATATTGTTAACCAATATTAATGCGCATTTCCAAAAAATCAACGAAATGAACAAATTCCTTTTTCTATGAAAACTACGCTAATTAGCGCGTAGTCCGGCGACAGATGCGCGGACACCATAGCATATCTCTTCTGTATTTGAATATCTTTGGTTACAACAAATAGAAGGAAAGGAAAGTAAAATATTACTATGTTTCTATATTTGGTTTAATTGTAGACTTTTTATTTATTATTTGTGCATGATGTGAACATTGGTTATTTTTTGGGTTATAACCTAATTATTATAATGTGTTGTTTTCTTTAATGCGTGTACCTAATGTTATTAACCTGTTAATGTTCCCAATAAACAAAATTAAAACATCTTGAAAGCTGACTTTTTCCGAAATGGGTGCCGGAGTTGCTCACTAATTGAAGCAAGTCATTTTTTCTCGGGACGCGGGGCCCCTAGCCGATGCGGGGCCCCTAGGCAGTTGCCTACTCTGCCTTAGGGATAATCCGGTACTGATGGAACCCCGCCAAACAACTCGTTCTTGGCACACACTCTTTGCCTCAATCACATTCATACATACTCTTCTATTATTCTGACTTTTGACATGGCCCGACTCAAGTATCTGATTGATAATCTCGCGATAATTGTTTTGTAATAATATTATTTTTTCATAATAATAACAATTTGGGAGGCGAGCATGGGTACCGCCGCCCTAGGAACCGATTTTTTGGTAACCAACACCTATGCCATAGGTCACTCCAAATGGTTCGCTACGTTTGGTGACTTAGCAGGGGTGCCCGGGTTGATAGGGTGAGGTTTGATCGGGTCTTGGCAGCAGTTGCGTCTGCCCATTTACTGCATGGTGGACCGGATAGGGAGAGACTGGTTGACGGAGTCCTTTGACCTACCTAGCAGGATTTTCGCAACATCGCCTTGCACCGCAATGGGAGGGATGGATTCATACGTGCGTCACTCCTGGACACATTAACCAACCCTCATACACTTTTCCTTCCCAGACCTTTCTCTATTTTTACTTCCCCAAAAATACCCTCCACCGAGAATCCCCAGATATGTCATTGGCCCTGAGGAGAATTATTTTCCTCAACGCCTTCTTAAAAATAAACCACCTTCACCTAAACAAAAATCATCGGTAATACAGGATTTGTTAGGATTTTTAAGAATAACCCTCAATTATCGGGTTAGTGTCGTTTCGTAAGCATGGCCCTCAATAACTTATCGTGACAGCTTGAAGGAGACCGGATTTATCCTGACTAAATATAGAATCCTCTCATACTATTTTATGACCTTATATAACCACGGATATTTATTTCACACGGTGTACAGCAATTTACCTTATACACCTTGAATAGGTGAAATAGAATTTTCGGATAATTTTCCTCAAAATTAAGTGAAGCCCACAGTAATTATTGTCGTTTGTGAAAAGTTTCTCGAATTGTCACGAATATTATTAATCACATTCGTCTTTATTATTCTTCTTCTTTTCTTATTTTATCTTAGACGATGACATCATCTCATGACGATGAACACCAGGTCTCTCGACTCTGCTGGTCAGAACCAATTCAATCTCATAAATTCCCTACACTTTTTTTTATCATTTTTAAATTAGCTCCACATAGGACGCCCTGAGGAAAATAATTCCCCTCGGGGCCTATATCGTCTTTGGGGATGCTGTATAGAGGGATGCCAGGAATCTTGATTCTGCTGGCCAGAACCAAACCAATCTCATAAATTCAGTAGACATTTTTTAAAAATTATGTTTATGCTAGCTTTTTCCCGCGACTTCGCTCGCATGGTATTAGGGGGTCCCCACTCCGCCTCCTACACCTCCCTCCCCCCTCCCCCTCTCCCTCCCCCCTACATCCTCTCCCTCTCCCTCCCCACCTTCCCCTCCAATTCCTCCCCCTCCCCCCTCCCGCATTTTTTTGAAGTACTCAGAATTAAAGTAGATATCTTATTAATCGTGCCACCTTTTGCAATTTTTTTATACCAATTTCATAATGCCAGAGCTCTGAGCTATAGCCTATATCGTATTCTGATGTGTGAGCTGTATTATTGTAGAGTTTCATTAAAATCCAATCAGTAGTTTTTGGGTGAAAGAGTAACAAACATAAATCCATACATACATCCATACAAACTTTCGCCTTTATAATATTAGTAGAACAAGCTCCAAACAGAAGGCCTTGTGGAAAATAATTTCCCTCAAGGCATATGTCATATTTGGGTATGCTGTGTAGAGGGTGTTTTTAGGAAGGAGAGGAAATGAAATTCTGGAAAGGAAAAGGTACGAGGAATTTCACTTTAACAACTGTTTTATAGCTCTTGAATCTGTTGAAATTAAGTTTATAAAATGTATTATTTTATTCGTAAATTAATTTTTCAAATTATGTTTATTACAGTATTAAAAAATTTGCCCTTCTATCTAATACCTAAAAATGTATATTTAAAAATACCTATAGTACTTTATTATTAGCGTATACACTTTTTACCCAAGCTGTTAAGACAAAATGTAATCACGATTTCTTTCTAGGTACAATAATATAATGTATTTAACTATATTACCCACGCACAGGCTGCGCCTTAGTGGGTTCCCATTATTCTAATGTTTTTTTTATAATATTGTATATGCCAAATGTAAAAATTAGGAAAAAATTAAGGAAAAAAGGTAGAAATCTGGGAGTCAGCGTACAAGAGTGACGATCATCCCATCCACTGTGGTGCAAGGCGATATTCTTCTATTCGGAAGTCCCATTGGAGAGGTAAACGGTCTCCCTAAAAGGTCTGATCCGCAATATGTGAACTGACACTATCGCCGCAAATACCAGCACAATCCTTACCCATGAACCCGGGCACCTCTAATAAATCACCAAACGTAGCGAACCACTTGGAGTGACCGATGGCAGACGTGTTGGTTGTCTAATAAATGGTTCCCGGGGCGGCGGTACCCGTAACCGCCTCCCAAGTTCTAAAAGCCATTAAATTTTCCTGTCAGAATTTATTTTCGCACTTTTTTCTCGCGTTGAATGTCCAAACGGATAAAACGTATGTCAAAATTGAAAAAATGAATGTCACAAAAGGACAAAATGTAAAAATTATGTTCAATGAATTCATCAAAATGAATAAAAATATTTAACAAATTTCGCCATAATTGACCATACTACAATTACTTTGACGGTATTAATTTTTCCGAGGAACATACTTATATTAGTTAGATCAATGATCAATTTCTACACACCTTCTTGAATTGTTTAACAAAAATTTCAACAAAACAATACAACGACTTCAAAAAATGCACTAAAAAGTTAAAAAATAATTTCGTATTCTTTTACAACTTAATAATCAATTTACTTTTTCTACTCATCAATATGTAGGTGCGATTGTTATTTTTGGAGTCGGTGAATTTATTTTTAACTATTTTTTCCTACCTAATATGAGTAGACCTACTAAAGACATTACTTGACCATAACAACGTTACGATAGGTGACTCAAAGATCCGGATAGCCTATAAAAGATTCGGCCGAGTATCGTTAATTTGCTCCTAGGAATTGAAGAGTTCCGTTACTTTATCATGGATCCCATAGAACCTAACCATAGAACCTATCCCATAGAACCTAACCAAACTCTCATCCTTGAAGATCCTTTCCAATAAAAAAAGAATCATCGAAATCGGTTGGGGTGATATTGAGTTATTCGTACATTTGTCGCGCAAATACTTAATGCAAATTTAAGACTCGTATGATTTTCTCACGGATGCCATTGTCAAAACTGCACCAAATTGAAATGGGACCACACGGGAAGCACCAGCTTTCAAATAAAAAAAAAGAATCATCACTATCGGTTCACCCAGTCGAAAGTTCTGAGGTAACAAACATTTAAAAAAATACAGTCGAATTGAGAACCTCCTCCCTTTTCAGGTCGTTTAAAAAAATTCTGATTTTATTTTATTCTATAACTGTCATTGTCATATTATGTAAACAAAAACATAGATAACAATTACTCTGTAAATTGCCATTTCAACACATGCGTTACACACCTAGTGAGATGGGCAATACGTCATTACTGTAATCAAATAATGTAATGTAATCCCACTGATCCCTTCGGCAGCCTAGGCGGGAATCACGTCAAATGCGCGCCAAATGACAAAAAATGTATTAAAAAATGAGCTATCTCGGTTAAGCAAATAAACAAATTTATACAAAATAATTATAAATAACACAATCGTTGATATGGGGCGTTAGGTGACCGGCCAACTCGGATTGAAACCAACTCAGAACCACCTCAGAAAGGTCAAAGAGTGATGATAAAAAAATATTAAAAAAATAGTTAAATAGGTTAAGTTAGTTAAGGCCGGTTACAGTGCTCGACCGACGGTCGGTGCGTACGGTCGGTCCTGACGATCGCATACCACCGACCGACCGTCGGTGCGTACCGTCAGCCCACGATTGACCAACAAGCTGACCGGGCGTCGTACGCGAAATTAATTAATTAATAGCTGCCTATTATCTTCGTATACGTATTAGGAACAGAAGATGTAGATATCACGTACACCCGATCGTCGCCCAGAGAGCATTTCTAGCTCGTCGGTCGACCGACGGTCTGCATGCGCACGCGCTCGACCGACGATTCTCGTACGTACTGCGTAGCGATATACGCATGCGTACGGTCGGTCCTGCACTGAACGATTTAGGAATTTTCATACAAATGACAAGCGCGACCGACGTGCGCACCGACCGTCGGTCGAGCACTGTAACCGGCTTTAGGGTTACCGGCCTTTTTAAAATTATTTTTCATAGCTTTAAATGACCTTGGAACCGAAAAATAAATATCAAAATAAAAAACCAAAAATAAGCATTGTATATATATTATGGAGCGCGCGCCTTTTTTTCTTTTGATATTTATTTTTCAGCCTATCATAAAAGAATTAAAAATCTGTTCTTTCACAGGTGACGCTAATTTAAATAGTTAGGAAAAAAGACCTTTTACAAGTTATGCTTTAAAATATTTACATGAATTAATTCTTTGCGCCCGTGCGTACGCTTTGTAAATATTAATTAATAGTTTTGTCCATAAACCAACTCAATTCTTTCAATAAAGGCTTGCAAATACTACGAGTATATTGTACCGGTGATTCAATCCAATACTGTATTTGTATGCCTTTTTTAAAAGAATTGAGTTTGTTTATAGACAACACTATTTTTTCAAATCAAAATGCGTGTGTACGGGCGCAAACAATTACTTCATCTTAATTAACTAACTAACTAATCATCACGCCGTTTCCCGCAGGGGTAGGCAGAGAGGACGGACCGCCAAACAACTCGATCTTGGCACACAGTCCTTGCCTCGTTCACATTCATACATCGTCTCATACATGCTCTTCTATTATTCCGACTCTTCACACGGCCCGACTCAAGTATCTGTATCTGATTCACTTGGTCGTGCCATGTCTTCCTCGGGCGTCCCCGACTTCTTCTTCCATTCACATTTGCGTCATTACACTCCTTCCCTCGTTCATTCGCTCTACATGTCCAAACCATCTGAGCGTTCCTTTCCTAATCTTACTCATCACGCTTACATCAGCCTTGCATTCTTCGCGGATCTCCACATTTCTCACACGATCGTACATGGTTTTACCACACGTACGCCTCAGGGATCTCATTTCTACAATATTCAGTCTTCTTTCATCCTTCCTCTGCCAGTTCCATGCCTCACTGCCATACATCAGGGTAGGTACCAGCACTCCTTTATGGACGGCTAACTTTGCTTCTTTGGACAGTTTTTTGTTGGCGCCAACGGCGTTCAGTCCTCCATTAATAGAGTTGCCTGCATTTACCCTTCTTTCGATATCTCTGTCAGCCCTTCCATCTCTCGTAAACATACTTCCCAAGTACACAAACTCAACCACCTGCTCCAAATACTCATCATTCACAACTATGTGGCACATTGTTTTCATACTCACTCTTTCAAATACCATGACTTTAGACTTCATCTTAATATTTTAAAGCATAACTTGCAAAAACGTACCACGTATAACAAAAGTTCCACGACGTTCTTTCAATGCTGTCCATCGATATATTTGTATGCTGTAATACCACTCATTGATTAAACCTCCTCCCACGAGATGAGGATAGGAAAAATTCTGCTTAAATAAACAACGTTATAACTGATTCATCAGAAATTCAGGATTCATTACGTATTATGTAAATATCTTTTTATAGCCTCATCCTAAAGATACACTATCGAGATGTTTGCCGAGTGATGATTTATTTTAAGATGACTATAAAAGTGTTATTTACCATCTTTAATTCATAATTCATTGTTGGTATTAGAATAGACCATTCGTAATGTAATCATTATTACTATTGGAATTCCCTACTTCAAGTACTCGACGTTAGATAATGTTAAATCGGATGCAATCGACGAAAAAAAGTTGTGAATGAACTGTGTTCACCGTATACGTAAGTTTGATATTATTAAATTATTATATATAGATATCTTCGTATAGGTATTTTTAGTGTGCCTTGGTGTAAAAGTTCTGGAAAAGTAGGGAGCGTAAAACAAGAACTCATTGGAAATATCATTTCTACATTTTTTCGTGATATCACAGAGTTTCCATTGGCCAGAGCCAGTACATACGTTTTGGATAATTTTGTGAGACCGATAGAAGTAGCGAAGAGTTAAAATAAATGTGGTTAGTCTAATTCTTTTTTTATTCAGTATTATTTCCCACTATTCTAGGGTAATATATTATGATATGTGTTTTAAAATATGATTTGATTAATAAATAATAAAAATTTTATTTAATGAATAACTAATTAAATTGTTATTTAATTAATACCTAATAAAGGCGTTACTTAATTAATATCTAATTAAAATGGTATTTAATTAAAAACCAACTTTATTATATTTATAAATAGAAACAAACAACACCTTATTTACAGTGGTGAAAACAATTTACAATTATTAAGTATATTTCATGGTAGGTTTATAATGTGTTTCTTTGTAGTGTCTTATTTAGTGTTTATTAAGTAATTACCGGGTGATGTGCGTAGTGGGAAAGTGTGTGTGTGTGAGTATGTATGTATTTATTTATGTGCTTTGAACAAATTATATTATTGACATGATGCTCTTTTTTAATTTAGGCAGTGTATCGGAGAAAATGTCGATGTTAGAATTTAGACCAATATTATTGAACACATGAAGAACCCGATTGATTTGCAAATTACTTGCTGCATTTGTCTTGTAATTAAATATGTGGAATAATTCTGTATGGCGTGTAAGCTTAAGGGTATGCTTAAATTAATAAGGGAAAGAAGTTCAGTACAGTCAATGTTATTATTTAAAATTTTGTGTAAAATCAGCTATTGCTCGCCTTTGTTGCAAAGTTTGAAATGTGCATTCAAAGTTATTGTTGAATTTGAGGGTAAGATATTTTATAAATTTGTTTTGAATATGTTCTAGGCTATCTATGTATACTTTGTACTGCGGGTTCCAAATTGGCGAGGCATATTCCAGTGTACTTCTGACTAATGCAAAATATAACATTACTACTTTACGTGGGTTACTGAACACTTTACTTATACGAAGAAGAACCAAACCAAGCATTTTATATGACCTGTGAACGATTGAGTCGATGCGCTTATTAAATATAAATTTGCTATCAAGGTAAACACCAAAATCTTTACATTCTATTTTAGATATGACAGGTTCGTTGTTGAGTGAATAAGAGTACTTAATTAGATGTTTATTTCTGGTGAATGTCACAGTATAACATATGGAAACATTGATATCTAAACAGTTAACTTTGGAATAGGTACTTGCAAAGCCTATCTAGGTCAAATTATTTTTTTTCATTAAACAACAATTTTATTAATATCTAATTAGATTGTTGTTTAATGAAAAAAATTATTAAATCGTTATTTAATTAAAAAATTTATTTAAAAAAATTGTTGTAAATTATTTAAAATGTAATGTTTTAAAGTGTGTGTCGTATTTTAAACCGTATGATATTCTATTAAAAACATTGTTTAATCAAAAAAAGGTAGGGCTTTTCAAATGGAGTAATTATTTTTCTAACTTATAAATACAGGCAGATTTTACACTTCAAAAAATAAAATTAAATAAAAACATGAATACAATGAAAGTTGTTTATTTCTTATCTCACCTAAGAATAATGCAGATTTTAGTTTTTAAAAATATCTCCACTCAAATGGCGTCTTTCTGGCCGCAAACATTCTTGCAATCTTTCCTTCTTGTTGGCGAAAACTCGCTTGCAAAGTTCTGGACTAATAGCTGCAATCTTTCGTCGGATATTTTCTTGTAGGTCCTCTATTGTTGATGACGAATTGTTGTATACGCAAGATTCGAGATATCCCCATAAGAAAAAGTCGCAAGGGGTCAGATTGAGTGATCTAGGAGTCAATTTTCCAGGAAAAAGCTCTCTCACTTTAGTCATTGAGTCCCTAGCGGTGTGTGTCGTGGCGCCATCCTGCTGAAAATGGTTTCTGTTATTGTAATCAACATGACGATGTAGCTCCGTTTTTAAAAAATCGATCAGCACCGCGCGGTACCGCTGTGCGTTAAGGGTTTCACCTCTACCGAAAAAAAAGGATTTTGTAAAATTTCCCTTCTCACAAGTTCTGCGTTTTCAGGAGTAGTTACAGTCGTTGAAGGTCCAGGACGAGGATCATTTCCGACTGATCCAGTTTCTCTAAATCTGTACCCATGCCCATATCAATTGGTTTAACGTGCCATCCTTCAATGGCCGGATATCAAAGTGAGAACACAGCCGACGCCTCGCCACATTGATCGAATTATTGTTCGTGAAATACGCCTCAACCGCAAAAGCGTGGTGCGCTGCCGTTTATGGCTCCCGTTCACTAAATCATGGCTACTATACTTATCTAAACAACAACAAAAATAACCCGCAACACTCGCGCATTGAGTGATACCCCGCTCCTTCCGCTGTCGCCTTCCTACGCACCGTGAGCTTAGTTCAAAGTGTAAAATCTGCCAGTGGACCTGTATATTTATCACTGGGGTTTGGATGTATAGGAAGTTTAGCTTGTCTCGGGCGTCTAAGACCCGACGAAAATCCGACCTTCCCCTATCCCATCTCCATTACCTTCCCCCCTTGAAGTGTGGACTCAAATGAAAAAACACAAAATGCAACTAAAAATACAAAAAATATAAAAAGTATTACAAATCAAAAATCAACACAAATCAAAAAATACATAAAACATCATAAATACCTACAGTAAAAAAAATAGTTTTAAAGCCCTATAAGTTGCTATAGGCAGCCCACACTTCGGGTAGAAAAAAACCATCCCCCAGGTACATTTACACCCTCAGTTCTCGAGAAATAGAGATTGAATTCTCTGCACCTCGAATAAAACCAATATGATACTACTACTATATTTATTACTAATGTATAATAAATAATGCCACTATACAGGGTGTTAAGGGACGTACTTGACTTACTTTAACCAGTGATTCCTGACATTATTTGGACTAAAAAATGTAAATGAAATTTTGGTCTACGGTGACTTTTTTTGACGACTTTTTTTTTTTTTTTTTTAAATTTTTTCTTCAAAATCAAACAAAAAAAAAATTCTTCCGCATGTCGTCACTGGTCACTCAGCCGGGTGTCCGACGAACCCCTTACCCCGCCTCCAACTGTTCAACAACTACCATTTTTTTATGTTTTTGTAGAAAAAAAAAAAAAAAACATCAAAAATGTCACCGGAGACCAAAATTTCATTTACATTTTTTACTCAAAATAATGTCAGGAATCACTGGTTAAAGTAAGTCAAGTACGTCCCTTAACACTCTGTATAATAACATTCTTATTATAACAAAACATAATTATTAATAATCAGGCTTTTAACATCGATTTGTTTCTGAGAAACTCACAAAATTATGTTGTTTATGATGATCTAAATTATTTTTCAGAATGTAAAATAATAAAAGGTAGATACTTTATTTATTGATTTTACTGTGACACAAACTACTACGGAAAAGTGTTGGGATTTGTATTTAAATCTGCTGTCTATTCAGATGGCGTCATTAAACATTCATGAAAAAATTGCTAAAATCTTTGCAAGGCGACTTGTCCATTCTGATAAATAGTGTCAATTGACCATATCAGTTCTAAAAATATCAATCCATCTTGATAACGTGGAAGTGAATTCGTTAGATTATAATTTATCAATTAATGCTTACATCATTAACGAAATGATGTATCCAAGCGCCATCTTAGATAAGCAGAGTTATTTCAATATTTGGAAAAACCACTATCTTAAATAACCATTAATGATTTTTAGGGTTGAAACATCTTGAAAATGTCGAAGGACTTATAACTATTATGTTATTCTGAACTGAATGAAGAAGACTCATGCATTTGGAATATGAGAAAGATTTTGTTGGGAAGAAATTCGGCGAGAAGATGACGGCATAAGAATGCCAAAAAACTTAAATTCTTCAATGTGACTCGTCAATTCTTTGGAATCCAAGGTCCGGTGTTTGATTCCGAACAATGCAAGCCACGGAGTTAATATTGATTTAAAAATTCCTGCGAAAACAGTGCAATAACTAACTGAGCAGTTTAAAAATGAAATTACTAGGAACAATCTAGAACTAAAATCAATGACACTAGTTACATCCGTGCTCTATTTACTATTTCCGCATTTCAATGCCTTA
The DNA here is from genome assembly GCA_917880885.1 of Limnephilus marmoratus. Classification (NCBI taxonomy): domain Eukaryota; kingdom Metazoa; phylum Arthropoda; class Insecta; order Trichoptera; family Limnephilidae; genus Limnephilus; species Limnephilus marmoratus. Next base: position 28,020,648 of record OU862921.1, read on the forward strand.
TTTCACGCTCGAGGAAAAACGTAAAAAATCATTTCCAGGCCACTAAAATAAGGCCACCACTTCACAACATCCAATCGTTGAAAAACGCCAATTTTTTATGTGTTATTTGTTTTTGTACCGCTTTACACAGTGCCATTTGAATTGTTGACATTTGCAATCAGTTAGTATTGATGGCCTATGACAAATATTGGGCACGTTTTTGTATGTGAAGGCGCGACCTTGACTTTGAAAACAGTGGTTGTTGAATCATCGATGATGTTATTCACGGTTGTGATAAAATTATATGATTATTAAATAACTATAAAACATGGCTTTATCGTCTTTTAACAATGTTAAAGAAAAAAAATCAATCATTGTGAACCTATCTTTGGAGTCGGCCGACTAAGAACGTCGTTTTTAAATGTGTATTATGAGCTTTGAAGCATTGAAAATTAATTTAACCATTGCAAATTAATCCGTATGTTTCAATTGTTCAATATATTTTTTATTATATATGTCTAACTCCGCTTCTCGATTAATACAGAATATTGCTTATTCAAACAGTTAGATTTAGCTTTATTATCACGAAAAGTGAGTATTTGCGTCGGGGGAGATGAAAAAATATGCAAAAAATACGTTTGTTACATTTTAATTTTGTAACATTTTACGCTTGTTATATTTTAATTTTAATTTTGTTAAAATAAATTCCTTACGCGGTATACAAACTGCGCTACGCCATTTATATTTATATTACATTTTATAAACAATCAATGCTGCTAATCACAGAAAAAATATTATTGCCATATAAAACAATTATTTATTCATGTTACGAAGTGAACGCATTATCGACAAATTTAAACCTCTATTTATAACAGAAGAACACGGAAAGAAAGGTATCAGAATAATTGCACATAGACAAACCCTGCTTGCCATACAAACCTTTCATTGTTTTTATTATGACGCAAAAAAAAATTCACAAAAATTTATTTTATAAGGTTGTTACTTTCGACAAACGTCATATTTAATTGTCAATTAATTAAAAAAAGAAATATTCCGTGTTATCCGTGAAACGGGCTTACATTTTTAACAATTTTTAATAAAAAAAATGAAACAATACAACTTTGTATAAACCACTTATATAATGCGTAAATCCTACCGGTTTCGGAACAAACGTTCCTTCTTCAGGGAAAGCTTATAGTAATTTGACAGTTTCGAACAATGTTTTATTATGGTAGGGATGGAGCCGTTGCTAGTTATTAATGTAGATTGGGTAGGTAGGGGAACAAATCCATGATTGGGCTATAAGGTAATATTTTTTGTTTGTTGATAATAGATTCATTATTTTTAAGGGATTTTTTAATTTCCAAGGCTTCTAAGTTATCCAAACGTTTTTTTGAAAAACACTAAAGATAAAGACCATAAATTGACTAATTCCGGAATATATAAACTCAAATGCAATGATTGTCCCTCATTTTATATTGGAAAAACAACTAGTAATTTTGAAATCAGAATCAAAGAACATTTAAGGTGTCTTAATAATAATAATTTTTCTGAGTTCGCTAACCATATCATTGAAAATAACCATAGTTTTGAAAAAATACAGGGATTAATATTCTTCATATTAATCATAAAGGAAAACGTTTGGATAACTTAGAAGCCTTGGAAATTAAAAAATCCCTTAAAAATAATTAATCTGTTATCGACAAACAAAAAATATTATCTTACAGCCCAATCATGGATTTGTTCCCCTACCCACCCACTCTACATTAATACCTACCCAGCCAATCTACATTAATAACTAGCAACGGCTCCACCCCTACCATAATAAAACATCGTTCGAAACTGTCAAATTAGTATAAGCTTTCCCTGAAGAAGGAATGTTTGTTCCGAAACCGGTAGGATTTACGCATTATATAAGTGGTTTATACAATGCTGTATTGTTTCATTTTTCTATAATAGATATCCACAGAGCGATAGCTAATTCAAAAATATAATTTTTTAATACCTCGCGCAGAGACGGGTATTATCTAATGCATGTATCTGTATGACGTCTAACGTGTATATCTGTATCTACAGCTGCTAGCAAAATATATTTTTTACTAATCCGTAAGAATTCCAAACCAAGATAGCGGTATGTTTACAGGGACCAATAAAATCCATAAACGTTTGTCACTACCGACCCGCGCCCACTTATTGATTGATGAAAAAAAAACAATCAATCTTGATGCAATATTAGATTATTCTACCAAACCGGTTTAAAGTCGCCGGCCTTGCTTGGAATGCGTAATAAGTTGTAATAACAATAAAATATTGAACACTTGGATTGCATTTAATTTACTAGGAACAACGAGGTGGGTTGGGAAAGGTAAGTTTTTATACCTCGTTTTTACTAAACCACAAATCCGTAAACCTGCAATTCTGATGTCTGGTTTGCGTAAGCAGGTACATAAAAATATCCACACTAATGAGCCGTGTTTTGTGACGGTGGATATAAGTATACAGTTTTTTCACCAAAACGGATTTGACCAGGTCAAGTCAAAGTCCAATCTAGCTACGTCACGATAACCGTTATTGGATAATGAAATATTACGTGTTTTAATAATAATAATCTTTTGTTAATTTTGATTGCACAATCTGTGCGAAACATCACTTTAGTGACGCTTAACACAACTACATAGACTGCAGTACTTGTAGTTAAATTTTCTTTAATTGCTTTACAATTTTTTCTAATCTGGTTTCTTCTAATGTGTGATTTTTAAAACAATTCAAACATCAGATTTTTATCAATTTTAATTTTGACTTTGTTTTCGTGAATGAATGAATGCAAATCTTGGAAATGTAAATTAACCCACTTCTCGACATCCTATTTAGCTGAAACTCGGCAGATACACTCGTTATCGATGACAATGCATTCTTTCAACTTTTGGTGGCACTCTCTGAAATTAGGTCACCCCAAGTGATTCGCTACGTTTGGTGGTTTAGCAGGGGTGCCCGGGTTCATGGAGTGTTGTTTGTCTAGGTCTTGGAGGCGGATGACCAGGACATACTGAACCCCAGATTCCTACCCACCCCTTAAACTCTTTTCCTTCCCAGAACTCTCCTCTCCTTCCTTTCCTTAAAAAAATCCTCCACACAGCATCCCCAAAGATGACATAGGCCCTGAGGGAAATTATTTTCCTCAGGGCCTCCTGTGTGGAGCTCATGTAAAAAAAATACAAAAATAGATGGCCCTTTGATTATATAAAGTCAGATGGTCTAACTAGGTCGAAAATTGAAAATATGTATATCGTAGTAAAAAACTTTTATTTTTCCGGTTGATTTATCTTATTTTATTAGAACGTTTAATTTGGCGTTGATTAATTAATATTTGATGTTATCTACCTGCTTATAATGTCCTTGAGACTTTACTTCATAATAAAATTGCGCGGTTATGTCGTCTGTACCATAAGTCTTGTCTGGATACGTCTACCATGAAAATAAAATATCATATCAACGGTTCCATGGCAACTCAACACCTCTTTGAAAAGTCATAACGTAACCTATTTAACCAATTTTTTTCATAACTTTTAATGACTTTTAAAAGGAGGTTCTGATTTGACTTCATTATGAGTTCATCACCCAAATCAACAGGTAGTAACTTACTACTAGTAAGTAGGTAGTACATTTTACCCGGATTCGTCATTCATTAATATCTCTCTTACCTCTCAAACGTTGAATAAAAAAAATATTTCATTAAATTAAAGAATATTTCATATTTTTCGCTGCGTCTTTTATCGTAGGTACCGTCAGTATCAAACAATCAGTGATATAATTACGAGTATGTGTAATTATAAAGATTGGAATCTGCTAGTACCGCATAACTTGGAAATACCGCCCGTTTTGCACTTTGCCCACTGATCTATCAAAGTCACCGTAACACATAATATCGGTCATCACAACGTCATCGTGAATGACTTGCTGTTTTAACTGGACAGTTGAACCAACGCTGGTCCGCGGAGAGGGTTCTACTTTCTCTGCAGACCGCTCTCTACAACCTTGCATCATGGTGAACCAAGTGTTTACATCGTGCGTCATCAATGATCGCGGATTCTACACCGCATAGTAACTAGGAGGCTTGCTGGGAGATGATGGTAGGAGATACGGACAAGTACAATATGATTCATCTATTTGTATTTGCTTGTCAACAGGAGGCAGTGGTAGAAGGCATGGTTGAGTGCAAATCATTCTAATTTATTTGTAAGCGTGAACGTAATATTATGTTTAACCAAATTGCATTACGTTCAGAAAATTGGTAGAGTCGTCAGAAGAATTCCCTCTACCGTCAGAAGAATTCCCTAATTATTTAAAAAATTATACCATTCATGAATCCTAACATCTTTTCAACATACGTAACAATAATAAGCCATGTTCTCAAGCTTCCCGTAATTGGTTGGTTTCGGTTTCCTCATAATTGTATTTTTATTTTATGTTTCGTATCCGAATTTATGTCAGAATATCTCTCATTTCTAAACGCAAACTGCCTTTTTATTAGTATATTATATTTTAGTTTTAAAGTTCTTGTTTTGTCCTGTGTTACAATAGCACCGCTATTGTCTATTATTATTATTGTCCCGTTTGTGCTATAACAGCACTATCTTTGTTAATTTTGTTCTTCTGTCATTGTTTTGTAAATACTGTATATTATTTAGTTAATTTTGTTATTCTATCTTTGTTTTGTAAATACTGTATATTCTTTTATTATTTTCTCAATATTATAAGGAGCACTGAAGGATTATTTTAAATTTATTATAGTTAAGCGCACTTGAAGTGAAATGTCACAAAACTGCGCTATGCAAATATAATGTTATTATTATTATTACGAGGTGTGTTAAGAATGTTTCTTAAAGTGCCTACAGAAGTTCTTATTTTAATTAATCAACACAGCAGTAAGCGCATTGAATGATTGATTACTGTTGACCAAGTTAGGCCTCTTGTGCGGTATACACATAAAAAGGAAAAGATAAAAAAACACATTATTTTTAATTATCTTAAAATGGGAAACTTGTAGACTAGAGAAAGGGGAAGAATTGAGGAGGTTTACATAGGAATATGGTATTTGGAATAAAAAATGTCGATAAAAATTAAAATGCCTACCGGAGACATAGAAATTGTGTTTGAAAGAGCACCTCGTCTGTATCAGAGGGCAGCTTGTGCAAAAAGTAATAAAAAAATTACATTGCGGGTGACGAAGAAACCGTCAGAAATAACCAACGCAATCAATCAATTGAACTTTTATTTAATCAATCAATTATTTTAGAGAGTTTTAAAGCGGTGACTTCTTTGATCTATTTGCGCATCATATATTTAATATTTTTTTTGATTAAATTGGCATTATTTTTATAATTTTCACTTGCCGTATCTACGCAACTAAACCAGGTAAATCTTTTTTAAATTATGTATTGCGCCTCAAGGTGTTGCAACTTAAAGTAATTTGTTCGTACAGGGTTTTACCAAACAAATGCCGCAGGGATTACATTTCTACTACGTTCAGCATTGCATCACTGTATAGCAATAATGCAACACCTCACAGCCATACATCAGGGTTGTTGTCGACCTGGACTTAATAAACCTATCTTACCTAACCTAACCTTATTTTAATTCAACGATTTCTAATTCGCGTATCAATATTCGCGTATTTAAATGCTACCAGCCGCACTTCTATCGAAGAAAGTCGGGAAAGTCCTAAGAATTCCTAATGAAAGTTTTATTTGAAGTATTATTTGAAAAATTCAATCCGATAAATCAGACCATTTTTTATAAACCGGAAAGACGGGACAAAATTTTATGGGTGCGAAAAAACGACAATTACAAAGCCGAAAATCATTAAAAAAAGAACGTTTTCGTACAGGAGAATAACGAGGCATACCAAAAATATTACATGACACAAATATTTTTTTCCTTGATCCATCTTATTGATCATAAATCATTATAATGTTCAACGTCTGTATTACTAAATCCCATTTAATATACTTGTACTTGTAAATTATAATAATAATAAGAATATTATAAAATTTGATTGTGTTAAAATCAACACCATTACCATTATAACTCTAAAACACGTGTAGTTAGCATAAATGTACGGGTTCTCTTCACAATATTGTCAAAAATTCAAACCAAATGATAAGTTCGCAGAGAACAAACAATAAATCTAGTGACCGTTAAATGTCAAATTCAAAAATTCGTACGAAATCAAAGTGTTGCCATATAAAAAAAATAAATCAGTGTGGAATTTTACAAAATTAGTAGGAACATTTTCGGAGACGGGACATTTTCATGAAGTGACGTGAGACGAGCCAAAAATAATGGATTTATTTATTAAAAAAAAAACTGTACATTTCTAAAAAAATTTACCAACATTTTCGTAACCTTAGTAAAAAAATCTATCAACACGATTTTTTCCAAGTCGTTATGAAATCCATGCAAGTGGCCTATTGCGTGAAGTGTGTGCCAAAACTGTTTTGGGTAGCATTGCATCCTCTATGGGGGAATTGCTGCTAAGAAAACGCCCGATGGTTAGATAGTTAACGTAAGTTTTAAAAAAATTATTTATAAGGTTAAAAGAAATACACATATTTTACTTTCTTAACTTAAGTAGGTACCTTACACAATTTAAAAAATATATATATTGTTACTACTCAAGTAACACATTATTCTTATTAGTATTCGTACATTTTGATTTAGCTCACTAATCTTAAAATTAAACGGGCTTTTCTTAAATGTTTATTTTATTTATTTTTTTTTTTATTAAGGAGAAAATACAGATACAGACGTCAATTGACAAGAATATACAAAACAATTAATAGAGAATTCGCCTGCATCCAAACTATTTCTCACGAATTAACATTAACAGCAGATGAAAACATATACAAATATTTTTACCTTTAAATACGGAAAAGACGTATGTATATACATAAGTAAATATTATTTTACACATAGAGAGATGAGAAAAAAATTGCAATATCCTTATAAAAATTTACAAATTGATTTTGGAAAAATTTTGATGGTACAACCAAAAATATATATAGATAAAAAATAATGTCGTACAGAAATTTAAAAAAAAAGAAAGGTAGTTAAAATTATAAACCAAGCAATGTCTAAGTTATTGTACTTTGTAGGAAAACAGCCTTCAATTTCTACTAAAAGTACTGCGTGTATCAAAAAATAAGTCGGAATCTTTGAGGTTTTGATTTTGATTAAACGATTCGCACATTCTTCTGATTGGATCCCTGACACCAGAATTTGTACGCGTCCGGCTAATGTGGAGTAAGTCGTTAAGCCTTGTTACTCTAGGTGGTATTTTGAAGTTTATTAGTTTCAGTAGGTCAGGACAGTCGATAACGTTATTGCAGTTTTTATAAAGTGTCATGAGGTCAAGGTGTGTTCGCCGGTTAGTTGGAGTGGAGACGTTATAATTCGAGAGCATATTTATGTACCCCCGTTTAGGTGCGCTCATTCTGTAATTGAGGTATTGCAGAATATCTTACTAAGAAATTTATTTCTTTTTCTATTTTCAGGCTATGGGGAAGTAGTGTGTACATGTGTACAGTATGTATATGTTTATGGCCCAGCTTCTTTTGGTTACCGGACAACGCAGCGATGTGCAACTTCACCACTCCTTAGAGAAGTCATTAAAAGTGATGAAAAAAAGCAACTTGGATAAATAGGTTACATTACGTTAGGTTATGGGCCATTTTTAATTATTATTTTCATCGCTTTTAATGACTTTGCAAAGAGATTTTGAAATTACGCAGCGAACACAATAAATGGTGTCCGGGGGGACGGTACCCGTACCCGCCTCCCAAACTGGGAATGGATCGGACTGTGTTAAACTAAAGTAGAATTTCCTCTTTACTCGAGCTGAAAGAAGATAAGAAATTTTACCATTTTTTATGTATTTTTTTTATTTTATTCACACAAAATACACGTTTTATTTATTTTAGAGTTAAGTACAAAACAGATTTTTTTGGTATATATGGCTGAGCCTGTTCCGAGGTAAAATACACCGATATTTAATAGAATTTTTTATTTTAGCTTTTGTGTGTGCTGATTAAATGACAATTGTTTATCGATATGAAGTCTCCGTCATTTTTCTATCTAAATTAAAATTAATTAACTAAAAAAATACTATCTAAAATTTGAAGTTTTTTCCTTCTATTTGAGACGGTTTTCTGTTGGTATCGCTATCCTTCACATCTCTCGCGCACATACGTCCCAACTAATAAATGATCAAGCTAATTAAAAAGTGAGCCAGGATTGTAACATACGTGTCAAAAGCCAGAATAATAGACGAATATGTATGGATGCAAATTAAGTATTCCTGGAAAAAGAAGTGGCGCTCAATTGTTAATCCGTACCTACCCCCGCGGAGGAACAGAATGATGATGAGTTAGTCACATATTTCGTGGCTAGACGACTCTGCGTGCGTGTCGAGGAGCCCGTATTTCTATCTATAATTGGCCTGGCAAAATGTAATTTTTTACATTTGCAAGCATGACCAAAACGAGAGCAGATTTAAATGTGAATTATGTCAAAGTAACGGAACATTCCTTCAAATTGCGTCAGGACAGATAACGATAAGATCTCTTCGGCATCGGATATTCAGCACGTAAAAGAAATATTATTATCTCAGGCTGGCGCCATGCCATGCCTGTCATACGTTATCACCTGCCTACGTCAAGTACGAGTACCTACCTGCCTAAACGTAACACCAATCCCGCCGGTCTGCAGCACGCATAACATCATGAGCACGAAAGTGAACAACTAGTTGAACAGTGTTTGTTAGGAATTGGAGAATTTTTTATCGATCGTTTGATTTGATTTGATCGACGATCGTTTGATTTGATTGCCATAATAAATTGCAAAAAATGCAATTTTTTTATTTATTTGTTCCGGAATGATACAGATTGTGGGAAATTTATGTTTTTGTGGGTAAATAATATACCTATTTAAAATTTATTTACTTATTGCGGAAATAATTATAACAGTCTTTTGAAAGAAATAAAGATTTTTTCCAAAAAAAAATACAAATATACCTATTTGTTCCGTTGTGGGTGATAGAATGTTAAAAAATTACATTATGTGAAAATTTTTCAATATACCGATATAAAAAAAATGTTAAAAACTTATGTATATGCATATATACCTACCTACATACAAGTAAATAGACCTTCAATGTAGAATGTTACATTATAATTTTACCTACAACGTTTCCGAATACTTATTTATATCTAATAATGTGACTTTTTTATGTTTTTTTTCACAATTTAGGGTTTGTAGGTGCTTAGTCATTTAAGGCTTTTTCTAACCCTATCCTGTGGGAAACCCTTCCACAAATATGTAGCACATAACATTTTCTATATGAATTGGCATCGCGTTTGGATCCCATCCAGGCGTCGCGTGTTCAATTCCTCGGTTGGCGAAGTCCTCCAACACAATACAAGCAACGTTTTCCGCTTACTGTGGTGGTAGTGTGAGATTTTTAATTATTGTCAGGTTATATGTAACGTGGGAATATTTATCCTTCTTTAAAAAAAATACACAGATTAACAAAATAATAATAAAATAATCCTACTGATTTTTTACTCCAAAATATTTCGTTATCAATTAAATCCCTCCGAATGCACTTTTCTTTATCTAGAAAGGGAAAAAGCCGACGCCAGCGGCAAATTATAAAGATTTAATTAAATGTAGATTTTTTGAATCGCTGTGAAGGGGAACACATGTTTGCAGAGATACGAGTAGCTAAGCCTTGTCAGTAATCGTTGATGTATTTAGTCATGTTATTGACTATCGATTCACGCTTTAGATATTAAAAATGTACATGTAAAAAATTGTTGACATGTGCACTCGTACGTTACAACTAAACAAACATGTGTAACTATAACTCAAAATTGTGAAAAACTGCCAATTTGCACCTAAATGTAAAAATGGTTATAAACTGCTATCTTGAGCATAAACCTTCAAAAAGCTCAAAATGGTGAACCATAAAACTTATCTATTAGATTCTTACCCGCTGGTTTAGCGTTGGTATAGTTGAGACAGTTTTGAGGTTTAAGGTCTTACCCTTTTAAAAGTAAGGGGAATGTTTTTTAACACTTAACATTAGTTTGAATCCTTTTCACATTTCTAATACGGTCGTACGTGATTTACCCACACATATGTCTCGTTGGTCTCATTAATAGAATAATCAGTCGACTTCGTCCTTCTTCTTTCAATCCCACGCCCCATGGCCGTACACGGGTTGGTATCACCACTGCATTGTGGATTGCCAGCTTACAACCTTTCCTTTGTACCTAACTTATCGAATGTATCCCTTCAAGCCACAAAATGAAAACTTTACAAGAGATGATAAAAATAGTATTTCTTCGGATTCGTAAAAGTAATTAAAAATTTTAATTTTAAAGTACCTTAATCACCAAAAAGTTCTCATCGTTTCCTAGGACAAATGCAGATCACTAACGAACAAACAACGGTTGATATCGAATATATTAAGAACATTTAGTCATTGTGAACTGTTACTTATTCGTTGGCGATCTGCAGTGGGAACAGTTACTTATCCGTTGGTGATCTGCTCGGGAAAATATGGGTCTCGTGGTAAACCAGCGGAAGACCAAATACATGGCCGTAGGATGCACCCAACAAATCCCTCATCTCTCATGTGGAAACCAAAATTTCGAAACGGTTCCAAGATTCATATACCTAGGCTCCCTGACAACAAACGACAATAATACCACAAAGGAGATCCAGAAGCGCATAGTGAACGCAAATCGCTGTTATTTCCGCCTACAAAACCAAATAAAATCCAGACTGCTGTCCAGAAACACGAAGATATTAAACGTGTGCTAAAAACTTATCAGACCAGTATTCACGTACGCAACTGAGACTTGGGTACTAACTAAGAGGAATGAGCGAGCACTGGACGTTTTTGAAAGAAAACTTCGGTGAACTGAGGACTTCGGTAGCTGGGTCATGTGGAATGACCGAGCATCAAGCACCAAAGTCCCTGCTGAACTCAAGACCAATAGGGCGAAGGAGCCTGGGAAGACCAAGATAAAGGCTCTGCAACCGGGCCCGAAAAGAAGAAGATGGAGAGATACGAAATTACAAATGTTAGAGGAGAGCGCTAACATTTACAGCGACAAAATCGTTGCGAAAATTGCGAAAATGTTTAATAAAACACGACTCGTTTAAAATAGAGCAAAAATCTTGCTGGCATTATCTTAAACAGCATTTAAAGAAACACTGTGAATTTTTCATACATATAACTTGTAAAATAACTGAAACAAACGTGTTAATATAAATTTTTGGAGCATAATTGCAATTTTTTTCTATCGAGGGAATTTTATATAATTTGCGTTTCGGCGCGGGCAAAGTCTAGATATTATCTTCAAGATTAACATATATTTTTTTAACAGCTTTAAAACTTACCGTGTTTAAGGGAAATATGTAATAAATCGGTACAAATCCGGGTTGCGGGCCCTTAAGATGGAGCGACAACGTCCTCAAAGACATATCTAACTTGGAGCTTCTAAACTGGAGAGAGCTGGGACAAAACCGAGATGAGCGGAGGAAGGCTCTTGAGGAGGCCAAGACCCACCAGGGGTTGTAGAGCCAAGAGTGATGATGATGATGATGATCTGCTAGGGAACAATGAGAAGTTACCAAAAGTTATCCTATCAATCCTTATCGATCGACCGACGATAGGAGGCAGATCTGATTATTTGATAATAGAGTTTCCTTGTATATTCTCTCTTATATAAACATCAATGATGATTGCAGACACAAAACATATTACAAACAGTGATTCCCCTAACACAAAAATGTTGGATCGATATTGTTTTATTTATTTTATGTAGAATGATTTCGTTCTTGTGGTTTGAGCATAAACCACCATCAAGAATAAGGTAGAAAATTGCAATGTACATAATTTTTTCAACAATTTTTAGTTCCTGCTAGTCAGAGCGTGATGATTGCTTGAGTAATCTAAAACAAATGAATCACCTTAGGGTAGAGTATGTCACGACCAATTATGGAAAAAACAAAACCCATTATTTAATTATTATTCATTTTGATGGCGGATTGATAAAATTTCCACAGTGTTATTTGTTAATCCTCCATGAAAAATCATATTATTATAGATAAAGGAAAATTTTATTGTCTTATGAATGATAGTATCACTTGCATCGTATAATAATAAAGGGAAAATTTATTAAATTGGTCTAACCTAGACTTGTTAAAAAAAGTATCGATATATCGATGTATCGATATTTTTAATTCAATACATCGATATTTTTAGCCGATATATTTCGATCCGATATATCGATACAAAATATCCGATATCGAAAATTGTATCAAAAACTTTAATAACTAGATATTAATAGCTAACAAATCTATTGTCTTTTCGTTAGTATTTGTGATCACTAATACTATCTCATGTGTAGGTACATACATAGAAATGTATGCTATTTTTCGCCATTTTTTTCTAAGCCACTCCTATGTGTTGGTTCCCAATTGTCTATGATTATCAGGCCCGGACTGGGACCATTTGGGGCCCTCCGCTAAAACCTGTAAAGGGGCCCTCTAACGTGGGGTGGGGAGGGGGGGGGGGGGGGGGGGGCAGAAAACGGGGGGTCCGGGGGCCTCCCCCGGACAATTTTTGAAAATTAGGTGCTTGGAAACAATGAAAACGCGTTTCTACGCTATATTGGCACCTATAAAGAAGAAGCAATTCAGATGGGTTTTTATACGAATATTATGATTTTAGAATTTTGTTGACTTTATTATTTATTGAAATAAGAATTTCACAGTATTTTTAGGATACCACAACACTACTAAACACATGCTGTAGAACTGCCAATAATTATAACGGAGTTCAAAATAAAGGGCAGGATTTTATTCACACCAAAGCATTAATGAATTATGTCAAAAGCATGATTATGCAATTATGAAGCTTTTTATTTTGTTTAAATTATAATAATTAATTAGCCCTATTAGTAAAAAAAAGCAAAAACTAATATTGTTAAGTTCTTAGTACGTGACGTAAAAATGTAGAATAAATAGAACAAAATTTCAAAAAATTACAACCCATAATAAAAATAATAATCTAAAATTTCGATGACCTTACCTACAGTCGTGTCATCGTTTATCTCTGAGGTAGAGCTTGATGGTTTTAACCACGTAAACATTGAACTGGCACACTGGAAATCTTCTTGTTTCTTTTTCTTATTTTCCTCTCTTTTTTGAAAACCACTCTTGTAAGTTCTCTTCATTGTTTTTGTTCCGTTCGTAATATTAATTAATCAAATAATGTACCACAACTCAACTCTAAACAAAAAATTTAATTTAACAATTTAACTAAAAAAAACTGCGCTGTAAATTTAGCTAACCGCATCGCATAGAATCGACTTGTAGTGGCTTGAAAACAATGGTGTGGGATGGATGTTATTATAAATGTAGGAAAGGGGAAAGGGGAAGGACGATCAGCTGGTCTGATATGACATCGCGGTGCAGTTGTCGGTATTAGTTCATTTATGAGTTGTCTACTGGACAGTGGACATACGACACACGTCACCGCGCAGACGATGCGGATGACAGTGGATCGTATAAAGCTTTCGTATACACGGCGAGATATAAACAGTTGTTGGACATGTTCTACTTTTGGAAAATTTAATTTATTTTTCGAAAATGTAAACAAACATTACCAAGAACACAAAATAACTACTAACAAGACAAAATCTTCTTTTTGTACGTTTTGTGGGGCCCCTCGCGCCGGGGGCCCTCCGCGATCGCGGACCTGCGGACCTGGCCAGTCCGGGCCTGATGATTATTGACTATACCTTGTTCCAATCGCGAAGTCCTTTTTGACAGATGACGCCAATAGAATGTTACTGAGATACAATCTTTGTAAGCGTCTCAGTTTACATATAAGTTAGAAGACAGCTTTTTAGTTTAAGATATTTTTGTAATTATTACCTAATAAAAATACCTCAATTTTTATTGAGATTTTTGTACATTAAAATAATGCAAATTGTGTATAAAAATTACTATTGATAATAATGAGCTGAATACACTATTATTTTAAAAATGCAAAATCTTTTGAAAATTTGACCGATATATCGATACTTCGATATTTTTTCCTCGATATATCGGCGTCGATATTGATATTTTAATAAACATCGATACATCGATATTTTTTTTCACTTTCGACATCCCTAGTCTAACCGCACAAAATCGTTATTTTAATTCCTGTATAGGTAATTAATGGGAATGCTTATGTTGCGGTTTATTTATCAGTATCATGACTTGTGGAAAAGATATAAACACTTTATTTGCAATTGATTACTCGGTTATTATTATTATTACTATTTTATTTATTATTTATTTTATAATCAGGAGAAAGGACGTGATAGAAAACATGAATTAGTTGACTCACGGGAAGTACCGTAAGGTATTGTTGAAAATTGATTGTTTTTCCTGGATGATTGGTTTACTATGTAGGTATGCAGGCACAATAATATTGAATCTTTACCGACCATTAGACAAATGGGTTACAATTTTTTTTATTTAGGTATGTACTCTATATTCTTATACATTATATTACTAGCTGACCGGACGATCTTCGTACCGCCTCAGAATCAATAACTGTTGAATAAAATTAAGTTAAAAATTACACAATGAAGCAATTATCGATGCCCAACTGTCCATTTTTTGTTTTTGTCAGTATCAGAGAAATTATAATTTATATTTTTTGTGATTTTCTTACTTTACCACTTACTTACTGGATTTTTTGAAAGGAAGCGGGTACGGGTGCCGCCGCCCCGGGAACCATTTATTGGATAACCAACACCTCTGCCATAGGCCACCCCAAGTGTTTCGCTACGTTTGTTGATTTAGCAGGGGTGCCCAGGTTCATGGGGTGACTTTTGTGCGGGTTCTGGCAGCGGATGCGTCTGCGTTGAGGGAGGCCTTTTGACCTTTCCAGCCGGATTCTCTCGACCCATTGGTCGAGAGAATCCAGCTGGAAAGGTCAAGGTAAAAGGTCAATTCCGGTCAAATCAATGGCCTTGCACCGCAGTTCGAGGGATGGATTCACTCCCGGATACACTTACCTCCTGATTCCTACCCACCCCTCATGCCTTTTTCCTTCCCAGAACTTCCTATCCTACCCTTCCTTAAAAAGTCCCTCCACACAGCTTCCCCTAAGATGACATAGGTCCTGAGTGGAGCTTACTTTAAAAAAAATGCGTTTCAATTCAGATATTTATTATTATTGTATTTTTCCTTTGGAGGGTTGCAGAGACATACGTTCACCGTTTGTCTCATTTTCTACTATTGACATTTAGTATGTAAGAAAGATTGGCAGCATTATATGATTAAAAACAAAAGCAAAACAATTAGCGCATTGACATTTGACGTTTTCAAATTTTTGGAATTCACGCACAGTTAAATATTATACCTATCACAATATTGCTGCAGTTCTTTCAAAATATGAGAATTCGTTCCATACAAAATTATTTTTCTTCATAACTTTCTTTTTCGTGAATTTTTGCGACGTTTTAATAGTTATTCTATTATCCAGGAAGGAGACAAATCCAACAAATCAAAGATCATCAAAATCGGTCCAGCCGGTCTCGAGTTATAAATAGTGTAACTAACCCGACTTTGTTTTATATGGTGACCCCACAATTCGTCCTGCGACAATTCATCCGGCGACTGTTCATCCTGCGACAGTTCATCCGGCCGACAGTTCATCCTGCCGACAGTTCATCTTGCCGACAGTTCATCCCGCCGACAATTCATCCGGCGACAATTCATCCTGCCTGATCATTTAGAAGATTTTTATTAAGTAAGTATGCAAAGAGGATATACGGCCGTACAACCAAAATCGATATGCTTATATCTGAAGGCATCTTGAGTGGAAATCCGCTGTAAAAATATTTTTACTAACAATAATTTCGACTCTCCGAAGAAGCATGCGTGAATAACAAAATACGACATACTTATACTTATAGGTTAGGTTAGGTTAGGTTAGGTTGAATTGTCAGGATGAATTGTCGCCGGATGCATTGTCGGCGGGATGAACTGTCGGCAGGATGAACTGTCGGCAGGAGAACTGTCGGCCGGATGAACTGTCGCAGGATGAACTGTCACCGGATGAATTGTCGCAGAATGAACTGTCATGGAACCGTTTTATATATTAAGATTACCCGTCTCGCAACAGATTTTGTCTAGTGAGATGAGTAAAAGAAATCTACGTACATTAATGAAAATAACACGCTGGGGTTGCCAGCACTTAAACTGAACAGAATTTTTATACTTATGTATAAACATATTTTTTTTACATTTGCTTTTTTTACAGAAAGCCCTGAGGAAAAAAACCCTCAGGGCCTATATCATCTTTGGGGATGCTGTGTTGAGAGCCTTTAAGTTGGAAGGAAACTGTATGAGGGAGAGTAGACATCTGCGGTCAGTGTGTCTAGGATTGACAGACGTATAAATCCATCACCCGGTGCAAGGCGATGGGTCGAGAGAGACCGGCTGGAAAGGTCTACGTTAAGTCTCCATAAACCAATCTTTTCCGGTGGGCAAACGCGTTCGCCGCTATGACCTAGACAAACCTCACCCCATGAATCCGAGTACTCCTGCTAAATCACCAAACGTGGAGAATCTTTTTTTTTTTTTTTACATGAGCTCCACACAGGAGGCCCTGAGGAAAATAATTTCCCTCAGGGCCTATGTCATCTTTGGGGATGCTGTGTGGAGGGTTTTTTTTAAAGGAAAGGAAGGAGAGGAGAGTTCTGGGAAGGAAAAGGGTTTAAGGGGTGGGTAGGAATCTGGGGTTCAGTGTGTCCTGGTCATCCGTCTTCAAGACCTAGACAAACCTAACCCCATGAACCAACTTACGGCTGGTGTGTTAATTATCTAATAAATAGTTCCCGGATTGGCGGTACCCATACCCCCCCCCCCAATTATATACTACTGGATGAGAACACGACGCTGAGACCACCCGGCTACTAACCGTACATATAATTATAAATCAACGTTATATTGTCGGTTGTCTGCGCACGCGTGATATGAAATATTACAGCATGTTGCGTAAAATTATTCAAGTTCAATGAACTTTTCAAAATTGGAACTGTTGAAAACAAACTTATATAAATAAACAAAAAAAAAAATTATCAATAAATAAAAAAAAACATTTGATTTATTTTTAAACAAACTTTTATAAATAAACGTTCAAGAGATAAAGTTGTCACTAAAATTATTAAATTAATTATTTTTTTATCTGAAAGTGTATTTCTTTTGATTAAATATTTGACAGATGTAAGTTCTTGTTTTCACATAAATGTCTTCTATTGAAAGGCAATGATTCTCAGGTAAATATATTTTTTTATAAAATTTTCTTTCATCTTCACACACTCTACAATTATAATATCCCGTGATTTTCCACGGGTCTGCACTAATAAAATAAAAATATTTATCAACTACTCAATTTCTGAAAATATTTTAACCAATATCAATTTTAATATATTAAAAAAAATGTCTCAACATTAACCCTTCAAAAATTTGGCATTTTTTTCAGATGGTCAAAATATTTTCGCTTTACAATAAAATGCAAATATTTGGAATATTTCTGAACACATTCAAAAACCGAAAACTTTTTTAGAAAGGTGATGAAAAACGCTTTCAAATTATAGAATTCGAAATAAACATATTTTTTTAATTATAAATTTTTTGCATACAAACCTAAAAAAAGTTTTCAAAATGGCTCACCTTACGTTTTTTCTAACTAAAGTTACTGATAATAAAAATAAATAAAAACACATACATATTTTATTAGACAAATGCACAACAAATACATATTGTAACCTCACTTTTTTGTCGCTCTATGTAAAAATAATTTATAAAAAATTCCCGAAGTTTCAAATTTTTTTTTCAATGTGTGATTCAAAACTTTGTGTACATAAAGGTGTACATTATACTTTTTTGGTGTCTATTTTTTAGATTGGAATATAAAGCGTGGTGTTTTTAACTATGATATTAAGGCAGTTAGAGCGTTTTATATGAGACCTATGTGCCTTGGCACAAATATGGTCTCCTGTGATTAAACGTGTTTTAAAATGGATTGAAAATATGACGGTAATTTTTTTTATATTTATTTTGTGAAATGTATTCAACTTCGACTCTTCGTGTTATTTATTACAAGTTTTTAGTGTTTATTTTATTAGTTTATCTAAAAGCTGTTAACAAAATACTGTTCACTAATTTGACAGCATCTTGTGGCTTATACCCTTCTGTTCTGCGGTAAACGAACATAATGTTGGAGCATTTTACAATTTAAAAAAAAAACATTAATTTGTCAGATAACTTGAGACCTATTATTTAACCCTTGTTGGCTTATCTGATTATTTTAAAAACTTATAATTAAGTGTTATTTGTCAATATATTAACCCACTAACACAAAAAAGTACCTCCTCCTAATAGCAATTAATTAAATAAAAAAGCATATTATACATTGGTTTCACGCTTTATTTGTATCATTAACTTATCCTTAATAGGTATGGCGCGTGCCGGCGAACATTTTTTTAAATTTCGCAGAAAACTTCGCTTACAGAACGAGTATTTTTCACGCACTATATTATTAATTAATTTCTGGAATCGCCTTATCGGATTAGGCGCCGGCGCCTCGCGTCGAATCCGGTGCGGGATTATTAGTGATTTTAGGAAATTCTTTAACTTACGAGAATGCTCGGGTTTTGGGATTCAAATTGTATGCATTTATGCATTATCATCGTGTGGTTATCCTTTAATGGTAATACACTCGGTTTAAAGTGCAAGTCTGGTACCATGCATAATTTAATTGCTGAACTGGCGTTAGACCACATTAGAGCGTTTTCTTGAAACTCTATACATTATAATATATTATATTTAATGCTCTGAGGTAATCTGGGTCAAACATATATCGGGCAGTAGGAAAGTAGAAACCTAATTGTGCCAGAAAACAGATTCGTAATACCTCGTGTAAACTCATTAAGAGTCAAACTAAATTAAGAGTCTCGCCAACTTATCTATTAAGGCAGCCGATGCATTTTTTTCTATTTAATTAAATGAAGACAATATTAGCGAAACACAATCGAAAATCTGGAGAAAGAAAAATCAGAAAAGATATGGGCTCCGCTGGGACAATAATTTTTTTTTAAATTTCTGTCTCCAGATTTTCGATTGAGTTTCGCTAATATTGTCTTCATTTAATTAAATATTATAATTTGAGATTTTACTCATAAAGTTTAAAAAATTAAAATAGACATTTTTTTCATTTAGTAGCTCCTCTTTTTGTCACTCGTTTTTACATTTTTTTTGTTCCTATTTCGAACCATGTCTCTGATAAAACGGTGACTACCAGAAAACTCGGCGTATTAATAACAATTAAGTGTAAATGATATTATTTTTACTTATTCTGCTTTATTCGGACGCGCACAAATGCTGGTGTCAGGGATCCAATCTGAAGAATATGTGATTTGTTTTTCAAAATCAAAACCTGAAGGATTCTGTCATATTTTTTTATACATGCAATACTTGTAGTAAAAAACAATAGCTGCAACAACTTCAACATATTTCCTTTATTCAGTACTTTTCGCGTGTTACTTTTCAACATTTTCGAATTAACTTACTTTTTTTAACTAAATTATTATTTTTTTCCTCCGGGTTCTAAAAATCATTTGTGAACCTTTATTAATAGATTTTTATTTATTCATGGTTTCCTTTCAATTTTTGACTTCCTACTATCCTGTTTTGAGGTTAATAATTTCAATAAATAATAATAAAATTAACAATCAAAATAATATATTGGAGGAACAATATATATGTTGTATATACATATATTTATAGATACTTTTGCGCACTTTCTCTCATTTTTCCCTATAAAATAATTTTCTCATACACATTTGTTTTTCTCTAATTTTATGTAACAAATATTAGTAAAAAGGTTTTTTTTACTATTTTTCTATCGGCTGCTATGTCAATCTGTGAGTACCTTAAGATCCAGGTAAATCATCCAGTTAATGCCTTTTATTGTCTTGCTTTTTACCTACTGTCTTTATCTGTTTTTATTCAACTTACATTTTTACTACTTTTTACTTACCTACTCTTTATCGTCTACGTCTTTATATTATTTACATGTCTTTATCTGTTCTTTATCTGTTCATGGGTTGAGTTTTGTCTAGGTCTTGGAGGCGGATGACCAGGACACTGAACCCCAGATTCCTACTCACCCTTTTCCTTCTCAGAACTCTCCTCTCCTTCCTTTCCTTAAAAAAAACTCCACACAGCATCTCCAAAGATGAAATAGGCCCTGAGGGAAATTATTTTGCTCAGGGCCTCCTGTGTGGGGGTCATGTAAAAAAAAACTCAATAAAAAAATAATAGCCCTAACCAATTTAGTCCTAGCAAAGATTATCTTATGACTTTATTTGCTAAACGCCTAACATAAATGATTATTTTCCTTTAATTGGGCGTCTAGCATAAAAAGTCGATAAACTGTAAAAAGCTCCAAAATTCAGCTGGTAGTGCATCTAAGGACGGGTTGTTTAAAAAAAATTAAGTTAAATTTTACGTTCCGCGGAAGTTATATTCAATTCTGTTTTTATATCATTATAGGCCAGTTGCTTCACAAAACTGAAATAATCACAGAACTTAGTTAAAATTTTCACCGAATGCGAAAATTAACTTCTAATATTTGATGAAATGTTCAAATTTTTGAAACAACCCATCTTAGGGAACGTACCCATACTACGTGACACGTTTAGGGGGGGGGGGGGTCTTCAAAATGTCACGCTCCATACAAATGAGCGGCGGGTTGCTTAGGATTTTGGTCACCGGGGGGGGGGAGGGGGTTAAAAATTGCAAAAAGTTGGTCACGTAGTATGGGTACGTTCCCTTATCATATAATGATGCATGAAATATCAGGGATCAGCTTCATGATGGCGCAGATGTTCTTCGGATTGTTCATTCAAATTAGTTTATTCAAATATTGATTATATTTATTGTTGTTATATGCCCATAGGAGCTTTTACATAGATTATAAAAAAATATTTAAGTTATCGAGGATTACATATTTATAGAATTTATACCTAAAGTTATAAAAGTGTAAAATTTTAAGAATTTACAAGTATTTTTTGAAGAATATAGTGTAAAACCGTGAAATATTTTAAACAATATAATATTTGACAATAACATAGGATAAAATATAATATTAAACATTACAGTAACACACCAAATCGTTAAATATATTATACTCACATTATAATAATTTGTAGGATTCCACAAAGTGTTGCTTTAAATTGCATTTTAAATTAAAGGGAATCAGCGAATATATCTACAATACCACCAAACTTGTTGCCTAAATCATGCATACTTTTGGTAAGTCAGTGTGATTGATAGTTGGTTGTGTATGTGTTGCAAAAGAATGTTATATTTTGTCTAGTGTTCCTTGTCGGTACATGTAGTTTAATAGTAGCAACCATGGCAGGGCTGTCAATTCTATTGTTTATATGATAATAATAATTGGGATAAAAAGAAAATCTAGAAAAGTAACTAATCAAAACTTTAATAGTATTCTCTATTTGGTCCATGAACAAGTGTCTACACTCCAATACCGTCAAATGTTTGAGATTCTTCTATCGATACGATATCTTTTTCAAAGCAAATTTCATCATAACCCAACAATGATGCAGCAAACCGGAGAATCCTTCAAATTCTTGTCAATGTTCGACCATCAAGGATCTAACATGGAATAATATTAGAAGAATGTTGCCAAAAATGGTGCAGACAAACATTCTTGGACGGTTGGTCAATCCAGTAAATCATTATAATAATAGTCAGATGAGATCTGTATGTGTATAACCTAGTTATAGGCCATAGGCTAGACAGGTAAATGCCAGTCTGCTGACTCAAAGGTCGAAAGTGTGGAAGCAAGGAATGGAAATCATATGACTAACTCTTCACTTTTGGTGTCCATCAGAATTCGAAGAATCGGAGCATTTTCCGAGAATCCTAACTCGTTTCCGAAGAAAGTGGGCCAGGAATTCTCGGCTCTCAGCCAAAGCAGGACTGTTACATATTATACCAGTATTATACATCTAACAGCCGCTAGAAGATAGTCCAAATAATACGCAACTCAGTGAAATGCGGATCTGTCGATTTCTCTGACATGTTGCGAATCACCTGACTTAAACAGCAGTTTATACTGTTTGTATAAACGTATTTGCACAATGATAAGTGAGTATATCGTGTTGCATAGGACAGCAATGCATATTTTTTGTGAATGGACTCATTAGCGCGATGAAGATTGATTGATCGGTGTAGGATTTATCAATGAACCAATATAACGTGTTTTTAAAGATTAACACTTAGAATCGTGAGTTAACAACATATTATGGGAAAAGTAGGCATTCGCATTGATTTGAACAGAATTGCATTTAATAAAAAGAAAACTCTTATGTAACCTTGACCTAAAGCTGAATTTATGAATCAGAATGACTTATTATATCTTCTTTCCTATTTTGTATATAATGGAGACTTGACATTAAAACAAGTCCTCTACCAAGAACTGCGAGCTTTCGAAATTTGATACAAGTATTACGGGCGCACCTTTGAATCCTGGAAAAATAAGGTGACTAGTGTCATAATAGATTGTACTGGATATAAAAATAAAAATTTCCAATATCCTGGTCTACGACGAGACTATTCAATTGATTGTGTAAGGGGAAAATAATGCCACATCGTGATAGAGAAAGAAACATCTCGTTTTGTCTTTGAAACTTACGTGATTGGTATGACTGCTGCAGTTCCTATCGTTTTACCTGTCAAATGTCAAACTGCCAAATTCGGGATACAATCATGACCGAACTAGATCCATAGATAATAGATGTTTTCTTTATGTGACTGCGGCATGAGGGGCCAATCTGCCCGGACCCAGTGGAACTATGGCATCTGCAATTGGGGTATGTGGTGACACTGGAGAGGGTGAAAAAGAGGAAGACAGGGGAGAGGGAGGTCGGAAAGTACATAGCGGTTCTTCTTTGGTACTGCGAGCTGTCAAATCGGAATAATCAATATTACGTACCAATCTGGCTGAAGAAAGTTTGAACAAAGAAATGTCATTGAGATTGAGATGTGTCTTGGGACGAATTGTATTTTTTTACATTAGCTCCACGCAGGAGGCCCTAATGAAAATTATTTCCCTCAGAGACAAGGAAAAATGAATGAGGGGTGGGTATGAATCTGGGGGCCAGCTTATCAAGGAGTGACGGGTGTTGACTCCATCCCTCCTACTGCGGAGCAAGACGATGGATCGAGAAAGTTCTGCTGATGAGGTCAAAGGTCACCTAGTCTCTCCCGATTCGGCCCACCTTGCATTAGGTGGACAGACCCATCCGCGGCTAAGAAATGGACCTCTTGGACCCGGGCACCCGTGCTAAGTGCCCAAACGTAGCGCACCACCTGAGGTGACCTATGGAAGACGTGTTGGTATCCAATAAATGGTTCCCGGGGCGGCGGTACCCATTACCGCCTCCCAAATTATGAACTACTATACATTGTAATAAATACGCATAAACTTAATTTTATTGTCAACCTAACATTATGTGAACACACAATAAAAAAATTTCAATGAAAGGACATTGCAAAGTTCAAGGTTGAGGGTCGTTGACTTCTGATGGCAGAATTGTGGATTCCCAAAACACCATGGATAACGTAAATCACGTGAAAGAAAAATGCTATCGTTTGTCTAAAAATTTCCACTGGAACCAATTATTGACAAGTAGTTAATAGTGAGTAGGTACCAAACCATGCACCTATATTTCCCATGGACCAGGATTTCGGGAAAACCCTTGTACCCAGTTTTTTGCCATTTATGTAACGTAAACAGTAACCGTATTAAATGGCGATTACGGTTAGGCTTTGCGTTTTGTAATGATACACAATGCTAGGCGCATCCGCGTGGAAGTGATGTGAGTACATTCAGAGCGAGTAATTATTTTACCCGCCTGTCATTTCCATTCGCCACTGTCACATTTTTGGAATGCGGATGTAAAAAAAATCGGATGTCTTAGAACACTTTTAGTTGGAAAATCGTTCGTTTTCAAGTTCAACTCCGGATTTGTGCTCCCAAATACTCGATAAACCTTTTTTTATGTGAATACCTCACAAGAGTCCTAGCTACTCCCGTCTGGAGTCAGTGAGTTACGGCATCCTCAATTGGGGTATGTTGTGAGGTTGAAGGTAGTGGGGAGGGGAATAAGATGGGGAGGAGGAAGGTGGGGAAGTATCTGGCTATTCAGATCTAGTCACCAAACAAGGCTAAAGCCATTTCAAGCAACGTTTCAATTCTGAATGTTGGCCTTACACCAGGGCGATACTGAGAGTATCTTCCACTCTTGATCGTGCCGCAAATATACTCGTACCTACCTACTATAAATAAAAAATTAATTGTGAAATAACACAAATTAATCAAATAAAATTTATTTGCCATGCCGGGATTCTATCCCGCGACCTTCGGATTGCGAGTCAAGCGCCTTACCGCTGCACTACCCCCCGATCAAGCCGGCCGCCTGCTTGATTCAATGATTCATCTGATTGATAATCCTTTGTCAACATAACTATTGCCATCATTAATTCACAGACGCAACGTAGTTATGACGGCCTCCGTGGTCGATGGGTAAGGCTCTCGACTAGCTATCCGAAGGTCGCTGGTTCAAATACAGACATACGTAAATTAATTTTATTTTATTAATTTGTGTTATTTCACAATTTAAAAATTAAAAATAATATTATATATTTGCGCCACTTTCCGGAGTGGAAGATACTCTTAATATCGCCCTTGTGTAAAACCACCATTCACAATTGAAATGTAGTTTGAAATGGCTTTAGTAGAGTTTGGTGATCAGATCTGAATAGCCAGGTACATCCCTCTATTCTCTTCCATCTCCTTCCCCTCCCCACTACCTTTAGCCTCACGATATATCCCATTTGGGGGTGCCATAGTCTCACTGGCTCCAGATGGGAGCAGTTGGGATTCTTGCACGTTATTAACATAAAAAAACGATATGCTGATTCTGTTCTGGAGGTATCTCTGGTTGAGCGATAATTTTAGATAAATCGAGGACTTAAAAAGTCATACCTCATATCTGCCAAAAAGTCGTACACAATAATAATGTTTTTTTTTTTTAAGATAACCATGTTTGATTTTAAGCTCTCGTAAGTAATCCCAGCGAGAGATCGTACGTACATCATCGACCAAAATCTTCTTTTTTTTTAACATGAGCTCCACGCAGGAGGCCCTGAGGAAAATAATTTATGCCTATGCCATCCTTGGGGATGCTGTGTGAAGGGTTTTTTTTAAGGAAAGGGAGGAGAGGAGAGTTCTGGGAAGGAAAATGGTTTAAGGAGTGGGTAGGAATCTGGGGTACAGTGTGTCCTGGTCATCCACCTCCAAGACCAAGACAAACATCACCCCATGAACTCTCTATAACCTTCTATACATCTTGCATGAAAACGAAATAGTCAGAAGATGACGTGACTTATGACCTTTCTCTGAGATTACTAGGACTACTACAGACTGTGAGAAAGGTCTGGAAGACATTGGACATGGACCGCAGCAGGTGAAGAGCATTTGCAGAGATGGCCAAATCCTAACCTAAGATGGTAGCGCCATGAGAAGAATTGTGACTTTTAAATCAAATCAAAATGTGTCAAACGTTTATTTTATTTCATTACGAATTATGTATCTTTACTGGTGTTCCCCGTGATAGGGTCACATTATGTGTATAAATTAAGTCATGTTTTTTGTGAAAGAACCTACGGTAGGCACTGTTGTGTAACTATGAATAATTATTTGTTCATAATTTATTTCTTATGGTGACGAAGGGATTATGATATTATGCATCAGAAGAGGAAGAAACCTTATTATAAATTTTCAACCACATTTAAAAAACCAACCAAGAACCCTAAGAGTTTTTCCATAAAATAACTCATAACTATTACTTAGTTTTAACCTGAGGTGAAGTAATCAAATTGCAATATGTATTCATAAAAAAGTCCAACTACGAATTGTTCATGGTAGAAAAGTACACTATGCATCGCCAATTTGTGTGTATGTATTTAATATTGTCTAAAACTAAACGGTGAGCTTTGGGGAAATAAAATGCAGATGACACTACTATTATATTCTACAAACAAGGTTGGACAAGCGCCTAAAAGGAAGTGGAACATGGCCTGGCTGTACTTCAAAACTGGCTAAAAGTAAACTCCCTTACATTAAATGTGAATAAAAGTAAATATTTAACTTTCTCCAAAAACAAAAGAGGACAACCAATGAATAAGCATAACCTAAAATTACATGAATGTCAAAACAATTTTCCTCAATGCTCCTGCCCGCATATAACCCAAACCAAAAGTATTAAATATCTTAGGATTGAAATTGATGAAAAACTACAGTGGTTCACAGTGTTCACACATTGATCGAACCTCAAAAAAGCTAAAAAAACTCGTCTACTTCTTCAAAAATTTAAATAACACCTTGTCAATTAGGGGTTTAAAGATAGTATATTATGCTTTATGCCACTCTCAATTGGAATATGGAGTAATGGGATGGGGCTTAGCAGCATCAAAACACGTAAAACAAATGAAGGTAACTCAGAATTACACAATAAATGCCATACTAAAGGGACGTCAACAACAGAAATTTTTAAACAGTTTGATAGGCAGGTTGAGTACACAGAAAATTTATTCCAAAAACATTCTGGTATACCTCAAATATGATTCGGAGGCAGACACCTCACATAAATATACCGTGTAACTCTACGTTTGGACAAAGAAGCTCTGAATGTTTAGCAGTAAAGTTATATAACAAACTCCCACTTAGTATCAAAAAAAATTAAGCAAAAAAAAATTACAATAAGGACATTAAATGTTGGCTTAAGGAACTATCGGAAAATGAACTTACCAATGTACTTAAAACATCGTCGTAGAATTTTATGGAAAACCTACCCAAACCATGAAGTTAAACCATAGAAGTCTCTAAAAAATCATCCAAAATATAGTCCCTCTCAGCACAGGATCCCCTAGTGAGACGGACTTCGAATATGAGTTCTTTTATACGAGTATATACCTAACATGTTTCATATAAAAATGTTAAAAAATATATATAGTTACGAATAGAATATGTAACTTAACGCACATATTTTAAGCCAAAATTTCGTTTCCATCATGAGGTATAGAACTTCTATATCAGTTTGCATTCCCAAAGCTAAGAATTAATTAAATATGAAAAAAAACGAATAAATGGCGTTAAAAATCTTGGACGATGTCGGGTTTTTAAATAAGAGTAATGAATTATTTTATAAAGTGCACAAGATTATTCTAATTAATAAAAACGAATGAAAAAATGCATAAACTCATAATATTAATGTTACACCGTGTTATAATAATCATTAACATTCGAGATGTTCACACATTTATTGTATTGATTCTGTGAAATGTATTGAAATATATTATAATGTATTCAAATGTATTCAAACATTATGCTTACAGATTGTCAAAACAGAACCGATTCCAAATAACTATTAAAAAATCACATCTTTCCCAAATACAACAATGCATATTTAGAAAAATCTGAGAATGTGTTTTGTCAGAACTGTGACATTTTTCAGAATCAGATCGGAATTTTTTCATACGTAAGAGAACGGGAATTTTCCCATTTTCCGTCTACCATCGTCATCTAGCGACGAATTGGCGAAGCATCGTATAAAATTTCCGTCGCGTCACGGTTCCAAAGGTTGAGTCTACTTCCATAAGTCCGGTTACCTTTACTCGGAACTCGCGAACGGGGATAGGCCGTTGTGTTTTATACGCGATACATTTTGCGACATCACTGTTATATGACGTCATGGTCGTATGGTACGTAGGTAACCATTGCCGTGTTAACTATTGTTTATGTCGTAATAATAATCATTTTTGTGGCTTTATTTAGAATTTGTTATAAAAATATCATACATTAGAGTACTATTATTTTTACTGTACTATTTTGTTACAAAAATACATGATGTTTGCGTGATGATTACCTATTATTACTTATGGTAGTTAATCATATTCTATACTTAGTTTCGTGTTTATTATTGCATGATGCCTACCGGTTTATTGATAAAATATAATATTACTTTTATTTAAAAAATAGTTGTAACGTGATTTGAGTACCTATCTAGTGTAACTGCAATTTACGAAAAATATAAGTATCTACGAAAAATGTTGTGCGATATCATTTAGCCATTTTTTGCCTTTAAAAAAAATAAAACAAAACAAACATTTTCAGACACTTCCTACCCTCCCTATTCTTCCTACTCTCTCCCTTCACCAAGTCAATTTTCAAATTATCGTGTTTAGTGACTAGATCTGAACAGCCAGACCCTTCAAAACTTTCCTCGTCTCCTTTCCCAACCTGTACCACCTTCACCCCTCCAATCAGCCTCACAAAATCAAGGTTTAAAAAAAATTAGAATTTTATAATATTGTCTACGACACAAGTGGATCTCCGCTGCAGTTCCGGGTACAGTTTATATATTTTTTAAATTTCACAGATTGCAGGTCCAATTCTCGTACGTCAAATTAAGAGGGCATTACCAGAGAAAACCGGAAATACGTCATTTTCAAAAAAGATTTTAGACGTATTGACTCTTTTCCACAAAAAAATATAAATGGATTCCGAAAGATTGTTCTTTTATCTAGCATTCGTAAGTAATAAATTTTGAGAATTTTTAAAAATTTTTAGTATAATAAGGTTATTCCATAGGTCGTTGGCAGATTTGTTCAATTTTCAAAAAAGTTTTTGTATTATACCACACCCATTTCAAATAATATAATCATGCAGTAAAATAAATAAATACATTATCTAGCAAACGTATGTTTTAGAATTTTAATTTTAGTTTCAATAAAATCATTAAAAAATATTTATGTGCATGTGTTTCTTCACGAAAATTGGTCCATTTGTGTATTTATTTGCGCACTTACAAACTAATATATTTCAGATTTTTTTAACATTCTTATTAAATTTAGACATTATTGAAAAATGATAAATACTTATAATCAAAAATAACTACAAAAAGTACACTATTTTAATAGTTTTATCATCACGCCTTTCAGCATTTTTGGATGAAGGTATAAATTAAAGCTAATTTGGATTGAAATAAATTCGATATTGAGTTATAATTTAAAAAAGCTGGAACGGAGAATAATTAATCTTTCTCATTGTAACCGCCCTGCACGATCGGAAGAACAACTTTCGACGAAATGTGGATTTTCGTCCGCTGGCTGGTTAAACGCTCTTAGCCGAAAGCCTTTGGATTTTCAACTCTTACAAAATCAGCATCAAGCCTAAAACACCTTTCTTTTGCTTAGTTAGTTCATGCTTTGTTATCGTTTAAATAGCCAGGGAAACCCGTAGTGCGCGCAAGCCATTTTTTGCCTATCACAAAAACTTCATTTATACTTGTTATTTTTTGTTATGTAAACACGATGTATTTGTAATCCGGTTCCGAATCGTTGTTGCTATTTTTAGATGAATAAATGCATGTTATTGAACTGTGCTGTGCTATAAATTCGATGTAATTAATGACAGTCACGATGATAATACGTTTTATGAAGTTACCCGTAGTACGATTGTTATATCATTGCATTTATTGTATATTTTTTTAACACACTGAAGTTGCTTTGTTCTTAAAACTTTATAAAGCGCGAAACTACACCTAAGTGTGGATATTGTTTTTAAGAATAAAATATTATTATCTAACAATAATATTTTAATAAATTTATTAGAAACCTTGCTTATTAAATTACTTGATTAATAACCTAGTTCAGCGGTTTTCAACCAGAGGGAAGCAAAATTGAGGGTTGGTACGCAATGTCATGTTTTGTTCAATTTCGCAAATAGATTAAAAATGCCCAAGGTGGTGTTACACTCTGAATAAAATTGTATTAATGGTATTTGTGTGACTTGATTGTTAAATGTATGCAATATATTTTTTTTTTCGTGAGCTCCACACGGGAGGCCCTGATGAACATAATTTCCCTCAGGGCCTATGTCATCTTTGGGTATGCTGTGTGGAGGGTTTTTTTAGGGAGAGGAAGGTGTGGAGAGTTCTGGGAAGGAAAAGGGTTTAAGGGGTGGGTAGGAATCTGGGGTTCAGTGTATCCTGGTCATCCGCCTCCAAGACCTAGACAAACCTCACCCCATGAACCCGGGCACCCCTGCTAAATCACCAAACGTAGCGAACCACTTGAGGTGACCTATGGCAGAGGTGTTGGTTATCCAATAAAGGTTCCCGGGGCGGCAGAACCCATTCCCGCCTCCCATAATGAAAATGTTAAAAAATTTCGAACGAAATATGTCTTTCATTACACTTGTATACAAGATAGATAGATAGGGTGCGGAGTATAACACATCTGTAGTAAGAGACAAAAAGTTTGACAACCACTGACCTAGATCTTCTTGCTGGGATAGGTTTATACAAGAAACTATCTTTGTTGCAAAAATATTCGAGTAGAAATTTACAAACACAGCAAAAAGATGGCATCCAAAAATATGAGAAATAATTAAAAATTGATTGATAAAAAGAGATTGATATGTAATGTAATTAGGTGTCAATAGATCAATTGGTAGAGAAGCTAGTCTAATAGCCACCCGTGTGGTGCTAATGCAAAATATAATATTTGAATAAATAAATTAATAAAAAAACGTGCATCTGGGTTCGAGACCTGGTTGCGACCGTTACGTTTTTAAGCTCTGTGTCCATATCGCTTTCATATTTTCACTGAGAGTTATTGTTGATAATGTTGATAACAATAATCTTATTCGATGAAAATAACATTTTATTGTTATATCATGTCGATTTCGGAGACCGGACAAAACAGAATTATGCAACTTCAACACCTCCTTCGAAATGTCGTTAAAAGTAATGAAGAAAATGGTTAAATAGGTTCCGTTAGGTTAGGTTATGGGCTATTTTTCAAAAAAAAAATCTTAATTTTTAATGAATTTTAAAAGGGGTGTTAAAATGCCACTTTATTGAGTTGACATGGAACAGTCAATTTTTCGTTTATATATTCTTTAGTTTATATAAATATTATTTGGTCTGATTTTCAGATCTTTCACTCTGAAACGTAACGCAAATAACCCATATGGTAAGATACGATTTTAGATTTTCACGGCCAAAAGTATTTTTGTTATTAGTTTTTGGGATATTATGCCGTGTTGCGCTGCCTCCTTCTTTAGCCAACGTAGATGTGTGATCACATCACGTGATCAGGGGCGTGCACAGAAATTTTAGTGAGCTAGAGGGCTAAGACTTAAAAATACAACATTATTGATGTTGTTGTAGCTGAAAATGATTTTTATTTTTTTTCGAAATTTCGGTTTTTTGTATGAAGATTTTTATCTAGCGTAGGCATACCTATAGGTATGCCTACCCTGAATAAAAAATCTTCATACAAAAAACCGAAATTTCGAAAAAAAATAAAAATCATTTTCAGCTACAACAACATCAATAATGTTGTATTTTTCAGTCTTAGCCCTCTAGCTCACTAAAATTTCTGTGCACGCCCCTGCACGTGATGTGATCACACATCTGCCCTGATGATGGACACTGAAACGCTGTCCGAAACGTTGGCTAAAGAAGGAGGCAGCGCAACACGGCATAATACCCAAAACTAATAACAACCCATATAGTAGGTATTTTAAATGATTAAGTAGTGAAATATCGCAAATCAATCAAATGAAATTTACTAGCACAGTTCTGAAGTTGAAACCGTGACCCTCGGATTTCTAGTCGAGAGCCTTACCCCTCGACCACGAATGCCACCAAAATATTTGTTTCATAATTTTCTTACGTTTCCTATTAAAAACCTTTATTTACTTTTCAATACCCTGCCTACGGTTTTGCAAGTCATGATTATACAGCGATTTTGGATTTAGTTATGAACAAATAGTTAAGCATTAGTCACCCAAGCAATGTGGTAGGTACCTACCTATGTGAATCCTTCCTATGATTTCATAGTGTTTGCTTACCCAATTAATATACACAAGCAACTATAAGGATTATATTTGTCATACATAATACAAGAATGAGAACTGTGCCTAAAACAAGCTTTTTTTAATCAGTAGGTAACTTACACCAATTTTTTTTTTTAAATCTGAAATATATTTATTTGAGATTTTTTCAAGTAGATACATAGCTACCTTATGTCCTTATACTATCCTTGATAAAAAATAATATATAATAATAAATATTATTAAAAAAAAGTATGAATCAATCAAATATTTGTTTAAATTTTCATTATTTATGCATAAACCGCTTACGCGTTAATACAGAATATTTTGTATTCAAACAGTTAGATTTAGCTTTATTATTACGAAAAGTGAGTATTTATGTCGGGGGAGACTAAAAAACATGCAAAAAATATGCATTTAACATTTTAATTTTGTTAAAATTAATTCACTCTCGCGGTAACGTCATTGTTTATCCATCGTTTTTTAAAAACATTTCATAAACAATGCTGCCAATCATAGAAAAAATATTTTTGCGAAAACAAAGTGAATGCATTATTGACAAGTTTTTACCTGTATTTATAACAGTATAACATGAAAAGAAATGTATTATAATAATTACACAAACCCGCTAGACAAACCCTGCTTTGCCAAACAAACCATTCAAAACCTGGGATGGTTTTTTTTTTAAATTATGATGAAATGCGAGTTTATTTTAGAGAATTTATTTTATAAGATTTGTACTTCCGACAAATGTCATATTTGATTGTCTATTAGTTAAAAAATGAACATTCCGTATTATCCGTGCATCAAACTTCGACAACACGAACCTTCCGTATTATCCGCGAGGTGGACTAACTGCGACAGCCGGCGTAGTGCAGCGGTAAGGCGCTTGACTAGCATTCCGAAGGTCGCGGGATCGAATCCCGGCGTGGCAAATAAATTTCATTTGATTAATTTGTGTATTTCATAATTTATTCATTTAAAATAATATATAGTATATTTGCGGCACGTTCCAGAGTGGAAGATACTCTCAGTATCGCCCTGGTGTAAGAAGACCACCATTCAGAATTGAAACGTTGCCTGAAATGGCTTTAGCCGTGTTTGGTGACCAAATCTGAATAGCCAGGTACTTCCCCACCTTCCTCTTCCCTATCTCCTTCCCCTCCCCACTACCTTTAACCTCACAACATACCCCAATTGGGGATGCCACAGTCTCACTGGATCCAGACGGGAGCAGTTGGGACACTTGTGCGGTATTCATGTAAAAAAAAAAAAAACTGCATATTTACCAAATTTTCTCCTAATTTTATAAACTTTGGTAAATCACCAAATATCTTAATTGTTCGGTCCATCAACGACTTTTGACTCTCGGTTTTATTTTCTTAGGGAGAGTCTTATATGTATACTTTATTTTCCTCTTCAAGTTACAGGTTTTCAATTTTTTTTAGAAATTCAATTGAAAATAAAGTATTGAAATAAATAATTTGTTTAAACGACAAGAATCTCCTCCAAAATTTCCTTGGTTTTCGTAAATCTATTTTTGTTTACTAAATTTTTCGTAGCTTTCTTTTGGAGTACCTGTTGTCGTATAATTGAAAGATGTGATAAATGATAATGTACAATTATAATAGTAATAATAATAAGCCTTTTTATTCTGGACTTCTGTTAGGTATGTATTAGACATGATCTTATTTGTTATAGTATATCCCGAAGCTCAGTTTGCCTCTTGGCATAGGCCTCCTCTAACATTTTCCATTGGGACCTGTCACGCGCTACTCTTCTCCATTGATGTCCAGCAGTGAGTTTTAGGTCATCTTCCCATCTTATGTGTTGACGTCCTCTACTTCTCTTGCCATCTCTGGGATACTGATGTACAATTAATTGTTCCTGAAAAATCCACCACCCCACGATAGTTGTAGCAGGCACATATTATGATCTTAGATCTGCGAAAAGTGCATTATATATTGTTTATATTATTTGGGGGTTTTTCACCATCCTCCCAATAGCTTATCCATACACATAATGAATATTTTGGATTAATTCTACAGGATTTATTTATTTAAAAAGTCTGAGTTTACTATTCGGTACTTGAATCTATGAACAATGGCTACATATAGGATAAATTAGCTGAAGTTTTTACCTGTTGCTAGTATTTATTTGTTTTTTATTAATATTCGTTATGTGTATGGATAAGCTATTGGGAGGATGGTGAAAAACCCCCTTAGTAAAATACACAGCATCTAATACAGAGGTGACCGGAAAACTCAAAATAAAATCAATTCAACACCTCCTTTGAAAATTCATTAAAAGTGATTAGAAAAATGTAAAATTAATTGGTTAGTTAGGTTACGTTAGGTTAGGTTATGGGCTATTTTTCATTTAGTGCTGAGTTTGACTTTTCAAAGAGGTGCTGAGTTGACTTAATTCTGAGTTGGCATACAACCGATACATATATCGTCGGTCCAATGTCAATGTCACGAATTTGCAAAAATATCTTTCGGATGGTTTGAAGTTTGATGTCATAAATCGATATATATATATATTATTACTAAACCAGCTTACATAAATTTCTAGTTTCTAGATAATAATGTGTAATAAAAAATAAACGGCATGGACCGACGATATTATAAGACGATAAAATTACTAAAGAATTCGCCTGCATAATAACATACTTGATAACTATTTCTCACGGATTATCATTTATATTATAACTTACCGGTATTGAAAAACATATTTATTTTAGAGTTACAATTTGTTCTCTGGGGTAATTTTTGTTTACGCAACTTTTTAAACGTAAATGACACCAGCATAATAAATTGTAATTTAGAGTAGGTACTATTAGATAGGTGTAGGTACCTATTCACTTTTTTAAATTTTAACGAAATTGATTTGCTATTTAATTAAATAAATTGCTAATAAAATTAGTTTCAATTCAACATAATCAAATTATGTAAATGCGAACAAGAGATATGATATTTAATGAATAACTAAATAAGAAAAATATTGTATAACTCTGACAGTCTGAGATATACAGTTGTTATGAATGCTGGTTCGGAATAATATTGTTCTAACAATTGCGACACTAGCGACATCTACGAAAACATATGCCAAGCCAGAGAACAATAGAGGAGGTCGCATAATTCGTCGATGTTTTGCTAAAATAAATATTCCAAACCTTTGAACGTACTGGCATCTAACGGCGAATAGTTGAAGCTTTTAAGTGATTTTCACACAAGTAAAATATATCGTTTTTCACGTGTATTGGTAGGTACCTTGGAAAGTAGGTACCTGCTTGGCACCAACTCTGCTGTTGGAGGTATTCTGGGAAAACGTTGATGGAAATAATTATACGAGTACCGATGTAAAGGTGTAGTTCGGCAGAATATGTGGGAGTATTTAGTGTTTTTTTTTAATCCGTTGCTATGTAATGATATAATGCTTGACTCCCACTAAAGAAAACACGGTTCAATACCAGTCCGTTGACACTAATGTTTTTCTGGCAAAAACCCCGTGAGGTGAATTATTGAGAATTTTGAAAACTAAATATCTAGGCAAAAGTTTACAAAATGTATATTTCAGCAGAATTGTGTGTCATTTGAAATACAACACCTGAATATGATTTGTGTTTTTTATACTAGTACAAACCTAAACCGTAAACCATTGGATAAAGTTACGGAAGGTACTTACTACATTGGTTATATTGATTTGGTATAGGCAAAGATATTCAAATACAGAAGAGATATGCTATGGTGTCCGCGCAACTGTCGCCGGACTACGCGCTAATTAGCGTAGTTTTCATACAAAAAGAATTTGTTCATTTCGTTGATTTTTTAAAAATGTGCATTAATATTGGTTAACAATATATTTTGAATAAGGAAAGAATTCGTTCATTTAGTTTAACGTTCGTTTGGTTTATTCGTTAATTATTTGTTCTTTTAGTTTATTTGTTAATTGGTAAACAATATCGGCGACACCCGGAGGCGCAGACCCACATAGTAAAAACAGCAGATAGCACATCTACTTATATTTCAATATCTTTGGGTATAGGTATAGATGTGTTATTTTTAGTGTATGTATATATAAGGATTGCATTAGGACATAGATAACTATGTAGGTACCTATTTAAAATACCGCAATAAACAATTACCAAACATATTTGCCCGAGATTAACCTTTCGAAAACTTGTACCTTATTATTGAAAAATCTAATATTGAATGGCGGTAAATGGATATTTCAAAGCTCCTTTTTTACATTAGCTCTCACAGGAGGCCCTGAAAAAAACAATTTCCCTCCGGGCCTGTGTCATCGTTAGGGATGCTGTGTAGAGGGTATTTTTGATGAAAGGAGGGAGAGGAAGTTTGGGAAGGAAAAAGGTATGAGGGTTGAGTAATCTACTGGTCGGTGTGTCAAGGAGTGACGAACGTACGAATCAAGACTTACCTAGACAAACCTCACCCCACGAGAGAGTTACGTGGGGTAACCGTACGCAGAGTGTAAGTGTTCGCAATGATGTTTCCGAGGTGGTCGTGCCTGTTTCGCGCCCGCACGTTCCTTACTTCAGTAGCGTTTTGGGTCGCATTGAAGCAGGATATGAGTACAGTGAATCCTAATTTGAAAATAAAAATTGGTAGGTAAATTACTGTTTTTCGTGCTTTTTCTTAAATTTTGTCATCTGCTATCGACATGTTTGCTTACCGATTTATGCTATTGTGTAACCAACTGAGTCAGAGCGATGTGGTCTATGATAATTTTTGGTAAAATATTGTTAATACTACGGTATGCGAATACTTACCCCGCACGTGGGGTAAGTGTTCGTAATCGACATGCATGTAAAGATTTTTACATAACTTTTTGATTTATGAACTACATAAGGTTTTTATATTTGTTTGAGATGCCTTAATGATCAATCATATCAATAAACAAAAAAAGAGCAAATATCTAAAGCGTTTTAATATAAAAATCCCAATGTAAAAACTGCGTACGGTTACCCCACGTGACTCAAACCTAGCGAACCGCTTGGAGTGACGTACAGGAAGAGTTTTTGTTATCCAATAAATGGTCCCCGGAGTGGTGGTACCCTTACCGTCTCTCAAATTGAAATTTATCCTGATCTCAAATTGGAGACGATATTTGACAATTCTGATCTAGAAAATCCTGCTAGAAAATATGTGCGCACAATTTGTTACTAATTATTGTATATTTTATTGCTGCAGAGTTATTACCACAATTGCATTTTTAGTATTTAGTGGGTCATCCATTTACTCTGATGTTTAACCAATTTATTTCATAAGAATGAAAAAAGCGCAAACAAGAATTGGCCTTGAATTTTATCAATTTCTTTCACAACTTTCCTGAAAGAGCTCTAATCGAATAATCTAACGTGCAACAAATTTAAAATATCGATAGCGAGAATTTGAAATGCTTGAAGGACAATAAATCCAATAATGAATTAAACGTGTCGTTTTTCTCCGTTTTCTTTTCTCTTTCGATCTTCGTGGTCGAAATATTAAGACGTGCATTTTGAGGGTTTTCTTTTTGAAAAATTATAAATAAATTAAATGCCGTCATTTAAGATATTTACAAAAAAAATGTTAAGATTTTTGAAAAATCTGCTAAATTTTATTTTGCAATAAAATTTCATTATTTTACGTTTATAGAAATAGAAGACATTGTTTTTTGAAAAAAGTAAAAATCTTTCTTTTCACTCTCCTGAACATTAAAATTTTGTCCTTTACAGCATTTTAAATTTCCGTGAACGATGTATTACCTACCTACGTTTCAGTATTGCGCAAAAGTATTTGATCCATAGAAAATATTGGAAAAATGCAAATATGTTTTTTTTTTTACATTATTTACAGGAGGCCTTGAGGAAAATAATTTCCCTCAGTGCCTATGTCATCTGGAATGCTGTGTGGAGGGTCTTTTTGAGAAGAGGAAGGAATGAAAATTGGTCTTGAAGAGACCCATGTTGAAGGAAGGAGGAAACACGGAGGCCGGCAAATCATTCCACAGCCGAGCTGTTGAACACAAGAACGAGTCGAAGAAACGACCCGTTCTCATGAGACAAATGTCAACCGTGTACAAATGTTGGGCACGCGTTTGGCGTGTTTCCAGACTATGCACCGGTGCCGAAGGGATCAATGATGCTAGTTCCTCGGAGCACCTTCTATTGTTATACCGGTAGAACAAGGATAGCATTCCCACCCGTCGCCTGTGCTCTAAATATTGCAATCCGTCTGTTAAGATGGGAGAATCTATTAAGCGGACCGCCCGTTTCTGCACAGAGTCGAGGGTATTTTTCAGGTATTTTGGAGCTCCAGACCAGAGGTGGCTGCCAAATTGGGGCGCACTTGTGATTTGTACAGGGTTAGCAGTTGTGTACTATTGAAGTATCTGCGGGCCCTGTACAGTACGCCCAGTTTTTGGGAGGCTAACATTACTCTGGCTTCGATGGAGCATACCTGAGCTGGTCACTTAGGGTCACACCAAGCATACCAATGGAGGGCCTGTTCGGAAGATTGCTACCGTTGAAAGATAGTAGATTTTCATTTCGATCTCTACGTGTTTTTTGAAAAGCATTCTTTTTCTAAGCGATCAAATTTTTTTTTGGTGACGTCGAAATACTTATTTATTAAAAATTAACCAACAGAGCAAAACAATATTTCAATGTTGTGTTAAAAAAAACGGTTTCTTGCATTTTTTAACAAAAAACAGAACCATGTTTTCTTTTAAAAATTCTACTCTACGAGCTTTTTAGGCATCATTCCAAAATACTCCCACAATAATTCGTCTGATCTTCGATAATATTTCATTACAACACCTTTAGAACCGCAAAGTTTCTTCAAAAATACCGTATTAAAATTTTTTGGTGTATAATTTTTTTTTGCCTACTAATATATACTTTTTCAAATATGATTTTTATTATTTTTAGACCACAAGAGTTGTTTTTCATATTTAATTAAATTAATACCATCAACAATTTTTAATTAAAAAAAATATAAATTAACGGTGTAACATACATAAATATAAATAAAGATAACGTAAAAATAATATGGATCCCAAGTCCAAGCAAAATAGCTGAAACGTGATCTGTCATTATATTTACGGCATTTGTCGCTGGAAAAAGAATGCAACATGGAAAAAAAATCAGAATGTGCAATTAACACGCGGTAGAAGTGAAACCTGCAGAGAACTAAAGTAGACAAGTGTGGGGAGACTACGAAACGCTTTTTTTATCCACGTGAATGATGATTTTTTCCATATTTTTGTCGTCGATTTCCAGTGCACCTTTTCCTGTACATTTGGTCATCTTATTAGTATTTGTGTTTTCTTCTTCGGAGTCGCTAGGTGTAGCTGTCTTTTGTGTTTTCTCTTGCCTGTTGATTTTGGAGCGGTTTGAAGATTGGATATTGATTTTACAAAAAATATTTTTTTTTTGAATTTCGTAGTATTTGATCCTTGGTCCCCCGAATGTTTGGCCGCTGGGGTTCGTCATGCGCTTTATAACACTACGTTAGAGAAGGTTTGCGCGGGACTATGGATTTATCGTATCATATTGGAACCGAGTCCCCGTGAATAAAATAAATATTTTATCGCCATCTCATTTTCTCGCAGGCTAAATCTTTTAGCTTTGTCTCTGTTTAGTGTCGCTCGTTTCCGTTTAATCGAGTTTCAAATCACAACGATGTTAAAAAAAATTTCGCTTCAAAAATAGATCTCACGAGGAATATCCTTCACAAGTGATATATGCAAAATACGGGGTTATTTGTTCCACAAAATCAAGAGATATTAATTTTTTTTATTTATGTTGCATTGGAAGAACTCTGATATTGAAAGGGTTATGCACACTTTTTTTAAATTCCTAGAAGTTCTTGTACTCACATAAATATATTGAAGTATAAACAAGAATTCTAAAAATACCGAGTTCCAGCTAAGCAATTCGCATTGGAGCAGAACAGAAATTATTGTAGCAAAGCCGCAAGGAAGCCGTAGAAGAGATTATTATTTATT
Source organism: Limnephilus marmoratus (assembly GCA_917880885.1). Taxonomy (NCBI): domain Eukaryota; kingdom Metazoa; phylum Arthropoda; class Insecta; order Trichoptera; family Limnephilidae; genus Limnephilus; species Limnephilus marmoratus. The sequence goes on from OU862921.1 coordinate 28,060,771, forward strand.
GAAATTTATACTAGCGGCAGTGGCGTAGAGTGCTAAATGCTTGGAAAATAAATTACTCGTAAAATTTGTCAGTCTAGTAAAAACATTACAAACTTTAGTTCGGATCGGGGCCGGGGTGGGCGGCTAACAGCTCAGTAACCACCAAGGGCATATGAAAGATTTTGTCGTTACTCGTGTTTAAAAAAAAACTATAACAACAAAAAATGTTAGGTACTTGATACCAAAATGCCATTTACGTGTTTTACTGCTCAGGATTTTTTCCAATACCTTCTAATTTGAGAGGTGGTTATGAATGATTTCTTGGATAACCCACACCCTTGCTATAGGTTCGACTACGGTTCGCTACGTTTGGTGACTAAGCTGTGGTGCCCAGGTTCTTGGGGGGTGAGGTTTGTTTAGGTACACCACTATTTAATAAAAAAATCAACATGTATCAAAACCAGTGGTTTCTTCACCAAGATACAAAATATAATATACCTATTAACGCCACATAGAGATTTTATTATTATTGAAGAAATGATCTAAGTGTTCATCTGGGTGTTCGATAGGTACTTGTTCGCACTTCTCTAGCCCATACGTCGCAAGCCTCTCGGAGTCTGGATGAAGCTTATGAATGTTGGTCAATACAATAAAATATATCACAAAAGTAGACAAAAGTTTAAAAAACCAATACGAGTGTGCAGTTCACACGCGGTAGAAATGAAATCTTCAGAAAACCAATGTAGATAGGAGTGGGGACGCTACGAAGCACCGCAGAAAAGGGAGATCGATTATTCTATCTCATTATCTCTCAGGCTAAATCCTATAGACGCATACACATGATCATGCAGTTCACACGCGGCACGTTCAGTTTGCGGCACGTTCCAGAGTGGAAGACCATTCAGAATTCTGTGAAAGACTATTCAGAATTGAAACATGAAATGGCTTTAGCAGTGTTTGGTGACCAGATCTGAATAGCCAGGTACTTCCCTACCTTCCTCTTCCTCATCTCTTTCCCTTCCAACTACCTTTAGCCTCACGTAATAGACTCACTGGCTCCAGTGGCTGCACTGGAAGCAGCTGAGACTCTTGTGAGTTATTCATAAAAAAAACACGTGGTAGAAGTGTAACCTTCAGAAAAGTAAAGTAGACAAGAGTAGGGAGGCTACGAAACACCGCACAAAGAGGTGACCGATTATTATCTCATTATCTCATTATCTAAAGTAACTACTAACTAACCATCACGCCGTTTCCCCGCAAGGGTAGGCAGAGAGGACGGACCGCTAACCAACTCGGTCTTGGCACACACTCTTTGCCTCACTCACATTCGTACATCGTCTCATACATACTCTTCTATTATTCTGACTTTTGACATGGCCCGTCTCAAGTTCCTGATTAACTCGATCGTGCCATGTCTTCCTCGTCCCCGACTTCTTCTACCATTCACATTTGCGTCATATATTCTTTTTACACTACCTACTTTCTACGTTCTAAGTGCCCAAACCATCTGAGGGTCCCTTTCTTAATCTTACACCATTACCTCGCGGGCTAAATCCTGTAGATGTATATGTTTGTCTCTTTTTAGTGTCGCTTTTTCGTTTCATCGAGTTTCAAATCACAACGGTGCTAAAGAAGTTTTCACTTCAATAAAACCGTGCATTGATGTACACTGGTTTGTTCGCTGTATAAATACATTTCATCGTCGTACAACTGATTACAAAGTAAATCGACCCAATGCGGGTCTGAAATTCCGAACGGTGCGCTACATATGCGCTATACATATATGATGCCATCGTTCTAGGTAAAGTGATGTTTTTGTGGTTTGATTGCATTTATTTAGTCATTAGAAATCGGATTCCAAATATTGAAAAAAATATTATCATTACATTTGGAGGATAAAAAGTCAACGCGGCTGTGAGCAATTAAGCTTTGACAGATAACTTAGGTGAAAAATAGGGCAATGTTTATTTCCCATGTTTTTGATGAAAATGTTTTTAAAAATGCTCCATGCTAATGTCCCACCACAAAGAGGTTAAAAATATATCTCGAGGCCCAAGGGTTGTGGCGCTAAGTGGCGTTTTTATTCTAAAATAGATCTTTTTCGTGCGCTTACGTCATCGAGCGGAATGGGAGGTCGGATAAGAGCCTCAAAATTCACCCTGCACGACCAAAGATTCAGTCATAACTCCGCAAAGTAAAAAGTTATTTGAGTTATTCATGCGTTGTCGTGTAGATCTTGAGGTGCTCTATATATTAAGCTATACAAAAAACATAAATTATGTCCAGTGATGGAACGAAAGACATTTTTACGAAAAGTAACTGAAGTATGGAGGTACTAATAGACCAATTTTTAAATGCTAAAAATAAATTTTATGAAACAAAGAACTTCAAAAAGGGGAGAAGAAATACACGCAAAACCGGACAATAAGGCACTGCTAATGAATATACTCTCTTTGTCAAAAGTAGTTAAATGAAAGGCCCAGTTATATTTAAGGTAAGTAATTTTTATCTATGCTAATATTATTAAGAGGAAAGATTTGATTGTTTATTTGTTTGCATTGAATAGGCTCCGAAACAACTGAACCGATTTGAAACATTCTTTCACTGTTGGGAAGCTACAATATCTCTGGGTGACAAAGGCCATAATTTATAAAGCTACCTAGAAAGGGTATGCGGGAGGGGAACGGGGACGCACGGGAAAGGTGATTCAGGGAGAAACAATGTAATTGGCATTGCAACGCACGCCGTGGACCAGCTGGTAGGTTAATATAAACAATAGTAAAATCATAATTTATTGATTCTAAGTATTAAGTTTTTTTCCATATTTACCTGCATAAAACAAGCAATAAGTTGCTTTAAAATTGTAGCATTTAATGTGATCGTAAAAACCTTATCTTTATCTTCCTTAATTATTTCTCAACGCATCTAACGCCACTGGCCAATACTTTTTTCTTCACCGAAACTAATAATTTCGTACAGAAAAAATGCCCACATTAAAACTAATGCAAAATCTTACCACAAAATAATATTGCTTCCATCAGAAATTATTTTGCAATTGATTCTTCTGTCTCATATTATTATGCCACGCTTAAATTGTTTCTACGGAATTATATCGATTGGGGAAATTAAATTCAGTCGAACCATCAAATTCCAACTACCTTATTACTGGTAATATCGATCTTACAGTAGCGTCAAGGTATTTATAGTTAATGTACTGTACAATTAATTTTATCACCACAATTTATCGAGTAATAATTGTACAGGAACATCCATTCATTTACTCGACCTTTTCCATTTAACTTTCATTGTAAATTTCCTCGAAAGGTCAAAACAACGATGGTTTAGTTAGAACTGCAAAGTTCAGAAGGCACACACTTATTTATGGCACTTTCCGAGTTATTCGGTGAAAATGTTATCATATACAGAAATAGTGTAATTAAGTAAATTCATGAAGTCATTAAATATACTAATAATTTTAATGACTTCACGAATTTACCGATGTGGTTATAAATAATTTCAAAAATTTCTGTAGCATTAAAATAAATTGAATGTCATTATAAAGTTGATTATAATAGTTGATTTCTAATGTTCAATGACATCATCATAATTATTGAAAAATCACCTGAACCAAGGACTAATGATAATTAAACAATGTGAAATTGTTTTGCGTCAAATTCATTCAACATTCAATCGATGGTTGTTGTTTTAAGTCTTGTAGTATTTTTTTACGTTTTATTTCGTTTACCGCTTCATGTGTAGTTTAAGTTTTTCCGTATAAAATAAATAAATGTTGATATAATTCCAAATAATAATAGTATTCCAAACAAAATCATTGGTATTTTGTTACTGTGAATTACTGCCAATAAAGTTAATAATCAATTTTGTCGCTTTACATATTTGGTTCGACCAAAGAAGTTAACCAGCAGTATACCATGAACAGGTTTCACCGGAGAATTCTCAAGGTCTCATGGACCGACATGATCACCAACACAGAAATTCTCAGGCGGGCTAGAGCAGATAGAGAACTGCTTACATTGATAAAAGTCAGGAAGATTTCGTATCTGGATCACATACTTCGAGGGGAGAAGTATCACTTGCTCCAATTAATATTGAAAGGCAAGATGGCCGAGGCCTGGTAGGAGACAAATGTCTTGGCTGCGAAATGTACGAGAGTGGACCGGCATTAGAAGTGTGGAGGAGCTATTCCGGGCAACGCAAGACAGAGAGACATTTTCCAAAGTGATCGCCAACGTCGGGGGGACCTGATAGGGCACACCAAGAAGAAGAAGAAGTTAAAATCTGTTAGATATTTCAAGTTTCCCATTAAGTCTGTGATCTGCAAACCCAATGATTCCCAAAGTGAACGAAAACTGTCCTCAGTTAGGGGTTCGGGGATACTCAAGGGGCGTTGAAAGGAAATGGTGCATCAGGTGTTCAAAAGTGGTAAGAAACATGGAGTAAGTACAACCCAATCGTTCCTTTTGGACTCGTCAATTTAGTTAGGGAAAAGCATCATGCATTGCCCAATCCAGTAACCATTTGTTATACTGCCTTGATGAAAGCTGTATGGTATTATTTTTATTTGATAATTTGTGCCTTTTTTGTGAAAAATCACCTCAAGGGCGCCGTATAAAAATTATTTCATAAAATTTATCTTATTTTGTAAAAAAAAACTTGTCGTAGACTATGCGTAAAGTTACAGGCTTTTTGTGCGAGTATGTACCTACTGGCTAGTTTAGCTAGAAAATACTCGTAATTTAAGTTTTCTAATATAGTATTTATGGATATGATTTTCTGGAAAGTTGAGTTTTAAGCTTTACTCTGAATTTTGTGGAGTCTTTAAACATTCTGTAGCTATTTCTGCACAATGGCATTATATAATTGAAGTGAAAACTTCTTTAGGACAGTTGTGATTTGGAAATCGATGAAACGAAAAAGCGACACTAAACATCTATAGGAATTAGCCTGAGAATGATATAGTGTTATCGGTTTTTGTGCGGTGCTTCCCGACTCTTCTCTACTTTAGTTTTCTGAAGTTTTCACTTCTACCGCACGTGAATCGCACACTCTGATTTTTTTTATCATTATGTTTGTGAAATTTAACGCCTTAATTTAACCTTCTCCTTTTTCGTTAGGGGAAATTTATCGCAAAAGTGAAGATTGGCCTAAACAGTTTGAGGAGTAGTGTTCTGGCCAACAGTGATAATTACGTGATTCATTTGCAAGCTAATAAGTAGCCTATAATAATGATGGTATCTTTTATTTTCTCTCTGCATTATATTATGTCAATACGTTCACAGTAGGTATTATTAACATCGTTCATCGATTTCGACCGACCTTTCATCCCATGACAAATCCATCCCAGCGGACGAATTCTTGCACGCATCGACTTCTCATGATGCAGTCGATGACCTGTCAAATACAAATATTTTGACCTACGAACCGGTAAACGAAGATCTCAGAATAATTTATTCATTGAAGGATTTTTGTGTGAGATTAAGAGGGTTTTTCCAAATTTTAAAATTTAATGAAAACATCAACCAAATGTGGTAGAAGCATTCTCTAATCATAGAATTTCGGCCAAAGTTCATGGAGGTCACGATGTTGTAATTCTGAGGTCAATAGTATGTATGTAAATATTTAATATACCAACATATAATTTATCTTTTTTATCTTTTTACATACATATATATATTTGTTGGAACAGACTTTGTCTAGTGAGGCGGGTAAAAGAAAAGAAAACAATGTAAATGACCATGAAACTAAATAAACGCCCGGGTTGCCGGCACTGAAACTGAAAAACTGAATAGAAAAAAATCAAATGAGATAAACAACTCATTCGGAAGACGATCTTCGATTTAGAGTGATTATGAGACAACATATTATATTACTGAACCATTTTATACTAGTTCGAATAGTTAGGTAAGAATAGATCCATGTTGACATCAAGACTTTTTTAAAATTTGATATAAGTATTTCAAAGCTTCACAGCACACGATAGACAAAAATGCGGTTCTCTCTTCGAACCACAACGTTTAGTGGGACGGACGAGTATATTTAATGGTTTATCTATAAAATAATATAAATTTTTAATGTTACCAACGCAGTACAAATCGATAGCAAGTAATGCGATAACCTTTGACCTGCACGTCCAGTAACTACACACAATTGTTGCCGATTGGTACCTGTAAATCATTTACCTACCAACAATTATTTTCCTCAATTAAGCTATGACCTGAAGGCCGGGATTGCTTGACCCAGTGACTTAATAAGTCTCTTAATTAGGTTCCAAGAAACTTAAAACAATCTAAATAACTAATTCACATCCAGCACGCAGACGCCCACACTCGTTAAATATTACCAGGAAAGAAAAAATTTCATTAGCACAATAAGTATCTAACGACGAATAAATCATCTGACTTTTCCAATTCAAGGCTAAGCGCTAAGATGTACACTGCAAAGTTTATTTTAATTGGTGATTTCAATTTACCTTACAGAATTCTGATAAATTTCATACCAGAAAATGTATTGTGCTTGTTATTGGGCAATTACATACGATTTTAATCAGAGAATTGCAGTAATTTGGTGTTACACTTTCTAAACAAAATTGAATATCTAATGCGTAAGAGTTAGTTCTTAGATGCAGGTAATTATGATAATGTTTTAGAATTTGACAGTATAAAACAGTCTTACACACATTTCTTAACACATTTACAAAACGCTTTGAATACGAAATCAGAACGCATATCAAAACCGGCATTTCTTACGGTAGGCATTCGGGTAGGTTTGACGAAATCTTGTTTTATTCTGAGGCTGCATTCAAAACGCATTTTATACATATGATCTTCAAAATAAAAATTATGGAGAGAATGGGGTAGGAACACATAACTACTTGTTTTATAACGTAGAAGCAACTTACCTTCAACGAAATCAGCGAACGAAGATCTTCAATTTGCACACAACTTTAAGGGAATCTAAACTTTGATTATATTCTTCAAGTCAATACAAGAATTCTTTAACGCACGATGAACAATCCACTAGTTATATCAGCGCGGTCAAACGCCAAGTAATAAATAAACTGAAATATTTAGTTTGAACCGCAACACGACCAACTTCTCGGTTCAATTATTTCAAGGCAAGCTCCTCGCTAACCCACGTTCAAGGAGAAGTCCAAACAAATGTAGGCAACGAGATTCACAAAACTCCCACAGTTCAAATTCAAAAGCACTCGGCTCTGTATAAACCTGACACAAACGTGGTAATGTCTTTAAAAAAACTTGATTTGACCACCAGCCTTGAGACACTACACTTTACTTCACACTCAGTTAACCAGAGAGACAACTTATACAACTTTAGCGTACGCAAGAACGAGACAAAACCAACTGGCTAAACTCGGATTCAAGATAATATATACCCGATGTTGTAATGAACCTGGAGATTTGTAATACTTTTATTAACACAAAACATCAACAATAATTTGTCTTTTCTCTAGTTTTGACGTTTCTGAGTGCCACTGATTCTACAACTCAACTGAATTACGTAATTTCAGTGCGCGACTGCACCAGCGATGCAAAAGATAAGATCTTTAGCCAGTAGGCTGGCCGTATTCCAAGGTATTGCGAATGTATAATATTTGTATACAATACGCGGAAGCCGGACGCTGGCGAAGACTAACGGAGTTTGCCGAATTTAGCCGAAGAATGAGTGTAGGGAAATGAAAGAAAAGCGGAAAAGTGGATCGGAGAGAACGTTGGGCGCCGGCAACTCTTCACACTGGCGGCAAAAACGCTAGTAGGTTTATTTTTGTCCACGCGTCTGAATTCTGAATAAAGTCTATTCCAGAGGCCAGCAACCATCCTTCTTGTGCTATTTATAACTTTTAATTACGCAATGCTAATATTTTCGTGGTATTATGCGGTCTTCCAATTATTTATGTCATAATCAATTTAAATTTACACATATATTTTTGATAAAAGAAATTCTTCTTTTAAAGTTTTCTTAAAATTTGCGGTATTCTCATATTCTCCTATACAATATGTATAACTATAGGGGACGTCCCAACACCCAGGAATAAAACATTATTATTATTATTAAAAGTAATTACCAGCTACTAAGATACTAATATAAGGTAAGTGTATGCATCTGTAAATATATAGTGAGGCGGGTTAGGTACTTACTTGTTTATAAACGATACTTTAAAACAATAAACGCCCGAGTTGCCGGCATAAAACTAAAAAATATATATATATATATATATATATATATATATATATATATATATATATATATATATATTCAGCGAGGTTAGAATAAACAAATATTTAAAAGGTAAAATTGGTATTTAGTTTATTCGTTTATACCTAATATTTTAATACTGCATTTAACTGCATCTCCTCCTACTAAATTAATCCACATTTTGGGTTTCATTTATTACATAGCAGTCGGTGCATAACTGTTTTCATTAATTTATTTTCTTTAAAATGGTTTCCAGTATTTTCACATTACCTTTCAAACAGGTAAAATAAAGATACGTCTAGTATCTTAATTAAATGGAAATTTTGAGAAACCGGCGAGAAGAACCTTTTAACCCTAGAATACTAATCTTATTTTTATACTGCTTAATACTAATCATCGCTTGGGAGGCTACTTTAAAAAAAACGAGCAGTTTTTTTAAGTGTCTTTATTAAAATTTGAAAAATATGTTTTTTACATAAGAGAGCAACCTCTGCCTTTTTAAATGCAATAACAAAAAATGTGTTTTCTAAATCAACACAGTCTTAAATAGTGGTTTAAACTTAACACTTACCTAACTTTTTTTGGCAAAACAAAGATACATTAAGAGTATGAAAAAATTTTACATTGAAACATTGAAACTGAACATTGTTATTAAAATACAATATCAGTCTGTTAAGATTATTATAAAAAAGTAGCATTTAGCATCACAGTTCTTATGTCACATAACTTTGAACTTTGTCTATTTATTTCTTTTCACAAGTGAAATAATTAGGCGATCTATGTTCCAGACAATATGATTTGTTGCATTTCACACTGTAGTACACACTCATGCGTCTTTTTTTTACTGGGCAAAGGTTGCACATGCTTCGTTTTCCTTTTTTAATGACATTTTCTTAAAAAAAATCTTTCTTAAATATATTTTCTCAAAAAAAATTACCTATAATACTATTGATCGCTTCCCAAGCGATCCAACACGCTGTAATTTGGGAATGACAAGAGCTTGCGAGACAAATGACCGCTATCCACCACGTCACGTTGGGCACTGAGTTGAAGTGATCGCTCGAATCGTAACGGTGGCACGATTTGAAATTATAACAAAAAAACTGCTTGAGTGCGGCCTCCCAGGCGATGATTAGTACTCTAGGGTTAATCGTACGAGTTTAACAAGAAGAGATGCTGCATTATTTGTAATGATTTTCACCAATACAACAAGAAAAAATGCATAAAACTTGGACGAAAAAGTACCTACGCTCTTATCAAAATAAGCACATGATTCTACTGTTATAGGATACATATTAAGTGAGCTTCATTGACCCAAGTAAGCTTGTTATTTGAATTCATATAAAAAAGAATAACATAAGAAATGTGATGTGGGAGTGTTTCGTGATTAAAAACTCTGACCATCCTTTGCTTAAATTTCAAATAAAGAACTGTGTTAGATCGCCATTATGAAATTTTCATTTCGATCAAAATAAATGGCGATTCACATGTAAGAGAGACAAAGGCTCTGCTAAATGGGCTAGAACCAAAAGGTACTAAGTGGCGACACTGTTTTCCATTTTGTTCATTGTGTTTAATTCAATTCATCAAGTCAAACTAAAACTAAATTAAGTACATACATCATATTTTATAATGTCATTATTAAGTTCAGCAAGTATTTTAGTTTTATCATTGTGATAGCCGTTTCGGCGTTCAATCAAGTAAAATATATATAGATATGCATAATTTTTTTTTACACTTTGGTTTCCTTTCAAATCTACAAGGAATGCATTTCTACTATGTCTTTTCAGTTCGGTTACGTTCAGCATTAAAGCGCGCGGTTTCCCGACCCCTGTAAGCCGAGCGTAAATATTGTATGAAATACAGTATGTTCAAACATTCGTTTAATCTATCGAGTAAATAAAAAACATCAATAAAAACTGTTTGCTTATGATTAAAAATATTCGTATCTTATTGACACAGTATTGTAAAATTAAAGAGTTCGGCCTTGGATTCTTTAGGTGTGTATGGATAGGTGATAAAATAACGAGCACAGTACAACAGAAAAAGATTTATTAAATAATATTTAATGATATTTTTCTCTATCTATTTGAATTTCTCTTTATTTTTCTCTATCATTTTCATGAATGAATTAATGAAAATCTTGGAATTGGAAATTAGCCCACTTCCCAACATCGATTGAGCTGAAACTCGGCAGATAGACTTGTTATCGATGACAATGCATCCTATCAACTTACTCTTGTGTACAAGCGCATACACATGCGTTACTCTGAAAGTGAATTAAATAATGGCGCAACTAAATCGTGCCGTGCGATAGGACCTTGGTGGAAAGTCGAAACTGTTCCACTGTATAACAAAAATTGATGCATTATAGAATACTTACTTTATTTTTACGTATTTGTAAAAAGCATTTTTTTGTGGATCTCCATATTTTACAATAAAACATATAAATTTGTTACAGACCACTTTCTTATCTATTTCATTTTATTCACACTCTACCGAAACCGGCAGAGTGGTAGAGGGTAACCGAAACGGGTAGAGTGTAGTGTAAATAAAATAAAATTAAAGTGGTTTATACCAAATTTACATGTTTTTATTATATTTACGGGTTGTTTTTTTTTTAATATGAAAGAAGTTATATTTTCGGGGCAAGTGAAATTAATGCTGCCCATTTAGAGAATATCTCAAGGCTGTGGAAAGTGGGGAACGAAAGGAAAGAAGAGGGGAATTCATATTTATCTCGTCCGTAAATTTAATTCAAATGAATTAAAGAACCATAAATTATTCTTATTTAAATACCAGTCAAATAAAAAAAATGCATTTGTTGGTGAAATATATAAGGTGAATACATGTAAGATAAAGGTAAATGATAAATGGGATCCTTCGTTTGAAGTAAAATGCCGCATTGAGCAAGCTCGTGCAACCTTTATCCGCATTAAAAAGATGTTCTGTAGTCATGAAATCAACCTTGGAATGATGAATGCGAATGGTCAGATGCTACGTGTTTTCGATATTATTTTTTAGAATGGAAGCATGGACGCTTACTGAAGAACAAATTAGGCGACTTGGGGCATTCGAGATGTGGATCTACAGAAGAATACTTAAAATAAGCTGGATGGACAGGGTTACGAATGAAAATATTATGGTTAGGGATGAATAAAGAAAAAGAAGTTATAGAAAAATCCGACAACTTCAATATCTTGAACAGGTGATGAGACATCCAGAGAAGTACGAGATCTTGCATCTCATTATGCAGAGAAAGATTGCCGGAAGACGGGGCCCTGGAAGTAGGAGAACCTCAAGGCTGAAAAACCTGAGACAGTAGTTTGGCCAGTCTAGTGTAGAGCTATTCCGAGCTGCAGTAAACGAAGTCCGCATAGCCAACATGATAGCCAACGTCCGTTGAACGGACAGGGCACAAGAAAAAGATGAGAAGAATATGTAACGTGGCGTTAAAGTCCTCACTCGCTTTCATAAGGCAGCAACGTTGTTTTTAAATAAATATTTATTTTTACACAATTATTGTGCTATCTTGAGAATCCATGGTTCGTTAGCGTGTATTCTCTCTCTTATCGAGCCTTGGCCTCCTGCAACCTTCGCCACCAACGCCTCTTATCCCCAGCGGCTGACTTCCAGTTCGTTAACATGTATTCAGCTTCTGTTTTCTTCTCAAATGTCAAATTCGTTATGACTTTCCACGCGACGCCAGAACATATTCCGATGGGATGGGGAGTTTGTAAAATCTGTAATTTATAGCGATTAAATTATATGTAATTATACAAAGGTATATTAGGGTATGTACTTTTTAGTGGAACTTTTTAAAATTTCAACGGGACTCCCTCTTATTATGTTCTAATACACGAGAAAAATAAAGGGTGTTAAGACTGTTTATGAGAAAGAACACTGAAATTTTCAAGCCAACCCACCCAAAGATTTTTTTTTTCAAAGTATTTTTAATTCTTTGAGGGTTGTGGGTTATTATTGACACAGTTTTTTTTTTAAAATTACAACAAAAATATTGACACGGTTTCCTGCAACTTGGTTTTTAATTCGATATTTTAATTGAAAGCGCTTTATTAAATCACACATCGTGCATTTGAATGTGTGCAGTAAAGACACGTTATCTATGTTTTTTTTATTACTCATAGTGCACATAAATATATATTTCTACGTATATTATCAATTCTTTACGGTACCCGTGTGATTAATATAGCATGAGTTGGTATGGCTCGTGACACGAAGCTACATTATAACCACCTTGCCTTTTCAAGACGGTGAACCCCACAATGACAAAACATCAGTCCAGTAACACGCACCAGGTGAAAATGTCGAATTATTAATATGCGTCAACTTCTGCGTACATGTATTAAGTATAATGCCTTTGGCGATTGAGTGGGTGGAGGCTTAATCATTTTTATGCTAGCGGTGCTTTTATGGTAGATCGATCCATAAATTCCATGCATGAAAAAATATTAATTGAGTTTTAGAACGAAATTTGAATGCGAACACTTCGTAAAAAGAGCGGTCAAACAGTTATTCAATGAAATGGCTGCTCATAAATGGTGTTAACCTTTTTCTCATCGTTAGACTGTATTGTTTTACATAGGTATGTAATCCATAAATATTTTCCACTGGCATTGAAATTCAATACGATATTGTAATTTAAATAGCTTACATAATATAATATTCACCGATCGCGATGGTTAGATTGATTATTCCATTGATATTGAAACGTAATTATATAATCAGTACTGTGATGCGATTGAATTACAATGATATTTTTTTCAGATAATAATATATATATATATAATATCTAGTAATGGCAGCAGGCAGTGGCGGTTCTTCACAGGGGGACAATAGGGACAGTCCCCACCAGTTAAACTCGAAACCTACTGAAGGAAATAACAGTCGATGCTTTGTCTTCACCAAAATGAATGAATTCTTGAAACATAAAAGTAATTAACATTTGCAGAAACAAAGGAAAAAAAAATTCCGGATGATTTTTTTTTTTTTATATCATGTATATTATCGAGGCTTCTGACTCACACAATGTTGTCATTTTTGCCTCATCTATTTTTAAATTATAATATTATCATTATAATCTCTAATGATCTTTAAAAGGTACTTAGAGTCCTTTTATATTCATTTCATATAAAAAACTCACTTTCAAATATTTTCCAGTTTACATGATCTAATAAATTTCATTATTCTCGATATGGCATGAAACTCAGTTGAGGCTTTTAAATTCTGAACTTCCGATGACTTCGAGGTCATTAGTATTGTAGCTCTCTGTCGTTCATATTTAATGTACTTCGATAATGTGTGCTCGACATCTTCAATTTGTTCACATATCGAGCACATTGGAGAATCGAAGAGGCCTATCAAACACAATATTCTTCCCATTAGTGCATGTCCGGATCTTAACTAAAAATGATTCTCATTTCCGATCTTTTCAGATTAACCTCAGTGAACCATGGTCTTTTAAACGGTTCGTTTTGGAGCTTTCTGTACCATATTCCTTTATTGGGAGACAACATTTCAAAATGATTATTCCACATATTATTACAAATGGAATCCGGATGATTTTAAAAGACCCGACGCGCGTACAGCGAACAATGTACGGCGCAAGAGAACATCTATCCTCGTCTATTTCTCAGTGCGCAGAATCTAATGCGCACTTAGGGGACGATCCGAGCTATCCCCATGGATTCCTTGCGTTTATTCGCGATCGTATGCATCTGCGCATGCGCACTCGTATGTGAATTCAAATACCATGGGGACAATCCTTTGAATCCCCTATGAACCATTTGTTTGCGGAGTTACGGGCGGGAATCGCGCGCGTTCAAATTAAGTTCGATATTTATCTTGCAAAATAAAGCTTTATTTTCATTGTACTATTTTGCAAATTGGTATGTATACATACCTATATATAAATAGACATTTTGTATTATTTTGTATTTGGATATCCGATTAGCAAGATTAGACAATAATTTTTTTTTTTGAGAAATTTTATATTATTCCGTAATCTCATATAGTACTATATACGGTACAGTACGTAAAAATGTTGATCCCCACCACCAAAGAAGTGCTCGAGCCGCCATTGGCAGCAGGCATAACAGATTTGCAGGCAAAAGAAGTCAATTATGTAAGGATAAATAATGACAGAAATACTTATTTGATTTAATTGGGTGTTAGAACAGCTGGAATATTTTGTGCAAATATTATTCACATTTAACCCATTCAAACCTGAATAAAAAAAACAACGAAATTTAAAAAAAAAAAAAAGTGCGTTCGGCAGGGGTGAAAAGATAGAGATATCATTAAATCCAGTAGGTAAGTATCTACATTGAATAAATCTACTCAATTTCTGCTTTGATTCCAGATAAGCCCCTCTTTTAAAGAAAGACAAATATTCCCGGGTTACGAATAACCCGACAATATTTGAAAATCTTCAACTACCATTTTTGTAAGCGAAAAATGTTGCTTGTGTCATGAGGCCTTAGTTAGTCGACGAAATGAACTCACGATGCCTTGGTGGCCTATTTTGGTTTCGGTTACCTCCTTAGTGTACTTTTATGTTTAAGGCGCCGCGCGCCGTATCCCCGCTCAAAAAGAAGAAGATGGAGAGATATGTAATTACGAAAGTTGTGGAGAGTGCGCTAATATTTAAAACGATAAAATTGAAGCGAAAATTGTGAAAATATTTAATAAAACTCGCCTCGTTTAAAATAGAGCAAAAATCTCTTGGGGGCTGTCTAAAACAGTATTTAAAGAAACACTGTGAACTTTTTCTTTCACATAACTGGTAAAATAATTGAAACAGATGTGAAAATAATAATTATCGGAGCATACTTTGCGATTTTTTTCTATCAAAGGAATGTCATATAATTTGCTTTTCGGCGTGGGGAATGTATAGATATTGTCTTTAAAAAAATAAAATATATTTTAAGAGCTTAAAACTTCAAATATTTAAGGGAGATATGTAAGAAATCGGTAGAAATTCGGGTGGTGGCGGCTTAATGTGCACTCCGAATTTTTCTTATTTGTAAGTGTAAACTGCCTTCTGTTCTAATATTTTAGTTTTAATGATTCTTGTTTAATTGTCCTGTGCCAAAACGGCACTGTTGTTCAGATACGTTTTAAGATTTTCACGACCAAAAGTATTTTCGTTATTTGTTTTTGGTGTGTTTTGCCGTGTTGCGCTACCTCCTTCTTTAGCCAACGTTTCGGAGAGCGTTGCAGTGTCCATCATACATCTACCCGATCTGCCCTGATGATGGACACTGCAACGCTGTCCGAAACGTTGGCTGAAGAAAGAGGTAGCGCAACACGGCATAACACAAATAATGAAAAGCACTGTTTTTGTTAATTTTGTTCTCTTGGCATTGCCTTGTATATTCTGTAAAAATTGGTTTCATATTATTTGATAAATTTTAATAAGGACTCGTGAGGAACACTATAGAACTATTTTTAAGCTTATTATAGTTAAGCGCACTTGAAGTAAAATAACACAAAACTGCGCCAAAATAAACACTACGTTATTATTTTTATTGGTGGGACCCAGCCACAATGCCAACTAAACCACTGTCCAGTTAAAGTCATTCCTAGAATTTTACTTATCTAATTTCCGACACTAATGTCCTCGTGAAACGTCACTGAGAAATATCATTTTGTCTTGCTTACGCTACTTATTATTTTCAGCTAAAAAGGCACCATACGTCTATACACACTAAAGCAAAAAAAAAACAGTTTCACTGGATTTTGAAGTAAGTGCCTTCTGAGAAAAAATATATCCTTGAAGACTGAAAACCTAGCACCAAAAACACGGTCTTAGACGCATCTGCAATGAGTGCTTAAGGATTTAACTACAAATTTAAAAAAAGGAATTTATATTAGGCAAACACAACTAAATTCAGTAAAGAGCTTACTTTGGATATAAGGGGTTCAAATAAAGCTATGTCAATAAATAAAATAAGTGCAGATGATATCAGAATTTTGTCAGCAAACATGCGAATGTTTGAAGAAAAAATTATCACCTCGCTTAACACCAACTCGTAAAATGGCACAACCTTTACAAAATATAAAATAAAAAAAACACTTGGTAGGTGCATTACCAAGAAACCGATTAGAAGTGTGTTATGGGCGTGTTCGTGTATTTTTCCCTCACTTCTGATGAAATTGATCAAAAAATTTCAAGTTTCAATATTCTTTGTTGAGCAGTTAAACAATTTCATTGCCTCAACAGTTTTCTTGTATGCATCCATAGCATAGATCACACTTCTAGGGATTCGCTTTTTTACCTACCTACAGGCCACACTGATGAACCTAGTAGTCATGTGGTGAACAATTAATATAGTGGTTTTACATTGACGTTGATTGATATGGCCTTCGCAATAAAAACTACATTAAAAGTGTCCATAAAATTTGATATTTTTAGATATGTGTGTATGGAGTTTGTTTGGTTACAAGCTAAACAATATGAAATAAAACAATTTCAAACAAAGAGAAACATTTTATTACTTTTAACGTAACTTTACAGTTACGTGCAGTGGCGGTTCGTGGTCTTTTTAACAGGGGGTTCAGAAATCCAAGAGAAGATATATCTAATCAAAATTTACGTTTAGAGGAATTAATTTGTTTAATGTTTTTTACAGCAATGCACGTTGCTATTTATTATTGTTTTTATAACAAGAATAATTACGTGGAATATATAAGTGGACGCGGACGCCTTTTATTTTTAATTTCCAACCTTTTTCATTTATATTATTAGCATTATTTTTTATGTACACAACACTGAATTCAGCGATTTTTTAAAAAAACATGACAATATTAGCGTCAACCTATAAACGCAACCGTTTTCAATTTGATATCCAAAACAATACTGAAGTGAGTTCAACAATAAATTACATAACTAGCGACTTGACAATGCGACGTTTGCCGAAAATAATATAAAAAGGGGAATATAAACGCTAAAATATTTTGATTCTCACGCCTTCAAAATTTAAAATTGAGCATCTTTTTTGCACCAGGCAAGTACGCGCCAAAGTGGTTTTGAATGAAGAATGAAAAAAAGTTAAATCATAAAAAGGTTAAAAATAGTCTTAGCCATAAGGGGGTATCTTTTAAAATTGTTTCTCATATTACTTCATAGTTACTTAAGTCGTAAAAAAACGTTTTTTTAGTAGTTTACGCTTATATTTTTTGTTTCGTAAACAATAATTTTTTTGTAATTCCAATCCATACAAAAGGTAGTAAAAGGTTCAATTTATCCGTAGCATATTTTTTGATGTTCATAATGTAAACCAATTCGTAGTAAAGATTAATCTAAATAAGATTTCGAGTACAGCTTCACCGGTGCAAAGGCCATTCTGTGACGAACTCGATCGGTACAACTCGTGAAAGATCGGAGATCACGTGGTACTCGTGATCGACGCACCGAGCGCGCTTGAATTTGGTAACGAAATGCATAGTTTCGTTCAAATCACCGTCAGAGGGATCTGTATGGGCCAGGATATTTTTCTATACAGAATTTTGCGCGGAACACATCTCGCACAAAATTTTTATTTTTTTATTTTAGTTTATTTAGGAAACAGACAGTTACGCATATTTTAATAAGAAAGTAACATATTACATGGTTGCATTAACCAGCGAAGTTTCAGCTAAAATTTATAATATATATAAAAACCAAAGATATTCAAATACAGAACAGATATGCTATGGTGTCCGCGCAACTGTCGCCGGACTACGCGCTAATTAGCGTAGTTTTCATACAAAAAGAATTTGTTCATTTCGTTGATTTTTTGAAAATGTGCATTAATATTGGTTAACAATATATATTGAATAAGGAAAGAATTCGTTCATTTAGTTTAACGTTCGTTTGGTTTATTCGTTAATTATTTGTTCTATAAGTTTATTTTTTAATTGGTAAACAATATCGGCGACACCCGGAAGCGCAGACCCACATAGTAAAAACAGCAGATAGCATATCTATCTACTTATATTTCAATATCTTTGATAAAAACATAGATTAAAACATTAACGAAAACATAAAGTGGTAGAAAAAAAGAAAAATATATGTATATACAAATCATATAAACACAAATTAAAGCATGTGGGAAACGTAAATCATCCATATTTTAATAATAAAGTAACATATTACATGGTTGCATTAACCAGCGAAGTTTCAGCTAAAATTTATAATATATATAAAAACATAGATTAAAACATTAACGAAAACATAAAGTGGTAGAAAAAAAGAAAAATATATGTATATACAAATCATATAAACACAAATTAAAGCATGTGGGATACGTAAATCATCCAAATATTATTATTATTATAAAAAGAAGGAAAACCAACGTAATGAGCATGAAAGAAAAAATAACATGCAGCAGGGGTGGAGAGTTCGTAATTAACAAATTGCTTTAATTTTTTCTATTATGAATTTAATAAATTGGACTGAGGACAAATGGAAAATATCAGCGTCGTAAACGATATCATTGTATTTTGTGCACGTCCTTCGGAGAAATGAATGTTGTGTGTAATTTGTTTTTGAGTGTGGGATGTGGAATAGTTGATTTAACCTTGTGATTGGAGTGGACATAGGTACCGATTTCGACGCGGTGGCGCGAGTTTTAAATACGGATTTTAAAGGAGCCCTATTTATAGTGTGATTATGAACTTGTTTTATAATGATTACAAACTTGTTTTATAATAATACTATTTGTATATTATTATAAAAGAAGTTTCTTTAATTTTATCATCTTTTTAATGGGGGTTCAGCGCAAAAATGCACTTTAGAGAAAACCGCCACTGGTTACGTACACATGAAAATGTTAAGATTGTTTCAAAGTTTCTTCTAATACGATAAGTACCTACAATAAAGCGGGGATTCTGACTGTCTCAAGCAACTAAAACTCTCTAACAGTGTGTTCTGGTGTTATTTTAAATTTATAGCTTTTCTGTCTGAAATTTGAAGGTCAACGGAAATATTATCAGATTTCCAAGCTGTTGCCATCAAGAGTTGGAAAGTTTTGAAATACCCCAAGGCAAGTCGCCATAATTGTTTCTTTCTTATTAATAATTAATCAATTTTCAATGTTCTCAATTTGGGAGGCGTGTGCGGTTACCGCCATCCCAGGAACCATTTATTGTCACCCCTGCCATATGTCACTCCAAATGATTCACTGCGTTTGGTGACTTAGCATTGGTGCCGTAACGGGTTCGTGGAAACAGTTTTGTCTAGGCCTTAGTGCCGGATGTTTTTGCCCACTCTACTGCGTCTCGAGCCGGATACGCAGAGATTGGTTGAGGGAAGCACATTTTCACATTTCCAGCCAGACTCTCTCCATCTATCGCCTTGCACCGCGGTGGAAGGGGGTGAATTATATTTTCATATATTTTTTAATGTGAATACCCCATAAGAGTCTCAGCTGCTCCCATCTGGAGCTAGTGAGACTATGGCATCCCCAATCGGGTATGTTGTGAGGTTGAAGGTAGTGGGGAGGGGGAGGAGATGGGGAAGATAAAGGTGGGAAAGTACCTGGCTATTCAGATCTGGTCGCCAAACACGGCTAAAGCCATTTTAAGCAATGTTTCAATTTTGAATGGTTGTCTTACACCAGGGCGATACTGACAGTATCTTCCACTCTTGAACGTGCCACAAATATACTGTATATTATTACAAATGAATAAATTGTGAAAAAACATAAATTTATTAATCAAATAAAATTTATTGTCCTTCGGATTGCGAATCAAGAGCCTTTCCTTTCAACCAAGGAGCTCGTCACTCCTGAACACATTGGCTCCAAGATTCCTGCCCACTCCTCACATCGCTTTCCTGCCATTTGACATACGAGACA
This sequence comes from Limnephilus marmoratus, assembly GCA_917880885.1. Lineage (NCBI taxonomy): Eukaryota > Metazoa > Arthropoda > Insecta > Trichoptera > Limnephilidae > Limnephilus > Limnephilus marmoratus. Next base: position 28,080,846 of record OU862921.1, read on the forward strand.
TTTGCCACGTATGCTCCCCTATACAGTAGGCGAAGTGCCGGAGAGCTTAATACCCACTCCGCGGTTAAGATTCTTCTCAGTTTCATGAACAGGGCCTGGGCCCTGCTGGATACACTCTTGACATGCGCCAGGAAAGGTGAAGAGTGATCCAAGATAACGCCTAAGTGTCTTGCATTTTCCACAAATCGGATGTTGGAGTCTCCCATTTTTATAGTAGGATTTCTTTCTCTGTTGAGGAAGCCCTTCATAAGGAGATCCATGGTCTTTTGGGGAGCGAAATTCAGCCTGTTTCTCTTACCCCGCTCAAGGATTACTATCAGAACTTCTTCAGCTTTGCTTTCAACTTCTCTCCTGCTGTTCCCCGAGACCAGTAATAATTTGTCATCAGCGTAGTCGACCGAGATACATCCTTCAGGCAAGGGCAGCCTGGAGGAGACGTCAAAGAGTAGGTATATTCCAAAATTCTGGGCCAAGGACCAAGCCTTGTGGGCAACCCATGTTCACTTCCCCGTTGATGGTGATATCACCATATGTTAAGGAGATACTTCTGTTGTTGAGATAGTCAGAAACTATCTTAAACAACTTACGAGGGCGGTTACGATTTTTTTACTTTTGACAGTGTCATCGGCTACCACGCATGATCGAAGGCACCAGTGATGGCCAAGAAGACTCCAATCACGTACCTCTTTGGACTAGTGTTGAGTACCTCATACAAGAGGCACCTCAAATGTCCCATACAAACACGTAAAATGTCCCCCCACCTCACAATATGTATTTGTACCAACTCTTTTTCTTTGTCCCCCCTTCATATTTGTATTACTACAAATATGAAGGAGGGACAAAATATGAGGTGTGAGGTGGTTTGTTTTGTTGGACTACATTCATGTCATGTACGGGACAAATATGAGGTGAGGTTCGAGGTGGTTGGTGTATTGGACTACATGTCATGTCACGTTGTCACGTATGGGACAAATACGAGGTGAGGTGTGAAGTGGTTGATGTATTAAACTACATGTCATGTCACGCATAGTTTGGGACAAATGTATGAGGTTGTGAGGCGTGAAGTGTTTGTATATTCTATGACATTTTTGTATTAGAACCGTGAGGTGGTGATGGGGTAAGCCAATTCATATATTGTGAATACTGCAGAAGCGTCCCAACTGCTCCGAAATTTTTATTTTTTATTTTTTTATTCTAAATTATTGTTAAGTGAATACCGCACAAGAGTACCAACTGCTCCAAAATTTTTTTTTTTTTTTAAATATTTTTTTATTGTAAATTATTGTTATGTGAATACACATTACAATAATTTATGAGCACAAGAGTCCCAACTGCTCGAATTTATTTTTTTTAAATTTTTTTTTTATTGTAAATTATTGTTATGTGAATACACAAAACAATAATTTATGAGCACAAGAGTCCCAACCGCTCCAAAAAAATTTTTTTTTCGAAATTTTTTTTTATTGTAAATTATTGTTATGTGAATACACAAAACAATAATTTATGAGCACAAGAGTCCCAACTGCTCGAAAAAAAAATTTTTTTGAAATATTTTTTTAATGTAAATTATTGTTATGTGAATACACAAAACAATAATTTATGAGCACAAGAGTCCCAACTGCTCGAAAAATTTTTTTTTTTTAAATATTTTTTTTTGTAAATTATTGTTATGTGAATACACAAAACAATAATTTATGAGCACAACAGTCCCAACTGCTTAAATTTTTTTTTTAATTCTAAATATTTTTTATTGTAAATTTATGTATTGATAAGTGAATACCGCACAACAGTACCAACTGATCCAAAAAAAAAATATTTATTTACTTATTGTTATATGTTATGTAAATACCGCACAAGAGTCCCAACAGCTCCCAAGGGAGGGAGGATGAGGCAGTGTTGAGATGAGGTGGAGGGGGTTGCTGAGGAGGGGGAGGGATAAGAGGGGGGGATCAGAGGGGGGTGCAGGGAGGGGATCAGAGGTGGTGAGGGGGGGAGGGGGTAGGCCTTTTTTATATCCATTTTTCGTATTACAAAAATAACAGACACGGGAGGCGGGTATGGGTACCGCCACCCCGGTATTTATTAGAAAACCAACACCTCTGAACCAAGAAAATCAAGCTGAAGGAAAAAAACCAGCCCCCCCCCCGTAAGCGAAAATATTTTGTAACACCTCACCTCAAATGAGGTGGGACACCTCAACACCTCATTTCAATATTTGAGTACCTCATACAAACTCATCCTGATATCGTGTCCTACCCAACACTACTTTGGACAGACCTTCACCCATTCAAGCGCAAACTTAATGACAAGGAGATACAAGAAGAGACGGGAAGAGACGAGAAGAAATGAGAATAGATAATAAGAGTCGAGAAGATCCCATAAGAAGCAAGTAGAGCCATTTCTTTTATCCTGCACATCCTAAATTCTAATATTTCCTTATTAGGTTGCCATGTACACAGGTCGATTAACCAACCTCCTTTCTCTCGGGGCCCGTGTTCCAAGTCCTAACAAATCAGAGCCCCTTGGTGTACTAGTCTCACCGGGACAGGAGTGCTCCTGGCTGGGGTGGTACAATCGTATCAAATCATATCGTATCGAAGTCTTACGTGTGGAGAAGATGTAAAAAATAATAATATTAAAAAATTCGAAAATAGGGAATTTTTGATAAAAATTCTGTAGAAATTTTTATTGAATCGTGATTAGTTTGTTGGCTTCTCTCATAAATGATTTAGTAACACGCACGTGAAATATTAGCAAGGTGGTTTTGTTTATCACCCACAAAACCCTTGCCGTGGTCTTTTCGGTTAATATTTTGCTATTCATAAATCTTTTTTAATACGCGGTGTCAAGTTAATGAATAATAGTCAGTGCCTAAAATATCTTCACATTTTCGTAATTGTGTCAGATTTAGGGTGTAGGGGGTGGTTGTATAAGTATTACCGCTATTTCAGCAAATCGATATTATATCGTGCTTCACTGTTGAGGTATCATAAATTCCGTCATATTAGGTAAATGTTGTGAAATAGACCACGCTCATTCTAGCGGTAATAAGTCAAATAAGTCAAAAAAGACAACAAAGCTTTTTTGTACACACTTTTGAACACTTTTTTCTCTGGTAATCCACCCAATTTTTTATAACTCAAAGTTTTTCCTGGGTGTTTTCTTCCTCTGAAAGTATTGATAGCAATAAACCTGATTTGGTAAAGCCACAGTCACTTTCGTAGATGTTGTACATATGCGCGGGGATTTATAGACTTCATTTCGTGAATATAGACAAGTTCAAAGCTTTTGAGTACCCACACTGTTGAGCAATGTTCACTTCATCAGTTCTTTGAGGCAATCAAATAGATTACAAATCTCAGTACCCAACCCTGTTCCCAAATGACGTTACGATACATCAATAACGTCATTGTTATTCCTGACTGATGATTTTAAATTTTGTCATTCTACACGGAATGTAAGATAATGGATTAGCCACTTCATTGCCAAAATTTTGCACATCAATAATTAAAAAAAAATAAACAAACCTTCTACGAAACACCAAAAGAAAAACGTTTTTAATATTTAAAAAAATCCGCAAAGCCTGTTTTAGCACGCGGATTGGGACCAGGTCCCGGGTTCGAGTTCTTTCGCGGGTTACGGCTCCAAGGTCCGGCTCCGGTCGAACCCGTACGTCTCGGTCCGAGCCACGAATAGGGAGCAGGTTCCGCGTTCGAGTTCTTTTGCGGGCTCCGGATCCGAGGTCCAGCTCCGGTCGAACCCATGCGTCTCGGTCCGAACCATTCGCGAGTCGGGAGTGGCTCCCGGGACCTGCTCCAAGAACTCGAGTACTTTTAAAAGGAAGCACGTCTCGGAGGCCTCCGGTGAAATGCAGAACTTACCCATGTCTAGTGCCTAATGAAATATAGCGGGAGAAGCGTCATTCTTTTGGTGATTTCACAAAACCATACTTTCTGTTGGTCAAACGATTTAATTTATTAAATTTTAAAGGATGAGAAAGGAAGTACATCGTTAAATTACTTAAAATGTTAATTTTGTCATAAATTTTGGAAAATATACAAAAAATTGAAACATGGTTAAAAAGCACATTTCTTTTTAAAAATACTTTGCATCAATTAGATAACAATGAGAAACAACTATTTAGGTAACCGAAAATAAAAATAAAACATTTTAATAGTTATTTCGTTAAAATCTAAACTGTGTCTCACTTTTCTGTATTATTTTTATATTCATTCCCTAAAAATATTTTTGTTATTTTCTGGTCATATAAAATATACCTGTGAATATTTTAGAACTCCCTGTGTTGCTAGAATGGCGGCGTTTAGCGGAATTGATAGAAATCTTTCATTTCGCGTCTATTTCAGTAACAGCATTGCGTGATCGCACATATTTTCGATTACTTCAGTCCGGTGATAACACATTCCTTCATACGAATAGCCTACGCTCCGCTCTGAAGAAATTCCTTGAAAACATAAGTTTTTCTAGTCCTGTATTATTAGGCCGTGTAATAATGTCAAAACGGTTAGATGTAAAAATAGGTAGTTATATTTTTTTTAAATTTACTTACTGTTTTTGAAAACCAAATTTATATCGCATTCCTGTACACACTTACTTAAATGTTTATGAAAAAGTAATGGTTTATTTACGAGAAATACTTTCATTTCGACGGTCCCGAAGAACAATGTCGGATGCGCGATTTTGTAGTTTTGCAGTAGAGCTTTTTAATGTTTCGTTTCTGCATTTTTACTGTTTTTGAGATCAAGAATTATAGCATATAAGTAGAATACTATATTTCTTTTCATTTCATCCAAAATTCTAAGTGACAGTTACGGTTTATACTGCTCAATGTACTAGCCATAGAGAGAGATCGTACGCACGTCAACGACGATCGTCCTAAAACCCGTTCATAAAAAATTTCCTTCTCACACGTCTTAATGAAAACAAAACAGACAGAAGATACTAGAATGCCGAAGGATTTTAATTATATTCCTATAGACATTTTGCGAATGTTTGTATCTTTTGAATTATAGTATAGTCAGTTATAAAAAGAAAGTATATGCTTTATTTCACAAAACGCATACCATGGTAATAAAATTAGCAGAGGTGAGGAATACATTTAACTCATAACGTTGTACTTATTCGTTAATAGTTTTACCGGAAAAATAAAATAATATTGTCGTTTTTTTTTTTAATTAATAAAATCCTTTATTATTTATTTACAGTTTTTTTAAATTTTTTTACATTAAGTCCCGTTGATTGATATCAGTTTGTCAACGGGTTCTTTTGACATTTACTTTTTTTTAAATTGAGACAGGTACATAAAATATACACATTATTACATTTTATATATACAAAAAAAAAACATATATTTTGGAGAAAAAAAAAGTTAAATAATTTTTATATAAGAAATACAGAACAGAGAAAATGAAAGAAATAAAAAGAAAATAATAATGGAAAATACATTAAACGAAAAGCGGAAAACAGAGATTAGTACAAAAAAGTTCTTTCACTTAATCATTTTTTCAGCTACCATTCCTTCTGAAACTCAATTCACAGCTTTTTATTGGGTTGGGTAACATGTTGAAAATTATTGGAACAAGGTATTCTAGAGTTCTTTGACTGTATTTATTTAGGTATCTGGGAATTATAAGTCCATCGTTTGCAGTATTATGAACATGAAGCACTAGTTTATTATATTCAGATTGAGATGTATGCGGACTCGCAATTTTAAGCCACAATACAGCACGAACAGATAATAAATTTACAGAGTTGTATAGTAACGATTTTGGTATATCATGTCTTTGTTCGTATTCAGTTTTTTTTTAATAATAATTTTACCAAAGAATATTGTATTTTTGTCCCCATGTGTTTATTCCATATCTTATTAGGGATTGTTATAAAGTGTAAAAGTTCTTGTCCGGGCCAACTTATTTTTAGATTTGTAACATCTCGAATTGAAAAGTCGCATGATGCATTATTTACAAAGTCACTCACTTGACACTGGCTTGAACACTCCTTTGGGGTGAAAAGCCATGAAGGGGACGAAATATTAAGGTGACCATCCAAATTTGATCGTCAATCGGAATTTAGAACACGTTAATATTTTTATTTACCTACCTCTTGTTTTATTTTTATGAAAAAGTTATTTTTAACGATTTTTTGGTTCATATTTGTAAAATATAACTAATTAAATGAAGACAATATAAGCGAAACTCAATCAAATACAATTTGCGGTTTTACTCATAAAGTTAAAATACAAATATTAAATTTTATTTCGATTCAATAATGTTTATATTCATAATTACTTCTTCAGACATACATTTTTGACTGAAAAAGGACCTAAATATTACGTTCCTAAAATTAAATAAAATTCTTGTACTAGCTCGTGTTTTTACTTCGATTTCAAAAATTCGTTAATGTGTAGGTACATACAACATTAAAGTTAATTATAATTATACAACATTATAATTAAAAGTATTAAGTATATACCAGAATCATCAATGTCGGTACTTATTGAAACTACGATATTATTATACTCGTAAATAAATCATTATATTTACGAGTATAATAACTCACGGTATATAGAACGCACGGATCAAATGAATATATATTCATGGATGAATTAAGAAGCATTATTTTAACAAACAAAAAATAAACAGAACATAATACTGATTGGCGATTTTAACTTGGATGTTTCTAACGAAAATAATAACAAAATAAAAACTGAATTTATCAATCTTATGACAGAAATGAAATTTAAATTATGTATAAAAAATTATACTAGAGAAATTACGGGTCAACGTCCATCATGTATTGATCACATTTGGTGCAACACTAAAAATACTGACAAATTACTTACGATAATATTAAAAAATAATATTACTGATCATCACACTTGCATCTCTATACAACAACTTAATATTAATAAACACAAAATTTCAGAAAGCAATAATTTTACAAAAAAGTCACTCAACCATAATAAATTAAATACAAAAATAAGTGCGGAAACGTGGAAACCCGTATTAGAGTCTACATGTGCTGAAACATGCGCAAATATTTTAAATAATATTCTTTACAATTATATTACAGCATCGACTGATATTAAAACTATACACATTAAAGCAAAATTCAAAAAAATAAAACCATGGATTTCACATGGCTTAGTCGTGTCTATTAGAAAAAAAGAAGAATTATATCGCCTGATAAAGAAATTTCCCTTAGATAAAAAAATATTTACATTCTACAAAAAATATAGGAACAAATTAACCTCTTTAATAAAAATAACTAAAGAAAACTATTACAAAAATGAAATTGACCTGGCTAAACAAAATGTAAAACACGTTTGGAAAACAATAAATGAAATAAATAGTAGAAAAAACAAAAAACTCTAATTAAAAAAAATTATATTGGAAAACACTCTCTTGACGCCATAAGGCAACCAACAAAATGTGCTAATGCCTTTAATAAATATTTTGCTAACGTCGGACAAAATTTAGCTACACGGATCGATGAAAATTATAAAGTAGATAATTTCGAAAAGGATTGTCTTAAACAAAATAACCTGTCAGCTTTCCAGCCAGTAACAACAAATGACATAAAAAAATATTATTAATGAATTAAAAGGTGGACCTGCACCAGGATTTGATGGAGTTACAGTAGAAATATTGAAAAAATACAACAATTTTTTAAGCATTCCAATTGCACATATTATAAATATTAGTTTAAATAGAGGAATATTTTTCAAAATAGGCAGCCCTGAAGAAATATCAAATTATCGACCCATATCTCTTGTCTCAAACATTGCAAAAATTTTTGAAAAGATCGTAAAAAAGCAACTCATGTACTACATTGATAATAAAAAAATTCTTAGTCCTAGCCAATTTGGATTTAGAGAGAAACTAAGTACTCATGATGCTATTGCTGAACTTACCTCAACTATATACAACGCATTAGATAAAAAAACAAATGCCTTGGCATTTTCATTGATTTACGCAAGGCTTTTGACAGTATCTCCCACACAAAACTAATTAATAAATTAAATGATATCGGTATTATTGGTAAGGTTAGGTATTGGCTGAAAAGTTATCTAACTCAAAGAAATCAAAAAGTAAAATCAAATAACTCACTAAGTGTAGATGAAACTTTAGAATTTGGAATTCCCCAGGGTACTGTTATTGGACCAATTTTATTTATAATATACGTAAACCAAATGTTTAAATTGTCACTTAATGGTAAACTTATATCCTTTGCTGACAACACTGCAATAATTATCGAAAAAAGACGTGGAACGATATTACCAATGCAGCCAATCAAGACACGAAGGTTTTAAAAAATTGGTTCGATAACAATTTACTATCACTCAACACAGAAAAAACTTATTACATTCCATTCTCTCTACAAGAAGATGTGCCAAATAATTTAATCAACATAACAATTCATTCCAAAAATTGTGCAAATGACGGTACATGTAATACGGACTGCGCTAAGCTGAATCATAAATCTAATGTAAAATATCTTGGAATCTTAATAGATAAAAATGTAAAATGGAAAGATCATATCAATCTCACTGTGGAAAGAATAAGAAAACTTATCTATGTTTTCTATAACATACGAAATATTTTAAACAAGAAAACTATCAAAATTGTCTATTATGCATTAATTCAGTCTTTATTACATTGCGGCATTATTGGGTGGGGAGGGGCCTTTAAGGCTTCCTTACAGCCCATAATTATAATTAAAAGAATAATTATAAAAACCATTCTTAGGAAACCATACGACTTCCCTACTATACAGATATTTCGAGAATTTAATGTACCATCTATTATAGAATTGTATAAGAGAAACGCCTTATTCCAAATTTATAAAGAATATTTTATTCAAAAAATTCACCCCTCAGATAGCATAAGCAATAGATTTAAAACTAATGGCTTAATAGCCATCCCTATGCTTAGAACGACTACGGCTCAGCACCACTATTTGTATTTAGGTGTAAGATGGTACAATATGTTATTATCCCATAACAAAATTAATATAACAGATACACTGAATTATGAATTATTCAAAAAACAAATTAAGTCCCTTAAATTGGATAATGACATATTGTACCCTTAACTTAATGTTTACCCTTTATGTAATTAATTTAATTTACCCTTACTTAAAACAGCAATATTTAATATTACAAAAAAAAATTGTATTGATATTGTCCTTATATAACTATTTTTGTCTAAATTGTGTACCTACTTAAGATATGTATTTCATTAGTTTTTTGAAAATTGTTTACAAAATGAACATTATGTATTATAATTTTTTTGCATGTAAAATATTCCTCCCATAAACACGAGCTCCTAGAGCTCAACTTATGGAGTAGTAGAATAAAACATGAATTATTTTGTAATCTTGCATGTATTATCATTGTAATGTATAAAAAAAAATCTTGAAATAAATAAATAAATTAAAAAAAATTAATTAAAAATTATAGTAGAATGGTCATCGTAACCCATCAACAATAAATGAAGCAAATTGGGACTAACGTTCCTTTTGAACGCTCCATGATGACTTGGATACGACCTCTGCCTGGTTTGACTTTATCTTAATTGATGTTGATTGAAGTTTTGTGGGTTTTTATTGTTAAAAAAAAAATTATAATGTCATTTAAGAAAATCGATTAATTATGTATGGGAGGTACCTTAGTGTTGGAAAAAATTAACCGAGTGCTTACTTAAATTAAACACAAATAAAAATAATTGAAAATAGAAACATTAATATTACTTTGACATTTGACGTCAGAAAGACGTTATATGTTTTTAAAATTTAATATTACATAATACAGGTTTTTATATTATGAATGGCGCTAATTGTAAATCGCAAGTCGCACGTCTTTAAAATAATTGGGGTTTTCGAAGACTGTTCAAAATGCAAGAATCCTTCGATGTTTTGCCAATTTTCATGATTGATTTCGTGGCCAGGAGAGAACTGACAAGATTATCCTTTGAAAACAACGAGAAATTGAAAAACGAGTGGGAAAAATACGTAAAATCATATAAATTTGTCCAACACAGTCCAATGATTCTGCCACTGTGCAAGGATCACCATTTCTACATGGCCAACGTTAGGATGAAGCCAGAGAAAAATCTGCAGAATCGCGGAGAGTACCTGAAGAAGTTGGGTTCTGAACCTTTCTGGGACGAGAAGGGGAGAATTCCTCTGGCTAACGAATTCTACATGAAGAAAACAAAGGCGGAGAAGTGTCCCAAGACAAGAAAAGATTATAAAAAGAAGACTTAATAAGAATGCCGCAACCTATTTATTAATTTTTTTTTAAATGTTTCAGAATAAAATACGGTAACGAACTGCGAGTCAAGGTTTTTTTTTTATTTTCGATGGTCGATGGACTATAAAATTTCCTTATAATGATTGAGAAGGGTGCGTGCTTACCAGAAGTTTTTCGTGAGTGTTTTTTCATAAATTTTCGCGAGGTGAAGAATTTCTTAAAATCTTTTCAGAAAATGTAGATCCCGTGCTTTTTCAGTGTCTAAATCCTTTTATTTACTTATAGATACTCGTACATTGTTTTCATTGACGGTTTTAAATAACCAAATAAATAATTAAATTTTAATGATTTCATTTATTGAATAACCTCTCTCTCTCTGGTTTCAATCCTGGGATTGGTTTGCAGCAATTTCATCTATTCGTTTCTTCCACTCTTCTCTGTCTTGTGCGGCTCTTTTGAATTCTGCATATGATGAGCAGCGCACGTCCACCAGCAGGTCCTCCAGGTACTCTCGGCGTGGGCGTCCCCTAGCGTTTGTCCCCTCGGTCATACCCTCCATTATGGCATGCAAGAGGCCTTCTTGTCTTATTGCATGGCCGATCCTTCTTGCGCGCCTTTCGGACAAGGTCCTGAGCAGGTGCCTTCCTCCTTCGATTATTTGGAGAACCTCCTCATTTGTAATGTGGTCTCTCCAGGAAATTCCTAGTAGTCTTCTATAGGACCACATCTCAAAAGCTTCTAGTCTCCGTTTATCTCTTTCTGATAGGCACCATGTTTCGCAGCCGTACATCAAGATACTACATACATAGGTCTTGATGAGGAGTATTCTCAGTTTCAGGTCTATATTATTTGATTCTATTATTTTCGACCTTTTATTGAAAGCAAGCCTAGCCTGGTGTATACGGCTGTCGACCTCGCTCTTAGACCGACCGTCCCATGTTATTTTGCTCCCGAGGTAGACAAACTCCTTGGTGTTCTTTAGTGGAACTCCTGACATCTCTACTCTCATCTGATGTTGCGTTCAGCCTACAGTCAGCAGCTTTGTTTTGTCTCTATTTATTTATCAATTTATCTTCATATTGAATAACCTATTAAGCATAAAATTTATAAAAGCCATAAGTTATATTCAATTTTTTTTCCACATATTAAAAGAAATTAACCTGACCGGTTGAGTTAGTTTCCACGATAATTTTTATTTATTTTTTTTTATTTATTTATTTATTTATCTATAAAAGGTATGTTTACAAAACATTATTCGATGCCTGTCTCGCTAGGGAATACCTGTGTTGAGACAGGCGTATATAGCCAATAGCAGGCGTATATAGACAATTATATAGCCGACCACAAAAAAAATGTCAAAAGTATTTGTATCTACCTTTATTTTGTTTTATAAATGTACGACATCTCTAGACCCTACTATTAAATATTCCTACACATTACCCAACGCATTTCACTTCGCCGAAATGATTTATTTTGTTTAAAATTTTGCGCTCAGTGGACTTGCCTAGGAAATTAAGCCGGTGGGAAAATGATTTGAAATTCGGTCAATTTATTATCCAATATATCGATCGTTGAATGGCGCCACATTATTTATTACACTTTGCTTACGCCCTTTCCTGATAACGTTAATGGTCTGATGAAAATGTTTTATCAACACGTCAAACTCAATATAGGTGGGTCCTACCTACAGAGGCAACTACTTAACCTTTTTCATTCATATCTGTCGTTATTATTAAGGAAGGTCAGCACAACTATGGATTATGTATGTTTTCAAAATAGGTTTGGGTTTTGAACAAGTAAATATGAGTTCATCGGGTAGTTTTGAAGTTGTCGTCTTTTTGAATAGCCCCTTTCAATATTTTCATGATTCCTGAGTATGTACCTTGATTGTTACTGTTACGTTTTGATATTATGTTTAAGTGATACTGTTTTTTTTTTAAATTTGTATGTAAATTTACAGTTAGCTTCAGGCAAAGTACAGGCAAATCATTTTAAGATGAATATATACGTGAAATCCTATTTAGATACTATTTTGATTAATCTTTACGACGAATCGGCTTACAGTATGAACATCAAAAAATATGCTACGGATAAATCAAAGCTTTTACTAGCGTTTCTATGTATTGGAATTACAATAAAATTATTATTTACGTAACAAAAAATATAAGCGTAAACCACCAAAAAAAATGTTTTTTCATGACTTAACTATGAAGTAATACAAGAAACAATTTAAAAAAAATACCCCTTTATGGCTAAGACTATTTTTGAGGTTTTCTATGTTCTAACTTTTTTCGTTCTTATAAAATTATGCACAAAATAAATAAAAACCACTTTTTCGCCCACTAACCTCGTGAAAAAAGACGCCCGATTTTTAAATTTTGCAGGCATGAGATTCAAAATATTTCTAGCGTTTATATTCCTCTTAAGGAGCGCACGATTCAATATATTTGTGCACACCGGTAGTGGTGTAAATTGTTTAGAAACAGTTTTGAACACCCGCCCGCAGTCGCCTCTTACTGCAGTAGTCCTACCACCACCACTAATAACATACCACCACTACGCAAGCAAGAACCTCTTTAAAATTATCTACTACCCTATTCTAATTTTACTTACATACATCCTTAGTTTTTACTTACATAACTTAGTTTTCATTACAATAAAAATAACTTACTTAGGTTCTTAGTGCAGAGGTCCTAGTATTGACATTTGTTTGATAGAAATTTGATAATTTTGTCGAATGCTGTATTTTTTCTGTAGAATTAATTATTAAATTATTTCGTGATGTAAGTATATTCAAAGTTGCTTCCGATTACTGGACTAGCTAAGATAAGCTTAGTTATATTATATATAATTTAAGATTCTCGCAGCCAAAAGTATTGTCCTGGCGACATATTCTCTCAAAAATCATTTATGATAATAATTAGGCTATTTCTGGCTGTTCCACAAAACCAAAATTTTTTAATGCATGTTATTTTCCTGCAAGTATTTCATTCATTGAATTTTCATCATACAATTATTTAACCTTCCAAAGCTATAAATATACTTCGTACTAGAGGTGGGTAAGTTCTGCATTTTTCCGGAAGCCTCCGAGACTTGCTTCCTTTTAAAAGTACACGAGTTCTAGGAGCAGGTCCCGGGTCCGAGTTCTTAGGTGCGGACTGGGCACTGGGTATTGTTGCGGCGCACCGAAACGGGACGCACGGGTTCAAAGAACTCGGAACCAGGACCTACTCGTAGAACCCACACGAGAACTCAGAACCCCGGAGTCGGACAAGACCCGTACGAGAACAAGGACCCGTCACCCGTGCAATGTAGGTACATTCAATGTATCTACACTGCACGGTCTTTTATTGAGAATTTAAATAAGTAAATTAATAAGCTGTAATGCTTTACTATAAACTATTATTTTATAATGCACGTCACCCGTTGATTAACGATACCAGATAAGACGCTCTAATTAAAAACTACTCCGTGCCTAGCCGAAGGGGTCACGCACGTGTGTGTCGATCAACGAACAGCGATCGAATGAACGCCCAGCGCCCAGCTCGTGACGTGACTCAAGGGGAAGTGTCATAGTTGGCCGGCCGCGGGTAGCGGGGAGTGTCGGGAACTCACCGAGACCCGCGACTCATGAGTGGAATGGTGAGTGACGCCGGACCGTGGATCGCGGAGCAAGCCGGCGCGGCGGCCACGGGGTGAGTCAGGAATGTAGTAGTTCGCGGCGTTCGCGCGAGTCCGGGAGTGGGCGAAATGAATGGATTGTGTCGCGATTCACGTAGCTTGGAACAAGGCGCTTGGGTTTAAAGGAACCCGGGACTTGTATTCGAGTGCGGTTTTCGCGCTTCGGCGTTGAGTTGCTCGGACCGCCGGATTACCGCCGGATTTATTTGGATGCGGAGAGTACTGGGACTGGGCCGGGTTCTCTGGGAGTAGTCGATTTGAAAAAGGAGTGGGAGTAGGAACCGCTTCCCGCAAAGGAGCGGATCACATGAGCCCATTCCAGCTGAACTGACACATCGCTACTTCGTACCTGCTACCGTGGCCTAGGCCCATAACAGCTATAAGTTTTGTGTATATTTTCGCATGTTAAAGGGAGTAATTTTAGCAAATTGTTATTCTAACGTGCATATGTATCATAATTTTCTTCATAACCACGCCATGTTGCTATGCAGTACTAGTTTTTACCTGAAAGATAGGCACGGAAGATGGAACGAATGGGGAGGGTCTAATTTCCCTTATCGCGGTTTCCATGTGCAACCCATACAATTTGTTAATTTAATGATGTTATTTTTTAAGTTGTCATAAAATTTACAAGAAAAAGTAACCAGATTAATTACTTACTAGCTGATCTTTACCCGGCCTTGGTCGGGGTTCTGACAGGTTAGGAGTTTCGTTTTTAGGCTGTGAGTTCTGTTAAACTGGGTTTTAATAAAAATAATATTAAAATTTGTCTAGTTTATATAGCGCCGCGGCGCTATATAAACGCGCCGTTTTCAATCAAACTCGACGGTGCTATAAAAATAAAATTGAATTAACTCAGCTGGCTTACAACTAAGATTTATAGTTATAAGTAGTGCCTTGAATCTGAGACTTATAGCTAGTAATACTGGTTATATTGTTATTTTTTGTGTATATACCGCACAATAGTCCCAACTGCTTCCCTCTGGAGCCAGTAAGATTATGGCATCCCCAATTGGGGTATTTTGTGAGGCGTAAGGTAGTGGGGAGGGGAAGGAGATGGGGAAGAGGAAGGTAGAGAAGTACCTGGCTATTCAGATCTAGTCACCAAACACGGCTAAAGCCATTTCAAGCAACGTTTCAATTCTGAATGGTGGTCTTACACTGGGGCGATACTGGGGGGTAACTTCCACTCTGGAACGTGTCGCAAATGTATTACATATTATTTTCAATTAATTCATTGTGAAATAACATAAATTAATAAAATAAAATTTATTTGCGCATGCCGGGATCGATCCGCGACCTTCGGATTCTGAATGGTTAGAAGTAAAGTTTTCAGGCTATAAGTTCTGTTAAACTGGGTTTTAGCCATAGGTTACCTCAAGTAGTCCGCTACGTTTAGTGACTTAGCCGGGGTGCCCGGGTTAATGGGTGCGAGCTGGATCGGGAGAGATTAGTTGAGTGAGACATATCCTAGAACTCTCCAGCCGGACTCTCTTAAAGCTCTGCAACCGGGCCAGAAAAGAAGAAGATGGAGAGATACGAAATTACGAATGTTAGAGGAGAGCGCTAACATTTACTGCGACAAAATCGATGCGAAAATTGGGAAAATGTTTAATAAAACACGACTCGTTTAAAATAGGACAAAAATCTCGCGGGCATTATCTTAAACAGCATTTATAGAAACATTTTTTCATACATATAACTTGTAAAATAACAAACGTCTTAATAATAATTTTTGGAGCATACTTTGCGATTTTTTTCTATCGAGGGAATTTTATGTAATTTGCGTTTCGGCGCGGGCAAAGTCTAAATATTATCTTAAAAAATAACATATTTTTTTAAGAGCTTTAAAATTTACCGTGTTTAAGGGAAATATGTAATAAATCTGTACAAATCCGGGTTGCGGGCCCTTAACCCATCGCCTTGCACCGCAGTGGGAGGGATGGATTCATACGTCCGTCACTCTTAAACATATACACCCCTCAGGTTGGTGCCCACTGCTCATTTTTCCTTCCCAGAAATTCCTGTCCTTACTTTCCCTAAAAAGTACCTCCACAGCATCCCTAAAGATGACGTAGATCGTGAGAGATTTTTTTCCATGCGCGGAGCTACTTTAAAAAAAATAAACGATAAGAAATAATTGTTTTGCTAAGATTCTTTTAGTGGATTATATTTTGTGAAAATCGCTAATCCGTAGTACCAGGGGAAAATTCTGGTAATAAATCATGCCAATATTTGAAAATGTTCAGCGTTGTCGGCCACCAAGCAATATGCTGTTTTATTTTAAGAAACAGCTGTTTAATCTCAGTTACCTCAACAAGCTTTAGTTTCAAAGGCGTAGAAACAATTCGAAGAAATTCAAACAGCGGTGAGGTCTGGATTTAAAAATAATAGTATTTTGTTTTTTCTTTATATATAGGTACCTGAAATATATAAAACTAGCTTTTGCCCCCGGTTTCGCTCGCGTAGTATTAGTGATATTTCCACTCCGCCTCCTATACCTTCCCTATCTCTACTTCACTCCCCCCCCCCCTCCCTGCATGCAAAAGAATTCGATCATATACACATATATAATTTTTTTTTCTAGTTTTTTATAAGTGTGCACATCTTTGATATCCACATACACCAGGCACATGTACATTTAAAACAGTAAATTCCCCTCGATCTGGGTACAAGTTGCAGGCCACATTGATCACATTCACTCATCAAAAGTTCCCCAAATTTATTATTAGAACTTCAAAAATATCGAAACATATATTCAATTAGTACGTTTCTCTAGTGATATAATTAACTTTTTGCTATTGCTACATGCTTTTTGTTAGAATTATATTTTTCATACTCCTTTATATCTTTCTATATGTTTTTTTAATATTATTTAATGTTCTTTTTAATTATTTTGTATTCGTTTGTAATTAATATTTTAATGCTCTGTGTATAAAAGCGACGAAATGATGTAAAATGGGAATAATGTTCTAGAAATTTGAGAAATTTGATTATGGTAATACTAATCTAACTATAAAAGTCATAGAATATATTAAATTTGCACAATTTTCGAAGTAAGAAGTATTTATTAAAAAAAAATTACTTCACTTTCAAATGAAGAAATTTACCTTTAGAATGATAGTAAACTTGAAAAATACGGCTTCTATCAATCAATTAAACAAAAGAAATACGAACGAAAATAAAGAATTTTTATTTTATAAAATAATTTTGGTACCTACTTTACCGCTTTTCTTTTGCTTATCTTATTTGGATTTCTAAATTTGAGTGTTCATTGGACTTGAATAATTTTACTAACTCACTACGTAGGAATACAATTTTATTTCACTTCACGCATGCACACACAACCGAAGTTAGCAAGTTAATTATTAATGAGGAAATATCCTGCAAACATTTCATACTGTATTTATTTAGACGGAAATTAAAATTATTTATTTGTCAAATAGTATTAATAAATCAAATCAGACGGGATTAAAAATCGATTTTGATTTATTGAAAATAATCCTGTCATTATCCATGGTACACATTAAAAAAATAGAAAATTATATGAAGTGAAAAATGATAACACATTTACGATGATGATTACTGTATTTATTTTGAAATTATGATTGAATCTATTTCAATCCAGGGATATTAATAATTTAAAAAGATTTAATTAATAAAATAAACATTGAAGAGTACTTTTAATCATTCCTTTGTGTAAATCGTCTTATGTTTATCTGCTGGGTTTACTCAAATCAGTATAGTGTTAATATCAATCTTACTATAGGATTAACTCTTAACCCACTTTAGTTCCGTTGTAACCTCTCTCTCTTTCTTACTAACGGTGCGCATGGAACAAAAAAGAGGTTACGGTGGAGCTCTCAGCTCAGCAGCAGGAGCTACATGGTGAGTAGGGGTTAGTTTGGGCCGGTCAGGCAATGACGCGGTGTAAACGTGGCTTGTAAGTGGCAGGAATACAAAGTGAGCACCACGGGGCACAATGGGGTGCCAATATAAAGGGGGCACTTCGAACTTCCTTGAAAAACTGCCGCGGCCGCTCGCGATTCCCGGAAGTGCGGTGCATCCAGCGATCGTGTAACTTTTTTAAGGCTTGCTGTAAAAAATATTTAAAAAAGGGAAAACATTGATAAGGCAGCATAATTATTTTTTTTTTAAATGATTAGAATAATTTTTCATTTTATGTTCTGCTAGCTCAGACCCGTGAAAAATTAGGGATGTTATGTTTGTAAATCTAGTTAGCAAATAACACTTTCTTTAAAATGAAAAAATTCAAAGCAATTTCGAAAATGGCAATGAAAATAATTTTCTATTAAAATAATAAATATGTTTTAGATTGGTATAAACTTCTTTATCTGAAATTTTCGCCAAGACACAGATCCAATTTTGAAAATGACACTTAGGTATATTTAAAATATACATAGTTAAAAAAAAACGAATACAGTGAGAAGTCATGTATTGCAAGGTGTTCGGAGGTAAAGTAAACTTACTTCGGGAGGTGATTCTACGAAATGATGACAAAAGTTAAAAAATCTCCAAATTCTGTTGTTTTTTTGAACAAAAAAATTTTTCATGATAGAAGAATAAGAACTCAAAAAGTTATTTTTCCTTAAATGGTGTTTTGCGTTTTTTTACTTTGTAGATACTCTGAGGTAGAATCACTTTCCGAAATTGTGCAATTTACCTCCGGACACTTACCTACATAATACGTATATTTTTATTGACAAGATATGACGTCAATAAAAAAATGACTTGATTCCCATCGAAGCCGGGTAATATAACTGAAACAAGCGGAAACTCGAAATATATACCTGCGAATGTATTATACTATTAAATATATAATAGGTAGGTACACCATTTATAGCTAGTGATGGTTAATGTTTTTAGCAATTTAACCGTTTTCAATTTGTTTACGGAACGCAGGGGAAAGGATACGTACTATGGAGGAAAGAACGGAGCGGAGGTAGTCAATGACTAGTGACTAGGAAATGTTCGTATGACTACTAGTCATACGAACATTTCCTACGAAACTATTGTCGATAACTACGAGGACGGTGACGAAGCCTGTGGTGCAGGGAGGTAATTTCAAATTGACACGCCCAAATTAGCAATAGATGGTTCTAATTAAAATATAAAAAAAATATTAAGACTTGGAATAAAACTAGTTGTGAAGTGTAACAAAGGAAATAAACAAATATCTTATTTATATAATAATATTTTGCAAGCCAGGCGAGGTACACTATATAACAAGTGATTTGATGTTTATTTAAACAAAAATTCTTTAATGTGAAAAGTAATGCCATCCCTAGTTTTTAACTTTCTTCCTGGATGGTTTTAATAAAATTTCACACTGCGTTTCATCGTTTAAAGTTTCAAAGGTAACAAACTCAATTAATAGTTTATAAACGAACAATCTTCTCATGCCAACCGGTGAAATCATACTGGTTTTGTAAACCATGCCCAATTGTGCCCAGTTGTTTGATTTATTTTGCCCAGTTGCCCTAGTGCCATCTCCTCTTCGTCCTCTCCTCCATGGTACACACAGCTTGACAAAAAATGAAAAATTTGCAGTAGTTTTTATTAATATTTTAATAAAACAATCCTAGAATGCAAAAGCAAACCGCCAAAAGCAAAATTTACATGTCACAGGCAAAACCAATAAATACCTACTGTCGATCTTTATCATTCTGCTATAAAGAACATTTAAAAAATACCTATTTACAATTTCGGGAAAATGTTAAACAAAATTTTGTCAGCTGCGCTGTGTAGGTGATTCTTTTTCTACCCTTAAGGACGAACCACGAATTATTGTCTAAGAATATTTAAGAAAAATCTTATTATTTTGAGCGGCTAATTCTAACTTTGAAGAAAGATTGAAGTTTTCCGATCCATCATTTTTTTAAATGACCGAAACCGTTGAAATTCTTTACCCAAACTTTTTGATGTGTTGTTTAGCCAAGTGGAAGTTACCAAAAGGCTCGCGGACCACACAAAATGGGCTCACGGACCGCGGGTTACTTATCGCTGATTTACAGAGTGATACATACTCCATGTATCGCTCTTGTGAAAGATCACCATTCAGGTTTGATGCGTTGGTTGACGTGGCTTTAGCCGTATTTGGTACCAGACCTCTCCACCTTTCACTTCTCATTTCTTTTCCCTTCTCACTTCCTTCAGTCTCATAACATACCCCAATGGGTACAATCACTTTTTTTTTGTTTTTACCAAAAATCAAAGAAAACAATTTCAAACTGAAATGTAAAAAAAAAATTCACGTTAGGAAAAGTCCTTCAACAACGTTTTGAATATTCACATTTCAAATAAGGGCTAGAACGCCTTCTTCGCGCGGTTTTGTCTGGTGACGTCAGTGGGCACTTCTTGACAGCTGACATTTGTCGTAATCCAGTAATCAGTCTTCAGTTGATCATTTGATTTTCGAAGAAAATGTCCGTAAATATTGTTTATTTGTCCGTAAATACTGTTTATTGTACCAAAGTGTAGAAATACAACAACTTCAACACCAAACAAACTATTTATAAATGTCTCAAATGATGTTATTATGTGTAAAAAGCGGTGTCATGCCATGAAAAGGTGCATTAAAAAACTGCCATCATAATCGCGTTGAATTTTGGCAAATTACCAGATTGTCCTCTTGGAAAACCACTGTCTGTCATGATAATTTGTGTTTACAATATATGTTTTATACGCATCATAAACGAATGGGTTTATGATGCGTAACTAAACGATTATGACTATCAAACTTATTCAAGCCAGCAACTGGAACATAAACAACTTCACGTGGGACTCGGTGGGTGCGTTGTGACGTCACAGTGTACCCAGTCAATCATGACTCGTTTTTGGTATTTGAATTTTCATACAACTTTAAAAATTAATTAATTAATTTAATAATTTTTTGGAGGGATTTAAAGTACGATGTTCTTTATTTAATTTTTTACATATATTAAATGCATTCAAAACACTATATTTCATTTACTGCATATACCCTATCGGTGGTGCCATAGTCACGTAAAAAAAATGTAAAAAATCAATAAAATATCAAATATAATTAGCTCTTGACACCAACTTCAATTTACCAACATTATATTTAAATGGGTGTATACTTTCATGAATCCTCACTTTTGACGTTCATTGTTACCTCCGGATCATTTATCAGGTGTGAGTACCATCATTAGCCCTTGGATAATGCGTGAAGAGATGATGGGACGATTGGGAGCCGGAGCGGGAACGGGTACAGAATGTCTGGTCACCGCAGTTCCGGGAACTGGTGACCGGGGCCATACTTGTATTGTATTATTACATCGCCGTTGTAGCATTTAGGCAAGAGTAAACGTTAACAGCCTTACTAAAAACGTCGTGAAAATTTTATTCAATTAATAAAGACCGTAGATTTGAAAACATCACTAATTAAAAAAATTACCAATGTTGTTAATTGCAAGATATACACATAGCTTATACAGCCAAAGGGAGTTGTTAATGAGTAGTGTATACTTATTTTATTAAAAACTAGCAGACCCGACCACACGTTGCAGTGGCTAACGAAACACAACGCCATTACCCAATCTTTATAAAATACACACCTAGATATTACCTTAAAAAATAACATATATTTTTTTTAAGAGCTTAAAAACTTCAAATGTTTAAGGGAGATATGTAAGAAATCGGTAGAAATTCGGGTAGCGGCGGCTTAATGTTGATTGCTCGTGGTCGGCGCGCAAACTCAATATTCACACTGGCGCATGCGCGAACACTCTGTGTTGCTAGTTTGAAAAATATATTGCATATATTTTTTTTATTAGTAACGGAGGGAATTTTTTATTGCGCGGTCGTTGTACAATGTGTAACTAAAATACCGTTTAACTGTTGTGAAGTGATTTTTTTCTTTTGAAATAGGAAACTCACCCTTTTCCAGTACCTAAGGCTATTAGATTATAGTAACGAATTTTAGCACAGATACCACATACATCTATGCAGTCGCAAGTGCAGTTTTTTTTTGTCTAAATCCACGGATTTGGAAAACACATCCTTCTTTCGTTAGTGCCTCTTCTGGGAGCCTACAGAGATACGTATGCATAGTTATCAACATACATAATGAATATAAAAAAAGCAATACAATAACACCCCCCCATACACACAAGCCTTGCTTAATTATGGGGGTACATCAAATATTCTACTATGTAATTAATTACTGTATAAAAATTATTTGTAATTTATGTACCTTCTATTACTAATAAAAAAAAATAAAAATAAAAAAAAATAAAAATAAAAAAAACATATATTGTATTAACGTATGCATAGTAATCAACATAAATACACTGTATTACCATAATGCCTTAGCTTACTAATGTTTGAAAAATTCACATAACATCAAGATCAACCCGACAAACCATTATTTTCATTTGCTCGCGTGCAGTTCTAACCCTCGAATAAAAGACCCAAATCCCCTTATATTACTTGCGCAGTATCACACAATATCGACATTCTTAACAATAACCTTCTGAAATATCGAACTTAAGTAATGTGAACGATCACAAATTAATGTTTGACTGTAGAATATATCGAGAGAATCCTCATCCTTATGCTATATTCCTCACCCATTCTCGTTCTTATTAGTATTGGGAAAAAAAATCAACTCTAACCAACAATAGCGTATATTTATATTATAAATGCTACTTGTTTCTTACAAGAAGTAAATTTGAAGGAAGTTGGAGAGAGAAAGAAGTAGGTCAAAATAAAGATAAATGTTGTTCGTCACCAAAAATAGTTAACATAAACCTTTATAACATGTAACATTTCTTTTCAGAATTATCATCTCTCACTGGGGATATGCTGAAAGTGTGTTGCCCTCTGGAAATCTGGAAATAAAAGAGAGAAATGAAAAGATTTATAAAAAAATAATATTTGTTCATATGAAGCGGATACTTTGTGATGTGACATTATTAATTTAAAATAAAACAATAACTTTGTAAACACCACTTTTATTTTTATACTTTATGCCGACCGGGTTTCGCTACAACCGTAGCTTCATCAGGGCAGTATAATTCTCTGAGAATTATACTGCCCTGATGAAGCTACGGTTGTAGCGAAACCCGGTCGGCATAAAGTATAAAAATAAAAGTGGTGTTTACAAAGTTATTGTTTTATTTTAAATTAAAAAAATAATAGTTAGGAAAAACCTAACTAGGTGAATCTGATCACTAAACGGTTCTCTGCATATAAAATATGGATTATAAATTATAATATTCTTTCTCTCAGCAAGGTAATTGGTAGGTAGGCACTGAGAATCTTTTTAAAATACTGTGTTTTCCCAAGTGTTTAAAATTTTAATGCAGTGCAAAAAAATAACGTTCAAGTTATTACACATGAATATATGAAGACTTCGAAATCATTGCGGGAATATTAAAAAGTAAATTTATATTCTTCTTAGCAATACATACTGTCTTTAAAGCACCAGTATTTGCAAAGGTTTTACCTATCTACGATAATTGCACCGTTGCCCTATAACGGTGCATCCAAAAATATTCTTGTTTTGAGTAAGACGGAAAAACAAAACTAGTCATGTTTCATAAAATTTTATATGTAAAATATTATAATAAAAATTTTTCAAGCCCACCAGGGCTTTTATATGATTTTTAAGACATTTATTTATTTATTTATAAACAAAAACCAAAAGACAAAAACCAACAGTACATTAGTTACAGTGGTGAAAACAATTTACATTTATTAAGTATGAATATTTCATGGTGGGTACCTACCTATGATGTATTTCTTTGTAGTGTCTTATTTATCCTACTAATAATAATATATATACTCTTTCACACAAAAACTGTGTGAAAGAGTAACAAACATACATCCATACAAACTTTCCCCTTTATAATAATAATTATAATAATAATAATATAATAATAAAATATAAAATAAATAATAAATATAAATTTTAAAATGCAATCTATCTGCTAAAAATTTAGTAAAAGCAATAAATACTTGGGCAATACCTCTACTAACGTACTCATTTGGCATAATTAAATGGTCCAATACAGATTTAGATAGTTTAGAACGATTAATTAGAACTACGTTAACAAAATTTAATTGCCATCATCCAAATTCAGCTATAGAACGAATTAATTTACCTAGAAATTTAGGAGGTAGAGGTGTAGTCAAAATAACATCTTTGAAACACAATCAGGTAGAAATGCTTAGAAATTTTTTCCATAGGAAAGCTAATAGCTCAGAAATGCACAAAATAATTTGCAAGGCAGATAGAAATATTACACCTTTAAATTTATATGACGAGAATGCCAACATTCTTATAAATACTAACC
Organism: Limnephilus marmoratus; assembly: GCA_917880885.1. Lineage (NCBI taxonomy): Eukaryota > Metazoa > Arthropoda > Insecta > Trichoptera > Limnephilidae > Limnephilus > Limnephilus marmoratus. The sequence goes on from OU862921.1 coordinate 28,105,137, forward strand.
AGGAATTATTAGATTCCTGGTCAAATAAAATTATTCACGCAAAACACTTCAATTATCTCAACCAAACGTATGTTGACAAACTTTCGTCAAACAAATGGTTGAGTATTGGAGAGTTGAGCGCAGAAATAGAAGGATTTATGCTTGCCATTCAAGATAGAGTCATTAATACTAAAAATTATAGAAAGCATATAATCAAAGATATAAATCAAATTGATGATTTATGTAGAAAATGTTTGGCTTTTCCCGAAACTATAGAACATATTATATCGGGATGTTCTATATTAGCGCCTTCCGAGTATACATTTAGGCACAATCAGGTTTTAAAAATAATTCACCAAAGTTTGGTAATTAAACATAACTTGATTGATTGCCGTAATGTAGTACCATATTATGAATATGAACCAAATTCATTTATAGAAAATGAATTTTATAAAATATATTATGATAAAACTATACTAACAGACAGAACAATTAGTCATAATAGACCTGATATAGTTTTACATGACAAAATTAAAAAAATAACTTATATCATTGATGTAGCTATTCCAAATTCCTGTAATATTCAAAAAACTGTTTCTGAAAAAATTAGAAAATACACAGATTTAGGAAATGAGATTAAAAGAATTTGGCATTCTCGGACTATAAAAATATTACCATTTGTTATTTCGGCCACTGGCATAATACCTAGGAATCTGATTCAAAATTTAAGCATATTAGATTTGTTAAAGAATTTGTATATAAAAATGCAAAAAGCAGTAATTTTAAATACATGTAGGATTACAAAAGATTTTTTAAATATTTATATTGAGGGATCAGTAGGATTTATAGGTTCAATTAGAAATGCCACAGAGCCGAACCCTCTGATATGAAAATATCTGGAGTCGGTGAATTATATTCCCATTTGGTCTCTAGTGGGTTGACATGTTGTTCTTGTATTGTTTTGTATTTATAATACTTATATAGTGCAATTGCATAACGTGGATTCACTAGATGATCATTTGGGGAAGTGTATGAAAGGGTTTAGTTTTTCCTTCTTTTTTTTTTTTTTTTTTTTTTTTTTTTTTTTTTTGGGGGGGAAAATTTAACCCGGACATTTAAATCTGGTGCGTAAAATTGGATAATTTGTATAGCGCCGTTTTTGTGAAAAATCACCTCAAGGGCAATTATATAATAATATTATAAAGGGGAAAGTTTGTATGGATGTATGTTTGTTACCCTTTCACACAAAAACTACTGAATGGATTTAAAAAATTCTTTCACTACTAGAAAGCTACATTATTTGCGAGATCTATAGGCTATATATATTAGTAAGCTCTGGCGTTATGAATAATCTCTGGCGTTATGAAATTATTTATCATACGTTTTCTGTCGGTAACAAAATCGATTTATTGCAAACGTCAGAAAAAAACAAACCAATTGTCACCTTGGAAACGATGTTTTTTTTTTTTTAATTTGGCAATTCACCCGAAAAAGAGTGCTTTGCTGGCGTCGTACTTAATAACTATCTCTGAAAATGAATCGCCAAAATGCATGTATGCGCATAAACCCGAACAACTGCACCAAATTGGACAATTCTTTTTTTTGTTGTTCGTTATTTTGTATAAAACTACCGTTGAGTTCTGGCATTATGAAATTTGTATAAAAAATTATAATAGGTTGCACGTGAGCAGTTTGAAAACTGAATGTATCGGGAATGAATGTGTGGAATGCGAGAGGTGAGAGGAGGGAGTGGGGAAGGGGCTAGGGGAGGGAGAGGGGGGAGGGGGGAGGGAAGGAAGGGGAAAGGGGAAGGATGGAGGAGAGTGTGGGGAAGAGTAGGGGATGGGGGAAGGGGGTTGATGGGGGGAGTGGTGTGGGGAGAGGGAAGGTGGAGGAGGCGGAGTGGGGTAGGAGGGATCGGAGGGAAGTAAGCAGTAGGGGTGAGGGAAGGGTTGGGTGGAGGTATAGGGGGAGTGGGTTGATGGGAGTGAAGAGAGGGAAGGTGGAGGAGGCGGAGTGGGGTGGGAGAGGTGGGAGGGAAGGAAGTGGAAGGGGGAGGGGTGGAGGAAGATGGGGGAGGTGGAGTGGGAGGGGTATGGGGTAGGGGTTGGGTCCGTGGAGAAGGAGGGGGAGAGAGAGGCGGGTTGATGGATGAGTGGAGTGGGGAGAGGGTAGGTGGAGGGGAGAGGAGTGTGGAGGGGTGGGGGGAGGGGGGAGGGGGAGGGAGGTTGATGGGGGGAGTGGAATAGGGGGAGGGGTGGGTAGAGGGGGAGGGGAAAGGGGGGTTGATGAGGGTAGTGGAGTGGGAGAGGGAAGGTGGAGGAGGCGGAGTGGGAAACCCCTAATACCATGCGAGCGAAGCCGCGGGAAAAAGCTAGTTGTAAATATATTAAGTAATTACCGATAATCATTAATTTAATTATTAGACATACGACATCTAAATGTGTACAATTACACAAAAAGAAAATAATTGAAACAATGCAAGTTGAAAAGTACCTAGACAAGAAATAAAAAGATTAGTTTTATGTCTTGCTGGATTCTGAAACACAATTATTTTGATTAAAATGAAAAGTGGTGAAGATAAGCAATTAAATTAGTACTTCTTACATCTTTAACTCAAAATTCGCAGCTTCAATTGATAGAACCAAGGGCGTAGTTGTATCATTCACATGGGGGGGGGGTTTCCTAAAAAGGGGGAGGGCTCGATTCTAGGGGGGGCATTATGGCATTATAAAAGAGATAGTGCTAATATATTCTCTTTTTTTTCTACGCAATACTGATGTCGGTGGGAGGGGGGGGGGTGAACCCCCCAAACCACCCTCCCCCCTTACACACGCCCTTGGATACAACATTATTCCGGCAAAGTTACAATATATATTTCTTACCAATATTAATGTACTTTGTGCTAACAATGATCTACGTGATAATAGGATTATACAAGGTGTCCGGAAACTCGTAGTACAAGCGGGAAACTGGAGAATCCACATCACATTTGGAGTCGATTTTGTGGTTTAACTTTTTTTGATTTGAGCTTTCGTTTTCGAGTAAATCGGGTCCGAAGTTGGAATTTTTTAGGTTAAATTTGAAAAAAAATTTCACTAGGGGGTTGATTTCAGCTGTGTAATGTCTTATAAAATGCAACGAAGTCGAAATTTTTTTAACCCTTTAGTTGCCGAAAAAATGGAAAAATGGAAAAAAATAATATTAAAACCGAAATGCTTAGATCGAAAAAAATAAGTTTTTTGGGTTCTCTACGTGATGTAGATTCACCAGTTTCCCGCTTGTACTACGAGTTTCCGGACACGTTGTATATTGTGCACTTGTATTTTACATTTTCCTGTATCACGACGCAGAAAAATACTAACGATCATATTATCATTATAATCAAATGGATGTTTCTTATAACGCCAAGTCATCATGGTTGATTTATTCTCAGTGTCAATAATTTCTCGCTCCCTTTCAACAAAGGTTCTTTTAACTTTAAGGCATTTATTTTGTGTCCTGTGTCCCTTTTCACGGCGTATTATGAAGCTTCAATCCAAAACCTTCGATTTTACCCATAACATCTTAAAGCTTAGAGCCTTGAAAGAAAAACAAACATACCTACCCTTCACGCTTTTACCCAAATGTAAACAAATTTGACACGAACCCAGCTTAAATAGGAAGGTTATTGACATAACAACTCACTTTTGGTGAATCGTACTAATCGGAATACGATAGAGCCTTTTCATGTATGCTACATTCTTCAATCAGATATTACAGATGTGTTACATTCACTGTCGATACTTTTATAGATATTATTGTAAATGAGAACTTTGTCAACGATGCCAAAATATAAGTTTAATTTAATTTTTTTATTTTTAAGTCGGTACATACCTTTAAACCCCGCGATAATCACTTGTCACGTTTTCCAAACGGGAGTGGTAGGTACGTTTAGTAGCCTGTTGAAATATCGAGATTCAAATTTGGAAAGTTGCTTACGATGGTTTTAGACGTGTTTAGTGATCAGATCTGAATAGCCATAAACTTCCCAACCAAACTCTTGCCATTTTTTATCCTTTCCTTACTTACTCTCTGCAGCTTCACAACACACCCCATTTGGGGAAGTCACAGTATCACTTAACTCCGGATATCAACATTCCAATATTACACTCCTATGCGACGGATTCAACACCTAGGAAACAAATACTTCGATGTTGTGATATATTTAGTTCATCAATTTTAATATATAAGCATACCTTGTTGAAGTTTTCTTCATCAAGTAGGGGAATATTTTGATAAAGCTATTTAAATTGACTAACTAACACATTATAAGTATTTTGACGGCTGAAAGAAAAAAAAACTATTTTGGATTTTAAAAATATTTTGTACCTACATACTGTGTGAATTAAATTCAATAATATATTTACTTTGTATTTTTTTTGTGCAAGTGTTTTAAACAGTTGTTTCCTGCACTATTTACGAGTATAATTTTGTATATGTTATATGTTAATATTGTTATATGTATGTAAACGCCTAAATAGGCGTAAATAAATAAATACTTGAAAAGGAGCATTTGAGACAAATTTGCGATAGTCACATTAAAAAAAACAGAGTGTCCAATTCAGACGCGGTAGAAAGGAAATATTCAGAAAACTAAAGTAAGCAAAAGTGGAGAAGCTACGAAGCACCGCACAAAGAGGAGACCGGTATGCTACGAAGCACCGCACAAAGACGAGACCGATTATACTATCTCATTCTATTCTATTCAAATCTATAAATGTATGTGTTTGACTCTTTTTAGTGTTGTAGCTATTTTTTGTTTCATCAAGTTTCAAATCACAACGGCGCTAAAGAAGTTTTCACTGTCATAATATTTTGCCGGTCGTATTGGGAGTCTTTGAATTTTTTATATATGACTGAATCCAAAACAGGATGGATATATGTTATATTGATAAAAAAATACAAGTGTGCAGTTCACACGCGGTAGAAGTGAAGCCTTCAGAAAACTAAACTAAAGAGTAGGGAGGCTACGAAGCACCGCACAAAGAAGAGAACGATTATTATCATTCTCTCGTAGGATAAATCATATAGATGAATGTGTTTGTCTCTTTTTAGTGTCGCTTTTTCATTTAAACAAGTTTCAAATCACAACGGTGCTAAAGAACTTTCCACTTTAAAAAAAGGGTTCCGGTTAAGGGCCATTAACCAGCCAGCGGCCGAGAATCCAAATTTCATCGAAAGATGTTCTTACGATACAGGGCGGTTCCAATGAGAAAGATTAATTATTCTCCGTATTAGCTTTTGAAAATTAGATAACTCAACGTCGATTTTATTTCATTTAAAATTTGCTTTAATTTATGCCTACGAGTACTTCCAAAAATGCTGTAAGGCGTGATGATAAAACTATTAAAATTATGTAACTACTTTTTGTGATTATTTTTTGATCATAATCGATGGCTGGTTCGATGAAGAGTGTCGGAGTCAGAAGAGGCTAATGCGGAAACTAGAGAGGTTATACCGAAGAAGCCCCGACGTTACTCCACGAGACGAGTGGATTAATGCTCAGACAGAGTACAGAAGAATAATAAGCACAAAGAGATCCGAATACTGGATCAATAAAATCGACTCTGAGCGGAAAAATCCACGATGTCTCTGGAACTCCGTTAAAACTATCATCGCTAATAACACCGTGCAAACCTCTATAGACATTACTCCGCAGGCCTTCTCTAAGTTTTTCTCTGAAAAAATAGAATCCATTCGCGCCTCCACATCTTCTGCCCCCCCGCCAATATTTACAGCCAATTCCAAAGGAACACTGTCATCCTTCAAACCTACAACGCTAGAAGAAGTAGGAAAGTTAATTTTAAGTTCGCCAAATAAACAATGTGTTTTAGACCCTATCCCAACGTGGCTTCTCAAGAAATGTTGCAACGTGTTAGCCCCCTACCTGGTTCACGTGTTTAATAAGTCCCTAAGCACAGGTGACTTCCCGGAAGCACTTAAGTATGCAGTAGTTACCCCAATTATAAAAAAACCACAGCTTGATGCCGACAACTTGGGTAATTATCGACCTGTGTCAAATCTGCCTTTCGTAGCAAAACTACTCGAAAAAATTGCTGCTTCCCAAATAACCTCCCACTTAAACCTAAATAAATTAATTACCGATAATCAATCCGCTTACAGAAGATTCCACTCAACAGAAACCGGGTTACTTCGTGTCCTGTCAGACATTACCCTTGCCATAGAGTCAGGTAAGTTAGCACTTCTTTCACTTTTAGATATGAGCGCCGCATTTGACACCATTGACCACGACTTTCTCATTAAGAGACTAGAGGTAACATTTGGTTTGCATTCTAACGTAAAAAAATGGCTACAATCCTATCTATTGAATCGCTCACAAGCAGTGAAGGTGGGAAATAAACAATCTAACTTCACAAAACTCTCTTCAGGGGTACCCCAGGGATCCGTTTTGGGTCCACTTCTCTTCATCCTCTTCACAAATGATGTCGCAAGAATTATCGAGTCATTTGGTCTCCTTTTATTTTATTTTTATTTTATTTATTAGCGTTATAAACAGTCTGTACAAAATTCATAAATGACAGTTGTGATGTCTTGGGATCGGGTAGTAATAACATCTGTTAATGTTACAATGTTTATTGGTTGCCAGATTAATATGGAGAGAGCGCTCAATAGCGGTACATCCCTTTTATACTTCCCATACTCGCTATCTCGCTCTCATGCCGTCACCCTCATAC